>JARHVA010000363.1:4527500-5147500 GCA_037957365.1 Torreya grandis
AACATATGTATATAAACATAAAAATATCATCATGTAAGTTTAATAGGAACATACAACCCATGTGGGGTGGCTATAGTAGGTTAGAAGACAAGTGACACACCCCAATATAATCTAGTGAGGGGGGAATGAAGAAACTGTAGACACATAATTTTGGTAGAAAGATTATTATTGTAATGTTTTTAGTGTGATTTTTGCATATGGATCATTGGTTCAAATTAGGTACTTATTGACACTTTTTCCTTGTGTTTCTACCTCTCATTTCTTCTTCGTGTGGACCTATTTTGTTATTTTTATTTGGTTTTATCTCTCCTAACTATTTTTTTGTGTTTGTAAACCTCCCTTGATCCTTCCTCTATTGTTCTTATGTGCGGGTCACAATTGGTAGTTCACCAATTGTGAACCTTTTGTCTTTGAGGGCTCTTTTGCTCTTCTTCCTTCATTTCTTTGTGTGGATCCATGAGTGTCATTTTTTTTCCTTTTTCCTTGTTTTGGCTTAGGTGCCATGGATACTTAGTTTAAATTTCATAAGTCTATATATACAAAGCCTCCTAAAGCATTACAATAACAAGTATCAAAAATTAAAAATATTTTTTACAAGTCTTTTTTTCACTTTATTGAAAGCCGGGTAAACTTTTTAACGTGACCGGCACCGCTGGCTAGACACGACTAATACCGGTACCACGGGGCTGGTGGGGGACTTGAACACTGATGGGTAGAGCTGCAACAAAATTACCCGACCAACCGACTACACCCCCCGACCCTAATTTTTACAAGTCTTAAATGCATAATTAAAATTGTAATTTTTTCAAGACCACAAGTGATTCAAAGGATTTATATTTATACATACTTATGCCAATATAAGTTTTGAATTTTTTTTCAATACATTAAATTATGTGATAATATTTTATGACTTAATTACGTAGTTTTGGGTCAACCTACATTTTCAATCAATGTGGAAACCACTTTGATGAGCTCGACCATCCAGGCGATTAGAATCAGATTCACCATTTAATGGGTGAAGGCTAACTAGTCTCAATTTATTGGTTTTTACCTCCCAACAATATAAAAATATCATTTTGTAATTTCATTGTGTATTGAGCTTGAGAAGATAATGTTTAAGTGACACACTAGGAGACTAGAAATAAAAAGGTCTTTCCTATAAATGTTCAAGAATGAATTATAAATAGTCCATTTTTGTTTGCATATAATAATACATATTATAATTTTAAATTAAATAATAATAATTAATAAAATATTTTGAATTTTTATAATTTTTTTTATAATCCTTACAACTTAGATTTGAAATAAGAAAGAAAATGAAAAATGTTACCAATTATTTAAAAAAAAACTAGTCAAAAACATTGCTGATACTTTACAAATTTTATAAAAAATCGCATTGAATATGAAGATATTGTACAAAGAAATGTTGTAGTCTTGTTTTCAGCTTTTTGGTAAAAAATATAGCATTATTCTAAGATTGGATGCAAAACATACTTGCTTGTTTTAATAAAATGAATACCTATTAGAATATATTGATATATTTCTACATACAATGAAATGAAGAAAACAAAATATTCTCCCCAAATATTCAAACAAAGAAATGTCTTATGGATATAAAAAATACACTATAGAGACATTCAAATCAGAAATGGAAAAAATTAGAAAGAAATGAAGAGAATTTCAAAAGAGATATTTTTACCAAATGTTCTTTTCTCAATTGCTTCCCTCTTGATTCCTCCATGAAAAAAAGATGCCATAAGAAAAACCCTACTCTGATACCTATGATATGGCTTTGAGAGCCACATATAAATGAACAGAGAGATACTGGAAGTGTAAACAAAATTATGTAATAATATTTGTAAATATGCTACCAATCTTCATCAAAATGTAATAAAATGTTAATGTAGACACTCATATTTTGTATTAAACACTTGAAAATTTCATTTTTGACCAAGCCTTATTATACTTGACTTGTATGCACATAACTGAATCTTTCTCAGATTATCTCCTAGCCATTCTCTTATATATGGGCCTATCCTTCCAAAATTTTCATTAATGCTACATAATATTTTCTTAGTCTCTATCTAGATAATGTATTATCTCATTTAGACTATCTCCTAATACTGAATCATTGTTTCTTAATTTTTAGACATCACTAGTCTTCCTCAGACATCTTTGACTTGACAAATTCATCCACCTGGGCTGGATATGTTTGTGCACCCTTTAACAAATAATTTTCCAAATTAAAATCTTTCATATGGGTTGGATCATACATTTCACATGTTAGTACAAAGGGAAACTACCCAAAGAACTATCTATTTACACAAATCAAGACTAATCCTATTCATATCTATCAATCACCTATCTATCACTAAAAAACACTCTACACATTGAGAGAAACTATCATAAAGCTTATAGATCTGAAACCTTTCAAAGGAGAAAGCTCTAAGCCAAGTTTGAATACCATTTCAAGGTCAAAATAACAAGTTATCAAGTGTTAAAAGCCATACTCAATATTACACTACATGTTATTATTACATTGATTGTACACACTCAACTAGATGGGAGAACTACATGCAGTTTGAGCCCACTTTGATAATGTAGGCAAAACTTAGCCACTTAGCAGGTAGGGTTAAGGTTATCTCAATGCATCCTTTCTAACTCTTTTTTTCAAGGTCACATTTATCTCAAGAGCACAAGCTAGGGGTTTGAAGAAAGGAGAAGGAAAATAAAGTTATATATGCTAGATCAAAGATATATAAATACACAAGTCACTTGCAGGCATAAGCACAATAATCCATTTTTCAAAAACTTGTACAAATCTCTTAAATGGTTCAAGTCCTCAATAAATGGCTCTACCTTGCCATAGGTGTCCCCCAACAAATGTAGGCACACTGTTTCTCAATATGTTAAATCACATACCCATTTTAAACCTTTGATAATGATTGAACCTTGTCATAAACCAAACAATAATATAAACAAGCTAATAACATAATAAGTTTAGTGTTGCTATAAATAGAAAATGCAATAAATCAATGAATCATACTATGAGACTTACACTTAGATTTATATGTGTATTTTTATATATCTTATATAATCTGAATATCCTATAGTTTTGTATTATTTAGATAATCTAAATATAAAATTAGATAAACAAATAGGTAAACCTGTTCTTTGTTTAGAACATAATAAGCCCTAGGTTTTCTCTTAGGGTTTCATCCTTCTATCTTGGGTTTCAAATTTATATATTTAAATCTAGTTTTTAGGGATGATTTATAATTTCCCCTCATATGTGATATTTTTATCTTAGGGTTTCAATCATTCAAAACCCATCTGTTCTATTTGAGCACATCCAAATCCTAGGTTACCTTTATCTTAGGGTTTTAGATTTATGTGCTAGAGTTAAAAACTATGTTTTTTAATTTCTAATATCCCCTTATTAATATAATTAACACATAATCATTCTAGAAGAAACATGTAATATGGAGGGTAGATTTGATTAGATAGATTGACAAAAAATAATTGAGTATTTACATATGAATCCACACTTGCATGATGCATTGTTACATGTAACTAGAGATGAAATGAAAAAATAATGTTAAGGTTATCACATCTAAGGAACAACATGATCTCTTAACTAATAAAAATATACATTGTATAGGTATTTATTATACTATAGGTGTTCATACTACTACTACTACTACTACTACTACTACTACTACTACTACTACTACTACTACTACTATTTTGTCTACACCACACATGTGATGCGCACCCATGGTGTGGGGAAAACATAAGGTTCTTCTTATATTATTATGACTATCCCTACACAACATACTCTCATACCTTCTAAGGTTTTTGTTTCCAACAAATATTTCACCCTAGATATGGGTGTTCAAGCCTAATATAAGATTTGGGAAACATGAGATTACCTCTAGGCCTATGGCTTGCCTATAACATAGGTAAACCTCTAGGTTTAAGGGTTAGCTCCTTAGATTTCTCTTAGATTTCTTATCATATACACTACTTATTTTCTTGGATGAAAAGGGATAGAAGTAACATGGAAATAAACTAATATAATTAGGTGATACACCAAAAATATCTCCACTAGAATACCATATAATTTCACTAAGAAACATGACTCATAACACTAGTCTCAAAATCTTGAATTGATCTAACATTAGTATTTCAAACATGGAGGTGATATGCATTGAACTACTCAAGGTGAGTGAACCTAAATTTATATTTTAGACACTAAGGCTACTCCTTACACTTGAAGATAGAAAAATTTACTTGAATACACTTCATGTAACTTGTTAGAGTGGAAACTACTTGTATCAAACATGGAAGAGTAAAGGGAAGGCAAAGATATATACTAATCACTAAACACTTCACTATGCACCACTTCATATAATTAGACAAGATATCTTGTGAACTCAAAACCAAGTTGAAAATATTTATTTCAAAGGCAAAATATAGTATAAAACTAGTAGGGCTTCACCATACCATGGATTCTTGTTCAAAAGCTAAAATGGCTTGCATTTATAGAGCATGTGACAAGAGAGGAGAGAAGAGAAGTTCAAAGGACATAAAGACAAGTTTCAAATTGTGAGATATAGTTACATTCTAGGATAATGGAGTAGAGAATGGACCATGAAGGTATTCTTGGACAAGTGTCCATTTGAAGCATGAGAAACTCTTCAAACTAGTGTAGGGTCCTCAAATGGCCTTCTTAAAAATTGGCTTCATGATGAGGCATCTCTTGACTGCTCAAAATTAAACTAGGAAGAGTTGACACATATACACTATCTTAGGGAGGTTAAAAAAATATATATAACAATCATCAAATTCCTTCTTAACTAATAACCTTCTTCATGACACTTGTACTCGCCTTCTGCAATCATTCATTGGTCTTCTTAAGCCTTACTCTTCACATTTATCATCAAGGTGACCTTTAGTTGCTCAACCAAATCCATGTAAATGGTGTTAGGACACCTATCCAAAGTTATTTTTCCTTATACTCCATGAATTACACCTTAAAAAGATCTAAAATTGGACTTATGATCTTCTCACTTGGTAGTCACTATCTTTTCATTGCCTATCTAAGATTGCCTGTGATGAATGACTCAATAGAGATGTTTATATGATTATCTGAGGTGATAAATGGATTTAGGGAGTTATAATAAGTCCAAATATACCTTATAAATTGACTCTCATCTGGTCAAACTCTTTTTTACCTATATAACACTCAAAAAATTGCCAAAAACCTTGTTTTTAGCTTGTTCATACAAGTAGGGTACAAACCAATTTGATGTCTAGGATCCTAAGAAATTATAAAACAAGTCTAAAATATTTCCAAGGCCAAAATTCCCCTCTTTAATTCATATCAAGTGATATTTCCTTCATCAGGTATTAGATAGGGTTTGAAAAGGTTTTGGTTCTTAACAATAGTTCATAAAAACTTGACATTCAAACCCTAAAAAAATTCCACAAGTATTGAGTATAGGACCCTTCAAAACTACCCTTATTTGATTAAGGTCTCATGCTTTGTGTCTGTACATAAATGAGCACTTGTAGTTGGCCTATTGAGCATTCTCTTACATTCTGGGTACCCTTATCATGGTTTAAGGCTAAAAATGACACCTCTGAGTGGTTTCTTATAAAATGATGGATTCAATAAACCTTATACCTCCATTTAAATCTCAAAACTATATTATAAAGGTTCCATGGTCATGTGAATGAATTTAGACCCTTGCAGGGCTTAGGTCTAGTTCTAGGCCTAATATGCCTAACTTATGTCTTTGCATACATGATCACCTCTAAGAGGTATTAATGGTTTTGAATGAGTATTCAAAAATTTTCACCTCTAATTTAACTCAAAGCACCTTTATAAAAACTTTCAATGCTTCTCATCACTGGCTTTTCTTCATTCATACCCTTTGCCTACAGTCATCTCACTCCTGAAGTGCCCTCTATCTTAAAAAAATAAAGGGCATCTCCCTTACTTGCTTAACCAAAATAAGGATATGAGAGGTTATATTAGGTCATGAGGACATTTTATACAAAATTTTAGGGCTTGATCACCTCTATAGGTTTATAATACTTCAAATCTTCAAGACAAACTTATGTGATATGACTGTGCATAGACTTTGAACTGACTGTGATTGTAGCTTGGTGTTCTTACTATATTTCCTTTATCTAAGAAACTCATATAATATGGAATCATCACTCTAATAGTGGATTTTATATGTTAAATCCATCATGCATATTTTATAACCTCTAATCTCACATCTTTCCATTTACATGAGTTAGTCTGTCTACTGTAGCATATTGTAGGTGCTTATCTTAATAGAGATTGGAGATTTTTCATAGGTGAAGGTGTAAGTTTTAGAGATATGTCACATGAATTAGGTACTTATTAAATTCCCTGATATTATTTCATAGTTTTTTGAACTCACTCTTGAATTAAAACTACCTCTCTCCACTAGCATGGATTAATCTATCTACTGTAACAGACTGCAGATGATAATATAGGAGAAAAAATGACTCCTATAGGTGATGAAATGAGTCAAATAATTATAATCAAACTTAATGAACTAATTATAATATCATTAGTGTCATTCCACTCCTATGTGAGATCTTTTAATGCATATAAACCATGTATGCATTCCACTATAGGTCAGTGTTGTGTTGTAGGGTCATTTTAACTTCAAGTGTCTGTAGCTTATTGAAAGTCTACAATAGAAACTTGTTGGAAATAGAAACCTATTTACACTACCTTATCTTAACCAAACAATTACTTCCTTATGTTAAGATATTGTTTCTAGTCTTGGGCTACATGATGAAATAACTAAGCTTATATAGACCATCAAGACACTCCACCAAGAGATGTCATAGTGTAAGGCAAAATCCTCATTCAGAGAAGGTAAAACTTCTCAAATGTAACTTTCTTAATCCATGATCATGGAATCAAGTTTTTCTTCCATCATATGACTTTACTATTGACCAATTTTTGCCCCTATCAAAATTGTGGTCAACTTCTTCTCTGGCTTTTCGAAGCCAGTCACTTTCGGGTTGCAAGTTCATCTTCAAGTTCATGCTCAATTCAAGCCCGGTTCATTGGTTTAGCCTGGTTCATCTCAGTTCATCGCTTGGTTCAAGGATGGTTAAGGTTCAATAGAAAGTTCAATGCTAAGTTTAATGGGTTTGGTTCAAGGGGCTACCCTTGGTCGAAGGCACAGTCAAAGTCAAAGTGCCCTTTGGAGGGCGGGCGGACACTTTAAATATTTCAAAGGATTCAGGCCGCTACAAATGTAAAGGCCAACAAGGGATCTGATATGATGCCACATGGGCATGATGACATCATAGTGGCCATCAAATTTAATAGAATGAAATGTCTGTTAATGTTTAAAAGCATGACGGCCGCAGAAGCGTCAATTTTAATAGAATAGAATAACCGTTTGTTTTCAAATGGGAAGCGCTAGTCGGGAAAAGAGCTTAGGATCAAGTGACCCGCCAGTATGTCTGCCCAAAGAGCCAAGTGGCCAAAAGGGGACAAATTCCAAGTGGCAAGCAAAGATGACAGGGCAGAGAGTAGTTGAGCAATCCAAGTGGCATAGACAGAAGGCATTTACTACTTGATGGCGTAAAGAACAATTGGACAGAGCGATAAGTAAAGAATGAGTGAGCAGTTAAGTCCAAATGGCATAGATTGAAGAAGCGACTTTAGTAGGTGAGATATGCCAGTAAATCAATCATTTGGGATGATAGCAGCCAGCATCAACAACTGATTTCTCCATTTGCATTAATTGAAAGGCAAGCTGTGTAAGTCACCTAAGTAGGAAGTGCAGGTCTCGAGCAGGCAAATGAACGGCTCATTAATATTTTGAGTGGCTTGTTTCTTTTCATGAATAGCCATTTGTAAAAAAGAGTGCCAAATGAGCCTCTTGGACTTTCCATATATATTTGATACTTGTCATTTTGTAGTCATCTTTTCATGGTTTTAGCCAAGCGCAACCCTACTAAAATTTCTGCCTGAATCAAATAAAATGCAGTTTTTACCTCCATTTGGATAGATGTTTCAGAGTATGTGTTGAATGTTTGCTTGTGTCTAGTCATTGTCTTTTGATGCTCTCATAGGTTCAACACCAGTAGACCTGCTATCTACAAGGTGCCACTATTGCAGCTGACAAGAGAAGAGCAGTATTTTGGGAGTGAAAGAGTAGAAGAAATTACTTCATAAGTGTGTGTTTCACAACACCTTGGGTGATCTCTA
The DNA here is from genome assembly GCA_037957365.1 of Torreya grandis. NCBI lineage: Eukaryota > Viridiplantae > Streptophyta > Pinopsida > Cupressales > Taxaceae > Torreya > Torreya grandis. Next base: position 4,535,776 of record JARHVA010000363.1, read on the forward strand.
TTCTGAAGTTTCCATTGAAGCCTCCCTGCTAGTTTCTTGCAGCTTGGTCCTTCTGCCAAGTGCGTAGTGTATGTATGCATTTGTCTGATTCTGAGAGTGGATGTGTGAAGGTCAACCTTTCATTTTGGTGCATTGCCTCTTTTAGAGTAGGTTGTTTGTTTTCTACATTTCTTCTCCCTTTTCATCACCCCTTTATTATATCTATATATACCTATATTTTGCACTACCTGAAACAAACATGATGCATCAAAGGGAGCTAGCCCTTATCTAGAGACTCTCCTCTCCTACTTCACTGTCCCACAGGTGAGAGAGGAGTTTCCATGTTGTGATTAGAGGGAAAGAACTTGTTTTCCTACCACTGGGTGCAATCTCCAGCGTCAACAGTTCTGGCACGCCTGATGGGACCAACTAGGACAGGTTTTGTCTAAAGAGTTGAAGAATTTTTGGTGTGTTCTTCAATCAACCAGCCTTTGGAGGCTTTGCATCGAACACCAATGGCGACTCCGAGTTGAATCTACTAGTTAAGTAGCCTGGTGCCATCAAAAATCTACTTTCTTTATGTATAATCCCTTTGCACAAAATCATGGGCCTTGTATTCCTTCATATTACCATGATCAAACTTAGCCTCTTTATGGCATCCCCTCAAGTAGCTCTCCTAGTTTCCCTACAACAATAAGGGAAGTGAGGCTGGAGTTTGAGAGGCAGATAATGGAGATCAACATAGAGGAGGAGGAGTACAGATATCAGTAGGAGCTGATGTATAAGGAGGAGTGTTTGTTTAGGCAAGCATAGGTTTCACAATCCATGGAGGAGGAAACAAAATAGAGAAATCCATTTATCCAAGGCAGTCAGCCTTGTGCGCCCCCTCATATTCCAAAAAAAGCCCCTTCTTTTGTACCAAATCTTTTCTATCACATAACGCTTGCTCACTCCAGCTCACCAAATGCATCTGCTCCCAATCCTGTGTGCTTGGCTTTCCAATATCAAAGGGCATCAGAGCAAACCCCCATGGAGACCAATCTTCCCAATCCTTTATATTATGAATCTTCCATTGGGGGGAATACCACTAGCCGACACATCCCTCTTCTAGAGACTCTTCCAGTGCATCAACAGTCTCTTCCTTGCATCCCTCAACCTCCCCAAGTCCTTTAGCATATTGTGCAGATTCTAAGTTGGAGGAAGGAACGCCAAGAACTAGCCTAGAGCCTTGAAGAGGATGATGCTGGTGATCTCCAAGAAAGGCTCCTTTAAGAACATATAGCTAGGAGAATTGCAAAGTTGGAGTCCCAAATGAGATTCCTCCACCAACGTGTGGTGGATCTGTCTGAACCCAACCTATCCACATACCTCCAAGAGAGCTATCAGGCCACACCTGATATTGATGAAGTGCCGACCAAGTGGAAGGAGGAAAATCATTTAATTCTAGCTCAAGGATTGCCTCCTCTTTCACATGTTTTCTCCACTTCACCCCTTCTCGAGGAAGAACCTATTCTGTAGGAGGCAAGTGAGGAGTAGAAGATTCAATTTGCAGTCCTTCAAGAGGCTGTCATGAGCGATGACGAAGAAGAAATCATCATTGATGCTCCTTGTGAAGTCACCATCAGTAGTGGAGAAGATGTAGGTCTTGCACATGTGCAGATGTTCTAGCAATATGAGGAGGAACAAATGCATGGTGAGCTCTCTTCCCTTCTATTTGATGAACTTCCTTGCTATTTTGATGATGAGGATGACTACGCTGAGGAGCCTAAGTTGGAGGAGGATCAGGAGAATATCTTTGAACATCTAGAGATCCTGATCTTTGAGGAGGAAAAGGAGAGGTCTGTCTTCCTTGAGGAAGGCCTCGAAAGAGCAAAGGATGAGTTTGACAGGATCTCCAACGAAGTAGAAGGAAACAAGTCAAACCATGATACAGTGCAGAAGGAATGTGCAGATCAAAGGGCTTATGGTGATAAGTCGGCAGCCATTGATTTCTTGGTGAAGAGCACCAATCTGAAGGACCAACATTGAACAGGCTTCCAAGGACAAATAGATAACATATATGTCAGAGGCATGTTTGATTTTGATCCACTCAGATTCCAGCCAACTCAGGGTATAGGCAAGAAGAGCAAGTCACCAACTCTCTTCTTCATTCAGCTACTTGCCTGCCGCCATAAGTCTTCTTTCCAAGAAGGGGACTTAAGAAATTTTCCTTTCGATCCAAGAGGGAGGCAAATTTTCCTAGTTAGTTGTACATAATAGTTTGCTTTTAGTTGTTTTTCCTATTTTCCCTAAGTGAAGTTGCACAGGTAGCGTTTTTAGCCTTCTGTGTTTCCCTTTGCGTGTGGGGGTGAAAACTTCATGTTTGATTCTTGAATCTTTTCGGCCATTGACAATTCTTTCATAGCTGCATCTGACTCCACACCCAATGGATTTTTAAGGCAACTAGGTTATAAGCATAGCAGGCATGCTTCCCCTGTGAGTCACCAATCTGTTGACCAATTTTTGCCCCTAACAAAATTGTGGTCAACTTCTTCTCTGGATTTTTGAAGCCAGTCACTTTCGGGTTGCGAGTTCATCTTCAAGTTCATGCTCAGTTCAAGCCTGATTCATTGGTTCAGCCTGGTTCATCTCAGTTCAACGCTTGGTTCAAGGATGGTCAGGGTTCAACAGATAGTTTAATGCTAAGTTCAATGGGTTTGGTTCAAGGGGCTGCCCTTGGCCGAAGGCACAGTCAAAGTCAAAGTGCCCTTTGGAGGGCGGGTAGACACTTCAAATATTTCAAAGGATTCGGGCCACTACAAATGCAAAGGCTAACAAGGGATCTAATATGATGCCACATGGGCCCGATGATGTCACAGTGGCCATCAAATTTAATAGAATGAAATGTCTTTTAATGTTTAAAATCATGACAGCTATAGAAGCATCAATTTTACTGGAATAGAATAACCGTTTGTTTTCAAATGAGAAGCGCTAACTAGGAAAAGAGCTTAGGATCAAGTGACCCGCCAGTATGTCTGACCAAGGAGCCAAGCGGCCAAAAGGGGACAAATTCCAAGTGGCAAGCAAAGATGACAAAACAGGGAGCAGTTGAGCGATCCAAGTGGCATAAATAGAAGGCATTTACTTCCTGATGGTGTAAAGAATAATTGGACAGAGCGATAAGTAAAGAATGAGTGAGCAGTTAAGTCCAAATGGCACAAATTGAAGAAGTGACTTTGGCAAGTGAGATATGCCAGCAAATCGATCATTTGGGATGATAGCGGCCAGCATCAACAATTGATTTCTCCATTTGCATTAATTGAAAGGCAAGCCGTGTAAGTCACCTAAGCAGGAAGTGCAAGTCTTGAGCAGACAAATGAACAGCTCATTAATATTTTGAGCGACTTGTTTCTTTTCATGAACAACCATTTGTAAAAAAGAGCACCAAATGAGCCTCTTGGACTTTCCATATATATTTGATACTTGTCATTTTGTAATCATCTTTTCACAGTTTTAGCCAGGCATAGCCGTGCTAAAATTTCTACCTGAATCAAATAAAATGTAGTTTTTACCTCCATTTGGATAAATGTTTCAGAGTATGTGTTGAATGTTTGCTTGTGTCCAGTCATTATCTTTTGATGCTCTCACAGGTTCAACACCAGCAGACCTGCTGTCTACAAGGCACCACTGTTGCAGTTGACAGGAGAAGAGCAGTATTTGGGAGTGAAAGAGTAGAAGAAATTACTTCATAAGTGTGTGTTTCACAACACCTTGGGTGATCTCTATTCTAAAGTTTCCATTGAATCCTCCCTGCTAGTTTCTTGTAGCTTGGTCCTTCTACCAAGTGCATAGTGTATGTATGCATTTGTCTGATTCTGAGAGTGGATGTGTGAAGGTCAACCTTTCATTTTGGTGCATCGCCTCTTTTAGAGTAGGTTGTTTGTTTTTTGCATTTCTTCTCCCTTTTCATCCCCCCCTTTATTATATCTATATATACCTATATTTTGCACTGCTTGAAACAAACATGATGAATCAAAGGAAGCTAGCCCTTATCTAGAGACTCTCCTCTCCTGCTTTGCTATCCCACAGGTGAGAGAGGAGTTTCCATGTTGCGAGGAGAGGGCAGGAACTTGTTTTCTTGCCACTAGGTGCAATCTCTAGCGTCAACATTTACCATTATCAAAATGGATTTTTCAATGCTCTTAGACCTTAATTAAGGTTTCAAACAAGTTCAAACATATTTATTTCAACTCTGCTTATACTTATATGGATTGCACTCAAACCCTTGTAGACTGCTTATAAGTGAAGACATGGTATAAGATTGTATATGTGAAATAGGTTCTTATGACCATTCTCTAATCGCTTGGATAGTCTAGTCTTAATATTTACACTTTGAGAGTCCTTTCAAAATCTTAACATCTTCTTGTGTCATGAACATGATTGTTCAAGTACTTAGTCCACTTGGCTGTAGGTGACAGTTTAACTGCATAATTCTAAATCTACTTTACTCCATCACCATGGCTAATTGAGACTAATATTTGAAAGGAAAGATGATAAATATACCATAATAGGTTGGAAATAACACCACCTTTGATCTGAAAGACAAAACAAGAAGACATGCTTTACCATTATGAAAACAAGGTCTTTAGATATTTAATGGATTCCTCTTAGCAAGATGAGAGTGATCCTACCAAATTTTTCACACCACACATTAAAAATAGACTAAAAATCACATGAAAAAGGTTTTCATTCCTCTCAAGATCATGTACACAATTTTAATTGAATGAAATAATGAAAATAGAGAATAAACTTGAAGGTTATGGGGATCTGTAGGTAGAAAAGAGTTACTAGCACTCTTACCAATGGTCCATGAAGCTCAAGTCATCAATCCTATAACTATTAACACAAAGTTTTAGTACATAGAGAGTAATACCACCTACCAAGTGTCATTGCTCTGAATAAACTCTTCTTGACCGTACTAAACTAAAATCAGCTGACCATTTTAGCTTGATCAAAAGAGAGACAAGAGAGATAGGATGGTTTTGATCATTTTGAATTTTTTCAAAGCTTCTCAAGCATGAAATTGAGATAAGGGAGCCTAAAGAGGTAGTCTTAAAGTATCCACTTGTGCCATAACTATTACACAAGCTGTACAACTTCTTGAAACTACCACTTTCCCATTGATCTTATTGTTTTGACATTACACATGCATTTTTTCAATTTTACAATAGTTCCTATGACATATTATGATATGTGGGACATTGTATATGCATTTGTAACACTTGTCCTCTGTGGGAAACCTATAAAAGTTCAATAAATGACCCAAAAGTGACCTTAGAATGATATAGGGTAAACTATACAAAGATGATAAAGCTAAACCCTAGAAGACCCCTATAACAAGTTTGACTATATAGGGGGTTGACCTAATTTGATTTATGGTTAAATTAGTCAACATTTTTGGTGATTTCTTAAGGGTGGCAAGCCAACTATGCCAAAGAATAGTAGCCTTCTACTAAAGGCTATGGAGTCACCTATACATTGTATCGACATTGAATTACCTTTGAAAGAACACCAAAACACACCAAACAATAGGAAACAACACACCTAAGTAAACACACTTGTGTTCTCAAGAATAGTTAGGGAAAACACACACACAACATAATTAAATCACACATATCCTACTATTTATAAGACCTCTAACACTTGAGGTGAAAGAAAAACACCATTACTTCAACTAAGATCAAAGATAATACCTCTTTCTTCATTAATGCTCCAAGAATGCAATCTATCATATGAATCATAATTATTAATAAATACTTACTTATGTAGATAATCAAATGACACACCATCTTTAGATCTTCTTCTATTTGCATGTGTTGTAATTAGATCTTTCAAGGACACTCTTTCTAGCTCTCTAAGAGACTTATTTGAGTTTTTAATCTACTTGAGCTCTGTCATGTCCAATTGGCACTCATTAAACTGAAACTTAGGAGTGATCAAAGTTTACTCAACATTACTCTCTTATAGGACATGATGTACTTGATGTATAGGAACCTCAATCTTATCTTCTTTTTGCTCTAACACATCTAAAAATGGTTCAACCTCAAGTTGAGGTGTAGAATGTTACTTAAACACACACACATCCACCTTGTCTTCATTGGACTCCTTCATGACTATAGTCTCTTTGAAAGCAGTTAGACATTCATTCTTATGATTGATAAGACACTCTCCTTCATGCTTAGGGTATTGATAAAACACCTTACTATTAGAATCACACTTCTTCGAAGGAGAAGTAGGCTTACGCAACTATTCAAATTATTTAAGTATGGCATAAAACCTTTACCATAGGTCATCTTCTTCTTCATGTTTGTCATGTTCATGGAATCCTCCATATGGTTCAAGAAGAATGACATTATCTTCTTCATTATCTTTATCTACCATGATTTGAAGAACATCATCATCATGCATATGAATAAGGTAATTACCCTCAACAACTTGTGGAAAATAATTATCAATTGTTACCTCATAATGTTCTTTACCTACCTCATGGATGATGTATGTGGGAAGATCAATCTACTCAAAGAAAGTGTATGGATCATGTCCATAAGTATTATCACCATACTCATCTATGAAAATATTAGATATTCCCTCAAGCTTAGAGGATGATCCATCATCCATAATAGACTCTTCTTGATCATTGATGACATAATTGAGATTAGAGCTTGCTTCCATATAGGGCTCTATATGAAACTTATCCAATGGTTGAGTTATAATGGTTACCTTTTCTCCATATCTTTTCTTGAAGGACAAGAAATATAAATCAGATGAGAGGTAACCTCCTATCTTAGCTATGTAATCCCTTGAGAGGTAGATAACAAAGTGAGTAGGTAAATCAACCACTACTATATCTTGAAGGATTGGAAGCTTGGACAATCATAAATGGAAACTTTCAAAGCCTTGACAAGTCCTATTGACTTATCTTCTATCCCATCAAGTTGTACAACCCCCTTATTGTATGGTTCATATTTCAAACCCAATTTATTTGACACAAGCTTGGGCAACACTGAGGTAATTGCCCCACTATCTACTATGTAGTTATGAAAAAGATTGTATCTAAAAATGAGAGTGAGTTAGAAGGGTGGAGGATTTTTAGATTTATAAGAGGGTTCCATAATGTGAGTGGGAGTTAGTGAGTGAAACATTACCATGGTTTGATGCTTGAGGACCAATGTGAATTTGAGATAGCTGCTTTTGAAGAAGCTCCTTTTGATTGGGCATGTGAAGCACTTCCCAAAGAGAGATATATGTCTTAACACTCTTCAAAGAATAAAAAATGTTCAAAGAAGTATCAATCACCTTTTATTTTGATCTTGAAATTAAAGAAGTGCCTTGGGTTTGAGGCAATGGAACACTTTGAGTCACGCTTCCTACATTCTAACTTGAAATAGGTACAAAAGTTGTAGGGAATGTCACACTTGGACTCACACATTACTACCTTGTAGGAGGGTTACTTGAAATTATGTCAACACCATGATCATCTACTAAATCCCTCCTCTTGGATCTGGTATTATCTACAAGTGAAGTATTATGATTGAGGACATATGTGTCTTTCACTAAAAAGTTTGCAAGGTTTACCTTTTGAGGATACCATCCTTCATTTGCTTGCATGTAATTCTCATCTTATGTTGACAATTTGGGAGTAAATATTGCTTGAGAAACCAAGGCTTTTCATCCATATTCATTTTCATCCATGAATTATCCTTGCTTCCATTCCTCTCCTTGGACCAAGTTACTATGCATTGGGACCATAGCTCTTATGTTAGAGGTGGAAGTTGGGTTATATGGATTGGGTGGCCTATTGAAGTTAGGCTATCCTTTCCCTCTACCTTGACCATATTGATGAGGTGGGAACCTATTTCCTTATTAAGTATAGGGGTAAGGGTTTTGGTTAACTCCATACTATAGATATGGTTTCCTAACTTGAGCCTCTAAGGCTTTATATCTTGCTTCCTAATCAATGGTATCTTTTGCCTTTTTAGGGGATGTTCTAGACTTATTATTTGAACTTAGAACTTGAGAAACACTTGGAGTATCAAAATAGGTATGGATAATTTTGGATATAGTTTCCCAACTTGTATTAGGCCATTCTCAGATCTAATGGTAAGGTCATAAGCTTTGGGTAAGGTGTAACCACCCATGAACCGTAACATGATTGCTATGTTAGTTCTAATAGCCCTTAGATATGTAGTGAAAATAAAGCTTGAAAGTGGTCTCATGTGAGGAGGAATCCTATTCCAATTTCTTTGGAATATCTAATTATAGTCATGCATAGTTTCCTTAAGACCCCTTTAAATTACATTAAACTGATGAATGAGTGATGTGTGATCACTTTTGTCTTCAAACCTTGAGGTTAACAACTCTCCAAAATCATCCCAAGTGGTGATACACCCTATGAGCAATGTCCTATACCATTCAAGTGCTTTCCCTCTAAAGGACATGATAAGTAGTCTAATTTCAATAATGACTTTAGTTACATTATGTAAACTACATAAGTTAGAGATCTTCTTAATATGCTCACTAGCGGTGACGTGACCTTCACCATTGAATGTGGGAATAATTTTGGTAGCATTAGGGGGTAGATCATCATATGAATTAAGGTAGATAGGATTTTTAGTGTTAAAGGATGGGAAAGCATGCTACTGGACATGTTGTCCTCAAGATCCTCTTCAATCTCTTGATATTCTTGTCTTACAAAGTCCTCTTGTTCTTCAAAGGTCAAGATAGGCTGAGGATGTTGAACTTCAAGATGAAGCTTATGTTGAAGGAGTGGGTTTATGGGGTTGATACCTTTGATAGTAGTTGACCTAGAAAGTACCATGAAGTATGAATAAATAACTGATAAAAATTGGTCTACAACTAGATATTACCTTGAATGGAGTCACCAAATGCTGAGTAGAACACCATATGCAACTATGATGTTGTCAAGACTAGGATTTACCTTGACAAGATATCTTTGAGACAATGGTTCCAAAACTCTTCGTACCAAATATTTCACCCTAGATATGGTTGTTAAATCCTAATATAATAATTGGGCAACATGGGATTACCTTTAGGCCTGTGGGTTTCATATAGTAGAGGTAAACCTCTAGGTTTAAGGGCTAACTCCCTAGATTTATCTTTGTTTACTTATCACCTACACTACTTCTTTGCTTGGATGGTAAGGGATAGAAGTAACATGGAAATAAAATAATCTAATGAGGTGATACACTAGAAATATCTCCACTATAATATCATATAATTACACTAAGAAACATGACTCACAATACTAGTATCAAAATCCTGAATTACTCTAACATTAGTATTTCAAACATGGAGGTATTATGCATTGAAATAATGAAGGTGAGTGATCCTAAGGTCAGATTTAAAACACTAAGGATACTCCTTACACTTAAAGATATAAAGATACACTTGAATACACTTCATATGACATGTTAGAGTGGAGATTACTTGCATCAAACATGGAAGATTACAGAGAAGGTAAGGATAGGTACTAATCATTAGACACTTCATTATGCACCACTTAATACACTTAGACAAGATAGATTGTGAGATAAAAGATAGGTTGAAAATATTTATTTCAAAGTCAAAATGCAATATCACACTAGTAGGGCTTCACCATACTAGGTGTGTATTCTCTTTCAAAAGCTGAAATGGCTTGCATTATAAAGCATGTGAGAGGAAAAAAGAGGAGAAGTTCAAAGGTCATAAAGCATAGTGTAAACCTATGAGATCTAGTTACATTATAGTATAATGGAGTGGATAATATACCATTAAGGTCTTCCTGGACAAGTGTCCATTTGAAGCATGAAAAACTCCTCATATTGGCATACGGTCCTCAAATGGCCTTCTTGAAAACTACCTTCATGATGAGGCATCTCTTGAATGCTCAAAAATGAACTAGGAAGAGTTGAAACATATGAATTATCTTATAAAGGTTTAAAAAAAGATATAACAGTCATCAGATGCCTCCCTAATTGATAGGCTTCTTCATGACACTTGTACTCACCCTCTATAGTCATTCATTGGTCTTATTAGGCCTCATTATTCATATTTGTCATCAAGACGACCTTAATTTTCACATCCAAATCCATATAAGAGGTGTTAATACACCTATATAATTTCCATTTAGCTTTTAATCTATGAATTAGACCTTAAAATTATCAAAAATTGGACTTCTCATCTTCTCACTTGGTAGTCACTTTGTCTTTTCATTGCCTGTCTAAGACTGCTTGTGATCAATGACTCAAAAGAGATGTTTTTATGCTTATATAATGGGAGAAATTAATTTAGGGTGTTATAATAAGTCCCCATATACCTTATACATTGAATCTCATATATTCAAACTCTTTTGTACCTGTAGAACACTCAAAAACTTGTAAAAAGCCTTATTTTTAGCTTGTCTATATAAGTAGGGTACAAACCAATTTGATGTCCATGAGCCTAATAGAGTATTAAACAAGTATAAAAAAATCCAAGGGAAAAATAACCATCTTGAATGCATCTCAAGTGATATTTATTTCATCAGGTCTTAAATAAGGTTTTAGGAGGGTTTTATAAGGTTTTAGTTCTCAATAATAGTTCATAAAAAACTAACATTCAAACCCTAACCCAATTCCAAAAATCTTGAGCATAGGACCCTCCCAAAATATCCATATCTAATTTAAGTCTCGTGCTTAGTTTCCGTCCAAATATGAGCACTTGAAGTTGGCTTATCGAACTTGTTCCTACATTCTAAATACCCCTATCATTATTTTAGGCCAAAAGTGACCCCTCTAAGTGATTTCATAAAAATAGATAGATTAAATCAACCTTATACCTCCCCTAAAATATCAAAACTATATTTTAAAGGTTTCATGGTTATGTGAATGAATTTATACCCTTGTAGGGCTTCGGTCTAGTTTTAGGCCTAACCTATGTCTTTGCACACATGATCACCTCTGAGTGGTATTAATGGTTGTGAATTAGGATTCACACTTGTTGACCTCTAATTAAACTCAAAAAACCTTTCTATAATGTTTTAAGGCTCCTCATCACATGCTTTTCTTCATTCACACCTTATCCTTGCAATCATCTCACTCTTAGAGTGTCTTATGTCTAATATAAAACAAAGGGAATATCCCCTACTTACTCAGCCAACCTAAGGATATGAGAGGTTATATTAGGTCATGATGACCTTAAATACAAAATTTTAGGGATATATCACCTCTACTAGTTTCTAATACTTCAAATATTCAAGACAAACTTATGTGATTTGACTGTGCATACACTTTAAACCATCTATGATTGTAGCTTAGTGTTCTTAATCTATTTCCTTTATCTAAGAAGCTAATAGAATATGATATCATAACTATAAGAGTGGATTATATATATTCCATCCATCATGAATCTCTGCTAACCTTCCAAGGTTGCAACTCTCTATTTGAATGAGTTAGTTTGTCTACTGTAGCAGACTGTAAGTGCTTATCTTAATAGAGATTGAAGATTTCCTATAGGTGAATATGTATGTTTTATCCTTATGTTACATGCCTTAGGTCCTTATTGAAGTCCATAAGATCATTTCCTAGTTTTTTTAACCCACTCTTGCATTTAAACTACCTCTCTCCACTAGCATGGGTTAGTCTGTCTACTGTAGCAGACTGTAGATGACAATATAGGAGAAATAAGGACTCTTGTAAGTGATGAAATTTGTCAGATCGTTATAATAAAACTTTTTTAACTACTTATGAGATCATTAGTGTTATTCCAAACCTATGTGATCTCTTCTCATGTATAGAAACCATGTATCCATTCCACTATAGGTCAGTGTTGTGTTGTGAGGTCATTTTAAGTTCAAGGGTACTATAAGTTACTAAAACTCTACAATAGAAACTTGCTAGAAATGGAAACCTATTTGCACTACCTTCTCTTAACCAAAAAATTAATTCCTTATGTCAAGATATTATTTTTATGCCTGGGCTACATGATGGAATAAATAGGCCTATCTAGACCATCAAGACACTCCACTAAGAGATGTCATAGTGTAAGGTAGAATCCTCATTCAAAGAAGTTAATATAAAACTTCTAAAATGCAACTATCTTAATCTATGACCATGGACCTCAAGTCTGTCTGCCATCATATGCCTTCACCATTATCTTAATGTCTTTCTCAATTCTCTTAGAACTTAATTAATATTTCAAACATCTTTAATTCAACTCTGCTCAGACCTTTGTGGATTACATTCAGACCCCTGTAGACTCCCTGTAGGTGAAGATATGGTATAATACTATATATGTGAAATTGGTTCTCACAACCAATCTTTGATCACTTGTATAGTCTAGTATTACTATTTACACTTTGAAAGTCCTTTCACCATATTAATAGCTTCTTGTGTCATGAATGTGATTGTTTAAGTACTTAGTCCACTTGGATGTAGGTGATAATTACAGGAAGATTGACTATACAATTCTGAATTCGCTTTACTCCATCAACTATGGATACTTGAGACTAATATTTTAAAGGAGAGATGATAACCATACCATGATATTTTGAAAATAACATCACCTTTGATCTAAAAGATAAAACATGAAGATAGGCTTTGCCATTATGAAAATAAGGTCTGCAGACTTTTAATGGAGTCATCCTAGCAAGATGAGAGTGATCCTGCCAACTTATTCACACCACACATAAAAAATAGATTGATAATCACATGAGAAAGGTGGTCATGCCTCTCAAGTTCATGTACATAATTTTAATTGCATGAAAAAATTCAAATAGAGAATAAACTTGAAGGCCATGGAGATGTGTAGGCAGAAAAGAGTCACTAACACTCTTAGAAATGCTTCATGAAGCTCAAGTCACCAATCCTTTGACTATTTCCATGAAGCTATAGAACACAAAGAGTACTACCACCCAAAAAGTATACTTTCTTTGAATCAACTATTCTTGAAAGTATTAAACTAAAATCAGTTGACTATTTTTGCTTGTTCAAAAAAGTGATAGGAGATATAGGATGGTTTTGATCATTTTAAAGTCTATCAAAGCTTATCAAGCATGAAAGTGAGCTGAGAGGACCTAAAAAGTCACTCTTGAAATGGCCACACATGACATAACTACTTCATAAGCTGTTCAACTACTTGAAACTACAACTTTCCCACTAATATTCTTGTTTTGACATTGTGCCTTTATTTTGTCAATTTTAAAATAGTTCATATGACATATTTTGACATGTGGGATATTTAATATGCCTTTGGAACACTTGTCCTCTATGGGAAATCCATAGAAGTTCAATAAAAAACCTAAAAGTGACCATATAATGATATAAGACAAACTATACAAAGATGACAAAGCTAAAACACATATGTTTGACCTCATTAAAGACCATGGTACACATTTTACACCTTAGAAGACCCCTATAACAAGTGTGAATATATAGGGGGTTGAACTAATTTGACTTGTGGCCAAATTAGTCAACATTTTTGGTGATTCTTAGAGGTGGTAAGCAAACTATGCCAAAGACTAGTAGCCTTCTCCTATTTATTGGGCTATGGAGTCACCTATACACTATAATGACACTGAATTACCTTTGAAATACCACCAAAACACACCAAACAATAGGAAACAAAACACCTCAGCAAACACACTTGTGTTCTCAAGAATAGTTAGGGAAAACACACACAACATGAGCAAAGCACACCTGTCATAGTATATACAAGCCCTTAAACACTGGAGGTGAAGTACAAGCAACATTACTTCAACTAGGATCAAATATAGTACCTCTTGCATCATTTCTACTCCAAGAATACAATCCATCATATGAAGCATACATATCAATAAACACTTGCTTATGTAGACGATCAAAGGACTCACTATCTTTAGATCTTTTTTTTGAAAGTGTGCTACTTAGAGCTTTCAAGGACACTCCTAACTCTCTAAGAGACTTATTTGAGTTTTTAATCTACTTGAGCTTTATCATGTCCAATTGACACTCATCAAACTAAAACTTAGGTGTGATCAAAGTTTCCTCAACATTATTCTCTTCTATGATATGATGTACTTGATGTATAGGAACCTCAAGCTTGTCTTCCTTCTGCTCCAACACATCTAAAAATGGTTCAACCTCAAGTTAAGATGTAAAATGTTCATTAAACACACACATCTCCACTTTGGCTTCATTGGACTCCTTCATGACTGCAGTCTCTTTGATGGTAGTTAGACATTCATTCTCATGATTGATAAGACACTCTCCTTCATGATTAAGAGATTGATCAAAAACCTTACTATCATATTCACACTTCTTAGGAGAAGTAGGTTTACCCAACTATTTAAATTCTTTAGCTGCTGCATGAAACCTTTGCCATAGGTCATATTCTTCTTCATGGTTCTCATGTTCATGGAATCCTCCATTTGGTGTAGGCAGAATGACTTTGTCTTCTTCATTATCTTGATTTACCATGATTTAAAGACCATCATCATCATGCATATGAATAAGGTAATTACCCTCAACAACTTGTGGAAAACAATTGTTAATGCTTACCTCAAAATGTTCTTCACCTTCCTCATGGATGATGTATGTGCCAAAGTCAATCTTCTCAAATAAAGTGTATGGATCATGTCCATAAGTATTATCACCATACTCATCTAGGAAACGATCAGATATGCCCTCCAACTTATAGGATGATCCATCATCCATATCAGACTCTTCTTTATCATTGATGACACAATTAAGATTAGATAATTCTTCCACATAGGTATCAATATGAAACTTATCCAATGGATGAGTTCTAATGGTTACCTTTGCTCCATACCTTGTCTTGAAGGACAAGAAAGAGCAATCAACTGAGAGCTAGCCTCCTATCTTGGTTGTGAAATACCTTAAGAGGCACATAGAAAAGTGAGTAGGTAAATCAATCACTATTATATCTTGAAGGATTGGGAAGTTTGGAAAATCTTTAAGGAAAAATTTCAAACCCTTGGAAAGTCCTACTAACTTATCTGGTGTCCCATCAAGTTGTAGGACCCCCTTATTGTATGGTTCATATTTCAAACTCAATTTATCTACCATAATCTTGGGCATCACTGAGGTACTTGCCCCACTATCTACTATGCAATTGTGAATAAGTTTGTCTCCAACAATGAGAGTCAGGTATAAGGGTGGAGGCTTTCCATATTTGGAAGAGGGTTCCATAATGTGAGTGGGAGAATTAGTGAGGGAAACATTACCATGTATTGATAGTTGAGGACCGATGTGAATTTGAGATAGCTTATCTTAAATAAGCTCCTTTTGACTGGGCATGTGAAGCACTTCCCAAATAGAGATATATGTCTTAACCCTATTCAAATAATAAATGATGTTCAAATAAGGATCACTCACCTTTTATCATGTTTTTGAAGGCAGAAACATGCCTTGGGCATGAAGTAATGGAACACTTTGAGTCACTATTCATACAATCTAACTTGAAATAGATGCAAAAGTTGTAGGGACTATCACATTTGGACTCACACCTTGTTTCCTTGTAGTAGGGTTACTTGAACTTATGTCAACACCATGATAATATTATAAATACATCTTCTTAAATATTTTATTATCTATAATTGAAGTATTTTGATTGAGTACATATGTGTCTTCCACTAGAAAGTTTGCAAGGTTCACCTTTTGGGGCTACCATCCTTTATTTGCTTACATGTAATTCTCATCTTCCATTGATAATTGAGGAGTAAATCCTCTTTGATCAACCAAGGCTTGTCCTCCATCTTCATTTGAATCCATGAATTATCCTTGCTTCCATTCCTCTCTTTGGACCAAGTTACTATGCATTAGGACCATATCTCTTGTGTTGGAGGTGGAATTTGGGTTATATGCATTGGGTGTCCTATTGAAGTTAGGTTATCCTTTCCCTTTACCTTGACCATATTGATGAGGTGGGAACATGTTTCCTTTTTTAGGATAGGAGTAAGGGTTTTTGTTAACTCTATACTATAGATTTAGTTTCCTAACTTGAACCTCTAAGGCTCTATATCTTGCCTTAAAATCAATGGTATCTTCTACGTTTTTAAGGGTAGTCCTAGACTTGGTATTTGCAATTGGAACTTGAGAAAAAATTAGAGTAGCAGAAGACATGTTTAGAAATATAAGAATGGAAAATTTTGGAGGTAGTTTCCTAGCTTGTATTAGGTCATTATCAGATCTTATGGCAAGGTCATAAGATTCTAATAGGTTTAACCACCTATGAACTACAACACGATGTCTATATCAGTTCCAATAGCCCCTAGATATGTAGTGATAACAAAGCTTTTAGGTGGTCTCATGGGAGGAGGTAGCCTATGCCAAGTTCTTTGGAATCTCTCATTAAATTCATGCATAGTCTCCTTAGGACCCCTTTGAATTACATTGAGATGATGAATGAGTGATGTGTGATCACTTTTTTCATCAAGCCTTGAGGTTAAAAAATCTCCAAAATCATCCCAAGTAGTGATACACCCTTCGGGAAATGTCTTATACCACTCAAGTGATTTACCTCTAAGGGACATGACAAGTAGTCTAATTATAATATTGACTTCAGTGACATTATGTAAACTATATAAGTTATAGATCTCCCTATTATGCTCACTAGGGTGACATAAACTTACCCATTGAATATGAGAACACTTTTGGTAGCATTAGGGGGTATATCATCATATGCATTGAGGTGGATAGGATTTTTAGTGTTAAAGGTTGTGAAGGCATGCTACCTAGACATGTTGTCCTCAAGTTACTCCTCACTCTCTTGATCTTCTTGGCTTGCAAGGTCATCTTGTTCTTCAAAGGTTAAGATAGTCTGAGGATGTTCAACTTCAAGAAGAAGTTTAGGTTAAAGGAGTGGGTTTATGGGGTTGATATCTATAATAGTAGTTGATTTAGTAAGGACCATGAAGTATAAATAAATAAATGATAAAACATGGTCTACAACTAGATATTACCTTGAATGAAGTTGCCAAATGTTGAGTAGAACAACATATGAAACTGTGATGTTGTCAAGACTATCATTCACCTTAACCATATGTCTTTGAGATAATGGTCTCACTGGGCATGCCAAAAATGTTACCACCAAATCTTGCACCCTAGATATGGTTGTTAAACCTTAATCTAATATTTGGGAAACATGGGATCACCTCTAGGCCTTTGGGTTGCCTATAACATAGGTAAACCTCTAGGTTTAAGGGCTAGCTCCCTAGATTTATCTTTGCTTACTTATCACCAACATTACTTATTTAATTGGATGAAAATAGATAGAATTAATATGGAAATAAACTAATATAATGAGGTGATGCACTGTAAATATCTCCTCTAGACTACCATATAATTTCACTAAGAAACATGACTCATAATACTAGTCTCAAAATCTTGAATTGCTCTAACATTAGTATTTCAAACATGGAGGTGATATGCATTGAACTAATCAAGGTAAGTGAACCTGAGGTTATATTTCAAACACTAAGGCTATTACTTACACTTAGAGATAGATAAATGAACTTGAATACACTTCATATGATATTTTAGAGTGGAAACTACTTGCATCAAACATGGAAGAGTAAAGAGAAGGCAAGGATAGATACTAATCAATAAACACTTCACTATGCACCACTTCACACACTTAGACAAGATAGCTTGTGAACTCAAAACTAGATTGCAAATATTTGTTTCAAAGGTAAAATATAGTATCAAGCCAACTGGACTTCACCATACTAGGTGTGGATTCCCTTTCAAAATCTAAAATGGCTTGCATTTATAGTGCATATGAGACGAGAGTAGATAAGATAATTTCAAAGGTCATAAATACAAGTTTCAACATATTATATCTAGTTACATTGTAGGATAATGGGTTGGAGAATAGACCATGAAGGTATTCTTGGATAAGTGTCCATTTGAAGCATGAAAAAATCCACAAATTGCCATAGGGTCCTCAAATGGCCTTCTTGAAAATAACCTTCATGTTGAGGCATTTATTGACTGCTAAAAAATAAACTAAGAAGATTTTACACATATGCACTATATTTATGGAGGTTACAAACAAGATATAATAGTCATCAAATGCCTTCCTAATCAATAGCCATCTTCATGACACTTGTACTCACCTTCTATAGTTATTCATTGGTCTTCTTAGGCATCATTCTTCACATTTATCATTAAGGTGACCTTAATTTATGCAATAAAATCCATGGAATAGGTGATAAGACACCTTTACAAAGTCCATTTTTCTTCTACTCCATGAATTAGACCTGAAAAAGATCCAAAATTGGATTTCCATCTTCTCACTTTGTAGCCACTTTGTCTTTTCATTACTTGTCTAAGACTGCCTATGATGAATGACTTAGTAGAGATGTTTATATGTTTATCTAAGGTGAGAAATGGATTTAGGGTGTTATAATAAGTCCCCATATATATTATACATTTAATCTCATCTTTTCAAACTCTTTTGTACCTATAGAACACTAAAAACTTATAAAAAACCTTGTTTTTACCTTGTCCATACAAGTAGGGTATAGCCAGTTTGATATACAGGATCCTAAGAGAGTATTAAACAAGTATAAAACATTTCTAAGGCCAAAATACCCCTCTTGAGTTCATTTCAAGTGATATTTCCTTCATCAGATCTTAAATAGGGTTTTAGGAGGGTTTTGGTTGTTAACAATAGTTCTTAAAAACTTGACTTTCAAACCATGAACCAATTCCAAAAATATTGAGTATAGGACCCTTCCCAAATACCCCGAGCTACTTCAAGTCTCATATTTGGTGTCCATATAGATATGATCTCTTGAAGTTCACCCATTGGGATTTCTCCTACATTCTAGGTACTCTTGTCATGGATTTAGGCCAAAATTGATCCCTCTGAGTGGTTTCCTACAAACTGATAGATTCAATCAACCTTATACTTCCCATAAAATCTCAAAACTATATTGGAAAGGTTTCATGGTCATGTGAATGAATTTAGAACCTTGTATGGCTTAGGTTTAGTTCTAGGCCTAATAGACCTAACTTATGTCTCTACATACATGACCACATCTAAGTGGTATTAATGGATATGAATGAGTATTCACACTTAGTTACCTATAATTCAACTCAACACACCTTTATACAATGTTTCAAGACTCCTCATCACATTATTTTCTTCATTCACAAACTATGCCTGTAATTATATCACTCTTGGAGTGCCCTCTATTTGAGAAAAAATAGAGGGAATCTCCCCAACTTGCTTAGCCAACCTTAGGATATGAGAGGTTACATTAGGTCATGAAGACATTCCTTACAAACTTTGGGGCTAGATAACCTCTTCAGGGCTCTAATACTTTAAATATTTAAGATAGACTTATGTGATTTGACTGTGCACATACTTTAAATTGATTATGACTGTAGGTTGGTTTTCCTAAAGTGTTCGATCTATCTAATAGTCTCGTAGAATATAGAATCATAAATCTAAGAGTATATTATGTATTTTCCATCGAACATACATCTATGCTAACCTTACAACCTCATATCTTTCCATTTGTATGAGTTAGTCTGTCTACTATAGCAGACTGCAGGTGCTTATCTTAGTATATATTGGAGATTTCTTATAGGTGGTGTATTTTTAAGCCTTGTGTTACATGCATTGGGTCTTTTTTGAATTTCTTGAGATCATTTCAAAAAAAAATTGAACTCACTCTTGCATTCAAACTGCCTCTCTCCACTAGCATGGGTTAGTCTGTCTATTGTAGCAGATTGTAGATGACAATATATGAGAAATAAAGACTCCTGTAGGTGATGAAATGAGTCAAATCATTGTAATAAAACTTACTTAAATGATTATGAGATCATTAGTGTCATTTCACACCTATGTGAGCTCTTCTCATGCATATAAAACATGTATCCATTCCACTATAGTTCAGTGTTATGTTGTAAGGTCATTTTAACTTCAAGGGTACTATAGCTTAATTAAAGTCTATAGTAGAAACTTGTTGGAAATGAAAACCTATTTGCACTACCTTATCTTAACCAAACAACTACTTACTTATGTTAAGATATTGTTTCTAGGCATGGGATATATTATGAAACAACTAGGCCTATCTAGATCGTCAATATACTCTACTAAGAGATGTCATAGTGTAAGACAAAATCCTCATTTAGGGAAGTTAAGGTAAAACTTCTCAAATGCAACTTTCTTAATATGTGATCATGGAATCAAGTCTGTCTACCATCATATGAATTCACCATTATCAAAATGTGTTTCTTAATGATCTCAAACCTTAATGAAGGTTTCAAACAAGTTCAAACATATTTATTTCAACTTTGCTCAGTCCTCTATGGATTACACTCAGACCCCTATAGACTGCCTGTAGGTGAAGACATGGTATAAGACTTTATATGTGAAATTGGTTGTCACAACCAATATCTGATCACTTAAATAGTCTAGTATTAATATTTACAGTTTGAGATTCCTTTCATCATCTTAATAGCATCCTTTGTCATGAATATGAATGTTCAAGTACTTAGTCCACTTGGTTTTAGGTCACATTCATAAGAAGACTAACTTTGCAATTTTGACTCCACTTTACTCCATCAACTATGGCTACTTGAGACAAAGATTTGAAAGGAGAGATGATCACTATAACATGAGAGTTTGGAAACAACATCCTTGTTGATCTTAAAGACAAAATAGGAAGATAGGCTTTGCCATTATGAAAACAAGGTTTGTAGACTTTCAATGGAGTCCTCCTAATATGATGAGAGTGATCCTACCAAATTATTCACACCACAAGTGAGAACTAGAATGAGAATCACATGAGAAAGGTGGTCATGCCTCTTAAGATCATGTACAAAATTTTAATTACATGAAATAATGTAAACAAAGAATAATTTTTAAGTCCATAGGGATGTGTAGGTAGAAAAGAATCACTAACACTCTTAGCAATGGTTCATGAAGCTCATGTCAGCAATCCTCTAACTATTTCCATGAAGTTGTAGTACATAGAGATTAACACCACCCACTAAGTACACTTGCTCTAAATCAACTCTTCTTGGCCATACTAAAATAAAATTGATTGACCATTTTAGCTTGTTCAAAAGAGCGATAGGAGAGATAAAATGGTTTTAATCATTTTGAAGTCTGTCAAAGCTTCTCAAGCATTAAATTAAGCTGATGGAACTTGAAGTGGCACTCTTGAAGCAACCACAAATTCTATAACTACTACACAAGCTGTACAACTATTTGAAACTACCACTTTCTCATTGATCTTCTTGTTTTTACATTGCACCTACATTTTTTCAATTTTACAATAGTTCTTATGACATATTCTGACATGTGGGACATTGAATATGCCTTTGGAACATTTGTTCTCTATGTGAAACCTGTAAAAGTTTAATGACCTAAAAGTGACCTTATAATGATATATGACAAACTATACAAAGATAAAAAATCTAAAACACATATGTTTGACATTATTAAAGACCATGGTACACATTTTACACCTTAGAATACCCATATAACAAGTTTGAATATATATGGGGTTGACCTAATTTGACTTATGGTCAAATTAGTCAACATTTTTGGCAATTTCCTTGGGGTGGCAAGCCAACTATGCCAAAGATAAGTAGCCTTATCCTATCTATTGGGATATGGAGTCACCTATACACTATACTAACACTAAATTACCTTTGAAAAAGCACCAAAACACACCAAATGAATTGAAAAAACACACCTAAGCATACACACTTTTGTTCTCAATAACACTTAGGTAAAACACACACACCATAATCAAAGCACACTTATCCTAGTATTTACAAGCCCTCAAACAATTGAGGTGAAGGATAAGCAACGTTACTTCAACCAAGATTAAAGATATTATCTCTTACATCATTGCTGCTCCAAGAATGCAATCCATCATATGAAGCATACTTATCAATAAACACTTACTTATGTAGATGATCAAAAGACTCACCATCTTTAGATCTTATTCTGTTTACAAGTGTGCTATTTGGAGCTTTCAAGGACACTTCTTCTAACTCTCCATTGGACTTATTTTATTTTTTAATCTGCGTGAGCTTTGTCATGTCCAATTGGCACTCATCAAACTAAAACTTAGGAGTGATCAAAGTTTCTTCAACATTACTCTCTTCTAGGACATGATGTAATTGATGTATAGGAACCTCAAGCTTGTCTTGTTTCTACTCCAACACATCTAAAAAATGGTTCAACCTCAAGCTGAGGTGAAGACTATTCCTTAAACACACACATCTCCACCTTGGATTCATTATAATCCTTCATGATTGTAGTCTCTGTAGTAGTAGTTAGACATTCATTCTCATGATTGATAGGACACTCTCCTTCATGCTTAAGATATTGATCAAACACCTTACTATCAGATTCACATTTCTTAGGAAGAGAAGTAGGCTTACTCAACTATTTTAATTATTTAACTATGGCATGGAACCTTTACCATAGATCATCTTCTTCTTCTTCACGGTTATCATGTTAATAGACTCCTCCATTTTGTGTAGGCATAATGACTTTATCTTCTTCATTATCTTGATCTACCATGCTTTGAATAACATCATAATCATGCATATGAATAAGATAATTACCCTCAACAGCTTGTGGAAAATAATTGTCAATGCTTACCTCAGTATGTTCTTCACCTACCTCATGGATAATGTATGTGCCAATATCAGTCTACTCAAAGAAAGTGTATGGATCATGTCTATAATTATTAGCACCATACTCATCTAGGAAAAGATCATATATGCTCTGAAGCTTATATGATGATCCATCATCCATAACAGACTCCTCTTGATCATTGATGACACAATTGAGATTAGAGCTTGCTTCCACATAGGGATCAATATGACAATTATCCAATGGTTAAGTTATAATGGTTTCCTTTGATCCATACCTTATCTTTAAGGACAAGAAGGACCAATCAGCTGAGAGGTAGCCTCCTATTTTGATTTTGAAATCCCATCAGAGGTAGATAGTAAAGTGAGTAGAAAAATCAACCACTACTATATCTTTAAGTATTAGGAAGCTTAGACAATCATGAAGGAAAAATTTCAAACCCTTGAAAATTCCTACTAATTTATCTAGTGTTCCATAAATTTGTATCACCCCCTTATTATATGGTTCATATTTAAAACCCAATATATCTACCACAAACTTGGGCATAATTGAGGTACTTGCCCCACTATCAACTTTGCAGTTGTGAACAAGCTTGTTTCCAACAATGAGAGTGAGGTAGAAGGGTGGAGGTTTTTCAGATTTGGAAGAGGCTTCCATAATATGAGTGGGAACATTAGTGAGGGAAACATTACCATGGATTTATGGTTGAGGACCAATGTAAATTTGAGATAGCTGCTCTTGAAGAAGCTCCTTTTGACTGCGCATGTGAAGCACATCCGAAAAAGAGATATATGTCTTATCCCTATTCAACGAAGGATAACTCACATTTTATTGTGTTCTTGAAGGTAGATAAGTGCCTTGGGCTTGAGGTAATGGAACACTTTGAGTCACCCTTCCTACATTTTGACTTGAAATAGGTGCAGAAATTGTAGGGACTGTCACACTTGGACTCACACCTTGCTACCTTATAAGAGGGTTACTTGAAATTATGTCAACACCATGATCATATCCTAAAGCCATTCTCTTATATTTGGTATTATCTACAACTAAATTATACTGATTAAAGACATATGTGTCTTTCACTAGAAATTTTACAAGTTCACCTTTTGGATCTACCATCCTTTAATTATTTGCATGTAATTCTCATCTTCTACTAAAAATTGAGGAGTAAATCCTCCTTGATCAACCAAGGCTTGTCCTCCATATTCATTTCTATCCATGAATTATCCTTGATACCATTCCTCTCCTTAGACCAAGTTACTATGCACCGAGACCATAGCTCTTATGTTGGAGGTGAAAGTTGGGTTATATGCATTGGGTGGCCTATTTAAGTTAGGTTATCCTTGCCCTCTACCTTGACCATATTTATGAGGTGGGAACCTATTTAATTATTGAGGATAGGGTTAAGGTTTTGGTTAACTCCATGCTATAGATTTGGTTGCCTAACTTGAGCCTCTAAGGCTTTATATCTTGCCTCCCAATCAATGGTATCTTCTACCTTTTTAGGGGCATTTCTAGACTTGGTATTTATACTTGGAACTTGAGAAACACTTGGAGTAGTAGCAGCCATGTTTAGCAATAGAGGCATGAAGAATTTTGTAAGTAGTTTCCTACCTTATATTAGGGCATTATCAAATCTAATGTCAAGGTCATAAGCTTTAGGTAAGGTGTAACCACCCATGAAATACAACATGATGGATATGTCAGTTCTAATATCCCTTAGACATGTAGTTAAAACAAATATTATAGGTTCTCACATGGGAAGAGATAGCCTATGCCAAGTTCTTTGGAATCTCTCGTTAAAGTCATGTATAGTCTCCTTATGACCCCTTTGAATTACATTGAGCTGATAAATGAGTGATGTGTGATCACTTTTATTTTCAAAAATTTAGGTTAGCAACTCTCTAATATCATCCCAAGTGGTGATACACCCTCTAAACAATGTCATATACTAGTCAAGTGCTTTCCCTCTAAGGGGCATGGCAAGTAGTCTAATTATAATATTGAAATTAATGACCTTGTGTAAACTAAAAAAGTTAGATATCTCCCTAATATGCTCACTTGGGATGACATGAAATTCACCATTGAATATGGGTACACTTTTGGTTTCATTAGGGGTTATATCATCATATTCATTGAGGTGGACAGGATTTTTAGTGTTAAACGCTGGGAAGGCATGCTGCTTGGACATGTCCTCAAGTTTTTCCTCACTCTCTTGATCTTCTTGGATTATAAAGTCCTCTTGTTTTTCAAAGGTAAATATAGGCTTAGGATGTTAAACTTCAAGAGAAATTTCAAGTTAAAGGAGTGGTTTTATGGGGTTGATACCTCTACTAGTAGTTGACCTAGTAAGGACCATGAAGTATGAACAAAGAATTGTTAAACGCTGGGAAGGCATGTTGCTTGGAAATTTCCTCAAGTTTTTCCTCACTCTCTTGATCTTCTTGGATTATAAAGTCCTCTTGTTTTTCAAAGGTCAATATAGGCTTAGGATGTTGAACTTCAAGAGAAAGTTCAAGTTAAAGGAGTGGTTTTATGGGGTTGATACCTCTACTAGTAGTTGACCTAGTAAGGACCATGAAGTATGAACAAAGAATTGATAACACTTGGTCTAAAACTAGATATTACCTTGAATGAAGTCACTAAATCCTAAGTAGAACACCATTATGAAACTTTTTTTGGAAATATTGTCATTGATGTCAAAGGTCTAGCATTGGTGATAAAGGCCCCATAGCATTTATTATCTAAAGGTGTTTTTAATGTTCATATTTTGGCTAAAACATGTTGATATTTATTTAATATTAATTAATATATTTTTGGTTGCATAAAAGTCAATAAAGGGCCCAGGGAGAAGTCAAAGAGTCATGGGGTAAAGACAAAAGAGAAATGGGACACATTTTCCCATGAAGAGTCATCTTGAGGAATTCCAAGAGTCACCAAGTGAAGACAAAAGAGGAAGGGCACACATTTTTATGAAGAGACACTTTGAGGAATTTGACAAGTCACCAAGATAAAGAAAAAAGGGGAAATGAAGCATTTTATCATAAAGGGTCACCATGTGAATTTTCAAATGCAAGGAGTTGAAGGGTCATGCAATTTTGGCACCATTTTCCATGAGGAGTGAAGGGTCACAAAGGGTGAATGCCAAAGGTCATTTGGAAAGCTATAAATAAAGGCTTGAGAAGCCATTTGTAATATGAGAGTACATGGTTTGTAATATTTTATATAATAAAATAGGAGATAATAGAAAGAGATATTGTAGATTTTTATCATTTTTTGAGAAAGCAACATTGAGAGATAGTTGTGTTTTATACACAAGAGGGGTTGGTGCTCTTGTGGGTTGGTGATCATAAATAGTTATTGTGTTGGTGTTCAGTAAAGGGGTTGGTACTCCTACAAGTTGGTTCTTGTGAAATTTTTAATTTGAGTTGGTGCTCATTCATATACTTGAGTTTGTTCTTTGTAGTTTTCCCACATTGGATTTTCACGTAAAAATTTACTCTCTCTCTCTCTCTCTCTCTCTCTCTTGTGTGGTGCATGTTATTGTTTCAGTTTTATTGCATATCTTGAATTTATGGTTAAGTGAAATTTGATTAAGTAAAAGATTTATAAGATATAAGATTTACTGATTCACCCTCCTCTCAATGTATCTTGTGCTCAACAATTGGTATCAGAGTAGGTTCCTTTGGAAAAAGTTTTACAGTTTGAAGGTTGATCGGGGAAAGCATGATGACTAGATCACAAGAAGGTTTTTATACAAATAAGGCACCTTTGTTTTATGGGACAAATTATGATTTTTGGAGCATAAGGATGAGGACTTATTTGATGTCTCTTGGATTCAACATTTGACAAGTAATTGTGGAGGAATAAGAAGAGCCACCGACACTTGTGACTACTCTAGTAGAAAAGAAGGCAAGTGAAAATAATACTAAAGATTTAAATGCTATTTTATGTGGTTTATGTGAATCAAAATTTGTTAAATTTATGAAATTAAAATATGATCATGAGACTTGGGTAAAGCTTTAAAATATTTACAAAGCTTATGGAAAGGTTCATAAAGCTAAGCTCCAGACTTTCAGAAGATACTTTGAAAATGAAAGAAGAGAAAAATATAGCAAGTTATCTTTTGTGGGTTGATAAAATAGTTAATAATATTTAAGGCCTTGGAGAAAAGTTAGAATAATCAACAGTGGTACAAAACGTTTTGAGATCTCTACCAATGAGATATGATACAAAGATTTCGATAATCAAAGAGATGAAAGATCTAGCTAAGCTAAATATGGATGAACTACATGGTATTCTTATGGCATATGAGATGCATATCAAATAATAAAAACCCTCAAAGAGAGAAGATGATTTCAATACTTAAAAAAAAGACAAGGTTAAGATTCAAGAATCAAGTGACAACTCTAGCGATGATGAAGATGACAACGGATCTCTATTCATTTGCAAGCTGAAAAAGGGCACAGGTAAATATCAAGGAAAATTACCTTTTAAATATTTTAATTATGGAAAGATTGGATAATTTGTAGATAAATGCCCAAATAAGAGTAATGGTGATAATGAAGAAGGAAGGTCTACATACAAGAATAATTTTAAAGGCAAATTCAAGAAGGGATTTGAGAAGAAGAGTTTATACTCTAAAGATCTTAGTGCAATCAAAGACAATAGAGTCAATGATTCAGATGAAGAGATTATATTCATGACCATACATGATGATGCCACTACAAGCAAAAGTATAGATGATCAATAAGAAGAACAAGATGAAGCTGAAGTTAATCTGGAAGGAGAACTCATTTGTGCCTTCAAAGAATTACAAGCTCTTAAGAAGAAGAATCATAGATTGAAGTGCCAAATCGAGAAAAATGAAAAGGAGTCAAAAGAAATAATTGAAGATATACAAACACACATTGAAGAAGCCAAAAAGACTGAAGAAGATCTAACAGCTTAGTTACAAAAAGTAAGTGAATAATGTGAAAGGTATTTCGTTGAAATTACCTCTTTAAAAGTAGATTTGAGAAAATAAATAAAGTAGTCAATGATAGAGCGACTAATGATTCAAAATTTGAGAATAACACCAATATGTTGAAAAAGATATTAGAAAGTCAAAGATCAATGTTAGATAAGACATGTATTGATTTGAAAAAGAGAAAGGGGAGGCCACTACTTTTACAAATAAAATTAACATAAAAAAAAAAGAAAGAGCTATGCTGAAGCTCTTACAAAAGAGAAAATAAAAATGAAGAAGTTAAGAATATAGAGGACATCTCAAATAAACAAGGCTGGAAGGAATAGAGCTACAAAAGGCAATCAAGTCAGAGATATAGAAACAAGTTCTATTTTTATTGTAATGAATATGGTCAGAATAAAATATAATGTCAAAAAGGGATAATAATTTTAAAAACAATAAGAAAGAAACTCATGCAAAGTTAAGCAGAAGCCACAACTCTTTTGCTCCTCTATCAGGATTTAATGAAGAGGACATAATATGTTACAAGTGTAATAACTTTAGGCACATAGCTTAGTACTATAGAAACCTGTTTGAGTCAGTCAAAAAGGACCAAAGTTTCAAGGCTCCATTCATCAAGAAAAAAGTTCAGACAGGTTCATGGTAGAAGAAACAACCTAAAAAGTCTATGTTGGTCCAGACAACTTTGCATGCAAGAAATGAAGAAAAGCCATGGTTCATTGAAAATGGATGTTTGAGGAAAATGATAAAAGACAAGATCAAGTTCAAAACCCTGAATAATATTAATGATGGTACAATGAAATTTGGAGATAATACTACTACTAAAATTATTAGAAAAAGGTACACTAGGTTTGGATAATTGTAGAATTAAGACTGAAAATGTTATGTATGTAGAAGGTCTTAAGCATAATATTTTGAGTGTAAGTCAATTGTGTGATCAAAGGCACACATTAATTTTTTATGTAGAAGTTTTTGAAATTAGGATAAAAGATTCAGATGTGTTGATTGCATATGCTCAAAGAATAGGTAATAATTTTTATATGTTATCATATATCAAAGATTAAAAATGTTGTTTGAGTCAAGTTGAGGAAAGTTGGCTATGACACAAGAGAAAAGGACACATAAATTTTGACAATCTTGTCAACATTAGTAAGAAGTAAGTAGTTATAGATCTTCCAAAGATTACAAAGCCCTCCATCATGTTTTGTGAACCATGTCAACATGGGAAGCAGGTCAAAAGATAGTTTAAAATAAAAGAATAATCAACCACTTAGATGTTAGAGCTTGTTCACACTAATTTTTGTTGACTTATGAGAACTCAAAATAGTTAAGGTGAGAAATATTTCATGTTACTTATTTATGATTTTACACATATGACTTGGGTGATGTTTTTGAAGAAAAAATTAGAAGCTTTCAACCACTTCAAAGCATTCAAGGCTTTTGTTGAGAATGAAACTGATTTAAAGATTAAGTGCATAAGATTAGATCGAGGAGGAGAATTCAAGTCAGATGAGTTTATTGAGTATTGTGAAGACCATGGGATAAATAAGCATTATTTAGTAGCTAGAACTCCACAACAAAATAGAGTAGTTGATCGGAAAAATAGAACAGTTCAAGAGATGGCGAGAATAATGCTAAATGAATCCAAGATACTAGATAAATATTGGAGAGAGGTAGTTGTACAACAATGCATATTAAAAATAGAGAGTTGTTGACATTCAATAGTGACAAGACTCCCTATGAGCTATGGAAATACAAACCAACTATAGTTGATTATTTCAGAGTTTTTAGCAATAGATGCTTCATAAAGAGAACCGATGAAAAATTGGGTAAATTTGAATCTAGAATAGATGAAGGTATATTTCTTGTATATTTTAGCAAAATTAAAGATTATAAATGTTATAATAAAAGAACCAAGAAGATTGTTGAAAGTACAAGTGTCAGGATAGATGAAGATGTAACACAAAGAGCCAGTGATCTAGAGGGCACTCCTAAAATCATTGATGAAAAATATTTTGAAGAGTCAGATGAAGATGAGAAGGAAATTCAAAAGGACACTAAGACCCCATCTAAATATGTTTAGAGAAATCATAATAAGAGCAACATCACTAGGAACATAAATGAAGGAGTTCACACTAGAAGGATGATGGTAATTGAATCTGAACAATTAAATTTTTCTTTGTTATCCAAAATTTAGCGTAAATTTTTTTAGAAGCTAGACAGATGAACATTAGGTTAAGGAAATGGATGAAGAATTAAATTAGATAGAAAATAATTATACTTGGGAATTAGTTCCTAGACCAAAAGATCAAAATGTGATAGGAATAAAATGGGTATACAAAAATAAGTTGAATGAAGATGGTGACGTTACTAGGAATAAAGCAAGGTTAGTATGTAAAAGATATGCTCAGATTGAGGGTATATATTTTGAATAAACTTTTGCACTAGTGTCAAGGATGGAGGCTATTATAATTTTTCTTGCATATACAATGTTTAAAATTTTTAAAGTGTGTTAGATGGATGTCAAGTCTGCCTTCCTGAATGAGAATCTAGAAAAGGAGCTCTACATTAAGTAGCCTAAGGGATATATTCTCTCAAATGATAGTATCCATGTATGCAAATTGAAGAAAGCACTATATAGATTGAAACAAGCTCCTAGATCTTGATATGCTAGACTTGATAAGTACTTGCAAGATCAATGTTTTAAGAGAGGTTTGGCTGACAGTGATCTCTACATCAAAATAGAAGGTGAGCATCAATTAATTATTTTAGTATATGTTGATTACATAATTTTTGGAGGAAACATTTAAAATATGATAAAAGAATTTTTTGATAATATGCAAAAAGAATTTGAGATGTCTATGCTTAGATAATTGTCATTTTTATTAGGGTTGCAAATATTTCAATCAAATAAAGGAATTTTCATATCTCAAAGTAAATATGCCAAGGAAATGTTGAAAAAATTGGTTTTGAGGATTGTGCACTAGTTGGCACACCAATGGGTATAAGGAACAAGGTGAGTAAGGATAAAGATTCACATTTTTTTAAATCTTTGTATATATCTATGATTAGTAGTATTTTATATTTGATAGCATCATGGATAGACATGATGCATGCAGTAGGCATGGTTGTGAGATATCAAGCAACTCTAAAGGAGATTTATGTTCAGTTGGTGAAGAGAATCTTTAAATATGTCAAGGGGACATTAGATTATGAATTGAGGTATATCACAGGCAGAGATTTCACTTTGGTTGCTTATATAGATTTAGATTGGGTAGGTTGTTTGGATGACAGAAAGAGTATAAGTGGAGGAGATTTCTTCCTCTATGATAGCTTAGTATCATGGCTAAGAAAAAATTAAAACTCAGTATCACTTTCTATAGCTGAAGTAGAATACATTGCAGCAGTGTTATGTTGTACTCAAATGCTTTGGATGAAGTAAACTTTAGAAGACATCAAGGTAAAATATGATGAACCTATTTCTATTTTTTATAACAACACAAGTGCTATTAATATTTATAAGATTACAGTGATGCATTCAAGAACAAAACATATTCCTATTAGATATAATTTTTTGAGAGAGTAGGTGGCAGATCATCATGTTAAAATGGAATATATCAATACTACAAAACAAATTGAAGCTATTTTCACAAAGGTACTAACAAAAGACACATTCAAGTATCTACGAGAGCTAAGTGTTAGTTGGGAGTAATTTATTTTACTTCCTACCATTGAGGATCAACATCGGTTGAGGGGGAGCTAAGTGTTAGCTCCAGGATAAGCCCTTTACCATTGATGTCAAAGGGGGAGAAGAATAGAAATAGGTACAAGAATAGGTATATGGAACATGTGTAGAAACATGTATAGGAATAGGTATAAGATGCTTCAGTAAGGGGGAGTTAATATATGTGCAATACAAGTTTTATGATGTGGCAATTTCAGTTTGAGGTTGCCATAAATGACAAAGGGGTAGATTATTGGAAATATTATCATTGATGTCAAACATCTAGTATTGGTGATAAAGGCCCCATAAAATTTATTGTCTAAATGTTTTTTTAATGTTCATATTTTGGCTAAAATGTGTTGATATTTATCTAATATTAACAAATATATGCAAGAGAGTGCATGGTTTATAATTATTTTATATAATAAAAGAGGAGAGAATAGAAAGAGATATTGTAGATTTCTATCATTTGTTGAGAAAGAAAAATTGAGAGATAGTTGTGTTTTAGACACAAGAGGGGTTAGTGCTCTTGTGGGTTGGTGCTCACAAATCTTTGCACGAGGTGGGTGCTCCTGTGGGTTAGTGCTCACAAATAGTTATTATGTTGGTGCTCGGCAAAGGGGTTGGTGCTCCTACAAAATGGTGCTTGATAAATTTTTAATTTGAATTGGTTCTCATTCATATACTTAAGTTTGTTCTCCATGGTTTTTCCCACATTGGATTTCCATGTAAAAATCTGGTGTCTCTCTCTCTCTTGTGTGGTGCATGTTATTGTTTTAGTTTTATTGCATATCTTAAATCTATGGTTAAGTGGAGTTTGATTAAGTAAAATATTTATAAGATATATGATATACTGATTCACCTCTCCTCTCAGTATATCCTATGCTTAACAATTGTGATAATGTTGAGACTAGCATTCACCTTGATAAGATGTCTTCGAGACAATGGTCTCATTGGGCATTCCTGAACTATTACCACCAAATATTATACCCTAGAGATGGTTGTTAAAGCCTACTCTAAGATTTTATAAATATGGGATTACCTCTAGGCCTCTAGGTTGATTATAGAAGAGGTAAACATCTAGGTTTAAGGGCTAACTCCCTAAATTTCTCTTTGCTTGCTTATCACCTACACTACTTTTTTGCTTGGATGAAAAGGGATATAAGTAACATGGAAATAAACTGCTCTAATGAGGTGATAAACCAAAAATATCTCCACTAGAATATCATATAAATGCACTAAGAAACATGACTCACAATACTAGTCTCAAAATCCTAAATTACTCGAACATTGGTATTTCAAACATGGAAGTGATATGCATTCAACTACTTGTTAGCCAAAATTAGCCTACATACAAATTTTTTATGTAGATGGAATATATCATTCACCTAAGACATTAATTGAAATTTTATATTGTATATGGCCTTTATACACCTTCATCAATCAATGTTTTCAAGAAAAGTGGAGAGTTTCAAATTTGCAAGCTTCAAGGTTTAGAGATCTTAGTGCCAAATCAGCTTGCATAGCACTTTTTGGGAGCAATTTTGCAGGATTAAATCATGTTAATTTATCTCCATAACTTATATTATGGTATAGAAATATTACGAGGATACAATGGTGAATGTGGTCATAAAATATAATTCTTCAATTTAAAATAGTGTAATCATGAAAACTGCCTAGTACATAGATTTTTGTGTGTTTCTAGGTGCCAAATCAATGTGTGCAACACTTTTCAAACACCTTTACGCAGGATTAAATCAATTCCAATAAACTTAAAATTTAACATGATTATATCCAAATATGAGAATAATATGAGGTTCAAAATAATGCTAAAAAAATTTACTCCCATGTGTAAAATGCATAGGGTTAAAAATTGGTTTTTGAGCTGATTTTTACTTAGCTAATTTTTTGTATTTCTAGTTTTCAAATCTACCCGATGCACACATTTCAAGCTCATTTTTGCATTAGTAAAAGAGGTCAAATATTATTCAAATCTCTTATGGTGATAGCTAAATGCCATTATATTTTAATGAAAAAAATAGTGCATACATATGGGATATAGTGTCTAAAATGCACAGCTATAAAAATAAATTTCTACACTAATTTTTAGATGAAAAAGAGGATCAAAACTAGGTACTAGAGGCTGGTCCACTTCAATATGAGGTGTTAATTAAAGATAACCCTGATATATTAGAGCTAGAGAAAGATAAACCAAACCTTGAGTAAGATAAGTGTGATGTTTTAGACCTTGGTTGGTCAAATCAACCCTCATTTACAGTTGAAAAACAAGATGAAATATTGAGTGAGGTTGATGAAGGAGACATCTCAAGTGCTCAAGTGATATAGTTTAAGAAACATACCAGTGAAGATCCTAAAGATTTGTGGCAGTAGTTCAATGCCATCTCTAAAGAGTTTGAAGAGGCTAAGAGACATGTCCTTCTTCCAAAAAATTATGAGCATGCTGATTTAAGCATGATCAATCTTAATTTGCACAAGAATAAAGTGGAAGAATATGGTCTTTTTAAGCCACCAAGTGAACAAAATGCAGTTGCTCCCAAGAACCTGAATGAAGTCTTCATGTAAGTATTTACAAGAGTTATGAGAAACATCAAGTGAGTCTTAAGCCAATGATGGATTTTATCTACATTAGAGATGTGTTTATCCCTCTCCATCCATTAGGAAACAAGATATAAAAGTCATAAATTAGGCAACTTAGTCCACCTAGCATGAGCTCACAAAAGTACAGTGCCTCTCATCCTTGTTTATTACCAGTGAATCATGTTAAAAAATTCTCATTTGATCTAGGAGGAAATATATAAAATTTTATTTATATATATTATTTTAGTTTTTTAATTTACTCTAAGTGCTTATGCACACATTTTTTAGTAGTTTCATTGTATTTTCTTTCCTCTAAGTCCCTGTGTGCACATGCACTTCTTTATTATTTTTCTTTTTGTTCTTGATATTTTGAGAGTTATCCAAAGGTTGTCAACCAAGTCTCAGATTCATATTAGTGTGTTGAGTGAGAGAGGAGACTCCCTTTCCTAATGTATAGACTAAGGTAACTAGTATTTTGCATAGGTAGGCATGCAATCCTAGGAGGTCACCAAAAATGTTGGCCAAAATTGGCCTATATACAAAACTTTTATGTAGATGGACTATGCCATTCTCCAAAACCATTAATTGAAATTTTTATTGAATATGAAGTTTATACAACTTAATTAATAAATTTCTTTGGGCAAAAAGTGGATAGTTTCAAATTTTCAAGCTTTAGGGTTTAGAGCACTCAATGCCAAATCAGCCTGCACAGTGCTTTTCAAGAGAAATTTCATAGGGCTAAATCATGTTAATTTATCTCCAAAACTTATATGAGGGTAGCCAAAAGTTAGGAGGATATAATGGTGAAGGTGGTCATAAAAAATATTTCTTCATTTAAAAATAACGTAGTCATGAAAATTAACCAATACGTAGATTTTTGTGTGTTTCCAGGTGCCAAATTAGCCTGCACAACACTTCTCAAACACCTTTGTGTAGGATCAAATCAAGTATAATAACCTTAAAATTTCACATTATGGTAGAAAAATATGGGAATAATGTGAGGGTCAAAATAATGCTAAAAAAATTTCTCCCACATGAAAAATGCATAGGGTTAAAAATTGGCTTTTGAGCTGATTTTTCTTAGCCAATTTTTTGTGTTTCCAGTTTTCAAATCTATTGAGTGCACACATTTCAAACTCATTTGTGCAATAGTAAAAGAGGTCACATATTATTAAAATTTATCATGGTGATATCTAAATGTCATTATATTTAAATGGAAAATATAGTGCACACATATGGGATATAGTGTGTAAAATATACATCTATGAAAATCCATTTTTGCACTGATTTTTACTTAGTCATTTTCTACATCTCCCAGTTGCTAAATCTACCCAATGAGCACTTTTTATTCCCATTATTGAAATATCAAATGAATTACAAATTACATGAATTTTATTATTATTATTCTCTAATATCATGAAAAGTTAATGCACTTGGTTTCATAGCTGTGTGAGTTTTTAGTGAAAAGTTATGATGGTATGAAGTGACACTTCTAGGAAGATTTATCACTTAGCCAACTTTTTACTAGAAAAGACTGAGAGGGAAGGTCACAAGGGTTATTTTGATCATTTAAAAAAACTAAAAATACCATTTTGAGTGTATTTTTAAGAGATTTCTAAAAATATAAGATATAATGGGTTTTGCTCATATCTTATGCTATGATTTTCCATTTTTCCATTTTTTGAAGGTGATGATTTTTAATGTATATAATTTCATATTGGTTTTTTAGCCATATATTTTGATTTGAATATCCATTTTCAATTCCGTTGGTTGCATTGGAAATATTTTCCCTCTTTATAATTATGTTAGTTTCAAATTGGAAAAATGTAAAATTAAAATTGGTCAATATCATAGTTGCAATGGTGTTGATGTGACAAGCCTTCACAAAGTTGCTAGAGGATTCTAGAAGCCAAGTGGAGATGTGAAGTAGAAGTGAGTGGAGGATTTTTGGGAAGTGGAAAATCAAGTTGGAATATTTAATAAAGATCCTAGATATTTTGAGATCTTTTCTAGATATTTTGAGATATTTTCTCAATTTAGTGGAGCATGGTGTCATCTTCCTCAAAATATCTTCTCCTCTCCCTTCCATCTTATCTTATATATCCATTTTCTCTCCAATATAAAAGGATGATCCTTATTTTGGTATGGTGTATCCCTACCCATTTTTCTAAGAAAAACCTCTTGAAGTAATAAAATAACTTATTTTACCTACCTCTTTACTTGCAACTAGTGATCTAGTCAGTTTGTGCATGATTGCTTTATGGAAGGGTGTCATTCCCTGGTAAGTTTACATTTTTATTGCCTTTTCTTAGGTTTTAAACCATTTTTTAAAGTCTAAAACTTATGATTTTTGGTCATTAGTGAAGGTATTGTGTGAGTTTTACACTCTTCCATGCTTCATCTCTTGCCTAGTGGACTTAGTTTTAGAAATATTGATGTAAAATGATTGGGTTGAGAGATTATGTGAGTGAGGGTTATATTTGAGATTCCTTAGTGTCAGTTTCAAGCAATTTGGATGTAAAGTCTTGGTGTATCACCCTTTTTTATTTTTAGTTATCCCTTTCTCCTCTTTGTAACCCTTTTCTTTGCCAATAAATAGTTTAGAGTAGTTTACTAAGATCCTAATTGATACACTTAGGGAACTATCCCATAATATAGACATTCACCTCCATCACAATATACCCACAACTTGGATGTGTTCCCATTTTTTAGCCAAGAAAGAGAGCTTGAAAAACTCTCCCACAAGGGTGCAGTTCTTTGTTACAACACTACTCAAGGTGAGTGAACCTAAGGTTAGATTGTAGATACTAAGGCTACTCCTTACACTTAAATATAGACAAATTCACTTGAATACATTTCATATGACATGTTAGATTGGAAAATACTTGCATTAAACATAGAAGAGTAAAGAGAAGGTAAGGATAACTGCTAATCACTAGACAATTCACTATGCACCACTTCATACACTTAGACAAGACAGCTTATGAACTCAAAACTAGATTGAAAATATTTATTTCAAAGGAAAAATATAGTATCAAACCAGTTGGGCTTCACCATATGAGGTGTGGATTCTCTTTCAAAAGCTAAAATGGCTTGCATTTATAGAGCATGTGAGAGTAGAGGAGAGAAGAGAATATAAGTTCAAAGGTCATATAGACAAGTGTCAACCTATGAGATCCATTTAAATTATATGATAATGGAGTGGAAAACATAACATTAAGGTCTTCTTAGACAAGTTTCCATTTGAATCATGAAAAAATCCTCATACTAGTATATGGTCCTCAACTGGCCTTCTTGAAAATTGCCTTCATGATGAGGTATCTCTTGACTACTCAAAATTTAACTAGGATTTGAAATATATATGCTATCTTATGGAGGTTGAAAACAAGATATAATGTTCATCATATTCCTTCCTAATTTATATCCTCCTTCATGACACTTGTATGCACCCTCTGTAGTCATCAATTAGTCTTGTTAGGCCTTATTCTTCACATTTATCATCAAGGTGACCTTAATTTGTGAAACCAAATCCATTGAAGAGGTGTTAGAAAACCTATCCAAATTAATTTTTCCTTATACTCCATGAATTATACCTTAAAAAGATCCAAAATAGACTTCTCATCTTCTCACTTGGTAGTCACTTTGTCTTTTCATTGCCTATCTAAGACTGCTTATGATGAATGACTCAAATAAGATGTTTATATGCTTATCTGAGGTGAGAAGTGGATTTAGGGTGTTATAATAAGTCCCCATATACCTTATACATTGACTCTCATTTTTTCAAACTCTTTTACACCTACATAAAACTCAAAAACTTGTAAAAAACCTTGTTTTTAGGTTGTCTGTACAAGTAGGGTACAGACCAATTTGATGTCCAAGAGACTAAGAGAGTATTATATAAGTATAAAACATTTCCAAGGCCAAAATACCCCTCCTAAATGCATCTCAAGTGATATTTCCTTCATCGGGTCTCAAATAGGGTTTTAGGAGGGTTGTAGCAGGTTTTAGTTCTTAATTATAGTTCATAAAATCTTGGCGTTCAAACCCTAAAAAAATTCCACAAATATTGAGTATAGGACCATCCTCAAATATCCCTAGCTACTTCATGTCTTATGCGTGGTGTATGTATAGATATGATCACTTGAAGTTGGCCTATTGAGCTTTCTCCTACATTCTAGGTTGTTTCCTACAAATTGATGGATTCAATCAACCTTATACCTCCCCTAAAATCTCACAACTATATTGGAAATATTTCATGGTCATGTGAATGAATTTATACCCTTTTAGGGCTTAGGTATAGTTTTAAGACTAATAGGCCTAACCTATGCCTTTACATACATGACCACCTTTGAGTGGTCTTAATGGGTTTTAATCAGGATTCACACTTGTTCACCTCTACTTCAACTCAACACACCTTTATACAATGTTTCAAGACTCCTCATTACATGCTTTTTTTCATTCACACCCTATGACTTTAGTCATCTCACTCTTGGAGTGCCCTCTATCTTAGATAAAATAGAGGGCATATCCCCTATTTGATTAACTAACTTGAGGCTATGAGAGGTTATATTAGGTCATGAGGACCTTATTTACAAAATTTGAGGGCTAGATCACCTCTGTAGGTCTCTAATACTTCAAATCTTCATGATAGACTTATGTGATTTCATTATGCAAAAACTTTAAATTGACTATGACTGTAGGTTGGTGTTTTTACCCTATTTCCTCTATCTAATAATCTCATATAATATGGAATCATCTCTCTAAGAGTGGATTATATATGTTGCATCCATCATGCATCTCTGCTAACCTTCTAAGCTCACTTATCTCCATTTTTATGAGTTAGTTTGTCTACTGTAACATATTGTAGGTACTTATATTAGTAGAGATTGGAGATTTCCTATAGGTGAAGGTATATGTTTTAGCCCTGTATTATATATATTATGTCTTTCTTGAAGTCCTTGAGTTTATTTCATATTTATTTAAACTCACTCTTACATTTAAACTTTCTGTCTTCACTAGCATGGGTTAGTTTGTCTACTATAGCAAACTATAGATGACAATATAGGAAAAACAAAGACTCCTATAGGTGATAAAATGAGTCAAATCATTGTACTAAAACTTAATTAACTACTTTTGATATCATTAGTGTCATTCCACACCTATGTGATCTATTCTCATGCATATAAACCATATAGCCATTCCACTATAGGTCATTATTGTATTATAGAGTCATTTTAACTTCAAGGGTATTGTAGCTTACTAAAAGTCTACAATAGAAACTTGTTGGAAATGGAAACCTATTTGCACTACCATATCTTAACAAAACAAATATTTCCTTATGTCAATATATTATTTTTAGGCCTGGGCTATATGATGAAACAACTAGACCTATCTAGACAATCAAGACACTCCATTAAGAGATGTCATGGTATAAGTTAGAATCCACATTTAGATAAGTTAAGGTAGAACTTCTCAAATATAAATTTCTTAATCTATGATCATGGACTCAAGTCTGTCTACCATCATATGATTTCACCATTTTTGTAATGGCTTTTTCATTTCTCTTAGACCTTAATTAAGTATTCAAACAAGTTTAAACATATTTATTTCAACTCTGCTCAGACCTCTGTGGATTGCACTTAGACTCTTGTAGACTACCTATAAGTGAAGACATGGTTTAAGATTGTACATGTGAATTTGGTTATCATGACCAATCTATTATCACTTGGATGGTCTATTCTTAATATTTACACTTTGAGAGGAATTTCACCATCTTAATATCTTATTGTGTCATGAATATGACTATTCAAGTAATTAGTACACTTAGCTGTAGGTGATAGTTGTAGAAAGTCTGACTGTGCAATTTTGAATCTACTTTACTTCATCAACCATGGGCACTTGAGACTATGAGTTTAAATTAGAGCTAATGATTATACCATGAGAGGTTGGAAACAACATCACCTTTGATTTGAAAGGAAAAATAGGAAGATAGGCTTTACCATTATGAAAATAAGGTCTACAGAATTCAATGGAGTCCTTACAAGATGAGAGTTATCTTGCCAAAATATTCACACCACACATGAAAACTAGTTTTAAAATCACATGAGATAGGTGTTCATGCCTCTCAAAATCATGTACACAATTTGAATTTCATGAAATAATGTAAATAGAGAAGAAACCTAAAGGCCATAAAGATGTGCAGGTAGAAAAGAGTCACTAACACTCTTAGCAATGGTTCATGAATCTCAGGTCACCAATCCTATGACTATTACCATGAAGTTTTAGTACACATATATTAATACCACCCACCAAGTGTACTCACTTAGAATCAACTCTTTTTGGGCATAC
This sequence comes from Torreya grandis, assembly GCA_037957365.1. Classification (NCBI taxonomy): domain Eukaryota; kingdom Viridiplantae; phylum Streptophyta; class Pinopsida; order Cupressales; family Taxaceae; genus Torreya; species Torreya grandis. The sequence continues at coordinate 4,576,038 of JARHVA010000363.1, forward strand.
CAAACTGAATTACATTGACCATTTTAAGTTGTTCAAAAGAGTGATAGGAGAGATAGGATGGTTTTGATCATTTTAAAGTCTATCAAAGCTTCTCAAGAATGTGAGTTAAGGGAACCTAAAGAGGTACTCTTGAAGTATTCACATATTACATAGCTTTTGTACAAGCCACACAACTGCTTGAAACTACCACTTTTCCCATTGATCTTCCTATTTTGACATTGCACTTATATTTTTTTAATTTTACAACAGTTCCTATGACATATTATGACATGTGGGACATTTAATATGCCTTTGGAACACTTTTACGCTATGGAAAACCTGTAAAAGTTTAATAAATAATCCAAAAGTGACCTTAGAATGACATAGGATAAACTATACAAAGATGACAAAGCTAAAGCACATATGTTTAACCACATTAAAGACCATGATACACATTTTAAACCCTAGAAGACCCTTATGACAATTTTTACTATATAGGGGGTTGACCTAATTTGACTTAGGGTCAAATTAGTCAATAATTTCTTTTCATGTTACACCTTCCATTGCTACAAAATTTTATATGACTAATGTTTAGATCCTTATTTAAACAATTCTAGATCTTTAAACTAAGGTTTTACAATTACGATAAGGTTCCTCTAGAGTGATCCATGTCATTATTATCTGTCATTATTATATAATCCATTGGCCTCCGATATCTCAACTTATCCCTTAAGTACATGTTTTTTGTCACCTAAGCTTACATTATATGAGAGTAAGGGTGATCCAGAACAATACCTTTGAGCATTTCACACAACATGTTTAGATGATGCATCCAATGATAAATTATTGATTAAGTTATTTACTTGAATTCTTAAGGACTATGATTTGTGATGGTTCTATGACATGCCTTTTAAATTAATTCATGCCTTTAATACTTTGGGTGATCAAATAATAACACACTTCTTAATTAACATCAGTGAGAAGATGTCCTTTGCTTAGATTGTAAAACTTAATCAAGGATCCAATAAGCCTATCAATGATCATGTACTTCATTACAAGACCATGTTCTCTAGGATTCCAAATCTAAAGGATGAAATGAGTTATAAGATCTATTAAAGAAAAGTTTGTTTGTCCCAATGCATGAGCCCATTATGTTTAAATGCTACCAATATTTTGATGATTTGTGCCATACAATCAAGGACCATGAAGTTAAGATACTTTCTCTCAATAAACTAAAGTATGGGTCCAACCCTCCAACTAATTCTATTATAAATTTTCCAAGTAAACAAACTTTAAAATATAAATATAATGATGCAAAAAATAATAGTTAATGTAGTCTCACAACTAATCAATCAACTTGTCTTATAATTTTCCTAAGGAGGAAATTTTTATAGTGACCAAAATCTCCTCATAAGTTAATAAAAAATTTATTTGAGTACAACCTCGTATCTATCCCTCTCATAAAACAAGTTGATATGAGTAATCATCCATCTAAGGGAATTGATAGTAAAACATATTATGATTATTACAGATGCACAAGACTTTAAATTAATAGATGAATTAGTTTGTGACATAAGATACAATATTTGATGGATGATAACATTATTGAACTTAATTATTCCATAAATGACTTAAGGACACATCCTAAAAGGAATGCTAAGTTGAAAATATTTTTTGACCCCTTTCCAAATCATGCAATGCAAGAGACTAACACCAAGATTGAGGTGAATATGACTTATAATGCACACCCTCCTCTAAATTCTTACACTTACAGGATTAAGGAGGATCATCCTATCGATGGTATTATTGTCACACTTTAGAGTATAAATATACATAGAACTAATACTTAATTCTATGAGTATGAGATTGTTGATGATGATTCATTTAATGTGACATTATTTGTGCATGCCAACATTGATTCACATCCTATACATAGTGTCATGGTAGATAATGGTTCAAGTGAAAATGTTTGCACCATGACACTCCCAACTAGTCTTAGATATATGCATGAAATTTTGATCACTACAACAAATATAGTGAAAGGATTCAATAGATAAAGACATAACCCTCTTGGGAGCATTGTACTATCATTTAAGGTGGGACATATACCAATTACCATTTAATTCTTGGTTTTACCCAATATAAGGACATTTAAAATTTTGTTATGATGTCAATGGATACATTGGATCCATGAAATACCTCTTTTATACATTGATGTGTGTAGTATATTTATAAAAATAGGGTGGTTATTGTTCCAAGTATTCCATAAGAGTATCCTATTCAGTCAGAGATGTTTCATCCTCCACCCCCACCACCATCATAGATAGATGTAAAACCTATTCAAGTTCATTATACTTAGGGAGTTTAGATGAAGGTAAAGGAATTTACTAGATGGCTAATAATTCAACGCCTATTACATAAGAGGTTTATTTTGACACAACAAATATTACCTACTACATTATGATCTAAGCTAGTTATACAGGATGCTCCATGTGTTTCATAAAAAACACATACACATTCTAATAATATACAATATACTCCACATAATACTATGGATACAAGACTTACACAACATACACATTATCATATGGTTTATGGTGACCATGATGGATCTGTTATAGCATGCAATTATTTATTATATTAGGACATAGATATACATGTTACTACACAACAATGATGGTTAACCTTAGCTATGTTTGATATAGGATCTACATGAGAGCATCTAATTGATGGTATAATTAGTTAGCTTCACATAACTCAAATTAAAATTTCTAAAAATATAAAAATATTTTTTTTTAAATATAAAAAATCAAAATTTCAAAAAAAAAGGACATATGCATAACATATATTGCTTGTTTACATGTTTTATTTATGATTTATCATATATCATATATTATATATCTAGTTTTATACACACATGCATTTCATGGTATACATGAGTGAGATGCAGGCTAGACAAGTTTTATATGACATGGGCATAACAAATGCAAGACTTTCTTATACCCATAAGCTACCTTCCTACATTAAAGGCACACTTACACTGGGGGCATCTTGGTACACTTTACACAAGTTATATATTTTTATGACCATTCCATTGATCATATTGAGCTGCTTTACACTGATTACACATGGATTGCTCTTACTCATATTTATTACACTATTATTTAGATATAGATAATATATTTTGATATATGCGATGATGGCATATATTGATTATGTAGATTATCCTTATTTATTTGATATATAATTGATGTTACTACATGTTACACGTTTGTATTCTTGCTTGTTTATTAAATTGTGTGAACCATTATTAGTTTTTAGTGACTTTGCATGGCATTGGTTATTCATCGTTTAACTCCTTTTTCTGCTAGAATTTTACTTTATTTTTTCTTGATTATTCTTTACTATATTTGATAGTATGTGTTATCAAGTGTGTTTTTGTGATTGCTTGTGTGCATCATGGCCATGACATTGTGTGAATTTGTGACTTTGTGTGGAAACATATATGATTATTTTATGATCTTGTGATGTCATGATCTGTATCACTCATTATTCTTCTTGTATGCAGTGCCATGATAAATATAATGCATCTTCTATGTAGTTATTACTTAGTTTGTCTATGTTCATTATTATATTTACTCTATCATTGTGTTTTTCATTACTATATCTATCTTGACATGACACTTGTATTCATCAGAATACATGTTTTTTAAATGCTCAGATGATATAATATTATCATGACATATTTTTATCATGTTCACATATGATTTTATGTTCTCATATCTTTTTATTCATAACATGATGCATATAAATATTTTATTTTGAGATGAATAATTCATATGATACATTCCTCACCTAGAAATTAGGGCATAGTTTAAGCCATCTAAACATATATATATTCAGAGTGGGGCACATAAAACTCATGTTTTGGTTATAGATTACTTCAGATTGGTATAAGTTTACACAAATTATGAAAGATTTGACATAGATCAGGTGCATATGCAAGACATATGTCATATATTTTATATGAATAGGAATGAAATTTCATAGATTATATGAGATTATTACACAAATTACATAAATCAATTTATGCATGTTATTGGATTAGGGGCATATGCATGACATATGCAACTAGTTTTTAGATATTATGATATTTTGGCATAAGTTATATTACTTATATTATTAGATTCAATGTATATGAAGAGCATACATGACACATTATATAGAAAACTTACTCATGTTATAGTTAGCTATACTCAGATACTTAGATTGAATCATATAATCCATATGTAGTGTATGATTTACAAAAAATACTCAGACTTAGTTTCTCATACTCTCAAATATTTATATTTTATTAGAACTCATTATGGGTCCCATTCTAAAAAAATATAATGAATATTGTGATTTAGGTTTCCTGTGACTTAACTTATAATCAATTTTGTCTCCAATGAGGGTTTGGGCATATTCAACTCAATCTATGGTCTTAACACTGATAGATCCAAGGGGCAAAATCACCCCATTCTCTATTGTCTATAAAAGACAGCTTGGTTTGCATGCATACATGTGTACTCATATATCATTATTTCAATTATAAATATGTTTAATGTGTTCACTTTTTATTTTATATCATAAGTGAAAACTAATTTTACATGTTTCATTACATGTTTGCATAGAGTAGGGCACAACACTTATCACCTTAATGAACACACCCACTTTGGTTACACACATGCATCACTTATTATCCTTTTAATACTATAATTCCATTATTACAATAAAAGAGGAGGAAATTTAGACACTCATATTTGGTATTATGTATTTTAAAATTTTAGTTCTAACCAATCCCTGGTATACTAGACTTGAGCACACATAATTGAGTCTTGCTCACATTCTATCCTAACTATTCTCTTATCTATGTGCTTGACCTTCCAAAATTCTTTTTACTTCTACAAATGATTTTCCTAGTCCTTGCCTGAACAAATTATTATCTCGTTCGAGTTGGCTCATGATCTTAGAGCATTTTTTATTACTTTTTGGACACCTCTATCTTCCTTAGATAGATTCAACCTACCAGATCCATCTATTTGGACTAGATTTATATGCACACCCTCTAATTATTATTTTACAAAATTAAAATATTTCATCTAGGTAAGATTGTATGTTTCACATGTTGGTTTTGAGGGAAATTATTGTTTGGAAAAGAGTCAACTATTTATATAAATCAAGCCTAGGCCTATTCCTATGTAGTAATTACCTATCTATCACTAGAAAACACTTTGCATATTGAGAGGAACTACCCTAAAGATTACAAATTTGAGAAATCTCAAAGGATAAATCTATAAGTTTAATATAAATACCTTTATAAGGTCAAAATCATATGTTTTCAAGTGTCAAAATCCATACTCAAGATCACACTGCATGCTAGTATTACATGATTTACACACAGTCAACCAGGTGGGATAAGTAAGTGTGGTTTGAGCTCACTTCAAAAATGTAGGTGATACTTAAACACTTAGTGAGGGGTGGCTAAGGTTAGTATGTAAACCTAAATTTATAAGGTTCAATATAGCATAGGGTCAATAATATATAAATGAATAAGCACAAGGGTGAAAATGGTTCTATAGGAGGCTAATTAATTTACAAACTCAAATAAATAATACCCTGAATTTATAATCCTAATATATGATAAAAATGGAAAGTAAAACTATTGATTGATATTTAAATAAGTCATAAATAAGAGTAATTATTATTTTTATTATGCACATGCATACTTGGGTTGAAATAGGCTAGAAGTAGATTAGATCAGGATATTAAAACAATCATCATATTCTAGAAATTTGCATTATGTGGTCTTGGACACTTGCATCAGATATGGATGGTTGTGTTGATGTATTATTTGAGTTGGACATAGGCATCAACTAAAAATATCAAATATATTAAAGTGATACCACATGAACCTTCTAGGTTTTCTATCACCTTTACTCTAGTGTCTTCAGATCTCATGCATAAGTTATCACTCGTTGTCAAATGATTAAACCTAATATCTTCACCCCTTGGAATGACTATATAAAAATGGGTTAGTGGGAAAATGGTCTTGATATAACCTAATGATATCTCTATCAATGATCCCACTAACCCATTTTTCTGTAGTTCTACCCTAATATCTAATACTCTGAAGAGGGACTCAAACTTATGTAGTTCTCCCCTATGTGTTGTCTTATGTGTGTATCGAGATACAACGAGTGATAAACAAATACATAGAGTGATCAAATTTATAGATTATAAAATATGACTCATAGAATGTTCCTTCAATATTTTAGACCTATATATGGGTTGTCCCTATGACTGATATTGAAATGGGAAATAATATGGAAGCTTTGCTCACTTGAATGCTTGATAAGTTTCCTTGTGAGTTGTTAGGTCTATGCTAGGTGTGAAATGAATGAGGGTTTATATATATATACATACCAATCCATTTTAAAAATATATTTCATTAAAGCACTTAAGCTAATCATAAGGATACATTTCATTTACAAATTTTATGACTTTAGGGTAATGAATTTTTAGTTTGGCACATGACAATAGCATCAATGTAGGTATCCAACTAGGATGCAAGTGTCCAGTAAGATATAAAATAGGTATAAGTCCAAAAATTATATAGTATGATAATAAGTAGGTTTATATGTTAGGTTGTGGAGATAAAAGCTTCACTCGGATGCAAACATGGAGGTTGCTGAGTGTCACAGTTACCGACATTGGCAGGCCAACCAACATCAGTCAGTGGTGGACAGATAGCAACCAACATCAGTCAGGAGTCGGCCGACATCGGTCACCTCCAAATGGATAGGGACCAACATCGGTTGCCTATGTGATTCTAGAACTGTTTGTTATACAAATATTTAGTTTGTTGAGCCAGTTGTTTGCATGTAAAGACTAATTTTAGTCTTGAGCCGCTTGTCTAATTATTGTTTGCATGGGATCTATATAATAGACCCATGGGGCTGTATTGTAAAGTGTAGAACTAGAAGAGTTCTTTCGATGGTGGAATCACAAGGGTTCTTCCATGGTGTGTAAGATTAGGTTGATCTGCAGGTTGTTGCAAGATCAGGTAGAAGATCTACATGGGTAAGTAAGGTCGGTTGATCTGTAGGTGTGTGTGTGTGTGCAAGGTCAAAGGAGATCTGCAGGGTAGCATGATTAAAGGAGATTTACAACACAATAGGGAGCAAGATCAGGTGAGATCTACTTGGAGTACGTTGCGTACTTGTGTACTGATAGTATTGATACTGATTGGTTGAGGTGAACAATAACTCTGTGTTTGAGTTGTTTGTTGTGACCTATATTGAGAGAAGAGAACTCTTAAGGGAAGATTACTGGTATGCCCACAAAGTGGATGAAAGAGTTTGATCTCTGTATTGTAATTTCCTTCTGGATGAGTTGAATACATTGTGTGTTGCCTCTCATATTTTTTGCTATTTCTAAATTCTAGTTATGTTTTACTTCTGGTTAAATTATGTGTTTAGTTGCTTATACAAAGGTAATCATATGTGCTCTTAATTCTGACAAGTGGTGTTAGAGCTTTGTGAACTCAGTTCCTATCAATTGGTATCAGAGTGAGGTTAGAGAATCTTAGAGCGAGGGTCACTAACAGGTGGTTCAAATCTATTTAGTGTGTTTTGATTATAGGTCACTCTCAGGGGTTTCTAATTGAGTGGGAGTATAGCAATGGCAGAATAAGGTAAGTTGAGAATGGAGAAATTTAGTCACAGGTGTAGCACCATAGGGTGTGTGGTGGTTGGTCTTCAAGATTAAGCTTGAAGAGGGATACAAGCCAGGAAACAAATTAGATGATGTATAGGTATAGGTACAGGTGCAGCTGTTTATCTCCAAGTGGGAGATTATTAGGTTGTGGAGCTAAAAGCTTCACCCAGATGCAAACATGGAGGTTGCTGAGTGTCGTAGTCACCGATGTTGATAGGCCAACTGACGTCAGTTAGTGGTGGATAGATAGCAATTGACATCAGTCAGGAGTCGACTGACGTCAGTCACCTCCAGATGGATAGGGACTGACGTCGGTCACCTATGCAGTTCCAGAACTATTTGTTGCATGAACAGTTAGTTTGTTGAACCGATTGTTTGCATGTAAAGACTAATTTTAGTGTTGAGCCACTTGTCTAATTATTGTTTGCATGGGATCTATATAATAGACCCATGGGGCTGTATTGTAAAGTGTAGAACCAGAAGAGCTCTTCTAATGGTGGAATCACAAGGGTTCTTCCATGGTGTGTAAGATCAGGTTGATCTGTAGGTTGTTACAAGATCAGGTAGAAGATCTACATGGGTAAGTAAGGTCAGTTGATCTATAGGTGTGTGTGTGTGCAAGGTCAAAGGAGATCTATGGGTTAGCATGATCAAAGGAGATCTACAACACAATAGGGAGCAAGATCAGGTGAGATCTACTTAGAGTACGTTGCATACTTGTGTACTGGCAGTATTGATACTGACTGGTTGAGGTGAATAGCAACTCTGTGTTTGAGTTGTTTGTTGTGACCTATATTGAGAGAAGAGAACTCTTGAGGGAAGATTACTGGTATGCCCACGAAGTGGATGAAAGAGTGTGATCTCTTTATTGCAATTTCCTTCTGGATGAGTTGAATACAATTGTGTGTTACCTCTCATATTCTGTGCTATTTTTGAATTCTAGTTACATTTTACTTCTGGTTAAATTCCATGTTTAGTTGCTTATACAAAGGTAATCATATGTGCTCTTAATTCTGACAAGTGGTGTCAGAGCTTTTTGAACTCAGTTCCTATCATTATATCATTTTGATTATTACAAAAGGCCTGATCATTAGAATAACATATGGTCAGACTAAGAGATAATCAATAGGCAAATAGATATCATATGTGAGCCTTTTGATAACATAAAGGTCTTAGGACTGAAGGTTAGAACCACGAGGATTAATTTCCAAGTATACAAGACTAAGGTGTTATATAATTTATATTTAGTGTCTACATCCCCCCCAATATAGTAATTAAATTACTAGTTTGAAGGAAAATGAACGCGTATCTAGGTGTGCATAACACACCTTCTCTTTGCATGAGTCCCACTTGAGAGCTTTATTGGTGACCAAAATGCAACCAAAATCATGTTACAATATATAATCAATGCATATAATATATAATTTTAAATTATTGAAATTCAAGAGAGCAAGGTTAGGAGTACACTTATGTATTGATGCAACCATCTTGCCTTTTGGCAATTTGATTTGAGAAGATGCTTTATTATGAAGATTTGGAGCTGAGATTAAGACAATAGTAAAATTTTAAGTGTAATTTTATATAAATATTATAGGGAAAATTTCCCCTAACCTTGGAGAAAAGGTGAGTTGCCACCTAATAATTGAGATTAGCTCAATCGTGTAAACCAATCATATTTATAGCCTAGTGAGTGTGAGTGATCGACGTTAATTCACACTATAAATATAGTATGGGTGGATGATTTGATCTCTCCTTATTATAACCTTGGTAAGATTTAGTGATGTAATGATCTCAACCTTTCCAAAAGATAATGAACTACTATAGTAGATTGGCTCAATAACAGTCCATTAAAGTCCATCCTAATGTAGGCTAAATTCAATCGAAGTATTTGAAATATGAAAGTTGATTTTATTTTGAAGTTTAAGGTGCTATTTTACATGGTATATGCACTTCATATATGTCTCTATCTGAAACTTGGGTATAACAATGGTACCAATGTATAGAATGTTGCCACAAGTATGTATCTAAATCATTAATTATGTAATTTTGGTCAATTTGAAAATTTACAAGTGTGTAAGACATGTTCCCATGACATGCCCCCACTAAAATATTAAACCATGAACTATTATAGGTGTGGATAACATGTTTCCATAACATTCCTCCTTAATAATCTAAAAATATTGAGTACTAAATAAGTGTGGAAGCCATGCCTTCTTGGCATGCCCTCATTGATATATGAAACCATGAAATTGTGAAATCCATGCCTATCTTACATTCCTCCACTAGTATGGTCCCCCTTTTGAGGTGAGGGTAAGTATAAATTGATATTATCCTTACCTCAAAAGGATAAGATAACTATATAATCTATGAATGTATCATGTAACACATTAGGGTAACATATCTAGGTAGATATAACAATGAGGTACATACCATGTGATCATATCAAGTCCTAAGGTGTATGATGTGAAACATGGAGACGTCTAGATAGTAAAAATATAATCTCAACAAGAAATCAAGCACACACACAAGAGAACTCAAAATCAAATCAAAAGATAATGGTCTAAGGAGACCTTAAACAAGGGTATGTTTAATTGCTACACAATTGAATGGACATGACTTTGTCAAATGTCCATAAAGAAAGAAATGACATATTTAAATGTCAACATACAAAAAAATATGACATATGTAAATGTCATAATAGACAAACATAAGCATAGGGGCCAAAATCAATGGAACATATTCAATGATTGAATAAATGATATAATGCATGACAAGACACTCAAGCAAGTGTATAAAGGGAAAGCATGGAACATAGTCAACCAACACAAACATGTCATACTAGCTTTTTGATATATATTCTAGAAAAAACCATCATGTACATAACATATCAAGTACACTAAGAAAGATATAAGCATGGATAAAGGCATGTGTAAGTATATAAGCTTAACATGATAATGGAAAATGTTTATCATGATAAAATAAATAGATGCCCCTAATGTCCAAATGACATGAGTGGAGGGAAGACATAACATCCAAAAGTGCATAGATAATTTGCATGGGTATGCCTATTTCACACTCAAAAGATGCATGAAATATATGATATTCTATCCATCAATATGGAACTAACAACATAGACGCCAAGGAGATAATAAAACATGTAAAAGATGAAAATATTTTTATATTTTATATTTTTTTAATTTTTAGGGTATTTTTGGAGTATTTGAAAATAAAAACTATCCTATGATCTCATCCAAAAGATGCTCATAGGTACCTCCCCACTGTGAACCTAGTGTAATAAACTAATGATACTAGAAAGGAGCATGCATAGGTGTAATATCTGGCACTGTAGGATATGTAATGATCTACATATGTATAATAGGACTATGTGGTGTGAAGGGATAATATAAGGAGTAGGGCTTCATGGAACCCATAATTTAATGATCTATGGTTTGTTTGGAATATAAGTAATATAAATATGTTTAGGTGCTCTGTATATTTAAGTATGGTGCATAGTAGATAAGGATTTTAGGGAATCAAATATGTATCTCTGATGCAAGGTCTCTCAAGTACTAGCCACATAAAAAATGAGATTCATTGTTGCTTACCCTTTTTCATTGGATTAACCTTAGTAAGTTTTAAAATTAACTACCTTGGTATAAACTTCTTTTGATCAAGTGAATGTTCATATGGAATTCTAAAAACTATAACTACCATATTGGCATGCATGTATTTAACACACCTATGCACTATAAAAGTACTTTGCATAGTGTATGTATCTAAGGTCATCTAAATAACATATAAAAAATACATGTGTAAAGAATAATGGAAAAGGTAGTGACCACATGTTGATGGGCTAACCTGTAAAGGTAAGTTAATCTCACCAAGAACTTGTTGTGACATCCCATTGAATGCTCTAACTAATTTAGTTAAAGGATGTAAATCACTATGTGTATAACTAAAGTACATGAGTAATTTCATGGTTCAAACATTATAAATTTCACCATTATTAATCATAACACTGTGTATAAGCTAGTGATCAATATATGATCGAATGAATAAGGAATGAAGATTTAAGGTATCATCTTCAATCTGACTATCATCAAAAGTAATAAGTCTCTGAAGCATAGGAGGTGTATGCCATGTACAAGTACAAATAACCCCATCTAATGGGTGCTCATAATGTGATGGAGGATTATGTGCACATTATGCCATATGCACTTTTGGTTCCTTCTTAGAATGGTCTTGTAAAGAATTGTTAAATATATTTTGATTATATTAATTACTAGGTTATGAACCTAATTCTTTTCGATGATCATCATATGTGATTTTTTGGTCATTAATAAGGTCCTAAATACTATGCTTAATTTTAAAATATTGGTTCATAGAATACCCTGGGCCTTAGTGATAGTCATAATAAACATTTACATCATATACTTTAGGTAGAGGTTGACTCATATCAACTCTATAGGATGAGGGTAAGATATGAGGTGACATTCCACAAGCATCATAAGTAAGGAAGTTAGAAACTCAAGTAAACATGTAAATTATCTCATCAGTGCATCAGATAAGATAAGTTGATTAGGTTGTTGTGACACCACATTAACTATGGTAGTTGTTTTCTTTTTAGGTTATGTGGGCTTTAACTTATAACTTGGTAATTGATGTAGTCAGTTTGTTTGATCCATACTTAAGTTTGTTCAATGATATAAGTTTCATTTCATGATCATGAATAATATGACATAAGCCATTGCAATATTTTAATTTTTTTAAAATAATGGACTTATTATGGCAAACAAAACCCCACCTTTTTTGGAGAAGTGGGGGCCCCTCTAAACTTTATCAGCTTAAAATTTCCAATAGATCCATTCAACTTTCCTTAGTTCCCAAACTATATCGAATCTTGGACTCTTGTTTTGCCTTGGTCTATTGAGTGCTTCACCACATTCATGCCACATAATAAATTTCCATTGAGATCTCTTTGGTTGCTTATGTTTTTGTTAATGTTTCCCTTATGTGTTTTTTAATGAAAGATTCCTCATACTTAGAATTTTTTTATGCTAACTATTATTTTCAGAGTTAAATTATGTAGGTCATACTAGAATGAAATCACTCTACAATACTACCTATTGCTACATAAGGATTTGACAATAGACATGTGAACTTTTAATTAACTAGTTTTCTTTCTTTTAACTTAGTTATTTTTCATAAAGTCTTGTAGAAATCTTGACCAAGGAGATCACATAAGACCTGATAGTCTCTCAGGGGTGTTAGAATTATTAAAACCCCATGAGAGCCTGACTTAAGAGATCATGACACGTGGAGCTTTTTATAACTACCATTATCCCATGGGTGTCAAAATTTTCAAAACCTTAGGAGAGCCTGACCAAAGAGATCATTCCATGTAAAACCTATCAGACTTGCTAGTATCCTAAGGTGTCAGACTTGTTAGAGCCCTAGTAGAGCCTGTCCAAGGAGATCATGCCACATAGAACCTATCAGACCTACCAATCTCCTAAGGGTGTCAGACATGTTAGAGTCTTGAGATTTCCATAATTATCCTAGAGAAGAAGTTCAATAAGAACTAGAAACCAATCAAAAATTCCCACTTGTCCTAGAAAACATAGGTTGTTGACTTTACTACATAAAATAAGGGCATACCTATAATGATTAGTTAGCATAACTCACAAACAAAATGTCAAATCAATAAATGACATATGAGGTAAATAAAGGGTACCAAGGAGTGGTTGAGGACCAAGGTAGGTGCCTACCTACCACACCCCTTAGACATTAACAAATTTGGGTAACTACACTCAAATTAGATAATTGGCAAGCATTCAATCACCACCATAGGATTTAAACTAGGATCCCCTTTTAAATTCTCTAAGTTAATACTAGATTGGGAAGTGACTGGGTGGATTATGTGACTAACCTAAATTTGAAATTATGTAGGGTGAGCCACTAAGGGACATTAATGTAGGATATCTCTATGGAACCTTATAAGTCCTTAGGATAATAAAATTTATTAGTTCCCATCCTAATTCCCAAGAATCCTTCTTTATAGTTCTTTCTCATACTTTTCATGCTTCTCCTCACCCCTAAGCTTAGTGCTAAGAGGTTCCTAACCCATAGAAAATGAATGAATTATATTCTAACCCCAACCCTGAGATCGAGTACTAGGACACCACCTTCTTACCTAACTTGGCGCCATTTAATCACTATAATAGTCTTTAAAGTAATTGAAGACATGCACCTAGCTCATAGGATGATGAGAATGATACTAAGTACATTGATTATCTTGAGACACTAGGAAGGTAAAGATTACACAAAGTCATGGAAAAGCTTGAGGTTTTCCCTTCTATATACCTATTCAATAACTTATTATGGACTTTCAAGTGCTTTCTATGAGACATGCAAGATTTGGTTTACTCTACCAATTCAATGAACTTGATCACATATATCTCAGGGGGTGATTTTAAGTAGTACTATAACCTCATGTATTATATCATCACCTACAATTCTAGTATAGTGGATGCACTATCATTTACCCATGAGATATATGAGATAATTAAGGACTGGGATGTCAACCAAAAGTAATAGATCAATAAATAATTTATTGGCTCTTACCCCATCCAAATATTCTAAAAATGGGTTCATGTTGGGATGTTCCTTTTGAATTACATGTTTAGGGCTAGTGAAGCCATGCATGTAAACATCCTATGTGTTCCATTAATGAGCATAATTATCAAAGGAGAGGAGGTCCTAGACCTAGGAATGTAATAAAATTTAATATCATCAAGGCCGTATCAATATCTTAGACCAAAAGGAAATTATACATGATGTATTACATCATAGATGTAGTTTGCACCACCCTCTCATTCAATAGCTCATCATTCCCACCTTGGGTTATTATGGGATCTATAGTTCACCTTGTGTTTTAAAACCTATACATCACCACTATTAAAATCACATCTGAAATATTTGTGAACACTTCTACCCCATGGTTTATCAAGCCATTAACAAGAAGTCCATGTTGTGGCTTTCTAAAGAGACAAGGAGAATGCTCTTGCCCATTGGAACTTACTAGTGTTACCAAGATCACATCATCATTTGGGTAGAAGGCATTCGACATGCACCTCTCTTCTTGATCTATCAAGTTTTAGATCATTTTTCCAAGTAATAAATTACTTATCAATTTGTTGAGGGTATCATGGGGTTCTCAAGTAATCATTGACAAAAAACATGGATGGATTTCCTAATTATCATCCACCACCATGAGTATAAGAATATGCCCTCACTATGGAGTATAGAGACCAACATAAATTATTACACCTTGGGAAGGGCTGAGCATAGAGAGTAAGATATTTTTTGGGTCATTTATGCCCATGTGATAAAACACATGACCCAAATAAACATCACTTACCATCATGAGACACATAAGGATGACGAGGTTCACCTCAACACAACCAATGAAAATGAAGCATTATCCTAACTTGAGATAAAGAAGAATATGAAAGGGAAGTAGGCCAAAACTAGGCTAAGCATTGAGAAAAGATTGGTGCTATCTCCTTAGCCACCTCCACCCAACCACCCTCAAAAAGTACACCATCTCAATTAGGAGGAGACATCTAAGAAATTATGACCCAAATCACTAAAAGGATCATAAAAGGGATCACACCACCTTAACCTCTTTAAGATATACCTACCTTAGCTATAGCCCTAAATCTTCCATCTTTGCATGCATAACACACTTAGACGTAGGTGGCATAGGTGATCAACTTTAGTGTTGACAATAATCCTAAAGCAAGCCTAGAGTAGGATAAAAAATAGGCACCACCTAGGATCCCTTCCCCTATTGGCACCACCCATATGTAACCCTTGGCTCCCCATGCTTCCCTATTCCCATTAGGCCCATCCCAATGCGACCTCCCATGGTTCTCATCTCACTCATTTTAAAATTCACTCAAGTTCCCTTGGCTTTGGCCATGTTTAATATTCTCACTTCTTAACCCCTTGCTAATCATTCCCTTTAGCCTATAGGAGTCTATTCACCACCTCTTTAGTCTCCAAGTGGCTTGAGTGCATGGTCTTCTCCCTCCAATTCAATTGATTCTATGGTTTCAAGGAGTGTTCATACCATGGTGGACCTCAGTTTAGAGGTACTAACATATGTCGTGTCTACCTAGTGAGCACCCACAATATTATCCTCTCCAACATGGATGCCTCCTGGTGTCCCTGCCATAATAGTTCAAATGGCCACCTTAGTGGTAAGTGCACCTTTGTGCATAGTTTTGATGATTCAAAACATTTCTACCCCTTCATCCATTCCATCAGTTCCCTAGTTAAATCAAGTAATGATTTCCACCTCAACCCCTTTTTACTATGGCTCAAGTGTGTGAAAAGGCTAACTATTTTCGTGCCCACCAAATAGGCTCTTGTTACTAACTTGGTTGATCCTACCACAGTCTCTACTCTAGTGGATTTAGGCAAGATGATCAATAAGAAACCATAGGTAACTCTTTCACAACATCTTATTCAAGTTTTAGTTGCTCCCTCTTAGCCATCTACTCAACTTTCCCCTCTCGTGGTTCCCCAATCCTCCTTTTCCATTACCCTAGGGACCCATGGATTCAGTTTGAACCAGTTGATTATTTCATTATTATTGAAGATACCCCTCTCAAGATCCATTGGTCCCCACATCCACATGACCCATGACTAATGGTAAGTCAAATTATTCCCCTAGGCTTCCTTTTTCATGCTCCTTCCTTTCACTCCCCTGCCACAATGACCTCTTCTCTTTTCCTCCATCTTTCCATCCACTTAATCTCTCCTCCTCCCCCTATTCTACCTTCCAACACTATGGGGATAGTCATGAGATCAAGTTGGGTTAGATTCATCAAGATCACAAATAAGAAAAATGGTTTACCATGTAGATCTAGGTGTTCAATGGAAATTTGATTGGGCCATTAGGAGCATGAAGAGAGTGATCACACTAACCTTCACTCTTGAGGGGAAACTTATGGTCTAGATAACTGATAAAGATATATTCTCCCTCACTAAAATGAGGACACCTAGTGGAGAAGATAGGTGGTTGAAGACCCAATATCTATACTTAGAGCTACTCATGATCCACACTATGGGGCCCAAGAACAAGTGTGTAGGGAAAATTGAGTTTTGTATTGTGCAGAGTGAATGGGAAAAGATAATTTAGAAATAAACAACTAAACACATTTAATAGAGTGAAATTATTACTTGGAATAAACGTAATTTCTATTCATTAATAGAGAATATGGAAAAACTAGTACAATGTGTTATGGTGCATGTATTATAGAGTAGATACACAGAGCATGTTATCTATGTCATGAATATGTGGAGAACTAACCTTAAGCTACATGTATATGTTATAGACTAGTATAGTTATAATATAAGAGTGGTTATAACTACTATCAGTTACCAAGAAGATGGTTGCATCGATTAATCTTCTAGATTGGATGATAGTTGGTGAATGCCTTAAAGCACATGGATGACGTGAGTCAACATATGGATGTGTTATGGAGTCCAATAATTTAATTAGGCACATGAAATTAAGATTTTTGGTTAGTGACTATGAGGTGTGTAGGGTTATGAGCTATTAATAGCATAGAAATCAATAAACTGGCATGAAACTTGTGTGGTGCATGGGCTAGTGAGGTGCATGAGTTTATGAGTTGTGGTATGAAACTACAAGGTATACTGAAATACAAACACAAATGGCATAAATGTTGGTGAAATTAGGGTAGTGATTATGCATTTCATAGGACTACAAGTTATATAGTGTGTAGGAATGAGTGCGTAATGTGGAGTGTATAGGTGTCAGTGCACATAAGTCTATGATATGACATGAGGCTTGTGTGTATGGTTATGAGAAATATTTAGGCAAAGACTACACAAGATTGGGTGAGAGGTGTATGACCTACATAGTAGATAAAATGAGGAGTAAGATTATATATGCATGGATCATTCACCCTTTCTTGAAGAGTAATGTTTTCTATTATGTTAGGGTACAGTTGTAGAAACTCCACCTAAAGTTGGTATGAAGTATACCACTTAGTTTGATCAACATATTTCCCAAGCTTAACCACATAAAAAAGTTGATGTGTGCCATGGTGTGTGCATGTATCTATCACTTTTATGATATGGTCCTTCTTTGTGGGATGCATGTGTTTAAGATTTAAATCACAAGGATGTTGTGTTACTATTGGATCGATAAGTGGTAAAATGTAAGGCTTGAGAAGCTCCACATTGAATATTTGGTGCATGCCCAAGTACTGAGGTGTATCAAGAATGAAGGCATTCTCATTAGTTACACATAAAATGGTGTAAGGACCATATTATAGAGGCTTGAACTTTTGGTGTGGACCTTTGAAGTTTTCTTTCTAAATTTACAACTAGACTTTATTACCAACTTAGAATATATGAGGTACACGATGTGAGTCATGGCACTCTTTGTACTTAACTTGAGTGTGAGAGATAATCTAATGAACTTGATGGTGAATATACTAGATGTGGTACATAAATTTGTTGCCTTTGTTCACTTCTCATTCCTATGCACATGATTCTTTTCTTGATGGTGCATGGTAGGAGATGTCTAGAGGTGTCAAAGTTTGAAACCCAAGACATGTATGGAATAGACTCTGGCTAGTATAGATATGAAGAGCCCTATTATAGGCATGTTGAATATACAAGATATTGTCATCCCAGATTTAAGCATGTGCACATTTTTACATTCATAAAAGGTGAACAACTATGTGATTGACCACTTCAATTTGCCCATCTAACTTAAGATGAAAAGTTATTGATTTATCTAGCTATGTACCCATCAATTCCCACAATTCTAGCCAAAAAAGACTCATAAAACATGGATCATGGTCAGAGATGATGGAGGTTGGTATCCCAAACATGGTGGAAGGGTGCCTACATAGTGAAAACTATGTCAATGTCGTTTATTTATGTGACCATGATGGCCATATTATAAAACTGATCCACTACAATGAACACAATGTCATGTTGGCATATTTTTGTAGGAAATCCTATCATAAAATCCATGTTAATATATTCCTATGGTCTAAATATAACTGGTAGAGGTTTGTAAAGTCTTAGCTTGTTGTTAGTGGGCTTGGAGATAAAATTAACTCCTCAATTATATGGTATTACACAAAATAGGCTAATTTTAGATCATTTTGATCTTATTTGGATCTACTTTGATGTTGGTGTGGTCAATGATGTATCCCAAGTATTAGATATGTACTATGCCAATTGTATATCTGCTAAGTTGGCTTGTAATTGTTGTTGGCACAAAGTGTCTATGATGTGTGAGATATGTTCCATATGATCCTACCAAACATTTATGAATATGAGAATGTCATCTAAGTAGATGATGATGGAGTTAAAGAATGGCCCGAGTAAACCATCTATCAAGTACATCAAAGTGGCTATTGCATTGGTGAAGCCAAAATTCATCACCAACCATTTATATAATTAATCCTGAGTCTAGAATGTTGTCTTGTAGATGTCTCTAGGATGGACTAGAACCTAATAGTAACTTTAATTCAAGTTGATCTTGGTGAAGTAACGTGCATCACAAAGCTGGTCTAAATGGTCATCAATATGCAATAATGGATACTATTTCTTCATTATGATTTTTTTGAGTGCATGATAGTACATGTAGAGTTTCTAGGACCTATACTTCTTAGGTGCAAGGAATATTAGACTCCCATAAGGTAAAGATCTAGGTGATACTATGGCTCAAGTGTGTGAAAAGGGTAAATATTAAGGTGCCCACTAAGTAGCCTCTAGTTACTACCTTAGTTGATCTTACTGCAGTCTTTGCTCTAGTGGATTCAAGTAAGAGGATCAATAAGAAACTAAACGTAACTCCTTCACAACATCCTATTCAAGTTTCAGTTGCTCCCTCTTGGCCTCTATTCAACTTTCCCCTCTAATGGTTCCCTATTCCTCTTTTTCCATTACACAAGGACCCAAGGATTTAGTTTCAACTACTTTATTTCATTATTATTATTGAACATACCCCTCTTAGGAGCCATTGGTACCCACATATACATGACCCATGACCAATGGTGAGCCTAGTTTTTCCCCTAGGCTAACTTGTTCATGCTCCCTCCTTTCACTCCCCTGCCACCTCCACCTCTTTTCGTTTCCTCCATCCTTCCTTCCACTTAATCTCTCCCTCCTCCTCTGAGGCCTCTACCTTTCACTTCAATTGCTTTCACCCCTTGTTAAACATTCCAAAACCATGGGGACATTCATGAGATTAAGTTTGCTTAGACCCATAGAGTCATTAAGAGCATAAAGAACAAAAATGGTTTACCATGGAAATCCAGGTGTTTAGTGACAATTTGGCAAGGCCTTCAAGAGCATGAAGAGAGTGTTCACACTAAGCTG
Source organism: Torreya grandis (assembly GCA_037957365.1). Classification (NCBI taxonomy): domain Eukaryota; kingdom Viridiplantae; phylum Streptophyta; class Pinopsida; order Cupressales; family Taxaceae; genus Torreya; species Torreya grandis. The sequence goes on from JARHVA010000363.1 coordinate 4,596,213, forward strand.
CACTCAAGAGGGGAACTTATGGTTTGGATAACCAAGAAAGATATTTTCTTCCTCACTATAATGAGGACACCTAGTGGAGAAGATATGCAGTTGAAGACCTAATATCTGTACTCAGAGCTACCCATGATCTGCACTATGGGGCCCAAAACCAAGCATGTAGGGGAAAATTGAGTTTTTTTATTATGTAGAGTGAATGGGCAAAGTTAATTTAGAAATAAAAAACTAAACACATTCAATGGAGTAGAATTCTTACTTGCAGGAAAGGCAGTTTCTATTCATTAACAGAGAATAGGGAAAAATTGGTACAATGTGTTATGGTGCAATTTTATAGAGTAGATACATAGAGCATGTTATCTATGTTATGATTGTGTGGAGCACTGAACTTAGGCTATATTTTTTTGTTACATACTTATATATTTAGAATAAATTAATGGTTATAACTATTATCAATTACCAAGAATATTGTTACATTAGTTCATCTTATAGGTTAGATGATAGTTGGTGAAACCCTTGAAGCATGTGGTTAAGGAGAGTCAACACATGGATGTGTTATGGAGTCCAATAAGTTAACTAGGCACATGGAAATATGAACTATGGTATGAGACTATTAGTCATGCAGGGATGTGATCTATGAAGAGCATACAAATCAATGAGATAGCATGCAACTTGTGTGGTACATGGGCTAGTGAGGTGCATGGGTTTGTGAGCTATGGCATGAAACTATGAGGTGCACTCAAATGTAGGCAGGAAGGGCACAAAAGTTAGTGATAATAGGATTGGGCTTATGTAGTGCATGAGACTACAATTTATGAAGTGTGTAGGAATGAGTGCATAATATGGACTGCATAGGGGTCAATACACATAAATCTATGATATGGCACAAGACTTGTGCATATGGTTGTGATTAATATTCAGGCAAAGAATGCACAAGATGGGGTGAGAGGTGTGCTCCCTAAATAGTAGATAAAATAAGGAGTAAGCTTGATTATGTATGGATCATTCACCCTTTCTTAAAGAGAAATGGTCTCTATTACATCAGGGTATAGCTACAAAAACTACACCTAAAGTAATTGTGAAGTATATCATTTAGTTTGATCAGCATATTTCATAACTTTAACCACATATAAAAGTTAGTGTGTGCCATAGTGGGTGCATGTGTCTATCACTTTGATGACATGGTCCTTCTATGTGGGATGGATGTGTTTAAGATCCAAATCATAAGGATGTTGTATCACTATTGGATCAATAAGAGGTAAAATGTAAGGATTGAGAAGTTCTACATTGAAGATTGAGTGGATGCCCAAGTACTGAGGTAGATCAAGAATGAAGGTGTTCTCACTAGTTGTACATAAAATGGTGTAAGGACCATATTATAAAGGCTTGAAATATTGATGTGGACCTTTTAAGTGCTCCTTCTAAAATTACAACTAGACTTTATTGCCAACTCAGAATACATGAGGTACATGATGTGTCATGGTACTCTTTGTACTTAACTTGAGCGTGATTGATAATCTAATGAACCTGATGGTGAATAAACTAGATAAGATAGATAAACTTATTTCCTTTGTTTGCTTCTCATTCCTTTGCACATGATTAATTTATTGATGGTGTATGGTAGGAGATGTTTAGAGGTGCTGAAGGTTGAAACCCAAGATGTCTAGAATGGACTCTAGTTAAAAGAGATATGAAGAGCCCTATTGTAGGCATGCTGAATGTACAAGATATTTTCATCCTAGATGTAAGAATGTGCATATTTGTACATTCATAAAAGGTGAACAAGTGTGTGATTGACCACTTTAGTTTACCCATCTATTTATAGATGAAAATCTATCAACCAATCTAGTTGTGTACCCATCAATTCCCTCAATTATTTCCAAAAATGACTCATAAAGCATGTATCATGATTAGATATGATGGAGGTTGGTAACCTGAAATGAACCCATACATGGTGGAAGAATGCCTAAGTAGTGACAACTATGTCAATTTATTTTTTGCATGTGACCATAATGGCCATATTATAAAATTTATCCACTACAATGAACACAATTTCATGTTGACATCTTATTGCAGCCAATCATGTCATGAATTCCATGTTAATAGATTCATATGGTCTGGATGGAATTGGTAGAGGTGTGTAAAGTCCTAGCTTGTTGTTAGTGGGATTTTAGATACAATAAGGAATAGAAGGCTTGATTTGGTGCTCCACATCTATGTGCATGTGTGGCTAGTAGAAGTGATACTAGAATATGGATAGAGTATTTATCATGCTGAAGTGTCATGAGGTCTTGGCATAGTGCACCTCTCAGATGAGTCATTGGCAAGGTACACTAGAGGGAACACAAAGGTGTTTGAGCTCATAGAGAAAATGGTCATACAAAAATAAATCTTGAACTTATGTACCTTGCATGAGGTTGGTGTAAGTTATTTTGACTTTCTAATCAACTGAGTAAAGAGGAACCTAGTATTAGAAATTATGCTCGCATGTGTCTAACACTATGATGAATGTGTGAACTAGTGCTCAGCTAAGGTAGTCTATAAATTTTTTGTCCTTCCCTTTCTTGTGCTTGGTCATGAGATATAACTATGCAAGTAAGTCATCCATTTCACATGGCATGCATTTTCCATCTTGTTTTGTGATAAGAATAACTAAAGTGGTTTATGGTCCAAATGAATAACTATTCCCTTCCCGAGAATGTAGTGTCACCATTGCTTAATTTCTTGCATAATAACATATAATTCCTTCTCATAGGAGTAGTACATTTACACCATGTCATTGAACATCCTAAAGTGGTATGCAATTGGATGTCCATGTTGCATAAACACCACACTGAGTGCATAGTCAGATGCATCAGTGTGTATTTAGAAGGTTTGCATAATAGCTAGCATTGTGAGAATAGGCATTGCATAGAGGCATTTTTTGAGTGACTCAAAAGTGAATTTTTATGCATGTGTCTAGTAAAACTTGGATTTGACACATGTGAGTTGGATGAGAGCCCAAAATATGTGTGATAAACCAAGGAAGAACCCATGGTATAAGTTAACAAGTCCAAGAAAACTCCTCAATTCTATGATATTGCAAAAATTAGGCCAATTTTAGATCACTTTGATCTTATCTAGATCTACTCTGATATTGGTATGATCAATGATGTATCCTAAGTATTGGATATGCACTATACCAAATGTATAGTTTGTTAAGTTGGCTTGTAATTTGTGTTGGCAAAAAGTGTCTAAGATGTGTGAGATGTGCTCCATATGATCCTCCCAATTATTTATAAAGATGAGAATGTCATACAAGTAGATGATGATGGAGTTTAGGAATGGCCTGAGTAGATCATCCATCAGGCACATCAAAGTGGCCGGTGTATTGGTGAAACTAAAAGTCATGACCAACCATTTGCACAATTCTTCCTGAGTCTAGAATGTTATCTTATAGTTGTCTTTAGGATGGACTAAAACTTAATGGTAACCTGAATTCAAGTCAATCTTGGTGAAGTATTATGTACCTCAAATCTGGTCTAAAAGGTCATCAATACATTGTAATAGATACTAATTCTTTACTATGATTTTTTTGCGTGCATGATAGTCTATGCAGAGTTTCAAACATCCATCCTTCTTAGGTAAAAGGACTATCAGACTCTTATAAGGAAAATATCTAGGACTAATCTTGCCTTGATCAAGAAACTCTTGAATCTATAACTATACTTCATCATTCCCCCAAACTGAACTATGATAGAGGGGGCTATTTTGATGAGGGGATCTAGGAACCAAATCAATGCCATGATTTACTATGAAGTGTGTTGGAAGTCCTTTAGGTTATATGAAGACTTCACTACTCTCCTCTATTAATTTATTGAGTTGTTACTGTGATAATGTATAAGTGTCATATGTGTTACTATGGTGTGATTTAGTTTTGATTACGTAGGTGTATCAAGATGAACTATGAGTAACATAACTTCTATGTGTTGGAGATAAGCTTATGACATTTCTTAGTAAAAACCAAGGTCACTTTGGACTTCTATGTGTAGGAGATAAGCTTCTGACATTGGTTAGTAGAAACCAAGGTGACTTGGCATTGACTCAAAAAGGTTGTATAAATAATATTCCATGTGAATAGTCCAACACTATGGATTTGATTCATATGTAGCTTCATAGACAAATAAGTACAGTCACCCTAGTAGGATGTCATGGTTTTTCACTATGTTTTAAGCTAATTTTACATTTAAAGAGAGAGAAATAAAAAAAAGATAAAATTAGGGATAAGTGATTAAAACCCGAATAAGTGTGCACCATTCTAGACTTTGTAGATTCCTCTCTTTGCCTTTAGAGGAAGACGCCTGTAAATAAGAAAACACTACACAAAATAGTTGTTAGTGAAGATATGTGAGGACTGCCAAGCTACGTTCTTGTTTCAAGAACCATGAAACTTCCTTGGGATGATAGTCTCCTATTTAAAAAAAAAATTAAAATAAATGCAAGTAAAGAGAGTAAAGAGAGAGAGAGAGTTATAGTTCTATTTACCTTGTTGTAGGTCTGAGTGTAGCAGAAAATAATATAGTGTAGGTTGATAAGTTAAGTCTTTATTTTAGGAAGGTTGTTAGGTGATTTTGAGTTTTTTAGTTTAGAAACACAATAGTAGATGTCGATTAAAGGATCAATGTCGGTTGGGGTCACCGATGTCGATTGGGGTCACCAATGTCAGTTTGGGGTGATCGATGTTAGTTAGGCAAATAGTATTAGAATGAATTAGAGAAGGCTTTCCCAAGAGGGAGAATGGGAGTATGGTGAGGTTGTGAGGTTAGGAAGAGTCATAATGAGGTGGATAAGACTCAAGTGAGTTTGGATAGAGGGTTAGTATGCTAGGTTAGAGTGAAGTGGGTGGGGAGCTTTACAACTCATCCATGGAAAGAGTCAGGGTTCATGAAACAATACATAGTATAATGCAAAGAAATTATGAAATTATTGTCTAAAGACTTACAAAATATCAAGATATACTTAGCTGGTGAAATGGGTGAACTATGACTACCAAATAGATGACTCTGATGAGGCTTGGTGAATCGATGGGTGAATAGACAAGACAAGAATGTGTTGTTGGTCCTTAAGAGTTCAAGCTCTATGTGGTGTATCAATTCCTAATCTGGATCAATTTATATAGAGTAATGGTAAGCTTGAATGTTGAAATTGAATATAAGATGCTCTGATTGCTAAAAGCCTCTATGTGAATTCTTGATTTTTGTGACCTAAATACCAACTTGGAATTTTACTTAAGTAACTAAAATCGATGATCCTACCAACATTGTCTGAGGGCTGATCGATGTTAGTGGCATGAAAATAGGTGAAAGGTCAATTTTTATCCCATTTTTTGTTCCTTCTCTTGCCAAATGTGGTGTCCATTAGAAAATGGTAAAAATGTGAGGCTATGAAGAACACAGTTAGTTAGAAATTTATGTTAGGGGTGAGAATAAGTCATAGGTAGTTAGGATTAGGAGACAAAGTCTCAAGGTGACTCAGAGGGTAATAATTAGTCTTAGGATGAGGTGACCAAGTGAGGTGGCATAAGTGGGTTTTAATTAACTTAATCAAATATTTTAAGATGAAAACATGGGTTAATAAGGTTAGTTATTAAAAGGGGATCAAGGGGGGTTTCAAAAAAGAGAGTCACACAAGTATGTGACATAATTCTAGTGTCTACATTTGCCCCTTTTTATCTTGTAACTTGTATTGACACATTGCAAGACAAAAATAGGAGTTGGATGCTCCCACTATGGGATGATATATTCCCTCCTCAAAATAAGAACCAATAGAGGATAATCTAAAATTGGGTACCAGTTTTATAGATAGTTAATGGATGGGTGGATGTTGAGTGCAAATGTGGGAACATCATTGCTTGTGCAAATATTACTACTAGTTATAGTTGACACAATCAATAACAGGTAAAGGTGAGGAGGACTTAGATAGAAATAACTAGACTATAGCTTGTTAGGGATAGCTAATAAGGTTTAAATGATCAAATTTGTAGCTCTAATGGTCTATGTGCTCTAGGTATCTGAGGTAGGAAGTGTTCTTGAAAAACAAAAAGGGTTACAAGTGATGTAACTAGCAAGGTTGTGATATAAAAACACCTAATATGCATGTGTGCATATAATAACCAACTATAGCATGATAACATAAATGATTAAAATGATTGAGATAAGGTTGGCTAAAAAAGGTCATTAGTTGAGGAGATATTTGTGATCTCTGATTAGAGTTGTCTTGGGTGGAAATTTAAGTGATTTCCAAGGTTGGTTGTCATGGGTGGAAATTTAAGTGATCTCCAAAGTTGGTTTTCATGGGTGGGGAGATATACATGATCTCTAAATTTCCCCATATGGAGTCCATGTGAACCACTAAAGGCATGCAATTAGGGTGATTTTGTAAAGGGTGGTAGTTGGGGTTAGAAAATCTAATTTTAAGGTAGCCAACATTGGTTAGGTCATCAATGTTAGTAGGAAATATGCTGACATTGGTAGCTTAGGGTAAGACTATCGACATTAGTGGATGACCAAACCTAACAAAAGGGGTTTGGTGATCGACCAAAATTCATTTATGACATTAGATTTGAGGAAACTAGAGCTCTGAGTGATGTGCAGTGTAAAACATCCAAAGCTTATCCTATTGTGGTGAGGTGGTGAGAGGTGATTGGTTGAGAAAAGTGTGTGAGAGTGAGAGTATGATTTAGCACTTGGTGGGATATGGTTTGATCGAGGGAGCATTAGTGTGGATAAATATGGTAGAGGGATGAGGGGACCCAACTAGAGGTAGGTGCTAACCATTCCAACCTAGAGGAGATGGAGATATGAGGTAGGATTTGTTTAAGTGGATTGAGTTGGTTTTTATTTGAATTTAGGTTTTGATCATAATTTTTTAGTTAGGTGCAATGTGAGTGTGTGTGGGGGATAAAGGGTAATTAAGGGATTAGTGGATGGGGTAAGGGTAGGTTTGGGTAGATTTTTGAGGGGGGGTTAGGAGTAGTTTTTAGGAAAAACCCTAAATTTTGGGCATAAGCTATTTGGCCCTAGGGTTGAACTAGTCATCGATGTCAGATAGGTCTATCGATGTCAGCCAATAACTGATATTGATGTTAGCTAACAACCAGTGCTAATTTCATCATATAAGACCAATGTCAATCAAAATATAACCAATATCGGTCATTGGAAAACCCAAAATGTTTAGTTTAGGAGGAGTTAGGGCCAATTGTGCATCTCTAGTCGAATTGGTATAGGTACATTAATGGACTATCCTAATGGCTAATCTAGCCTTAAAATAACTAGTGTCAATTGAGTGTTACCTACATAACCTATATGAGGGCCTCGAGCTATTTTATTTCTCCCAAAAGGAAGGGAAAAAGGGGTCAGATATGGGTTAAAATTTTTAAGGTAGTGGTTAGGAAAAAAGTAGGTTGAAATAGGTTGTGGGACCTAGGGTGAAAAATAAGCCATTAGGCCTAGGGTGTAAGATATAGGCTATGGGACCTAGATGTTTAGAATAGGCCAGTTAGCCTAGGGTTTAAGATATAAGCCATGGGGCCTAGAGTTTAAGAATAGGCTAGTTAGCCTAGGGTTTAAGATATAGGTTGTGTGGCCCAGAGGTTTAGAATAGGCTAGTGGCCTAGGGTTTAAAATATAGTTCATGGGGGCTAGAGGTTTTGAATAAGCTAGTTGGCCTAAGATTTAAATGGGTGAATGGGATAAATAGTTAGGTGGGTAGATGGCCAAGCTAGCCTTATAAGACCTCATGTTGACTGAGTGCTACCTACATAGCCCATATTAGGGCCTCAGGCCAATGTAGTTCTCCCAAAGGGAAAGGGATTAAAAGAGGAGGTTTATACTAAAGGTATGTGGCTTGGTGGAGTGATTTTGTGTGTGTGGATATATGCTAGATAGGAGTTGAAATTACAAGATTGACTACCTACACTACTGACGAGGATGAGGAGGGATGTCACCATAGATGAGTGGGAACACATGACAGTTATAGGGTTAGGAGTGTGATGATATTGTAGAGTTGCATGAGATGTTAACTTGATGGTAGCCTTGATAGAGTGGTGGGATCACACCACCAACACCTTCCATCTACCTATCAGAGAATTGAATGTGATGCAGGAGGACACATAAAGGATTTTATGATTACCACTCTATGGTAAGGATCTCTTCTAATGTTCAAGGGAAGATCATGATATTCATATGTCCACATTTTTTAGGGATCATGTCAGCAAGGTGACCTATCATTTAGTGAGCTTTGCATATGAGCCACTTTACATTGCTGATGAGGAGCAACATCACCTGATTATCCTGATGATGATAGGTATTATAGTGTATGCATTACTTGATGTAGATGGAGGGAGATTTCCTATTTTGATGACCAGAGTTTTGGTATAGATGTTTGAGCAGTAGATAGTATTTACATGGGGACCAACTTTTCTTACACAACTATACAAGGACTTATGGGGTGTGAGGTTACAATGGTGATATATTCTTTATGTTAGGAATTTACTTCATTGTTGCACATATGAGCACATTGTGGTGACATGGCCACTAGGGCTACCAATCATGATTTCAACCAATTTTAGGGTTGGTTTCAGATGATGGAGAGATAGCATGGCACATACACAAATATATGTCATTATGTGGGATATTGATTATTACAAGTGGATCATGGATGGATTGATTCCATTAGATATTGTTTAGAGGCCTTATTTGACATATCTTATATTTAGAGGATAGGTAGAGTAGCTTTTAGGCTTATAGAGTATGATATGGGTTAGAAGGAGATGAGCTAGAGAGTTGGAGATGATACCTATTGTTAGGGTCAGGAGACAATTTAGGTTATTATAGGATGTACCTCATACTTTTCCTTGATAGAGGAGGGATGATATAGAGGCACCCCTTCTACTGCCCAAGGATAAAGATGGGTCAATTTTAAGGAGCTACCAGTAGGCCCAATTGTGATAGATCTAAGGTGTATAGTATCTTATCAAGTGTGGTGGGTAGGTTTACACCTTGTAATTCTAAGGAGACCATGACCAAATTGATTTCCAAATTTGCAAGGAGGTTAGAGAGAGAGGGATGTAGTTGTTAAAGCATGAGATATAGTGCATGCGTAGGTTTTGGTCCTATAGGGGTAGGTGATGACACTATAGGGACAAGTTACTATACTGGTAGTAGAGAGATATGGTTTGAGAGTAGTAGGATAGGCTACCCCCTCTTCCACCACAAGGACTGGTATAGGATCCACCACAAGTACCATTATAGAGTCCTTAGTAGGTTTGATGGGTCCACCATATACTATACCACTAGTGAGGTACAATACTACTTTAGATGAGATTGTATACTATGAGAGATCCATCAGTAAATTCCCATAGATTCCAAGATATTTTGAGGCTAGAGAGCAGTAGAGATCAAAAAGACACACCATGACCTTTAGTTCAGGTAGACACAGACAGGTAGAGGGTGGTGATGATATTGCCTCTTCATGACCATGACCATATCCTTGAGTATTCTAAGGGCTAGATGTATTATGATTTTTGTTATATATATTCTAGCCTACGAGCCAAAGTTGAGAGAGTATGGTGAGAGAGAGATGATACTGATATGATTCATTGATGTATATTCATATTCAATATATATATATATATATATATATATATATATATATATATATATATGAGATTTTGGTATTATGAGATGTTATGATGTTATGATGATGTTATACTAGGTATGAGGTTTATATGATGTTATTTGTGGTTATGTTAGTGATAGTTAGTGTGTTATGCTAGCATTTCCCATATTCATGATGGTACATGCATGGTTGAGTAGTTGGTTTCTATTTAGCATTTTTCCATATATGTGATGGTGTATGCTAAAAATGAGTTGTTGATTTTATTGTTTCTCAATTTATTTTTATTTAGCGAAATTGTGTTGGTTGCATGTCACATGAGGTTATATGAAATAAATTAGTTGGCAAATGGTTTATTAGTATTAGTAGAGTGTGATGATTGAAGAATGTATTATTAATACACCATGATGTTTGTTGATATTATTGAACATCATTGCTTGAAATCGATATGTAAGTAATAATATTCTTAAATGCATAACTTTAAGATGTAATAGTAGATATTGATAGGTAGGTGAGAAGTTAATCGAATATTGTTGTGAGATGTTGCCTTAAAAAAGAAATTGGCATGTGATAAAAAAAAAGGGATGTGATGATCTTCCATTATTGAAGACCATAACAACCATAAAAACCATATGAATAGGCATGATAGTATGAGCCTTATTCATGCATTTTAGTATCAACCATTTATTTGGTGGATAAATGTCGTGATCACCTTGTGTCAAGTGAGTTCAAAGTCCCTTAATTGTGAGGGAGTAAGAGGGGAAAAAGGTGAAAGGAATTAGGGTGTTTGGGTAATGGAACCTTCTTAGTGGGGATGGTACGCCCCTTCTGTAGGTGACTTGAGAGCTACCATAGGTAAGTCCATGACTAATGTTTTTCATTTCTTTTTCTTGTGTGGGTTGATCAATGCGAGAAACCTTCATTGGGATGTTGTTGGTGCCTTGAGGTCATGTGAAGCTAATCAATGTGGGAAGCTTCTAAGTCATTATTTTATTGATAATAAATTTTGGCTTATCCATCCTTCAAGGGAGTGGTCCAAGCTTTTTTGTAGATATCATTTTAGGGAGTAGTCTATTTATAATATCAATGAGAAGTTAAGTAGCTATCCTTTAGGGGAGTAGTCTATGTTGAGAATCACGACCTGAGAGATACTAATTTTTATATTTATCCTAATTTATGTTATTATATATTTTTTTGTTTACATATGAATTTAGTCATGGATAGGACTATAAAGGCTAAGATGTTTTCCTTTATGAGGGCAAAATCATAACACTTGGAAGGTTAACTAAGTATGCAGGAATAAGGGTTAAGAGGAAGGGAAGTGAATGTAATAGGGTTGCTCAAGGGACAAGATCAAGTTAGACACAAAGTAAAGCATCATGTGATTAACAAAATAATGGTCATAGGTGCAAAGCATTTAAAGGCTCAGGTTCTGGCTTGCCTTCAAGAGAAGACAAGTGATAAGTTCTTGAGCCATACTTGTGAGTTATGATGTATGGTCTAAGCCAATTAGGAACAAACTTGCCCCATTTTATTTTCTCCATGTTCATCATATGTTGATTTTACTTTAAGACAAGATCTCTGATATTAAAATCTCACTCCTTGAGGTTTTTATTATAAGCATGTTTGATATGCTTTTGATAGATTTGGAGGTGATTGAGGGCTACTAGACAACATTCATCGAGTAGCTCAAGTTGGGCCAAACATTCTTGGTGGAAGTCATCATTAGTAAGTATGCCTTATAGAGATATGTGAAGATAAGTAATCTAGACCTCAAAAGGTAAGACTGATTCCATTCCATAGACCAGTGAAAAAGGTGTAGCACTCATAGGGGTTCAAATGCTAGTGCAATAAGCCCATAAGGTAAAGGGAATATGTGTATGCCAATCTCTACCAGCATCATTGACTACCTTCATGAGGATTTTGGTTAAGGTTTTGTTATAAAATTCTACCTATCCATTTGCTTATGGATAGTATGGTGATGAGAAGCTTAATTTGATGCCAAAATCATAACAAAGTTTTTGGATAGTCTTATTCTTGAAAGATTTACCGTTGTCCGTAATAATCTTATGGGGGACACCAAAATAACAGATGATGTGATGGTTGATAACGTTGAAATTTTTTTCAACCTTAATGGAAATGAGAGGAATAGCCTTGACCCAATTAGTGAATTATTCAGTATTAGTAATGATAGAATGATGTTGGAGAGATGAACGAGGGTTAATCTCACTGATTAGATCCAAACCCCATTGTGAAAAGGGACAAAAGTCTCTAGCAAATTGTAAGGCATGGTTTAGAGTGTGAAGGAGTTTAGAGTGTTGTTGACATTTGAAACAACATCAAACATAATTTTGATAGTCTTGGTTGAGTGTCAGCCAATAGTAGCCAAGTCAAAGGATGTGTTTAGAAATTGAGTTCCCACTAAAATGGCCACCACAAATCCTGTCATGGACTTCCTTAATGGCAAAGGAGATTTTAGCACAAGTGAGGCATCTAAAGAGGAGACCACCAAAGCCTTATTTGTAGAGAAGGCCCCCAAGCATAGTGTATCAAGTAGTAATTTTAACAAAATCATGTCTCCCATTACTAGAAAGGTTTGATGGAATGATAGCATAAGTAAGATAGTCAACAAGCTGTTTGTACCAGATGTCATGTAGATTAGAGTCAACAATGCCCATAAAAAGGATGTTAGTTGACACATAAGAGGGCAATGTGAGGTGAGGCATGGTGAAGTAGAGTTTCAAAGAAGAGGGTGAGGATGGAATGTGTGAGGCAAAGGAAGCCATCATGTTGCCAAAGTTATTTATAGATCGAGGAATAGTCTACAAGAGGTAGTGGTCAAATGATTCCAATATCGCATCTACATGATGTTTATATCATTTCAAATTTTCTTTTTTATAGAGGTAGGAACCATTAACCTAATTAATCACTAGCTAGGAATTACCAAAGATGCTTATAGATTTTATGCCTAAGAAAATGGTAGTTTGAGCCCTAATACCAAAGCTTCATATTCAACCATATTGTTAGTACATTCAAAATCTAGTTTAAATGACAGAGGTATAGGCTTTCCATAAAGACAGATTAGGACAACCACTGCACCCCCATCGAGTTGACATTTAGATATATCAAATAACATCATAATTTGATAGGAGATATCATTAGTAGATAGCATTGCAATAATTTTTTTAGGGAATTTGAAGATAAAAGGTTGGTTATTGGATAAAGGGGCATCGACAAACTAGTTGGCAATTGTTTGCCCCTTGATAGATTTTTGTTGGATAAATTCCAAGTCAAACTCATAAAGGATCATGAGCCAATGAGCCATACATTGGTTTTGGTATGGCTTGGAATGCATGTATGTGAGGGGATCAGTATGGGTGACAACATAGGTTTTGTGATTTAAAAGGTAGTGGTGAAGTTTAGAAGCTACAAAGACCAATACGAGGCAAAGTTTTTTGATATGAGTTTTAGAATCAATAAGCATTTAGATTATGTAGTAAATAGTTTTCTCTCTATGTTGATCATCTTGATGTGTAATCATAGCACCCAAGGAATGGTCTATTGCAAATATGTAGAGGTATAAAGGTTGGTCCTCTTTAGGGGGAATAAGAATGGGTGGGGAAAGGAGATACCCTTTAAGTGTGCCAGAGGATTTTTGACAACCCATGTTCCAATGGAAGGAGACATCCTTTTTATGTAGATGATGAAAAGGTTGACATTGATCCAATAACTAAGAAATGAAATGATGGATCGATTGAAGTTTTCCATGTATGTTGTGAAGCTGCTTGAGATTAGTGGGTGGAGGCATTTCTCGTATTTCCTGAACCTTAGAAGGGTTTACCTCGATACCACAGAGGGAGACAATGAAGCCTAGAAGCTTACCTAAAAGGATACCAAAGACACATTTCTTTGGGTTTAGATGAATATTATATTGGAGGAGATGAGTAAATATGATTTTGAGAATTGCCAAGTGATCCTAGTGATGTTTAGAATTTTCAAGTAAGTTGTCCACATAGTATTCCATAATTTTTTGTAAGAGGTCATTAAAAATGTAATTTATGGTGTGTTTATAGGTAGCACCAATATTATTAATGCCAAAATTCATGAACTGATAATAGAAAGTCCCCCATGGTGTGATGAAGGAGGTCTTGTGTTGATCTTTAGGAGCAATCAGGATTTTATTGTAGCTCAAGAACTCATCCATAAGAGATAACATCTAATGGTCAGTTTTCATATCAATAAGTTGGTCAATGTTTGGGAAAGGAAATTCATCTTTTAGACAAGTGAGGTTTAGATCATGGTAGTCGGTTGAGATGTAGATTCCCCCTGTCACTTTTGTGATAGGGATGATATTGGAAAACCATTACAAATAGTCAATGGATTGAATAAAATTAATAGGGAGGAAGTGTAGGAGCTCTTATTTGACAATGAGAGTGATATGAGGGTTTATCTTATGATCAATCAAATGCTTTACTATGATTAGAGAGGAAAGTGGCATAATTGGTTTGTTTAAGGGAATATAAAGATTGGCCAATCTTGAGGATTTGGGGGTTATCTAGAGAGGGTAAATTAATGTCAATGGCTGATTCATTTAACATAGTTTATATTTAAAAAGGGAGTGATCGTTGGATATAGGAATCATCTGCACCCATGTAGTTAAGAATAGCATCATCATCTTGACATTAGATAGTGTTAACAGTGGGAGAGTATTCATCAATCATTTTGGGATGAATGAGAGGAAGGGACCTTATTTCTTCACCCAGATGATAGGTCAGGGGTCTTCAATGATTGGAATTTATTTAAAAAAAATTATGAGGTTTGGATACCTTAGATTCTATAGGTGATGGCAGGGGAAGAGGAGAGGATGGAGAAGGAGAAAGTGGTTCCTTAATATGAGAGACCTTGGTGGGTTTTGTTGGTTCATTGAAACCCACACCATACCACTTTTTTGCATCTTTGATTGTCTTGTTGGTGGGGTATTCAATGGGTGTATGAGCACCCTAATCATAATGACCTAACCTAAATATTTTCTAGGCACACCTTTAAAGATAAGTGTGAGTAAAACTAGGTTTTCCTAGGAAGGAGAAGTCACATGTAAAAGGTTGTGGTGAAGAGGAGGGATTTTTGACAATAGGAGCTTGATCAATACCCCCATATGTGAGATTAGTTTGAAGGTTATGGGTACAATATGGGATGACCATCCTAATAAGGGGATCATAATTGGGATACATGTGAAGTTTTCCATACTCTTTTGGAGTATAGAACATGTCAAGTGTCAACACATGATATTCTCTGAGCAAAAGCCATTTCAAAGTGTCTTCCATGAGGTCCTTATTGGGAATTTATGTCATTGGTATCTGAGTAATCGAGGTATTCAAGATTTTTGAGGATTCAATGGTAGAATGTGAAGAAGATGTTTTCAATGGAATGAGGACATCATTGGGATGATAAATCATGTTACATGTTTTGAAAGGAGGTAGGTTAGTGGGAATAACATGCACTTGCCCATCATGCTTGAATTTGACATAGTGGTGTAAAGTCAAGGGAAAACATGCCACAACATGTATCCAAGGCCATCCAAGAAATATGTTGTATTATAACTCTCCTTTGATAACATATAAGAGTTTGGGGATTGTGCAAGGACCCACACAAATATGCAAGACTATAGTACCCACAATAGTCATTGTAGTATCATTGAAGGAATCGAGTATCACATCAGACTGTGACACATAATTATCAAGAAGTGATAGATATTTATAGGAATGAGTGGAGATAATATTAATACTATCACCTCTATCGATCATGACTCTCTAAACATGAGTTTTATTGATATATGTGATGATAAAAAGTGTAGGGTCCTGGTCTCTTGGGTGAAGAGCCAAAATTTCTAAATCATTAAAGGTAACTAGGGCAATAGTATTAAGAGAATACACCAAAACTACAAGAGGTTAAGGATCATTATGTTGAACCTTAATGGATTATAAATCCTTGATCAAGGCTTGATGATGCTAGGATGAGTTTTGGATTAACTCATATAAAGACATCTTTATAGGGGTTTGGTGAAGTTGTTTCACAATTTGAGTCTTGAATGACTTGTGAAGGTGTGGGTTGGGGGGCACCAAGAATAGATATCTTAGGATTTGGTGGAGGAGCGTCATTTGAGAACATATGAGGCTAAGGGGTGGTGGCCTTTTCCTTACCTTTATCATTTTCATTTTGAGACCGTGTGGCCACATTAACTATGTTGATCTAGAGCATAGGTGTAGAAGGTGGTAGAGGAGGCACAACCTCATCATTGGTCTTGGACTTAGGTGAGGTAATAGGTAGAGTTTAGGATGTACTTGGTAGAATAACAATGAGGTTAAAAAGAGGATCCTTAATGAAAAGGTTGTTCATATCAAAGTTTTATTAGAGAATAGCTATGAGAGCTTTACAACTTTTTGTATCATGTCTAGGTGAGTGATGATATAAACAAACTTGTGTGTCATCAAACCAAGATGGTTTTGGTATGAGAGGTTGATAAGGCTTGATCAAAGGAAGGTTTATTATGGAAGATTAAAACAACTAGCATAGGAGAGAGGCCTGAGAGCCTGCCTATGGGCTAATACTTGTTGTCACAATAGGGGTGGACACCTTTTATTTAGGAGGCATAGATGTGGTTTTGAATGACACCCTTTTGGGTGAAGACGTAGCCACTAGTTTTGTTGACACCTTTTTAATTATAGGTGTCGAGGTGTTGGATGTGTAAGGGCCACTAAGTGGTAGAGGCAAAAGAGGAGGTATCTTTAAATTTTATCCTATTTGGAAAGAGGACACTCCAACTAAAGTGGAAGGATGGGGTTCCAAGATTGAAGGCAAAGTTGAGGGTGGAGGAGGAGTGGAATGGTGAGGCCTAAGAAGCTTAAAATTATTCCTTTTAGGCTGTAGAGCTCCAACTCATGGTTGAGGATTCAAATCTAACTTTACCTATGGATGAATTAGATTAGACACTAGATGAACACCCAAAGATCTAATTTGCTTTAGAGTAGCAGATGCTCATAATGGTGATGGTTCTGATGTAGAGGGTTGCGCTTCTAATGATCTAGATAAATAATTTTTATCTTTGTCAATAACTTTGGGATAAATGGTAGAGAAAGAATTGGTGGTAGAGAACTACATTTGTTGCATAGGATATGGAGCTTTAAGTCGATCCCAAAATGTTGATTGGTCTAGCTTCTTGATAACAAGAAAGTATATATTTCTTACCAACCGTGAGAAGGGTTTAGATGAAGTTATCGTAGGCCTTACAATTGCTTTCATATAAGACTTAGGTGATTGGTAAAGAGGGAAGGTATTAGATTCTACTATTTCAAGCTAAAGATGAGTAAGAACCACAATCAGGTCTTCTTTAACTAAGGTAGGAGAAGAGGCATGATCTTCCCTGAGTGGGGGAGGAACTAGTGAAGTCAATTCTTCTAGTGGATAAAGTATGGTTATGATTACTTTCCCAACATGTGGATGAGGAGTAGGTAAGGTGTGCTCTTCTATTGGCAAGAGAAGGGGCAAAATTGGTTCAATGGGTGTAGACACAATAGGTCCCTCAATTAGTGAAGGGATAGATAATATAGACTCTTCTATATGAAAAAGAGGAGTGAATGGGGCACTATCATCCATTGGTAGAAGAGAACTAGGAAAATAAGTCTCTTAAAGAGGGTATATCATAAGAGTGATGCTCCTCTCAACATGCATATGGGGAGTGGGCATGGGATGCTCTTCCAAAGGTAGGAGAATAGGCAAAATAGGTATAAGAGGAATAGGCATTATGGGTTACTCGCATGGTAAAAGGATAGGTAGAGAAGGCCCCTCCACACATGGGAGAGGGATGGGTAAAATAGGATCCTCTACTCATGGAAGAGGAATAGGTAAAACAATTTCCTCTAGTTGTGGGAGAGGTTAGACCAAAGGTAAAGAGAAGACCATATTGACCATATGAATATTGGGATCAGGTGAGTTATTGGTCATGGCTTGAACATTTGTTTGACTGAGCAAGTGGTTAGGAAAAGGCTATTTGGACAAATCCATGCTTTGGTTAGCAAGTGCATTAGGGTTATCCATGATAAGCTCACCTTTATCAAGCATATCCTAAATAATGTTTTTAAATGTTTTATAGTTGTTAGAATTGTGGCCTTTAACTCGATGATAGCCACAAAACTCATCATACTTGTACCAAGTTAGGATAGGATGGGAGGGATCAAACCATATAGGAGGTCTAATTTGGGGAAGGGTAATATCTCCTTACTGCAGTAGTTTATCCAAAATGTAAGTATATGACTCTCTAATAGGAGTGTATTGTCTTTGTTCATACCATTGTTGGAATTGTTTGGTAAAAATTTGTGACGTAGATGGCCTAGACTAGTTGACTATCGTAGAAGAAGCTAATTTAATCACCATGACATTGGTAGAGCCTTTTGAATTTTTATTGGAAGAAGAGGGTTTAGAAGAAGAGTCATTAGGTTTGGAATTAGTATTTTTACTATGCAACTTAACCCTATCTTCATCTATAGCTCAAATCTATAACTTTCATGCCATTGTAAAAGCTTCATCAAATGAGCACAAAGTTAGGATGTGGAGGGTAGAAGAGATGTGTTTAGCACATGCTCTTGAGAAAATCTCAATAAGCTCAGGTTGAGGTAAAGAAAAGGAGAGTTGATTGATTAAACCTCTCTAATGAGTGACAAAGTCAGTGATAGACCCATCATCAAACTGTCTAATGGAATAAACGTCTGTAATAGAGACCTTTTTATAAATATTGTTAGAGAAGTCATCCAGGAATAGTTGAGCAAGTTGGGTAAACAAGAAAATGGAGTGCCAAGTTATGGAACTATACCATTCTAAGGTAGCACCCAAAAGAGATATAGGGAAAGTACAAAGAAATAATGCATCATCATGCCCTATTAGGTAACAAGCATGTCAAAATGCTCATAAGTGTTGTTATGGGTCCTCCATACTCTAGAAATGAGTAAATTTAGGGAGATCCCATTGACTCAGGTAGGGGAAAATAGGTACAAAAGGATGGATGGGTTCATTACATATTTGATCCTAAGATAGAACATTCTTTAAACCTAACATAGACATTTCTAGGTTAGACATCTTATCCATCAACATATTGATGAGATCAAGAGAAGGATTGGTGTGAGGAGCACCCCATAAGTTATAGGGTGATTGAAGGGAGATAGAGGTTAGATATGACACACCTTGTTATGGTAGTGTAGATGAAACATATAGGTAATGAGTCATGGGATTAGGGGCAAAAATGAAAGAGGCTTGTCCTATGGGGTTAGAGACAATACCTTGGCTGGGTGCCATCATCGAAGGTTGGGTTGATGGCATAGTTACATGGGTTGAAGGATGAGTTTCAACTCTTGTAATTATTGGTGCAAGAGTTGATGGGATGGGCACTACCAAGTTTTGAAAAGGTGTTTGACTTAGTTGGGCCAGTAGTGGCTATGAGGCTAAGGGAGTTGTTATAGAAGTTCGGTTAAGAAGATGAGACTAAGCGATTGGGGTGGTTGAATTTTGAGGGTTATTGATGGTTGGGTCACTTTTTGAAGTAGTGGTTTGGGTGACCATAGATGGAATGGTGGGAACCACTGAGACTACAACTGTCTCCATCAATGAAGTTGGCATGCCATAAAGGGGATCTCCCGTATTGTTATGGGTTTGGCTCATGGTAAGATAATGTTGAACAGCTAAAATGTTATGATCAAGAAAATTTGTGAATTCAAGATCTCCTTCAGGTACAAGGGGGATTTGGTTAGGACTGGTAGTCATAGGGGTATTCTTCATAGTCGAAGTATGTTCCATGACAGAATTAGAAAGGAGAGGGGAAGGTGGGAGTGGTTGCCAACTTGTGTAATCAGCATGAATTTTAGCTTGGCTACATGTCAAGACCATGCAAAAGGGATAAAGGCAAGCCTTAGACTCTATATTAGTGATAGAGCATTAGAAAACCAAGTTTGAGTGTAGGTAGGTTGGCTATTTTAGCTTGTTATTTTAAGTAGATTAAAAATTATAAAAACACATAGTCATCGATATCAATTATTTGATTGATGTTGGTAGGTCACAGGTCCACTAACATCAGTAGTCTTACCAATGTTAGTTACTATGGAATCAAGAAAGGCAAAAAAACTAAGGTTTTTTCAACCCAATGGTGAAATTTAGGTAAAACAAAAGATATAATAGGTCTATGCAAGGATAAAGGACACACAAGAAACCTAAAACTAGAGGTTAATAGAATTTGAGAGATATAAATTCTTGGATTATATAAATTGATAAAGGAAATGTCCTCACTAACTTAGAAATATAGAAGACAAAAGGAAGCAAAAAAGGAACATACAGCCACTAAATGTTAACTCCTAAGAATTAATTTTAGTCTCTTAATGGTTTATGCCTTATAAAGTGTGAGAGTAAAATTGGTTTGTGAAATAGGTACTAGATGAGTAGTCTAAAGATGGTTCTAGGTTAGTTTTGATGCTAAACAAAAATCTTTATTAGATTGGGTATGTGGCTTGTTTTAGGGGCTTGCTCCCTATACTTCACGGTCTTGAAGCTAAGCCAAGCTGCTTAGCCAAAATATACCAACTATCTAGAGTTTATACTCCATCAAAAAATGAAGTGGGTCCTCTCCTTGGTGGTGAAATCCAAGTGAGATCACTAAGTAGGGTAAGGTGAGCCACTGGGTGATGAAATCTCAATGGGCCTTGTCTCAAGTGAGCTTAGATGTTTAATTTTGTGAGAGTGATTTGGTTATGTAACATTTGTGTTTTATGATTTATTCATGATGCTTTATTTAAATAGGTGAGCTAAATACAACAAGCAAAACAATGACATGCATTGAGTTTTAAACCCAAATATAAAATGTTTAAATTTAGATGAAAATAATGGTGAATAGGAGAAGAGGATGAATTTCACTATCTTAATTATCAAAAGAGGCAAACAAAAGAAGGTATTATTTTTAGCTTGTAGGAAAATAATGAATTTATTTTAGAGGCAAAAGAAGAGGAGAATGATAGGGAAGGAAAAGTTTAGTTCTTTCCTTAAATAGAAAATAAAAAGTTCAAAATTTTGTTTTTGAGAAAGACAGAGAGAAAGTGCAAGGAATTAAAATTTTACTATGGTGCACCTATATGAATAGCTAGACAAGTAACGAACCTAGGAAAACTCTAGGGTCCCACCAGGTGTGCCAAAATATTTCACTATGTTTTAAGCTTATTTTACATTTAAAAAGAGAGAAATAAAAAAGAGAGTGACTTAGGGATAAGTGATTAAAACATAGATAAGTGTGCACCATTATAGACTTTGTAGATTCCCCTCTTTGGCTATGGTGGAAGACACCTGTAGATAATAAAACACTACACAAAATAGTTATTAATGAAGATATGTGCGGACTGCACTTGTTTCGAGAAGCATGAAACTTCCTTGGGATGATAGTCCACTATTTTAAAAAAAAGTTTAAAATAAATGAAAGTAGAGAGAGAGAGAGAGAGAGAGAGAGAGAGAGAGAGAGAGAGAGAGAGAGAGAGAGAGAGAGAGAGTTCTATTTACCATGTTGTAGGTCTAAGTGTAGCAAAAAATAATACAGTGTAGGAAGATAAGTTAGGTCTATGTTTTAGTAAGGTTGTTAGGTAATTTTGAGGTTTTTAGTTTAGAAACATAGTAACTGATGTTGGTTAAAGGACTGATGTCAGTTGGGGTCATGGATATTAGTTGGGGTTGTTGATGTCAGTTTGGGGTCATCAATGTTGATTAGGGACGTAATATTAGAATGAATTAGAAAAGGCTTTATCAGGAGTGATAATGGGAGTATGGTCAGGTTGTGAGGTTGGGAAGAGTCATAAAGAGGTGGATAAGATTTAGGTGAGTCTGGATAGAGGGTTAGTATGTTGGGGTAGAGAGAAGTGGGTGGGGAGCTTTACAACTCCTCCATGGAAGGAGTCAAGGTTCATGAAACAATAAATTGTATAATGTAAATCAATTATGAAAGTACTATTTAAAGACTTATAAAACACCAAGATATACTTAGCTAGTGAAATGGGTGAACTGTGACTATTGAATAGATGACTCTGATGAGGCTTGGTGAACTGATGGGTGAACAGACAAGATAAACATGTGCTGATGGTCCTCAAGAGTTCACGCTTTGTGCAGTGTATCAATTCCTGATCTAGATCAATTTGTGTAGAGTAATGATAAGCTTGAATGTCTAAAGTGAATATACGATGCTCTGATTACCAAAGCCTATAAATGAATTCTTGATTTTTGTGACCTGAATACCAACTTGGAATTTTGCTTAAGTAACTGATGTTGGTGATCCTATTGACATCGACCAAGGGTTTACTAACATCGATGGCATGAGAATAGGTAAAAGGGCTATTTTAATCCTATTTTTTATTCCTTCTCTTGCCAAGTGTGGTGTCCATTAGAAAATGGTAAATGTTAGGTTGTGGAGCTAAAAGCTTCACTGATGCAAACAGGAGAGGAGGTTGCTGAAGGTTGCTGAGTTACAGAGAAGTTGGGGTCAGTCTGATCAGCTGACGTCAGTAGGATAACATAGAGAAGCAACCGACATCGGTCATATATCAGCCGACATCGGTCACCTCCAGGCAGACAGGGACCGACGTCGGTCACCTGTGTGGTTCGACTGCGAGCTAATTACGGGCAGTTAGCTAACGAACCAAGTGTTTGCATGATCAGGGCTATTTATAGACCTAGAGCTGTAGATCTAATTATTGTAATTAAATGTCTAATTATTGTTTGATGAGATCTATATAATAGACTCATGGTTGTATTGGAAAAGTGGGCTAGTTTGAGTTGAGCAAAGTTTGCTCCTTTTGTGTGTGAGGTGAGCAAGGGTGATCCTCCTAGTTCCACAGCAGTACCAGGAGTGTTGGTGCTGGTTTGGAGAGTCAGCTGGATTCTTCAGGAGTGTAGGATCTTGGTCACAGTTGCATGGCCTATATAGGAGATCTACATGGTAAGTAAGATCATTGATCTGCAGGTGTATGTGTGTGCAAGGTCAAGGTTCACAGGTGAGCAGAACCATTATTTGATTTGCAGGTGTGCAAGATCATATAGACAGCAACACAATAAGGAGTAGTATCAGGCAGGATCTACTTGGAGTATAGGTGTGTACTCGGATAGAGCAAGAGAGGAAGGCAAGGGAGTTCCTTCCATAAGTATGGTCTATTGAATTGCAAGTTGTTGCAGATTCATGGGAGATCTACTTGAAGTACCTTGAGTACTTGTGAAGCACGTGGAGTGCTTGTGGAGTGCGTGGAGCACTTGTGTTGTGCGTGGAGCACGGGAGGTGAACACCAACTCTGTATTTGAGTTGGGTGTTGGGACCTGAGAGGGAGAGCTTTGGGGAGAAGAATTACTGTTCACTTGAGGTGTGGAAAACCTCTGTAAGGTGGTGGAGAAGATGTGGGATATTCTCTATTGTATTCTTTTCTGTATAAAGTGTTAATACAAGTTGTGTATTGTCTCTCATATGCTGTGTTATTCTGAATTCTAGTTACTTGGTGAATTTGGTTATTTCTGCATATTATAATTGCTTGGTATTTGGTAATCAATTGTATGCTTCCGGTGTTTCGCACCCTGACAAGTGGTATCAGAGCCTTGGTTGTAGGTTCTTGAGCTTGATACCAACAAGTGGTATCAGAGCTAAGGTTGTAGGAAGCAGGTTTTGTGTTTGGTTATAGGTCACTCTCAGGGATTTCTGATTGAGTGGGAGTAGAGCAATGGCAGATCAAAGTAAGCTAAGAATGGAGGAGTTGAAAAGCACAGATGGTTACTCACGGTCTGATGGAAAGAAAGAGCAGGTAAAAGAATATTGTTGGTTGGTAGCAGATCAGCATGAAGAAACTGAAGAAGTAGATGTTGCAGGTTATGTTGCACAGGATGCTCTGGAAGGTTTCTTGGATAAAGTTGAATCTTGGATAAAAGATTCGGTTGCCTCTTTCCATGCAGCCCCAGGTAGAGGAGCTGGTAAGCCTTGCCAAAGGATTGGCAAAGGGGAAGTGAAGCTGAAATTGCAGGCGGCCAACACACAGGTGTTGATGAAGGTCATGCAGGTCCCAGGTTTGGAGATATGGCTAATTTCTTCAGAAAGATTGGGTGATGAGAGATGCACAAGAACTCTCACAGCGGATGCACTTGAATTAGCTGGTGGTAAGAAAACAGGTATTCTTTATCTACTTGTTTATATTCCTGATTCTTCTTTTGTTGTGGAGACGTGGCTTCATAGGCTTGGTCACATGAGCAGGAAGGAGATGCATGTTCTTAAGCGGAAGACAGATATATTTGACAGGCTTAAGAACTTGAAAGCCTTGGTGTTCTTGGAGGAGATGGCGGACAGAACCCAGTGGATGGTGCTGGATACTTCTGAGCAGAGCAGTTTGGACATGGGTTTTGATTCAAAGAAGCTCGCGGGTAAAAAGTCATCACTCATAGGCAAACACAGGTACCGGCATCGGTCAGGAGGAACCGGCATCAAACAGACAGGTGCCGATGTCGGTCATGTGCAGACCGAAGCTGACAGTGTCGGGCAGAGTAAGATCGACGTCGGTCATGGGACCGACGTCGGCAGTATGTAAGACCGATGTCGGTCAGGAGGACCGACGTCGGCAGCAGGGACACCGTAGGGTCGATAGTCAGGGACAGACGCATGGAATCGACGTCGATCGGATGCAGACTGTGGGGTGACCGAGGTCGGTCACTGTAACGAATTTTGGGTGGATAGCACGCTGTCAAGGAGTCTCAAACACCAATACGGAGGACTGAAGGCGTAAGTAGGCCCTCAAATTCATGTTCCTCTTCTTCATACTTGTTGCTGATTGTAGAGCAGGAAGGATCCAGGAAACAGGTGGGAGCTAGGCAGGGATATGATGCAGAACCAAACGGGAGTTTTGGTAGGTTTGCCAGCTGGATGAAAGCACAGAGATGAATGGATGCCTTAGTAGAAGAACAGAGAGAATGGATATGTGAGACGGAAGACCAGGTATATGGTCTTGTGGAGCTGCAGGACAGTGGTACAGGTTTTGACAGGTGGAGGATGAAGCATGGCTTCAGTCAGTGTCAGGTAACTACTGTGGTTTGTCTTACCAGGTGGATGATGAGTCGCGACATCATTCTATTGCTGTATGTGGATGGTATATTTGCTAGCAGGGTTAGTACATATAGGGTTTTGCTGAGCTAAGGGTAAGATTAGTTCAGTGGCATGTCAGGAGGAGTTTGGAGCAGCAAAATTCTTTGACATGGGAGGCATGGAGATCACAAGTTGATTTTGTCTCGGGTGGGAGCTGATGTGAATCAGGTGTTGGTGAGGTTTGGGATGCAGAACCGGAGCACACTAAGGGCTGGACAGGTACAGTGTCCGAAATCACATGAGGTTTGGTATAGACCTGAGTATTCCCATGCAGTGGGAGCTGTCAGAGTTAGGAGCCAATTTGGGGAAGTGGGTTCTCAGGTTTTTGAGAGGGACCGGTAGCAGGTGTTGCTATGCAGGGTCAGGACTTCACTACAGGTGTTGTAGGTTCGGATGTGGCAGGGTACTCGGATGACAGGTGGAACACCATGGGATGTGTGGTGGGTTGTCTTCAGGTGGGAGCTTGAAGAGGGATACAAACCAGGAAATAGATTAGATGGGGTACAGGTACAAGTACAGTGCAGCTATTTATCTCCAAGTGGGAGATTGTTAGGTTGTGGAGCTAAAAGCTTCACTGATGCAAATAGGAGAGGAGGTTGCTGAAGGTTGCTAAGTTGCAGAGAAGTTGGGGTCGGTCTGATCAACCGACGTCGGCAGGATAGCATAGAGAAACAACCGACGTCGGTCATATATCGGCCGACGTCGGTCACCTCCAGGCAGACAGGGACCGACGTCGGTCGCCTGTGTGGTTCGACTGTGAGCTAATTACGGGCAGTTAGCTAACGAACCAAGTGTTTGCATGATCAGGGCTATTTATAGACTGAGAGCTACGGATCTAATTATTGTAATTAGATGTCTAATTATTGTTTGATGAGATCTATATAATAGACTCATGGTTGTATTGGAAAAGTGGGCTAGTTTGAGTTGAGCAAAGTTTGCTCCTTCTGTGTGTGAGGTGAGCAAGGGTGTTCCTCCTAGTTCCACAGCAGTACCAGGCATGTTGGTGCTGGTTTGGATAGTCAGCTAGATTCTTTAGGAGTGTAGGATCTTGGTCATAGTTGCATGGCCTATATAGGAGATCTACATGGTAAGTAAGATCGTTGATCTGCAGGTGTATGTGTGTGCAAGGTCAAGGTTCACAGGTGAGCAGAACCGTTGTTTGATTTGCAGGTGTGTAAGATCATATAGACAGCAACACAATAGGGAGCAGTATCAGGCAGGATCTACTTGGAGTACAGGTGTGTACTCAGATAGAGCAAGAGAGGAAGGCAAGGGAGTTCCTTCCATAAGTATGGTCTGTTGAATTGTAGGTTGTTGCAGATTCATGGGAGATCTACTTGAAGTACCTTGAGTACTTGTGAAGCATGTGGAGTGCTTGTGGAGTGTGTGGAGCACTTGTGTTGTGCGTGGAGCACGGGACGTGAACACCAACTCTGTATTTGAGTTGGGTGTTGGGACCTGAGAGGGAGAGCTTTGGAGAGAAGAATTACTGTTCACTTGAGGTGTGGGAAACCTCTGTAAGGTGGTGGAGAAGATGTGGGATATTCTCTATTGTATTCTTTTTTGTATAAAGTGTTAATACAAGTTGTGTATTGTCTCTCATATGCTGTGTTATTTTGAATTCTAGTTACTTGGTGAATCTGGTTATTTTCGCATATTATAGTTGCTTGGTATTTGGTAATCAATTGTATGCTTCCGGTGTTTTGCATCCTGACAGTAAATATGTGAGGCTATGAAGAACATAGTTAGTTAGGAATTTATGTTAGGGGTGAGAACAAATCATAGGTAGTTAGGATTAGGAGACTATGTCTCAAGGTAACTTAGAGGGTAAGAATTAGTCTTAGGATGAGGTGGCTAGGTGACGTGGCATAAGTGGGTTTTAATTAACTTAATTACATATTTTAAGGTAAAAACATGGGTTAAGAAGGTTAGTTATTAAAAGGGGATCAAGAGGGGTTTCGACATAGGGAGTCACACAAGTGTGTGACATAATTCTAGTGTCTACACATAGACCTCTAGAGGTATGATGTCACAAGTGATGTTTTCCTCCATAGGCTTGACTTTGTATTGAAAAGTGTATTATCACTAGACCTATATAACTTTGCCTTATTACAACCACCCTAAAGAGTATGGATTTGGATGTGTAGAAGTGGTAAAAATAAGGTACCAAATAGTATATTGAATAATGATGTTATTTTGGCTACCACTAACGATGATGACATAGAGATGTTGACCCTTCATCTAAAACTTGGTGTGGAAGAGACATTAATACTCTTCAGATATTTTAATTGCATTGGTGATCATGATTGAATAAGAGGCATATATATTAATGGCATCCATCAATATGGGACCTGATGTAGATTTTTTGATTAGGGATTACTACATGTAACATTCAGAATCATCATGAGTGTATGAGTGATGGTGATGGCACCACTTATCACCAAACTTCTTCTTCTTATCTTTTTCTAAAGCAAAAAGCACTGGAGCCTTTGAGGGTTGAGTAGTCTTCTAGTGCTACTATCCTTTGTAAGAAGTGTGTTGTTACTTCTATGCAGAAGGATATGATTTGGAGTTGTGTGAAGGCTGGGCCTTATGCACTACATTGGATGAAGAGGTGACACACTACTTTACCTTTTCCTTAGCTTCAATCTTTTTAGCATTGAAATATGGTTTCCCCAAAGTGTTAAAAGTCATGAAATCCATATTCATGTGGATATAAGGTGAGAGGTTGTTTATGTACTTTATCAACTTATGTTATTCACTTAAGTTCTCATGCATGTGCATATAGTAGTCATGAAAAAGGTTGGTTTAGTCTTCCATAGACTGATCTTTGTGTTGGTGTAGTTGTTGGAACTTGATGTATTCATCTTAAAAGTGGTACAGTTGGTATTATTCCTCCTTCAACAAATTGACAAAAGTTTTCCAGGATTCAATAGGAGCACACTCTTACATGTACTACATGCTAAAAATTTCCCACCAGTGAATGATTAATATAGACATCTTCAGTACTTCAAAGGTGATATTCTTAGCATTGATGACAAAATTAACTGAGAAGTATGCCTCTTATTATTGAATATAGGCATTCAATTCTTTGGCATCCATCTTACCTTCAAATAAAGGGATGTCAAGATTGACTTGAACTTTGAAGTGGGTTACTAAAACCATAATTGAGTGAACTTTTAAGTGGGTTACTAAAACCATGATTGAGTGAACTATGGAAGTGTGTTAGAAAGCATCAAATTGAGCTATAGCATCAAGTCATGGAATTAACAAAAGTGTTTGTGTGTTGTGCCTCTAGTGCATTGGTAATGAGCTTTCATACCTTAGGGGATACCTCAAGTTGATTCTGGGCATTAAACATCTTACTTTTACTATGACATTCTTCAATATATTATAAAACATAAACAATTGACAAACCTTCCTTCTCAAGTTAAACTCATGTGTTTACAGGCATAAAAAGGAATAGAAATTTTCTATTTTGATACCAATGATCTACACCATAGGGCCCAAGACTAAGTGTGTGAGGGATAATCAAGTATTGTATGTGTAGAGTGAATAAGAAAAGCTAATTTAGATTAAATAACTAAACACATTAAATGGAGTAGAAGTCTTACTTGTAGGAAATTAAAGTTCTATTCATTAACATAGAATAGGGAAAAATTGGTACAATGTGCTACAATCCATGTTTTACAAAGTATATATGTGGAGCATGCTATATGTGTTATGACATGTGGAACATCAACCTTACGCCAGGTGTGTATGTTATATACTTACACAGTTAAAAATATAAGAGTGGTTACAATTGTTGTCAATTACCAAGAAGATAGTTGCATTAGCTCATCTTTTAGGTTGGATGATAGTTGGTGAACCCATTAAATCACATGGCTAAGGTGAGTTGACACTTGGATGTGATGTGGAGTCTAATAATATAGTGAGGAGTACAAACTATGAGCTGTAATATAGGACTACGAGATGCATATGGCTATAATCTATGAAGAGTGTATAAATTGATGAGTTGGCATAAAACTTATGTTTTGTATGGGTTAGTGAGGCACGTGATTCTATGAGATGTGGCACAAAACTATGAGGTAAACTAAAGTGCAAGTGAAAAGGGTGTATAAGTTAGTGAGCTTAATGTAAGACTTATATAGCATACAAGACTATGAGTTGTTAAGTGTGCAGGAATGAGTGTGTAGTATGGAGTGCACAGGGGTCATTTCATAAAAGTATAAAATATTGCATGGTAATTGTGCATATGACTATGAGTAATCTTCAAGAAAAGAGTGCAAAAGATTGGGTGAGAGGTGCACACCCTACATAGTAGAGAAAATGAGGAGTAAGATCGGCTATATGAGGGTTATGTATAGATCAACCCATGACCTCACTAAAAAACTCATGGAATATATGAAGTAGCAAGTATAGGTTCTCATAGCATAGGTGAAGCACACTTTTCATAAGGAATTGATTGGTAGATTTAAAGAGGCCCTTGTTCAACTCTTCACATCCATTTGAGAAGTGTTCAGAACACTAACTATGAGTAAAGAAAACCTCTAGTGCAAACAAACATACTTGGAGAGAGTCACTCACATGGACAAAAAATGCAATAGGCTCAATATGGTTTTCCATAATATCATATTCTTAGAGCTCAAGCTTATGCCTCTGGTGGACTTGAACCTATATTAGAATTATAGTGAGAACATGAGATCTTTGATTGAGTGGTTAGACTTTGCAAAAAAAATCATAGAGCCTCTAGAAAAGGGAAAGGAACAGATGCTAACCTATTTAAAATAGGTCAACATCACTATGATGTTCCATCCAAATGGCACCTTGATGGATAAGGGAGAATTTGAGGTCTACCTGGCTTAATTTGATTAGGTCATGAGAAAAAAGGTGGTAAAGGCCATTAGGGCTAGGGATAAGGAAATTCTATAACTATTAACCTAATCCATGGAAAGTATCAACCAATTTTTTGAGGTAAAATCCTCCCTCAAGGATCTAATCCAAGTACACCAATATCTATTGGCACAAGTTGAGGTGATATTTCAAGAGCCTCCCATGAATCTTGCCAAAATGGATTGAGAATTCAACCTAATGGTAGATGCATTAGCATATGAGGAGAATGACCCAAGTAGTTGGGGAGTGGCACCCATATAACTTCCCCCTGATTCCTTATTGGTGAGCCATATGGACTTAGTTTTGCCTATTTTGGGATATAAGATATTTTTTGGAAAAATTTAGTTGTAACCATTTCAAGCCATCCATTTTACTTGGAGACAGGCCCCATCTCTCCTATTTAAGTGGTCCTATTTTATTTTGAAAGGGTTAAAATTTTATATGTAATGAAATCTCTATTAAAATTAATGTAAGTTCTTAAATTTTTAATGGTGTTTTATTAATATGAATGTTTTCCAATAGTTTGTGTTTAATGAATGTGTGAATGTTAAAAACTTGAGAGTGTGCCCTAATGTATATGATGAATGTGGTAATTATAATGTGCCATGATATTCTAATTGATCATGAAATTTCTTCATTTTTTTATAAATCCCTATTAGTCTATGTTTTTGGTGCTTTAAAATAAATTTGAAGGTCCTATACTTCACTCAGTGAGACTACGTCAAATAAATACCTTGTTTCCAAAAAAATAGAAATCAATTTTTTTTCATGGTTCTCCATCCCCATATGAATCAATAAAAAATGCCTATCAATACATAAATTCACATGAGTGAGAGTCTAATAACATTACAAACTTGTTTACAAGCTTTGTTTTATTTATACAAACCTCAAATGCTTACGAATAGGTTCCTATTTTTCTTACAGATTTCTCATAGTCTATAATTATCCTTTCTCCACCTAGAGACTTGCAACTTCCTACACACCTTTTTTACAATCACCACACCTCCTTAATTCACATATTATCCTATTATACTCCTTATTTAATGTTTTTATCTTTATCCCTATATAACAAAGTTACTAAATTTGGTTTCTTGGAGTAAGTTTCTCTCAACAACCTGATTTTTATCACCAACATACCTTATTTAGCCTTTCCAATGAATATTTTGGCCTATAATCATTAAATACACACTTAATTATCTCTCTTTTACATTCATAAAACCTTCTTCATGCATTATTTGGAATGTTTTTGTCTTAAAATAGAAGTTCTACATAGGAAAGGAGTTACCACACTTGCTTACTCTTTACAATGATTAAGGGTTACATTGGCAATCTAAATTTGGACATAAAAAGACACTTACACAAATATTATAGGACCTTATAACATCCTTTCAACTAAAATAATTATATTATATTCTTTTAAAGATCAATAAAACTCACCTTACGCTCTTTTGCACATTTAAATTTCAAATTTGCCTTTTGGGTATGAAAACTCCAAAAGGGACTAAGAACACAAAAAAATAAGAATATTAATCACTTAAACACCTATTATGAGACCATATAAGATCCATAACACTTAAAATAAACTAAAATTAATCATTTAAATCATGAACATACAACATATCTTGATGTTCCTATATCAAACTCCCCTGGTGGGTAAATATTTAAGCCCCTGCTCAAATGAAATTGTTGATCCTTCTTTCAATTTTTACAAGATTTTAGTACCTTATCTTCATTTTCATGCTTGATGTTACCTTTGTTTCTTCCTTTATCTTTTTTTATTTCATACCTCATAATCTTGAATGGCTCAATATCTTCTTCATCTTCTTTGATGAAATCCACTATGTAGGACTCCATCTCCTCATCTACAAAGTCTTCTATACCTAAAAACACAAAATTCAAAACAAAATCAAATTTTAAAGATTGAGGCATTATTTCCCCTTCATATTAATTATTTAAGAGATTCAAGATATCCATCTTAGCTTATTTTATATCCTCTTCATCTCCTATTAGGCTCAAATCTTTCGAATATATCATGATTTGATGTCAGATCATTTCTTCTTCTTCATTGAACTTTGCCATATCTTGACTCAAAGTTGGTTTGTCTTCAATTTATGTCACTTGAAACAATTATTCCTACTACTTATTAGGTTCCACAATCACTTTAATGGGTTCTTCTTCCATACATTCATCATCCATGAACCTATGTAATATTACTATTATTTGTTTATACAAAGCATCTTTTTGAAAATTTACTTTTTCTTCATCAAATACAATATTATATGGAAAAATTTGAGGACATTAAACATCTGATAATGCTTATTTTTCTTCACATTCATATTCAATGAGCCCATAAATATATTCAACTTCTTCATCTCATTTTTCCTGAAATACATCACCATCCTCATGTAATTTGTCAATAAAATAAGTATTTACACAAAACAACTTTTAGCATCATCAAAATTTTCTTAAATCAATGTTGCCCAAGCATGTTTCCCATGCTTCTCTTTTAATACTAACACTTTGACTTCTTCATTATTTATGCCCTCAAATTGGACCCTTTCTTCATTTATATGTTAACTATTCCAGTCACCATTTGGTTTCAACATCGATTTCAAATTTTACCTAGTCTTAACAAAATCACACCATGTTTACTGATGGGAGTAAGATTACTACTCACTAAATACTATTCAAAAAACACTATTCATGGTTACTATTCATAATGATTGTGTATGGTGATGTGGCATAGTGGTGACATAGATTTTAGATGATGTGGCGTAGCCCAGAGGGAATAATTTAAGAGGAAAAACTCATATGTGTGAAGGTGGGGCATGGGATATCACTAAAGGACACATCCTCTTGTATTTAGTGATTCACATGTGCTTGCTCTCCCATGTGTGAAGGTGGGGCACATTTTTTGAGTGGATATATGATTTTCATGTCTTGTGTAAGGACAAAAGTTGACTATAATTTATCTTGGAATCTTGTGCACATATGGAAGAAGAGACAACAATTTACTATTCATGTTTTTTTCCCACATGTGTGAAGGTGGGGTGCCATTTCTGGTGTCACATGGAAGGCGGGAGACAAAGACAAAGAGAGGGTGATCATGTCTAAATTAAAGATCCAGCTTTTGACTCCTTTTTCACACCAAGACAAGAATCTTACTATTGATCACATGAAAGATAAGGAATGTGGCACATTTTCCCTCTTTCCTTAAATTTTCTCTCTCATATCTCTCTTCTCCTTTATAATCTATAAAAACATGGATCTATCATTTATGAATCATAATACTTGGAAAGTTTATAAATGGCTTTAAAGCAATAAATATGATGATTTTTTCCTTCTTACATGCTTGCATATTGTCTAAATTTATGAGTTGTTGATGCTCTCCTTATGGTGATGATTGTTTCCCCTTGATTTTGTCTAATTTACTCACCTCTATGCAAGATAGGTTTTCTTTTGCAGGTCATAGTGTGTGTATTATTAAGTTTTATGCAATGTTAAATGTGGTGATGAATGCTTCCCCTCCTAATACTCCCATAGATCTCTCTACCTCTCTATGAAATACTTATGCAAGAGTGCCTAATTTGGGAGTTGTGTATGTCTATTAGTTCCATTTAGTTCTATTGTGCATATGCAAGCAATTCAAGGATTGAATTTTGGTGTATCACCTCTTTTTTAGCTTAGGTTTATTTATGTTTTCTTTTATCCTTTTTCCTCTCCCATCCCTTTTCCTTTTATTAATAGAGTAGTGTTAAGTCTTAGGTGATTCATCAAGGGAACCAATCATCTCTAGAGATTTTTTCCAACATAAGGTCACCTACACCTTGGAGAGTTTCCATTCTATGAACAAGTGTGATAAAAGCCACACATTCTCACAAGGGTGCACTCTAGAGTGATAACATTTCTTGGCATGCCCGGTGGGATATATTTTCATCTACTGAAGAATTTTTAGTGTTGTTCTTCAGTATATCAACCTTCAAAGGTAGTTTCATAAGCACCAATGGTGACTTTGAGTCAACTTCAGCCATTTTTAATATCCCAAGCATCCTTTCTAGGTACAAATTTGAGTGATTTTAGCAAACTTATTTTTAAGCCTTTTTCAACATTTGAATTCCATGAGACATCTCTCATATGGCTGGGTTTAGAAGAAATCCCATCTTTACACCTCCTTATCATGAATTTTATCCTCCTTATCATCCATTTGATGAGATAAATCATTAATGTGTGTTCCCCTCTGATCCAAATCAGCCAATTCATGCTTATAACTAGCCTCAAAAAGGCTAACTTACCCCCAATCGTCATGTTTATCCTCCTATTCATCCCCATAATATGGATAATATGGTTGATATAATCCACAAAGATATATTATTGAAAATATGATATCATTTAGATGTTATTACAAAGGAGTAGGAATATAATTTTTAATAGGAGGATCTTGCTTGTCAAACTTATCTTCAGTAGCAAGAGATGAGTGAGCAAGAAAGATATCATGATGAGTGCTTGGCTAGATATATTACAACCAAAGTGGAGCAGATGCATCAACTACTTATGTAGGTGTAAAAGAATTAATCTTAGTTAACCTCTTCCATCTCAAGTTTCAAATAAGTATCTCCTATAATTCAGGCTCAACCCACTCAAAAGGAGGCTCCTATATTTAAGATCCCAAGCTTAAAGTAGGGGAAACCTTTTGAATGTCCAAGTAAGTCTCTTTTTTTTAAAATCCCAAGTTTTAGAGGTATCCTTTATTTGAGAGAGCATATACTTATGCAAACTCAGTCTATTATCCCTCAATAATGTCAAAATTTTCAATCAGGAAGGCCTTCTTGGACTATGACTCCTCGTTACACCATGCCAACCCTTGTGAATGAATCTTCTCCTATGCCCACCAAAGACCAAGAAAGAGAGAAGATGTTTAAAGTCAATCCAATAAAATATTTTTCCCTTCCTCAAGAGCCTCTCTAAGAATCTTCTAATAAAAATAAACCCAAAATATTAAGTTGGAAGGATACTTTATCAAGTTTCAAGTAGCCTAAGGATCTATCTTTCCCTCCCATCCACTCCTTTTGTCAATAAGAACCTATGGTTTTGAAGGTAGAAGATGTTAGGTTGTGGAGCTAAAAGCTTCACCAGGATGCAAACAAGAGAAGTTACGGAGGATGCAGAGTTGCGAGGAGTTGCAAAATCAGTTGCAGGGAAATCGGCATCGGTCTGATCAATCGACGTCAGTCAAATAGCAAAGAGGAAGCAACCGGCATCGATCACCAGTCGGCCGACATCGGTCATGGAGGAGCCGACGTCGGCAACCTGTGCGAGAACAGGCAATTCACATGTTGATCCCGGAGAGTCTATTTTTGGACTGGTTGTTTGCATGTCAAGGGCTAGTTATAGTCTTGAGTTACGAGTCTAATTATTGTAATTAGGTTAGTCTAATTATTGTAAGCATGAGATCTATATATGGACTCATGGTCTGTATTGTAAACTTGTATCTAGTGAGTAAGAGAGCAATAAGCTCCTTCAGAGAGAAGAGAGTAATGGTGCATTCCTCCTAGTGCCACAGTACCAAGGTGGGTATTGGTTTGGAGAATCAGAAGGGTTCTTCCTGTTTGTATGATCTTGGTTAGCAGGTGAGCATGGCTTCTTTTGGAGATCTACAATGGTGAGTAAGGTCTAGTGATTTACAGGTAGTAGCAGAGAGTAGGGGATCTACTTGGAGTATGGTTTTGTACTTGGTGAACTGGCAGCGTGTTACTGACTGGTTAGAGAGGTGAACATCAATTATGTATTGGAGTTGATTGTTGTGACCAAGAGAGAGAGGGAAGAAGGTCTTAAGGAGTGGTGAACCTTTGAGGTGGAGGAAGAAGTGGCATCTTCCTTATTGTATATTCTTCTGAGTGATTATTAATACAATTGTGTATTGTCTCTCAATTCTTGTGTTGTTTCATATTTCTAGTTACTTATTGATTCTAGTTAAATTTCATGATTAGTTGCTAATACAAGAAGTAATCATATGTGCTCTAATTGGTAGAGCAAGATCCTAACAAAGTAGGGATCAGAGCATGTTTATTGTTCTGTGGTTCCCCTGACAAGTGGTATCAGAGCCTTGGTTGTAGGTTCAAGAGCTGATACCAACAAGTGGTATCAGAGCTTTTGGTTAGGTTGATTAACAGGTGGTTTCAGATCTGGTAGTGTTTGTTGATTACAGGTCACTCACAGGGGTTTCAAATTGAGTGGGAGTATAGCAATGGCAGAAGAAAGTAAGCTACGAATGGGGAAACTAAATTATTCTGAGCAGAGCAGGGTTGATTTGATTAGGATTTTGATCCATGGAGAGCTTATGGGTAAAAAGTTATCACTCACAGACGAACACAGGTACCGGCATCGGTCATACAGTAACTGACGTTGATAGGATAAAGACCGACATCGGTCATAAGGACCGACGTCGACAGGAGGGACACCGGCGTCGGCCAGGGAAATGACATCGACAGTCAGGGCTAGTACAGGGAGCCGACATCGGTTGGGAGCAGACTGGGAGATGGTCGAGATCGGTCACTGGTACGGATAGTGGGCTATCAACAAGTCTCAAACGCTCATGTTGAGGTTAGAAAGGGTAAGTGAACCTCATATTCATTGTTTACCTTCTTTATATTGCTTATTGATGGTCAAGAACTAGGAAGATGGAAGAAGCAATGCAAGTAGAGTCCAGATACAGTGGGAGCTTGGCATGGATGAGGAGTGTGAGTCCTTGGAGAAGAACCAAATAGGTGTTTGTTGGTAAAGTTGTCAGCTAAAAGTAAGCACTGAGAGACGGAATGGATTCCCATTTTAAAGAAGAGAGTGGATGGATACATGAGACAGAAGGCCAAGGCATATGGTCTTGAGGAAGCTGCAGGACAGTGGTACAGGGTTGACAGGTGGATGACTAAGCATGGCTTCAGTCAATGTCATTGTAACTATTGTGGTTTTATCTTACCACGTGGATGATGAGTCGCGACATTATCCAGTTACTGTATGTGGGTTATTTGCTAGCAAGTTTGCACATATAGGGATTTGCTGAGCTAAAGTTAAGGTTAGTTCAGAGGCGTGTCATGAAGAATTTGAAGCAACAAAATTCTTTGGCATAAAAGACATGGAGATTTTATCTCTAGTGGGAGCTGATGTGAAGATGGTGTTGGCGGGGTTCATGATGCAGGATGCAAAATTAGAAAGCACACCAAGCGCTGGACAGTTCAAGCTTAGCTTGAAACAGGGTTCTAAATCACATGAGGTCTAGTGTAGACCTGAGTTTTCTTAATCAGTGGGGGTTGTCAGAAAGTATGGAGCCAATTCAGGGAAGGAGTACTGGAGGGCAGTTCAGTGGGACTAGCAGCAGGGATTCTTGTTATGCAGGGTCAAGTTCTTCACTACATGGATATGTAGGTTCGGATGTGGCAGGTTACTTGGATGATAGGGGTGGCATCACAGGATGTGTGGTGGTTAGTCTTCAGGGTTGATCTTGAAGAGGAATATAAGCAAAGGAATAATTTAGACGATGTACAGGTATAGGTACAGGTGTAGCTATTTATCTCCAAGTGGGAGATTGTTAGGTTGTGGAGCTAAAAGCTTCACCAAGATGCAAACAGGAGAAGTTACGGAGGATGCAGAGTTGCGGGGAGTTACAAAATCAGTTGCAGGGAAACTGGCATTGGTCTGATCAACCGACGTCGGTTAGATAGCAAAGAGGAAGCAACCGGCGTCGGTCACCAGTTGGCCGACATCAGTCATGGAGGAGCCGATGTCGGCAGCCTATGCAAGAACAGGCAGTTCGCATGTTGATCCTGGAGAGTCTATTTTTGGACTGGTTATTTGCATGTCAAGGGCTAGTTGTAGTCTTGAGTTGTGAGTCTAATTATTGTAATTAGGTTAGTCTAATTATTGTAAGCATGAGATCTATATATGGACTCATGGGCTGTATTGTAAACTTGTAGCTAGTGAGTAAGAGAGCAATAAGCTCCTTCAGAGAGAAGAGAGCAATGGTGCGTTCCTCCTAGTGCCACAGTACCAAGGTGGGTACTGGTTTGGAGAATCAAAAGGGTTCTTCGTGTTTGTATGATCTTGGTCAGCAGGTGAGCATGGCTTCTTTTGGAGATCTACAATGGTGAGTAAGGTCTAGTGATTTACAGGTAGCAGCAGAGAGCAGGGGATCTACTTGGAGTATGGTTCTGTACTTGGTGAACTGGCAGCGTGTTACTGACTGGTTGGAGAGGTGAACATCAATTTTGTATTGGAGTTGATTGTTGTGACCAAGAGAGAGAGGGAAGAAGGTCTTGAGGAGTGGTGAACCTTTGAGGTGGAGGAAGAAGTGGCATCTTCCTTATTGTATATTCTTTTGAGTGATTATTAATACAATTGTGTATTGTCTCTCAATTCCTGTGTTGTTTCATATTTCTAGTTACTTATTGATTCTGGTTAAATTTCATGATTAGTTGCTAATACAAAAAGTAATCATATGTGCTCTAATTGGTAGAGCAAGATCCTGACAAAGTAGGGATCAGAGCATGTTTATTGTTCTGTGGTTCCCCTGACAGAAGATGAGGTTACAGCTGCAAAATATCCTTAATAAGGAGTTGAAGAAGAGGTAAATAATTTCTTTGAACTACCTTTCTTGATTGAACATGATGATACTATCTCTTATAGTAAAAAGGAGTTAAAAGAGTTGAGTATAGTGAAACTATCAAAGAGTAGCCTTCAAGAAGACATACATGAGAAATTTGTAGCTCCAAGTAAGCATGAATAAGTAGTGAAAACCCTTAAAAATCAAGATAAAGAAAACTCATAGAAGTAGCTATACCATAACTTCATGGGATTTCTTGAAGTGTTTACTAGTAGTGGATCTGTTGAACAGAAAGATTAGAAGAACAATAGGATGGAGCATGAAATACATCTTGAAGTAGCTAATGATGACATGGTGGTCTTGAATGAAGTTACGCCTGAGTATGAGAATATATTTCATGAGGACACTTTGGTTACTAGACCTATTGAGCATCATGAGCAAGGGGTATAGGTTGAAGTCTTATACCACTATGTGTTCATTGGAAATCTATTTATTACTGTAGAATTATAGGCATGCCAAATGGGTTGGTAGTTAGGAAGAAGACTCAACCAAGCAAGATGATAGTTAAGTAATCTCTCTTACACCATTGCATACCTCATGAAGGAAGTGATATAAGAGGCTTTCCTTTTGATCC
This sequence comes from Torreya grandis, assembly GCA_037957365.1. Taxonomy (NCBI): domain Eukaryota; kingdom Viridiplantae; phylum Streptophyta; class Pinopsida; order Cupressales; family Taxaceae; genus Torreya; species Torreya grandis. Next base: position 4,635,162 of record JARHVA010000363.1, read on the forward strand.
AAGTGGGATATAGGTATGTCGAATCTTTGTACATAGTAGTTTTAGTTTTCCTTTCCTCTAAGTGCTTACATGCACATGTTTTTTTTGTTGTTCCTTTTTTGTTGGGAAGGTATTTTTAGTCTTTAGAGATTATTTCAAGGCATTACAGCCATGATAACAATCATATTTTTTATGGAACATATATGACTCTATGCCCAATGGACTATATAAGGCTACTAGATTCATGACTAGCAAGCAGTCATCCCATAGAGGTTACCAAAATGTTAACTCTTCCAGTCACCATTTGGTTACAACATGGATTTCAAGGTTTACCTAATCTTCAAAAACTCACACCATGCTTACTGATGGGAGGAATATTACTATTCATTAAATACTATTCACAAAACACTATTCATGATTACTATTCACAATGACTGTGCATGGTAATGTGTCATAGTTGTGATGTGTTATAGTGGTGAGGTAGATTTGAGATGATGTGGCATGGTTCATAGGGAATATTTTATAAGGAAAAACTCACATGTGTAAAGGTGGGGCATGGCATATCACTAAAGGACATATCCTTTGTTGGCCTAGATTCCAATGGAAACAATGAAGAAATTACATTAAGTCAAAATATTTTCACACCAAAAATAATGTTTTATTATATTCAAATAAAATTTACAATGAAAGGTGAAAGATTAAAAAGCTTCACAGGTGGTTATGGGAACAAACTTTCTCGAGTAACCAACTTATTTAACAAAGTAAACTCTAAAACATAAAAAAACTCTAAAACATTAAAATTAAACACTTTGGATCATTAAAAATAATCCAACAAACTCCCCCTTAATCCAAAGGGGTATAGAAAGACTAGAGCAAGGAACTTTGAGTCATCCAAGTAGACTCTATCATAACTACAACTACTACATTATGCATCTTAGATTGATCCACACCTTGATCATCCCCAGACTATAGTAGAACATGATCACACACTATCCAACTACATCAATCCTCACACAAAAACCAGCCAACACATGGATAACCCCTGTAATATGTATGACACATCTCAAACTAATGCCTAATAATCACCAACATCTCCTGCATGCCTTTGCTCAACACTATAAATGTTATCAATATAATGCTAACTCGTACCACACATCACCGATGACTGATCAAAAAACTAATATGCAATCTATTATCCCCTTATCAGGTGAGAGGTGAGAATCCATGAAATAAATAAACCAAGTAAAAATCACTAAAATGATCCACATCAAAGGTCATATAAACACTACATCTATGAAAGCAAAGTACACAAGATAAAAAATTCTACTACATCAAATCCCAATCTTGAGCCTAACAGCTCACACAAGATGGGTGTGTCATTAACTGAAAGAGATAGTCATCAACTATGGAGTAAGAAACTTCATAGTCATCCCATCCATCAGAAGAAGTAAAATAATAGCTAGAAGAATGAATAGAATGACTAGAGTGATCAACAAAGTGTACTTCTACCTTTTGGTAATGTCTATAAGAGCTCTATTTGGAGGGGCATTCTGTAGAGATATGTCCTATGCCACCACAATTGTAGCATATGGTCTCACATCCACTGGAACTAGAGGAATAATAGCCACCTAAAAAAATGCTTGTGTTTGTGTTTATGTCCATGTGAATGGTGATGCACATGCTTCATAGAACCAGTATGATTTCTATGTTTCAAAGAGCCTGAATGGTCTCTACATCCATAATGATGCTTATGCTTATAAGTGTGCCTATGAAAGTGTTTCTATTTCTCTTTCTAAAAGTGCTTCGAAGAGTGTTTCCTATTGGTCTCATATAATGAATTTATTTTTTGTTATAGTATGCATCCTCAGTAGGTTTTGCTTTCTTCTTTTCAAATTATCACTCATTTTGAGTGAGCAACTCACAAATCAAATCAAAAGTATTTTTGTTAAGATTATCACCAAGTTGTAACATCTCTAGAAAGTTCCTATAGATAGGATTAAGACCATTCAAAATAATGGAAATAAGCATTTCATCATCAATTTTCCTGCTAGTAGTGCCATATTTTTGTTTCAAATTCTTAATGTGTGATGCATATTTAGAAACATCTTCATCATCAATGAGTTTAGTGTTGAGCAATTGAATAAGGAGATCAATTTTCTTGTAAGTAGGTTTTTTTATTATACAAGTCTTTTATAGCTTTCCATGCTTTAGATTTGATAGCTTTGATATGAATTATGACTTGTGCACTGCAAGTGGATTTTAACAATGCAAGAGCTCACCTATCACATTTGTGAAATTCTACAAGTTTTGTGGCTTTAGTGAGTAATGTTGTTTTTTTTCAACAACATCCCACAAGTCATTGAAGATTAATGTGTTTTCCATGTTCATTGACCATTATTTATAATTTTTAGGAGTTAGACATCGAGTGTCAAAAATGAGGCTCACAATTTTAGCCATGATGCAAAAAGTAAGGAATGTTATCGAGGTTTTGCCTTTACCTTCAAAATAGCTTTTGTTTTACAAATGATCTTAGGACTTGTAGTGAACATGCATTTTGAAGGTGTTAGTTTCAATAGAAAATGCACCTTGATACATCATTTGCTTTCAAAAAAAAAATATAATAAAACTCCAAAAAGGAAATTTGATTATTCCAATGAATCTAGAATGTTAAAAACCATGAAGATTGCCTAGTCACATGACCACATTCACAGACAATTAAAGGAAAAACTAATGTTGCAAGAATTAGGACTTACACCCTTATGTCTCCATATGAAAAAAAAAGATTCTCAAAAGAGAATATTCCTCCAAAATATTCTTCAAAAAGAATATTCTTTCAAAAAGAAATATTTGAACTCTTGACCTCCCCTTTTCAAACCACTTCACAAAATTAGGCTTCCCAAGTGCTCTATGAGCATTTACAAGGTTATAAAGATAAGATTTTCTATATGAACTTAATTTTTTTCTCTATGATAATAATTTTTTTTTACTTGAATGAGTTATTTTTAAATTTTACTATGAAAATCATTTCTCCAAGTAAATATCAAACCTTTGAAGCTTTAGGTGGGACCCAGTCAAACCCTAATATTTAACAAACTATATGAAGCTTTTCAAAGTGAAATAATTTATATTTCTCAATATTCCAATGCCTCTCTGAGATTTTCCAGTGCCATAGCTGATCTAAAAATATTTAGAACTCTTCAGCAACTCCACCAAGCTATACAAGATTATACAAGTTTGAATCTTTAACTGTTTGATAATGTTTGAGACTGATAGGATAGGATTTGGTTGTATAAAACTAATTTTTGATTCATGGAGGCCATAAAAAAATAATTTTAGGATATACAACTCAATTTATCATCTTGATTCTCCTCCCAAATGCATTTGTAATTAAAAAAAGGTCTTTAAGAACTCAAAAACAAATTAATAGCTGAGCAGATCAACTTTCATGAAGATGAAAACCATTTTATTCAAACATAAGAAAATATAGATTGAAATTGCCATACAAATGTAGATATGGGCTGTACTAATGCATATATTGCTTGAAAAAAACTCACATAAGCTTTTTAAAATGGACAAATGATCCTCAGATGCTTAGAAACATGCCAGAAATTTAGTAGATGGATTGAGGGAAGTTTGGATAAGTTTTACATTTCACAAAGACTTCCAAGTGTAATAAAAGCCATACAAATGACCTTTGAACAAATTTTGGGGTTTGAAAAAATAACTTTGAATCACTTTATGGCTTAAAAATCCAATCTTGAATGCCCAAGATGGAATTTGGATGTACTACCAGGGAGTAGGAAAAGCTTCACCAATTATATGACCATACAAAACTACTCACAGCCTAGTTTTCCAAATTTACTATAAAACTATTAAAAATTTAAATATCTCAATAATTTTCCAAATTTTAAACTTTAGACCAACCAATTTTTTTGTGAAGGGCATACCATTTTTTAGATTCTACATGAATAAATCTTTCACCCCACATGATTTTCATCCTGAATTCACCATGCTTCAACAACCATGCTCTAATACCACTTTTGGCCTAGATTCCAATGGAAATAATGAAGAAATTACATCATATAAAAATATTTTCACACCAAAAATAATGTTGTATTGTATTCGGATAAAATTTACAATGAAAGGTGAAAGCTTAAAAAGCTTCACGGGTGGTTATGGGAACAAACTTTCCCAAGAAACCAACTTATTTAACAAAGCAAACTCTAAAAAATTAAAATTAAACATTTTGGATCATTAAAAATAATCCAACATCCTATTTTTTTTAGTGATTCACATGTGCTTGCTCTCACATGTGTAAAGGTGGGGTGCATTTTTTGAGTGGCTCTGTGATTTTCATGTCTTGTGTAAGGTCAAAATTTGATTGCAATTTGTCTTGGAATCTTGTGTGCACAGGAGGAAGAGACAATAATTTAATATTCATGATTTATTCTCACATGGAAGGTGGGAGATAAAGACAAAGAGAGGGTGATCATGTCCAAATTAAAGATCCAACTTTTGACTCCTTTTTCACACCAAGAAGAAAATATTACTATTGATCACATGTAAGACAAGGAATGTGGTCCACTTTTCATCTTTCCTTGAATTTTCCCTCTCATCTCTTTCTTTTCCTTTATAATCTATAAAAACATGTATCTATCCTTATTAAATCATAATCCTTGGAATGTTTGTAAATGCCTTTGAAACAATAAAAGTGTTGATTTTTTCCTTCTTTCATGCTTGTATCTTGTGTGAATTTATGAGTCATTGACGCTTTCCTTGTGGTGAAAAAAATTTCCCCTAGATTGTATCTAATTTCCTCACCTCTATGTAAGATATGTTTTCCTTTGCATGTCATAGTGTGTGTATTATTAACTTTTATATAATGTTAGATGTGGTGATAAATAATTTCCCTCTTAATTATACCATAGATCTCTCTACCTATCTATGAAATACTTATGCAAGAGTGCCTAATTTGGGAGTTGTGTATGTGTTTTAGTTCCTTTTAGTTCCATTGTACATAAGAAATCAAGTCAAGAATAACATTTTTGGTGTATGACCTCTTTTTTTAGCTTAGGTTTATTTGTGTTTTCTTCTATCCCTTTTCCTCTCCTATCCCTTTTCCTTTCATCAGTAGAGTAGTGTGTAGTCTTAGGTTATTCATCAAGGGAACCAACCCTCTCTGGAGATTCTCTCTAGCATAAGCTCACCCACACTTTGGAGAGTTTCCTTGTATCAACAGGAGTGAGAATAGGCACACATTAACATAAGAGTGTGATCCTAAGTGATAAAACTATCTTCTTACCTACATATACACATACAAATAAATCATTGGTTTTAAAAACTTGAGGCTCTCTTGCCTCTTTATTTTCCTCCTTGGATTGCTTTACCAACAATCTATTTTGTCTTTCTAATCACCGATTGCTTTTTGTCTTTTCATCTTGTCTATAATATGTTTGAGAAGCCATTTCACTTTCTTCTTGATTACTAAAAAAAATCCTTGTCTTAATTCTTATAAAACTTCCATCATGGTTTCCAGGACCACTCTCATCTCAACAATCTATTTTGTCATATCTTTTTCTCTATTCACATTTCTTATCTTACCTTCTTGTGGCAACTTTCTTGAACTAATCCCTTCATATCTCTCTTTTCTTTATTCTCAATTTTTTTTCAAGTTTACCTTAGGCCTCACTTGGACCTATTTCCATTAACAAGTCTATTTCACCCTAATATATAGTACCTCAAATAGGTCTTTTTCACCTTAGCCTATTGGTAGCTTTCAAGTCCTTTCCCTTGAACTTATTCACCTTCCCTAATCTCTCCTTAAGTTTACCTTGAGATTTCAACAACTATCTCTATTATCTCAAACCTTAATGTATTCAAGGGATTCTCTTTGCCACTTTTCCTCTTATTATTTTTAAGGTTTTACAAATCTTCCTTTCTACCTCTCTTTTACTATCAAATGCCTGCAACCTTTTCAATAACTCTTACCTTGAGTTTTGCTAAACTTCTTATTTTTTTAAACCTTATTTGGCTTCTTGTCTTCAAGTTTCTTTACTTACAACCTATAAATTTCACAATTAATTAGATTTCCAAGATTTTTATCAATATTATTCATTGTTTACTTTAAATAACAACCTATATCTAACTCAAAAAACATGAAAATACTGCTCAAATAATTTAAACTAAAAACTAACCATATTTACCCAAGATCTTATCTAAGATTTGATACTAAAATGATACAAGTAGTAACTTTCATCCTATTAATTATCCCAATCCAATAAAATTATTATATTCTAATCAAAATAACATAACAAATTTGATCTTCAACCTTGAATTCTTGACAATAATTATAACACATACTCACTTACCAGATCCTCTTGTAGTACTTGTGCCTCAATGGTGCTTGTTTGGAAATATAATTATGACATTATCATATTGGTCCTTTAACCAATGCTATTATTTATGACATTAAACAAGGTTACTCTCTTTCTTCAACTCTCTATCCTTACCTTGCTTTCTAATCTAATCTTCAAACCTACCATTATTCTTACAAGTGTCTTGACTTGTTTCTTGAGAGTCTTATAGTCTTCCCACACTAGGTCTTATAATAAAATTTGTATATTAACACCCAAAAAATGATAATTATCAATAAAAAACATTCTTATAAATCAAATTCAACATGTCTCAGTATAATTCAAAAGGCCCTTTACTCAGTTGAACTCAAATTCACACTAAATTTTGGATTTGCCTAGTGGGCCTAATTAACCCTAGTTGATCTTTACACAAGAAATTGCATTTGTATTCATTATAAATGATTTAAAACATATTTATAAACATTAAATAACACAATTAAACTCAATTCATATAACAAAAACTCTCCCTTGACCATAAAAGCTTTAATAATTCAAACTACCTTACAAATTGTATTTTTTCTGAGCAGCTGATTATATTTTAATGATATCTCCCTTGATTACCAAAAAAATAGAGATCTAAATGGATTAATTAGATTTGTGACTCAAATTTTCACCTAATATCCAATTTTTATAATTTTTAATTGGTTAAATTTCAAGATATAATCATTTTTCCATGCATGCCCTAGTTCTGATTTTACATAGGTTGAGAACTTAATAAAAGGTCTAAATCAAATCATATAAATGATAATGAACTCCCAAAGGTTGTATTGGTTAATAATACATATATACCTTAATATTTAGTTTTAACACTTATAAAATCCTCAATATTGACATAATCCTCAGATAAGTATTATTGTAACCTATAGTATTGAATCTACCAAAATTGAGAGGTTTAGAACGATCATAGCTTCAACTTAAAAGACATTCAAGTGTTCTTATTTAGTTACATGAAACATATATTTACATAGTTTACTTCTTAAAGGATCCATTCAATATCATTCACACGAAAATATATATAAAAACTCCACTCTGTGAGACTGTGTCAAATAAATAACTTATTTCCAAACAATTAGAAATCAAAAACCTTTTCATGGTTCTCCATCCACATATGAATCAAGACCAAATGCATATCAAGACATGAATTCACATGAGTGGGAGTATAATAACATTAAAAACTTATGCACAATATTTATTTTATTTATAAAAGCCTCAAATGCTTACAAACAAGTCCCTATTTTTCTTACAAACTTCTCATAGTCTATAATTATTCTTTCTCCACCTAGAGACCTGCAACTTCCTACAAACCTTTTCTACAATCACCACACCTCATTTATATGAATATCCTCATATTAAAATACTTATTTAATTTTTGTATCTTTATCCATATAAAAAAAAGTTACTAAACTTGGTTTCTTGGACCGAGTTTCTCTCAACAACTTGCTTTTTCTCAACAACATACCTTCTTTATCCTTTCCAAAAACTCTTTCTGCCTATCCTCATTATATATACCCTTAATTATCTATCTTTTACATGCATACAACATTAATCATACATTATTTGGAATGATTTTTTCTTAAAATACTAGTTCTACGTAGGAATGGGGTTACCACACTCTCTTACTCTTTACAATGATTAAGGTTTACATTGGCAATTTGAATTTAGACATCAAAATACACTTCCACAAATAGTCTAGGACCTTATAAAATCATTTAAACTAACATAATTCCCTTATATTTTTTTATAATATCAATCAAACCCACCTTAGGCCCCTTTCCACATTCAAATTTCATATTTGTCTTTTGGGTAAGAAAACACCAAAAGGGACTAAAACCATAAAAAATAAGAATATTAATCACTCCAACACCTCTTATGAGACGCTATAAGATCCTCACACTTACAAGAGACTAACGTTAATCATTTACATCATGATCATAAAATATATCAGTTTCTAGGGATGTATTTATTTTGACTGAACCATGGCGAAAATGACAGTCACTTATAGAGTGAAATTCACTTGTACTAATAATTTGGCATAATACAAAGCCTTGATTCTCATGTTTAAATTCAACTTTACACATTAATTTAATGAGATAAAGGTATTAGGGTATTCTAAAGTGGTCATAAACTAAGTTAGGATAAAATTCCAATGTAAACTATCATATCATAGGAAATACAAACACTGGGCATGGGACTTGATAAAAATGTTCACTACATTTAATGTTATTCCTATCCACAGAGAAAAAAACCAGTTGGTAGACTCATTGGTGGATTATATTTTAAATATGACACCCTTGGATGACTCAAGGTTACAAAAGTTTTTTATTGAACTAGTCCCATGTCATTTAGTCTCAGATAATGTCAAAAAGTACCAAGTCTTCAAGGATGGCCATCATGTTTTAGAATTCCTTAATTATACTGGATCATTTGAAGCCCAAGTCATATATGAGGCCGATAGGGATGAGCCAAGAGATGAGGATTATGACCAAGATGGTGTCATGTACTTGTTGACCAAATTTTATTTTTTGTCAAATTAGGTCAACCCATATATTTAAAAACTTTTTATAGGTTTCCATATGTCTTATGGGGTCTCATATTGTTCTATACATCTTACTTATCCTTGCTTCAGCCTTGGTCTAAGCTCATCCTCCTTGTACTAGTCTAGTTAGCCAAATTTAACTAAAGTCAACCTTGGTTAAACATGGTCAAAGGCTCAATTTATTTTTAAAATGTCCTAATATGGTCTTTGATATATTTTAGGGTGTCTTCAAGTCATTAATTTATCCTTTACCATGTTTCATATGTCAAATATGCCTTTTGGCCACATTTTTAGCTAAATAAATTACTTGTACAGACTTTTCAAAGAGAAAATTTGTCACCAAGAAATATTTAAATGTGGGGGAGGTCAAAATATGTTATGATTAGTCATATGTTAGTCCAAAAAGCAATTATATGTAGAAGAAGGAAATTTTCCCTTGATTTTAGGCCCTTATTGGAACTTGTACAGACTTGGGAAGTCCACTTTCAGTTAAAAACATGGGAAAAGTGTCTCTTCATCTCCCTGTGGTCCTTTACATGCTTTGTGTGCAGAATTTTCATCATAAATATCATTTTTTGCTTCTATTTCTTCCTTCTTGTCCTTGCAAGCTAAGGAGAGTCATTTTGTGATGCATAGTATGGGTCATATAATTGGAATTAGGAGGAATGCCTTTGGGGGTGTCAAGTAATCTAAGTCTAGTTAATTTTCATGGAAATATTTCTCAATTTTATGTCTTCTTATTTATTAATCATCACTTAGACTCCAGGTAGCTTTTTATGCATTCACATCTAAAAGGGGTCTCTATTTGAGTTAGTTTTTGAATAGTTTGATTTGTTTTAATGGGTTAGAATTTTTTCCATGATTATCATATATATCCATATATTCCCCATCACCATTATATCATAAATATCATCAAATTCCAAAGAAGCCTCTTCTAGGTTTGGTTGGTTTGCAAATTGCCTGCTCTTTATGCACCTACAGGTGCATTAAAGGATTTTTTTTTTCATGTGAGAATGAAGGAATGGAGTTTTTTTAGTTATTTAAACTATGAGAGTTCCTTTTATATTCAAGTTATAATCCTTGAATCAATAAAAATGCATTCCCCCTTATAAGATTAGACTTGTTGAGAATCACCATCTACAAGTGGTACCACAGAATACAAATGTGCCTTCTAGAGGTGTTTAAATATTTGATCAACTCCATTTGAGTTTATTTTCTATATAAAGGTCCAAATATACCTATTTATTTTATTAACTTGGCAAGGGAAGTGTCAAAACAATGAATGGAAGGTTAGACTGATGTTTTAAGGCTGTTGTCCCTAAAGAAGGAAAATAAAGGGCTAGAGGGTTTTATAATTATCTCACCATGATGGAAATAAATTTTAAAGACTAAAATTTTGTAAATAATTTATCCCTTGGTATAGGTAATACCCTTGCCAATTTATAAGATTAGATGCCATAGGGAGGATAGAGTTTCTCAAGGTCCAAAAGTGCTCCTAAAACATTGATTTGCTCAGTGTTGTCTACAGGAAAGTGATTCAAGAGACATTTATACCCATGTTCACTCTAAATCCATGTTTTGTGTTTAGATAGTATTAATGATGGGTAAGGAAAATTCCAAATACCAAAATATCATCAAAGAGGTTAATCCATCTTTCTTTATCCTCATTCACTCATACCATGTCTGTACAGATCCCAAAATCAACACCTACAACAGGGGTATCAAACAGTGAGGTAGGACGTTGATGTTTTAAATTTATCTTGAGTATGCAAGGCGATTAGAATGTATAAGGTATTTTTGTGACTCCAAGACCTTTATTTAGAGTTAAATCATCATCAAACAAGTTCTAAACACCACCTTGACAACCTACAACATACTTAAAACTTTGTCTCAGTCCCAGACAGTGAGGAGTAAAGGTGTATAGGTGGGATTTCAAATACAATAAAGGTGAATATAGTGGGCCTAAGCACATATATAATGTTTTAAAATCAAAATCATCCCTGATAATCTTCATTAGACCTAATTTAATCCATGATAACCTACAAGCTAGGTTGTAAGCAGGGTCATATGCACCTTAACCTAGGTAGGGTTGTGCAAAGAAGAGAATGGTGTCTTAAAAGCTAATAAATAATATATGGTGATTATAAATACATCATAGAATACTATACCAACATAAATTATTATACCACACCTTAAAAAATTTCAAGCAACCTCATTTTCACCTACAATAGGGTTCCCAAAAGCAAGTCCCAATCTATGACAGGCAAAGGCAGTTTTGGAGAAGGAGGTGCATTGGCATGGTAGGTTGGAGTGATAAAAAAATTATAAAACTTCAAGGGTGATTTTTATACCTTTTAAATTCTATATCCAATGAGTATAATCAAATAAAAATGCTCAAATAGATAAAACATAGTCAATGTCTCAAACCCTGCATATAGTCCATTGTTGACAAGTCTTCTTGAAGAGATTGAGTAGTTTGAAGGTATAAATCTTGGATTTAGGTGCCAAAAATTTGGTACAGAGCATCATGTTTACCTATAAAATCACCTTCAATGATTTTTTTTGATGAAAAATAAGGGTAACATTCCCCTATTTTATCTCAGAGACATATCACTTTGTCTTTGCAGCCAAGACTAAATTTTTGGAATTGTGCTAAGATGGTGGACCAGATGGTGTGGGAGCCTCTTCATAGGGTCTGATGAGTTGTATTACATCTATAAAAACATGAAAAGGTGGTCTAGGAGGATGGAATCCCAATAAGGTATAGTCATGCATGAGGGAAACCCTTAGGCCTAGAAGCCAAATTGAGGGTCATATGCATCTTTAACCTTGTCAAAGCTTTCCACTTGGATAATTCATGCTTGCAAAGGTATAACTAATGTTTCCAATCCATTAGAGGGTAAAGGAATCTATGCACCTAAAGAATATTCCTATCACTTTTGGGGCTAATCAGGCTTTTACCTTGGTTGAAACATGTGACTAAAATGTGGATAGATGTATTTCAACCTTCAATTTGCAGGAAATCCATCAAAATACCATTTTTTTGCTTGAGATGCATTCAAACCCTACAAAATATATAGGAAGAGCATGAATTTCCCTCTTGATATGCTGGTATCTCCCATGATGATTTGTATGGGGACTCAAGATGCTTGGGGATGTTAGGGAGGGTCTCTAAGATGCCCTTAATGGCATTATTTTAGGACTTCAACATGCAAATTTTATGAATGAAGGTTAAGACCAAACACCTCTCTAAAACCCTTAGAAACCCTCCTAAGGACCTGATTGGAGAATGAAGTAGATGGAGCATCTAGACCATGGAATTTTTAAACTTGCAAAAGACTTTCTCAGGCTCCCTCTAATGCTAATTTGTTGTATAAACTTGTATGAATGGGGTTAGAATAGGGATTTCTTTGACATTTTTGTGTGTTTTGTAGGTGTGAGAAAGTTTTAAAAGATTAAAAAAACCTTTGGGAGAGAGTTTAAGAGTTTTTGTAAGTCCTCATGTCAACTTTTTGAGCTATCTCATCTCCTAAGTGTGCCTACCATCACTTTCATTTTAGCCAGTCATAGTGAATGGGTAGTAAACACTTAGGAAAAGTGGTAAAATCCCAATTGGAAATCCTTTTAATGATTTTTTGATGAAATTGATGATATGGACACTCTTGAAAGTGTCATTCCTCCTTGTGCATGGATCAAATTGTATAATTGGAAAGGTTTTGGGTGCCAAATGTGAGAGGTGTATGAGAAGGAGGTATTTTGGGACTACTTGAGATGATTGTGCATGGATAGAAAAATAGGAAAGATCAAATACCACTCCAATGCATGTGAGGTATTTTTAGTAACCCCTCCCACTTAGGTCCATCATTAGACCTAACCTTATGCAGTGATGAGGTAGTTTTCTAAAGGCAAATGATGAAATCAACTTCTTATGCAAGCACAAGGGAATCTATGCCACGTGAAGGAGTTGAATAAAATTTAGGGACATTTATCCTGGATTCCCTTTAGAACATATCTCATAAATTATTATATTACTATTTTAACTCCTCATTGCTTTAAAAGTGCCTCTATGACTCTTGAGCTTCCCTTTCTCTCCCTCCTCTCATAATTTCTATAAATTCTAGCCTTTTGGGCTATTGTATGGATGTCTCCACGTTGGTATGGTGAATCCATACCAAATTTTTTTCTTGAACTAATAAAGATAGTTTTTTTTACCTCATTAAATATTTCACTAAGTGTATACAATGGTTGTTGGTCTTGTGTAAGTGTATTTTGGCTTACCTTCACATGTTACTCTTCTTAGTGCCTTATGTGTTTTGGAATATCTCTTTTGCAGGTCAGAAAAAAGTGTCTAATTAGAGTGTAGGTATAGTGAGAAGTATATTTAATAGTGTTTCTTAAAATTCCTACTGTTTAAGTCCTCCTAACCCAGGCTCTCTTCAAGACCCTATGCTTGAAATATTGATGTGAAAGAGAAGATTATCATTGGGTGAAGTGTATGGGTAGACTTCTTCTTGGTTCTAAGTGCATATTAAATGGTGTGAGTAGAAAAAATATTTGGTGTATCACCTTCCAAAGAGTATATTTAATTTCATTTATTCTTATCCCTTTTCATCCCCCCAAGAGTTAGTAGTAAGATTGATTCATAGTGGTACATCAAGGGGAACTAGCTCCAAATCTAGAGATCCACCTCAAATTTGGGTCACCCACAGCCCTGAGGTGGTTCCATTATGCCAATTGAATGAGGAGAGACTTGTCATCTCCTCATTGGGTGAAATTTCAAGTGACAACAATACCTTAGAGAGAATTGAGACCTAAAAGGAATGATCTCCATAAAATAGATATTTAACCTAGCCAAGCCTACGTACCCCCCAAAAAATAATGATATGTGGACCAAAGTTGAATATGATTAATTTGGATTATCTGATCAACTTTAAAATATCAATATTAGTCTTGATTATACACCAATTGAGATTGAACAACTCACAAGGCTACTATTGAAGTATAGAGATGTTATCACTTGGGCCTATAGATACCTCAAAGTATTCAACTGAAGTGTAATAAATCATACTATACCTCTCATTCCAAATAAAAACCCTGTCAAACAAAGGCATAGGCCTGTGAACACAATCCTATAACTACTCATACACAAGGAGGTTCATAAACTCATTTTAGCTTGGATCATCTTTCCAGTCTGCCACTCTACTTAAGTAGCTAATTTAGTGCTCATTCAAAAAAATAAATGGGATATCTGATTATGTGTGTATGTATAAAACTTAAATAGGACCTCTGATAAAAATAATTGTCTATTTCCCTCCCTTTATGAAGTCTCATAAATTGTGAGCGGATCCCAGATGATGTCCTTTCTTGATGGATTCTAGGGATATAATTAGGTTTTGGTAAACCTAGAAGACAAAACTAAGACTATATTCACTACAAAGTGGGGCACCTTCGCCTATAAAAATATGCCATTTAGCTTAATCAACACATGCATAACCTTCTAGAGAGATATGGAATTTTCCTTCAAAGGTTTGATAGGAAATTTCATTATTATTTACATGGACGACTTGATTATTTTATCGAAATGTAGGTCTAATCACATCCACCATCTACAATTTTTTTTAAAAAGATGCAAGAGATATTTTATATCCTTAAACCTAAATAAAAGTGTGTTTGGTGTTACCTAAGTTAAGATTTTCAATCACATCTTCATAAAGGAAGGTATCTCTATTGACCTTGAATGTGTTGATGTTATCTCTAGGTTGCCTCTTTCCAGAAGTAAAAAAGAACTAAAATATTTATTTGGCAAAATTAACTTTGTACATAAGTTTATCTTGGGATTTGTTGAGATTTTTAAATCTTTGAATGCAATGTTAAATTAGGAAGAGAAAGTAGAATGGAAATCCAAAGTAAAGAAATCCTTCCAAGACATAAAATATGCCATTATGCAAGCACTAGTTCTGATAAGCCCAAACTACACTAGAGACTTCTACGTATACTCTTTTGCTTTAGAGCATACCATAGTTGTGATGCTTACCTAAAAGTTAGATGGGGAAGAATACCATATTTATTTCATGAGTAATTTCCTAAAGTATGTTGAGTTTAGGTAATCCGATTTAAACAAACATGAATATGCTTTGGTAAAAGTGGTCAAGAAGTTTAGACACTACATCCTTAGGAATAAGGTATATGTCATTATATCAGACTTGATTATAAATCTCATGCTAGGATAAAACAAATTGGTAGAACACATAGGTCACTAGATGGCCAAGTTGTAGGAGTATGACCTAGAGATCAGACCTGCTAAACTAGTATGAGGCCAAGGTCTCACTCAACTGATCAGAGAGATTAATCCCAAGATTACTATCCATCAATTTGACCAATTAGAAACATTACACCAAGGATGGTATGCTCCACTCATACATTATCTTCTCTATGGGAGTCCACCTTCAGGGCTCACCCAGACACATAAAAGGGACCTTAGGCTTAAATCTACCCATTATATGTTGAATAAAGGGGTTCTATATAGAAATAACTATGATGATATCTACCTAATATGCCATAAAAAAAAAGTCCAAGGAAGTCATAGCTTGTTTAAATGAGAATCTAGGAAACTTCCTTCTATTTGGGAATATGTTTGCACATAAAATCTTGTGAGTGGGCTATTATTGGCCTAAAATCTTCAAAGATGTCCATGCCCATGTATGCTCATATCACCAATTCCAAGCATTTTCTAAATGAGAGGTCTAAGCTATAATTCCTTTGTAACCTATTATTGAAAGAAGACTATTTGTGCAGTGGGGACTTGATTTCATAGGAGTTATAAATCCAAAATCTTTAATTGGCCACAAATACATGATCACAAACACTAACTACTACACAAGGTGGAATAAATCAATAGCCACAAATAATAACACCACCATGGAGGTAATAAAGTTTTTGGAGGAAAATATAACCACACATATTGGCACACTAGTGTCACTGGTTTGCACTAATGGAATTGCATTATAATATACAGATTTTACAGAATGGGCATGTGAACATGGAATCACTATGAGATTCTCATCTAACTACTACCCATAGGGAAACAATTTGGAAAAATTAATAAACAAGAACTTGATTAATGCAATTAAGAAATCAGTTGAAAAGATGCCTTGAAAGTGGCACTCATTTTTAAAATATACCCTCTGAGCTAATTGCAACCAGTACAAACAAGCCTTCCAAATTTTACCTTTATTTTTGGTATATGGGCTATATCTTATCTTCCCAATCATGCTCAGGTGGCCTACTTACAAGTTTATGAAAGAGTACATGGAAAGTGGTGAGAAAATAGACTTGAGGTTATTAGATATTATCCAACTATAAGATGTCAAGGAGGAGGCCCTCCAAAACTTTAGTAAGTAACAAATTACAATTAAATGATGGTTCAAAAAAAGGGCTAAGGTTAAGTCTTTCAAAAATTTTGACCTAGTGCTACTATGGGATAAAGCCCATGAGAGAAAAGGGAAACATTCCAAATTTGATCTGATTTGGATCAACCCATACTTGATCTCTGAACTACTAGGGTAAATTTTTTTCATCTCAAAGACTTAAAAGGAAATAATATCTTGCTACTTATTAACAAATAGTTCTTGAAGCACTACTTCTCAGCTATCACTTCTAGGTAAATCTCAGAGTAGCCCTCTAGGCAAGTGATGGATAATGTATATATTATAATAGGTTGTAATTAATTTGATTATATTGTGTGTTTGATTTAAATATTTATTTCCTTTTGTGTCTCATTTTTTATTTCCATCCTTTTGTCCTAAGATTTTGTGTGCCTTGTGTTAGACCCTTGTTCTATCCATGGTAATTTGGAGTAAAATGATGAGCTTAGATGAACATAGTGCATATCCCTACACTGTTAAGTTTTTAATATTTTAAAGGTGACACTACAAGAAGGTCAGTTCTAGAGTATGAAATAGAAATCAAACCCAATATTTAATAGATTAATAATCAAGGTAACACCCTTTAATATACTATAGGAATCAAGAGACACTGATTCAGAATTGAGCAAATGGATTAAGAAAATCTCTACTCCAATAAAGGTCTTCACAACTTTCTAATAAAAGTATAAGTAATTTTGTGAACTATTGAGCAAGTAAGGGGAAACTAAATTATTGAAGGCTCATTGAACCAATACATCACCTTGGATACATTGGTATCCAACCCTCATTGGTTGAATATCAAAACCAAAATAAGTTTGAATCTCACAAGAAATAAGTGCTAAATATCTTCCTAAGAAAGGGTGTTTTAGGCAACCTCCATCATAGGCTTTCTGGCCTGGATGGTAGTGGAGTAAGGCCCAGAGTGAAACCAAACATATCTCTATCAAGGATATAAATACATGACTGGTATCAAATATATGCATGATCCCTTCCTAATAAGCTGAAAACCTATAAAATACATGCCTAATGAAGAGGTTTCAAGCATTCCAAGTTTATCCAAGCTTCTCAGTAAGTTCATGAAGAAAGATTAAAATGTGGTAGTATTATTTTACAAAGGGAAATTTTAAAATATACTGAGCCCGGTATGTTGTTTACTAAAAATATACTTGAGTGTTTTTTATGTCATGTAGTTCATTAGAATGAGCTTCGTTTACTTATCTCTAAATTTGATAAGGAGGCCAATAGTCTAGGTTCTAAACACTGGAATAATATTTCCACCACAAGGTCACCATTTTTTGTGTCCAACAAAACCCCGACCCATTTTTAGAGAAGTGAGGGACCCCTTTGAAATTTATCAACTTAAACTTTCCCATAGCTCTATTCAATTTACCTTGGGTCCTGAACTATATTTAATCTTAGACCCATGTTTCACCTTGGTCTACTGAGTGCTTCACCACATTTGTGACATGAAATCAATCACCATTGAGATCTATTCAGTTTCTTATGTTTTTTTTTAATGTTTCCCTTCTATTTTTTTTAACAAAAGCCTCTTCATACTTAGATTTTTTATGCTAACTATTGTTTTATAGAGCTAAAGTATGCAGGCCATCCTATAATGACATCACTCTAGAATCCTACTTGATATTACATAAAAATTTAACATGTAGGTGATATTTTAATTAATTACGTGGTATTTATTTTAACTTAGTCATTTTATATAAAATCTTATAAAAATCCTAGCTAAGGAGATCATGCCATGTGGACCTTGTCACATAAGCTAGTCTCTTGGGGGTGTCAAACTTGTCAAAACCCTAGAAGAGTCTGACTAATGAGATAATGCCATGTGGAAATTGTCAGACCTACCAATATCCTAAGGCTATCAAACTTGTCAGAAGACTGGGAGTTCTTGACTAAGGATATTGTGCCATGTGGAACCTATTAGACCTACTATTCTCTTAAAGGTGTCAAACTTGTCAAATCCATAGTAGAGCCTAGCCAAAGAGATCATGCCATGTGGAACCTATTAGACATACCATTCTACTGGGGGTGTCAAAATTATCAGAACCTTGGGAGTGTCTTGATTATCCTAGAGAAGAAGTGCAATCAGAACCAAGAACCAATCACAAAGTGAGATGTGTCCCAAAAATCACAATTTGCCAAATTTAATACATAAAGGAATGACATACATATAATGTTTAGTGGTCACAACTCACAAACAAAATGTCAAATTAGCAAATGACATATGGACCAAATGAAGGGTCCCAAGGAGCGGTCAAGGACCAAGGTAGGTGTGTGCCTACCACACCCATGGGTGTTAACTAATTTATGTAACTGCACTTCGATTAGATAATTGGTAAGCATTCAATCACCATCACAAGATTTAAATTAGGATCCATTTTTAAAATCTAAGTTAATACCAAATTGGGAAGTGACTAGGTAGATTGTGCCACCAACCTAAATTTGAACTCTTACAAGGTGAGACACCAAAGGTCACTAATGTAGGAGATACCTATAGAACCTTATAAGTCCTTGGGATAATCAAATTTACCATTACCATTCTTAATTTCCAAAAATTCTTCTTTACAGTGATTAGTCACACTTTTCATGTTTCTCCTTGCCCCTAAGCTCAATGCTAAGAGATTCCTAACCCATATAAAATGGGCATGTCATCTTCCCATATCCTCTTGCCCTATCAAGTCCCATATCATTTTGATATAAGAAATTGATCGTCAGCAAGTTAAGGACATCATGGGGTTCTCAACTGATCACCAACAAAAAGCATGCTTAAACTTTCCAATTATCATCCACCATTAGGAGTATAAGAATACACCTTCACTAAGTAGGATGACAACTAACGTAAATTATTATGCTTTGGGAAGGGATGAGCATGGAGAGTGGGATCTTTATAGGGTCATTTGTGTCCATGTGGCAAAACACATGACCCAACTCAACATCACTTACCATCATGAGCCGCATCAGGATGTTCAGGTTCACCTCAACCCAACTAACAATAATGAAGTATTATCATAGTTTGAGGCAAAAAAGAAGATGAAATGAAAGTAGGCCCTATCCAATTTGAGTGTCGAGAAAAGACCAGTGACATCTTCACAGCACCTCTACCATAGCCACCCTTAGGGCCTGTACCATCTCATTCCAAAGGAAACATCCAAGAAATTTTTCCCACATCACCAAAAGGATCATACAAGGGCTCCCACCACCTTCACCTCCTCAGACTCCACCTCCCTTAACTATATCCCTAGTTCTTCCACCTCTGTGGCCACTGGTTTCTCAACTGTAGGTATCATAAACACTCCACTTCAACATTGATAGTAGTCTTAAAGCAATCCTAGAATGGGATCAATAACAATCACCACCTAAGATCCCTTCCCCTATTGGCACCACCCACATGCAATCCATTGGGGCCTCTCCACATTTCCTTATTCCCACTAGGCCCATCCTAGTGTGGCTTCCCCTGGTTCCCATCTCACCCATTACCCAATTCACTCAGGTCCCCTTATTTTATTCATGTTCAACATTCTCACTTACATCCCCCTCCTACTCAACCCCTTCATCCCACACAAGTACCTAAACTTCCTCTTTAACCTCTAGTCACCTTTATTGCATGGCCTTTACACTCTAATTTGATTATTTTTATAGTTTTGGTGAGTGTTTAGATCACTATGGCCCTAAGTTTAGTAGTTCTAGCATATGCCATGGATACTTATTTATCACCCACATCAGTAACCCCTCTAGCATGGATGCCTCCTAGTGTCCCCACCATGATGATTCAAATGGCCATCTTAGTGGTAGGTATACCACTGTGCACAATTTTGATGATTCTTAGTGATCTTACCTCTGTAGCCACTCATTCAGTTCCCCAGTTGGCTCTAATAATAATTTCCACCTTAACCCTTTCTAACACTAAAATTTAGGTTGGCTCGATATTAGCATCCAAGGGTGTGAAAAATGTAAGTACTGTAGTTCCCACCAAGTAGGATCCAATTGCTACCTCCATTGATCCTACTACAATGTTAGCTCTAACTGATCTAGGTAAGAGGCCAAATAATAAATAAATGTAACTCCTTCATAGCCTCCTATTCAAGTTTAAATTTCTCCCTCTCTTCCCTCTACTCAACTTTCCCCTCTTATGGTTCCCCATTCCTCATTTTCTATCGCCTTGAAGACCTAAGGATTTAGTTTCAATAACATGATTTCATCATTCTTATTAAACACACCCATCTTAGGAGCCATTGATACCCACATCCACATAACCCATGACTAACGGTGAGCCCAATTATTCCCCTAGGCTTCCTCATTTGTAATCCCTCCTTTCAATCCCTTGCCACCTCCACTTCCACTCATTTCCTCTATCTTTCCTTCCACTTCATCTCTCTTCCCTCCTCCCAGGCCTCCACCTTCCATTTCAGTTGCTTCCACCCCTTATTCTACCTTCCAAAACCTTGGTGACATTCATGGGATTAAGTTGGGTTAGACCCATAGAGTCATTAGGATCACAGGGACCAAAAATAGTATACCATGGAGATTTGGGTATTCAGTGGCAATTTGACAGGGCCTCCAAGAGCATCAAGAGAGTGCTCACACAAACCTTCATTTAGGTGGAGAACCTTATGATCTAGATAACTAAGTAGGATATCTTCTCCTTCACTAAAATGAGACACCTAGTGGATATGAGAGGGTTATTGAGGGACCAACATTTATACTATGAGTTACCCATGAAATCACTAAAAAATCATGGAAGATATGAAAGAGTAAGTGTTGGTACTTAAAGCACAAATTAAGAGTACTTTTCTTATGGAATTGACTGATAGAGTTAAAGTGGCCCTTGTACCACAAGAAAAAACACCTCTAGTGCATATAGGTGTACTTTGAGAGATTCACTCGCATGGACAACAAATGCAAAAAGGATCACTTTAGTTATCCACAAGAGCATGTTCTCAGAGCTCAAGATCATGCCTCTAGCGAAATTAAACCTATATCAGACTTATGTTAGGAACATGAGAGCCTTGATTAAGGAGTGGTTATAATTAGTGTAGATAATCATAGAGCCTCTAAAAAATATAAATTAGTAAATGATAACCTATTTCAAAGAGGTGAACATCATTGTGTTGTTCTATCTAGACGGCACCTTACTAGATAAGGGAGAATTTAAGATTCACCTAGATCAATTTGACCATATCATGAGAAGAAAGGTTATAAAGGCCAATAAGGTTAGATATAAGGTGATTATAGATCTATCAACCCAATCCATGGCAAGTATCAGCCAAGTGTCTAAGGTAAAGGCCTCCCTCAAAGCCCCATTCCAAGTACATCAGTGGCTATTAGCCTTAGTTGAGGTGATCTTTCAAGATCTTCCCATGAATCGTGTGAAGTTGGGCCAAGAATTTGACCTATTGGTAACCCAATTAGAAATTGATGAGGTAGGTCCTAAGCAGTTGGGGAATCATCCCCCTCTAGCTTCCCCCTGATTCCTTTTTGGTGGCCCCTCAGGATTCAGTTTCACCTATTTTGGGATATGAGATATTTTTTGGTAAAATTCAGTTGTAACCATTTCAGGCCATGATGGCCAAGAATGGGATCCCATGCTACTTTGAGATGGGCCCCATCTTTCATATTTTAGTGGCCCTATTATATTTTGAAAGGGTTGGAATTTTGTATGTAATGAAAGTTTTGTTAAAATTAATGTAATTTCCTGCTTTTTTTAATGGTGTTTTATTGATATGGATTTTATCTAGTAGTTTCTAGGTTTAATGAATTTATGTGAATGCTAGAGTCAAGAGTGTACCCTACTGCATATGATGAATGTAGTAATTAGAATGTGTCTTACTATTATAATTGATCATGAACTTTATTCATTTTTTTATAAACACCTGTTAGTCTATGTGCTTGATGCTTCATCATAGCTTTGAAGGTCCTATGTGTAATTTACTATAGAGCCCTCTTATGTGTTTATATTTAGTGGTGAGTTCATATATTAATCATTCTAATTATTTCTTTAGACTCCCTCCTTGTGCAATGATAAGTTTAAGCTCTTTGTAAAGCTAAGCCCATAGTGGTATAATTATAGCTGGGGACACACTCATTATTAAAGCTTTGGTATCTTTTGTGAGACAAGAATCCATTTTCTACCTTACCCCACTCCTTTCATGTTTATTTTGAAATCAAACAAGTCTTTCCCTTCATTTAGAAAGTGGGTGAAGTGAATCCCACTGGTGCTTGTGTGAAGAAATACTAAACTTTATTGCATCTCCTTCAAGTTTTCCCCATGGCTATTGTCTGCTTAACACAAATAACAAATGGTGCTAGAAGGAGTGAATCATTTCAATTTGGATCATTTTGATTTTGATTTTATTTTGAAATTGAATAAATGAGCCTTATTAGTACCTAAGATTAAAATTGAAGAAATTGGGTGAAAATTAGAACCTCTCTGTTAAATTGAGTATTGGACTATTGGTGATAATATTGCATCTATTAGAGACTTATTTCAAGAAGGCTATACCATGTATCCTAATACTTGTAACCTGTGTCCTAGGTTAATCTTGAATCAATCCTAAAATGAGAGGATAAAAGTTCCTTATTGTTCCAAAATTATCCTTGGAGATTAATCTCATAAGGGTTTCTTATGGTAGGATTTTGGACTAGATAATAGGACTCATGTAATGGGGCAAGAATTTTTTTTTTTGAAGATGTCTTGAATCTCTTTATCTATGATTGGATTAATCATTTTAGCCAACATTGTTTTGTATATTAAGAAATATTCATTGATAGGTTCGTTGGTTCCTTGTTTGATTTTTGAAATTTGGACATAGGAAACATTTTTGGTAATATTGATAGAGAATTATGCCAAAAAATGATCTACAAGATCTTTGAATGCATTTATTGATTGAATTGGTAAATCATAGAACCACCTTAGAGCATAGTCCTTGAGACTTCTTGGAAATAGTTTAGTAAAAAATTTATCATTGGAGGCATAATATAGGCATGCTACATAGAAAGTTTGAAGATGCTAGTTATAACCACCCTTGCCATCATAAAGTGTGAAGTTAGGTGAAATAAAACTAGTTGGCAAGAGGTGCAAAGATATATCTAGTGTATTAGGGTTATGAAACACCTCTTGTAAATCAATAATATAAGGTGATTTCATAGAATCTTGTTCAATATTTTTAACTTAGTTTGTAAAAGTTTTATAGTTTGGACAAGAGCTTGTACCTCTTGGTCTTTAAGGTTGGAAATTTAGGAAGTTACCAAAGGAGGTGTACCCATAAGTTGAGTAGATATAGCCATTGAAATTGGTAATTGGCTGAAGTATTAATGTTTCCAATGTAAGATGTAATGATAGTAGGATTTTTTTTATGTAACAAATGTGTGAACACATATCTTGTACCCCATTATAAGTATGAAGTAGTGATATGATTAAGGGGAAGGTTTTTGGGATATGGGGATGGTCCATAGCTCTAATAGCATGATCAATATATGGACTTTCTTTTTCATCTATGTTTTTTTCTTTTTTTCTTTTCTAATATGGTTCTTAGGATCTCATCATGATCTTCAGGGTTTTTCTAGATACAATATCAAAACATAGAAAGAGATTGTATTTGCTCTTGGTCTATTTTCTCATTTTAATCATTTTCATTGGGTGCATCAGTTTCATTCTCTAAATTAGTTCATATGATAACTTCTTTAGTATGTGATGGGGGTTGTCAATCCACTTCATTTAACAATGTCAATCTAGGGTTGGTGTTTGAAGGTTGTATGCAAAAGGAGAAATAGATATTTGGAAAATGGTTCCTTCTATCATACTCCACACTTGTAATAATTGAAAATCACACTTGCAAAAATCAAAGCACACTTGAAAAAAGTAAATCACACTTACAAAAATTAAATCACACTTACATAAGGTAAATCACACTTATATAAATCAAATCAAATCACACTTATAGACATTAAATTACACTTACAGAAAGTAAACAAACTTTTAGAAAGTAAATCACACTTGCAAAAATTAAAGCACACTTACATAAGGTAAATTACTGAATTGAAAATAAATGACAAACACACCAAATATTTGTAGGTTTACAACAAGTTGTACAAAAGAAATATTTACAGCAATAAAAAAATAAAATAAGAATTTATAGAAAAAAGAATAACTATAAAATAAATAAATAAACATAAATACATTGATTCATCTTCCTTGGAATGAGTGGTTAGCTCATTCCTTAAAAGAGGATTTATTCAAAACATAGGTTCAGAATGGACTGCTCAGAATAATGAAAAGAAAAAATATATTTATTAACTATTATTCATTCAAGTGTGGGAGGTTGCATTTATAATTCCATGCTTCCATCCAACACTTTATTTGGGAGTAACAACTAAGATACTTTATCATATCTCAATCTCCAAAAAATATGGAGAGAGATATTTATTCCAATGATAAAATATATTACAACATAGTCTTGACCCCCACCAAATATGGAGAGAACTATTTATTAGAATAAAATTACATAGACATATATTTGAATACTATATATATATATATATATATATATATATATATATATATATATATATATATATATATATATATATATAGAAAGAAAGAATCCAAATGAGAAAAATTATTCATGATAGTTGGAATATTAGAATACATTTAAAAATAATTTTTAAATAAATATGTAGTAATTTTATTGAATTCTATAACATTTTTGTTGAAATCTATAACAAGATTGCTAAAATTCATAGCAAACCTGCCGAAATTCATATATAGCTGATGTAATCCATAGTTGATCTGATGTAATTCATAGCTAGTTTGGTATAATCCATAGCTGATCTGTAGCAAGCCTGTTGTAATCTATAGCTGATCTATAGTAAGCCTATTGTAATCTATATCTCATGTAACAAACTTGTTATAATCCATATCTATTGTAACAAACCTGTTGTAATCTATAGCTATTACAACAAGCTTGTTATAATTCATAACTAATGTGGGAGTCTACAACAAACTTGTAGGAGTCCATAACTTCACCAGAATATTAGATCTTATTATAAAAAATTTTGATACTACTTCAACATTATTCTTGAATGATTATTTCTTTTACTTTGAATCATTCTTAGTTTAGTGTGAACTTTGTATGCACTCATTGACATCTTTTTTTCAATAATCATTAGTAATAGCTAACAAATAGATAACAAGAAATTTCAAAGACATAACCATGATATATACTTACTATTTTATTCTAAATGAACTATAAGTTCATAAACTACATTTAGATCTACTTCTTATGAAAGAAAAAATATGTCATTTTATGGATACAATGGGCTATTTTATGGGCTCATCATCTCCCGCACACCTTATTTCATGCATGTCCTCATGCATGCCACTATTTAAAATATCATGGCACATATGCATGGTTTAGAATTATCTTCATAATTCAAATGGGCTCTCCAAATTGATTTCATTTGTACAAGTATAATGAAATTTATCTTTTAAAATCTCAGATAAAAGTGGCCAATAAAAATAGGCATTTAAGTATTGGTTCTTATGTGAAGGGTTTTCCTACTATCCTTAGATTCTTTTGGATCCTTTTAACATAGGTTTTTATGTGGAATGCTCATGTTGATCTCTTCATATTTTCTTCTTTCTTTCTTTTCCTCCCCATTTTTTATTAATGAGATGAGAGCAGGTTCTTGTGTTGAGAATTTCTTGTTATTTCTACACATACTTATTTTAACCAAAAAGCAGCTTTTGACATTAAAAAATTCTTGTTCCTTTCAAAACTATGTACCATGATCAATATTAAACTATTTTTATATGCTTGGATAAAACCCATTCTTATATCTTCAAATCTATTCTCCTCCCCCACACCTAAGCTCATGCATGTCCTCATGCATACCAAATGAATGAAGTGGGATGAGATTACACAGATCAGATAGAAGGTTATCCATTTTCTAAAATAAAGCTATTTACAAGAGTGGATCTTCATGTAATAACAAAAATTACAAGTAAATTTAAACATAAGATAGTAAAATACCTTGGTATATCTCCAGTGTTCATTGCTTCCTTCATGGTAACCAAAGTGAAAAAAGTTGGGAAAAGTGTTGAGAAAAGTATTGTCCTGCTATGCTGAAAATAAAAGCATAGAAATAAGCAACTAGTAAAATTAACTACATCAACTATTCCATTAAATAAATTATATTTTATTTATTTTTATGTTTTTGCCCTTGATTAGTCAATAAACTGGTTTTCTAATCAACACTCTTTATTCTAGCACTTGGTCCATCGACAAACTAGTTTTCAAACTAAGACTGCCAAAAAAGCCCGAAGGTTTTCATTGTTGGTTTTTTTTTTTAAGTTTCAAAAATTTTAATTTTTTTTATATATTCAAAAAAATGATGAGAGGGAAAAGGTTAGCCATAGACCCTATGCATCTTCATATTCCTTGAAAATGTAGCATGAAATTTTTTATATGTTGACATTTCTTCAACATTGGTTTATGTGGTGAAGATCAAAAACTGGTGATAGACACTTGCTAATGTTGTTGCATTCTTGTTGTCAAAGGTAACTCATGATAATGTGCCAACTATTTATTGAAAGCATGGGCATAAATTTTCATCTCCAGAATGACTCTTTGAAATAAAAGTATCTTTTAAAAACTAAAAACAAACAAAACTTTTCTAGACAAACATAACATCATCAATGTTAAAGAAATATAAATGCCAATAATAGAATGTTAAGATGAACATTTGAATGTATATGGAAGAATGTAGTTCAACCTATATAGAAATGATTGATGGTTCAAGAATTAACATTATTTTTAATAAAATTTTATTGTGGAGAATAAGAATTTTATTAGACAAATTTTATTATTATGCAAATAGATACGAGTTTAGCTAATCCTTGAATATGAATGAAAATGAGTGAAATAGAATGTCATCAATTTGTTTATTATGAACTGTGCAAAAAATACTAACTATTATTTGTACAGGGAGGATATTGCCAAATTATTTTGATGGAAACTAAAAGCTTAAAAACATACCTCGTAATTATTTTAGAGGTCTTTGGCTTCTTTGTTGCAAATAGATTTGACATGCCATCTTTGTAGATGAAAATTTTGTGTTCTTTATCTATAACTTAGCTTGGATTTGCATCATGCTGATCAAGCTTTTCACTATCTTCTTATTTGGCTGGAAAATCAAAAGTAGAGGACTGGGGGTGGCAATCCCTAATGGAATTAAGGGGTAGCACCCCTTGCATGCTCCCTATCATGATATAAGGTGGGGCTGAGGGGTGGATCCCCTCGAAGCCAGGCCCAATTTACCATTTTTATAACCATAGATTTGCTTTACATTAAAGATATTTTGATCATTTCATGTTATTTTAGATAGCTTGATGAAATCATATAATTCATACTAATTTTTAGCATTTACAACACTAAAAATTTATTAAATACACAGTCTCATGAGACTATATGTAAATTTGATACTCTAGTTTGCATGCTAGTCTGTCCTGGGATGCAAGTCTGATTATTTTTTAGACTGTCGTTCATTTTTTTTTGTTTACAACTTTAGTCATCCATGCAGATTTAATAACAAACATAGAAAATAAAATAAACAATTAATACTGAGATCAGATTAATTAAATTTCTTGAGTATTTCAATTGATATTTTATTTTATATGTTATGGCTATAATTTATAAATGTTTTTTTTAAAATAAAAATTTGGTATAAACTTAACGATTAATCTAAGAGAAAATAGAAATTAAATTATTTAGATTGCCCAAATCTGCACATGTTAAAAAGTAGTAAGTTTGAAAAAATTAACGATTATTTAAACCTTATAATCAAGTTGAGATGTTTGACTCACACAAAATTTGGAGATATATGTTTTTGATGTCAAAGTTGTTGCATGAACTCTATTCTCTCCTATCGTGATCTACCTTGCATGCAGATTTTATTATTTTTAACTTGTCTGACCCACATAGAATTTGTACGAAATAACTTCCTATGTATGGTGATATTACATGTAAGATTTTGGGAGGCTATATTTGTGTATTCCATCCATGAATCTCGGCATGAATCTCTCCATCCATTAACTTGACTTGGCAATTATCTCTTTGTTCATTGCGTCATGACATGAATTAGCAAAAATACCATTGAAACCATTATCATGTATATAAATTGGTCAACCATACTAGATTAGAATGAAATTCATACACAACACTTTACCAGATAAAATCACCAAGATTTTGGTTGGAGTGACAATTAATTTTCAATAGAGCATATAGTGGTTTTCTTTTTAATTTCTTGATCAATTAATCATTGCTGGAAATAAACTATGCTTAACTGAGAGATCAAATATCTCACATAATTTCAGTTCAAAATTTTTTATTCAAAAAGTACATAGAATGCAATGCCATCTCCTTGTATACTTCAGCCATCCCTTCGTAACTTTTAGCCATTTCTTAATTTTATTCCCAATCAAAATCTGATATGCAATCTTATCTTGCTGGAATTTTTTTGCATTTTTCAACCAAATAAAAAATAGAAAAACATATTTATTACAGGGATATAATATTATCTATTCCATATTTCTCGTTGTGAATAAATATAAAAACTCATGCAATAGGTTTTTTTTTCCATCTTGTTAGTTATCTCAAAATTTCATTTCCATCCCCTACATCAACAATTAAATCCTCCTTTATTATGTTAGAAGTTGTTATTTCCTACACAATAATGTTAGTTTTGAGGGGTTTTGTTTTTTATTTTTATAATCTAAAATCCCTAATTAAAGAAAAATAAATTTTAATCTATGTTGCAAAAAATAAATCCTAAAGAAAGCATTAACTAAGTGTCTCTTGTCATAAAATTTGCAAACAAACATTCTCTCTCACTAAGAATTTCCATAACATATCTTAAATATCCTAATAACACCATTAGTCCCCGGTAATGGTGTCAAAAATGATGGGGGTTATCAATCCCCTTCATTTAATAATGTCAATTCAAAGTTGGTGTTCAAAGGTTGTATGCAAAAGGAGAAAGAGATATTTGACAAATAGTTCCTTCTATCAAACTCCACACTTGTAGGAATTAAAAATCACACTTGATAGAATTAAAAATCACACTTGAAAAAATCAAAACATACTTGTAGAAAGTAAATCACACTTAACAAAAATTAAAGCACACTTACAGAAGGTAAAGCATACTTGTAGAAATCAAATCACACTTGCAAAAAATAAATCACACTTACAAAAAGTAATTCACACTTGTAGAAAGTAAATCACTCTTGCAAAAATTAAGGCACACTTGTAAAAGATAAATTGCCAAATTAAAAATAAATGATAAACACACCAAATACCTATAGGTTTACAACAAGGTTTACAAAAGAAATCTTTACAACAATAAATAAATAAAATAATAATTTACAACAAAAATAATAATTATAAAATAAATAAATACACATAAATACATTGATCCATCTTCCTTGGAATGAGTGGCTAGCTCATTCCTTGAAAGAGGATTTATTCAGAACACAAGTTCAGAATGGACTGCTCAAAATAATGGAAAAAAAAAGTATATTGATTGATTATTATTCAATTGAGTGTGGGAGGTTGTATTTATAATTCCATGCTTCCAACCAACACCTTATTTAGGAGTAACAGCTGAGATACTCTATCATATCTCAATCTTCACAAAATATGGAGAGAGATATTTATTTCAATAATAAAATATATTATAACATAATTTTGATTCTCACCAAATATATATAGAGCTATTTATTGGAATATAATTACATACACATATATTCGAATACAATCTATAATGGAAAATCTATACATAAAAATTTATATATAGAAAGACTCCAAATGGAAAGCATTATTCATGATAGCTGGAACATTAGAATACATTTAGAAATACTTTTCTAACAAATTTGTAATAATTTTGTTGAAGTTTATAGCAGTTCTATTAAAATCCATAACAACCTTCTAAAATCTGTAGCAAGCCTATTAAAATTGGTCGCTAATTTATAACAAGCCTATTGTAATCTGTAGTTGATTCATAGCAAGCTTGTTGTAATTTGTAGCTACTATAATAAACTTGTTGTAATCTATAGATACTATAACAAGCCTATTGTAATTTGTAGTTATTGTGAGAGTTTAAAATAAATATGTAGGAGTCCATAACTTGTCCAAAATATTAGATTTTGTTGTAGAATATTATGATACTACTTCAACATTATTTTTGAATGATTACTTGAATCATTCTTAGCTTAGTATGAACTGTGTATGCACTCATTTACATCTTTTTCCTAATAATCATTAGTAATAGCTAAAAAATAGATAACAAATAATTCTAAAGACATAACCATGATATATACTTACTATTTTATTCTAAATGAACCATAAGTTTACAAACTACATTTATATCCATTTCCTATGCAAGAAAAAAGATGTTATTTTATGGATATAATGAGCCATTTTATGAGCTCATCAGTATGAGGTTTAGTTTCATTAGTACCATATTTATTAGGTATGGGATTGTTAACTTCATTGGCTTGAGACATCTTAGGTGGACAATGAGGAATCTCTCAGTGTTTGACAGAAACACTAGTTAATTTAGGACTACACCTAGGTTACATACAAATTAAAGAAAAAATGTAAAAATACAATAATGAAATACCTCATAAGGCTTAATACCCCAGGATAATCTAAGGTTTTTATAAAGAGATAGGTTCACCAAAAATTTAACCCTAAATTGATACGGGTCAATAGAGTATAGGTTAAAAATATAGAAATGATTAAGCACAAGGGTGATTAATAGATTTATAATAGGCCAATTGATTGTAAACTCAGATAAATAATACTTAAATATGGTAAAAATGGAAAATAGAACTATTGATTGATATTTCAATAAATAAAAAATAAGAATGTTTAGTTGGTTTACTGTGTGCATTCAGATCTGGGTTGAAATGGGTTGAAAGTGTACTAGTTCAAGATCTTAGAACAGTTGTCATAGTCTAGAAATTTACATTTTATGGCCTTGTATGTTTGCAACAGATATGGATGATTGTGTTAATGCTACTATCTGAGTTCAACATAGGTGTTTAGTATGGAGTATCAATTGGGTATGAGTGCAACCACCTTGAATATTCTAAGTTTTTTGTAGCCTTTACTTTGGTGTGTTTAGATCTCATGTATAGGTTGTCACTCTTTGTTAAATAATCAAACCCTTGCTCTTCACCCTTTGAAGTGATTGTGGAAAAATGGGTTAGTGGGTGCATAATTTCAAGCTAACTCAAGGAACATTCTATCAATAGGTGATGCCTACATAGCCAATACTGTGAAAAGGGCCTCAAACTTATATAGTTCTCCTCTATGTGTTGGCTTGTGTGTGTATTGAGATACAACATGTGATAAATAGTACATAGTGTGACCTAGCTTGTAACTTTTTAAACATGGCTCATTAAATACTCCTTCAGTACTTCAAACCTATAGATGAGATGTTATTATGATTATTATTAAAATATGAAAGAATAGGGAAGCTTTTCTCACTTGAATTCTTGATTGAGTGCTTTTGGTAAGTTTCATTGTGAGTTGTTAGGTTCATGTTAGGTAAAAAATGAATGCGGGTTGATATTGTATATATACCAATATATTTTGAAAATATATCATGTTAAAGCACTTAGGCCAACCATAGGGATATGTTTCATTTGAAAATTTGATGAATTTAGGGCACTAGACACTTAGTTTGGCATAGGACACTAGCGTCAAAGTAGTGTTTGACTAGGACACAATTGTCCAAGAAGATGGAAAATAGATACATGTCCAAAACATGTAGAAGATGATAATAAGTAAGTTTATATCATTTTGAGAAGTACAAAAGTCCTAGTCATCATAATAACATATGGTCGGACTAAGAGATAAATAATAGGCACAAGAGAAAGTAGATGTGAGCCTTTTGACAATAAGAAGGTCTTAGGATCGAAGGGTACAACCATGAGAAGTACTTGATAAATATACAAGACTGATGTGATATATAATTTATATTTAGTGTGTATAGTGAGCTCAACCTATCATTTATAACCCCTTTTTACAAGGCACATTCATCTCAAGATGACAAGCTAAGTTTTTAAAGCAAGAAGGAGGAAACCAAAGTTATATGCACAAGTTTATAAGATATATGACTACACAAGAGTCACCTGGAGGCATAAACATAATGATCCAAATTGTCACAAACCTACATATATCTCTTAGTTGGTTCTGATCCTCAGTGAATGGTTTTTCCAAACCACAGACATCTAAGAAGCATCAAAATCATTCCAATAGGTGCATGCATTTTGTTTCTAGATTTTTGCAATTACAAACTCATCTCAGATCTCTGTTGATGATTGTAACTTATCACATACCATAATAAAATATGAACAAGATAAATGCCCACCTTATTTAATATTTTTATAATAATAAATTAAAATAATAATCTACTAATTAGACTCAAATTTATATATATTTTTTATATTATATGAATATTTAATAATTTTGAGGCCTCTGTGCCCAATTCTTTCATATTTTCAAACTCATAACCAGCCACCCTTCCATTTTTTACTCAATGAGAAACCCTTAAATGCTCTCATAGCCCTCTTCAGAGGAGTGATGAGGTGGAGGAAGGAGAGTATCAAGTTGACCCTGCTATAAGGAAGTAATTTGTTGACTTCTTGAGTTCCAACAATGGGCACTTTTTGTAGAACCGATATGATGCCCTAGAGGGGTTGGACTTGGAGGACATGTCCCTTGACACCCATCATCTATGAATTATTTTTCATGGAATGTTTGGGGTATCACAGACCCAAAATACAAGTTTATTGTGCAAGATTTTAGAAAGAAGTTTCCCAAGATGGACATTCTCTATCTACAGGAAGTCAAGGTGGTAGATTTCTTATTGACGACTGTCAGTAACTCCATGTAGCATGACAATATCATTCTTCATAGCAAACATACCACGAAAATGGAGGGGTGATCACTTTCATTTCTCCAAGGTGGTGGCCACACTTAGTGAAATCTGGTGTGGACCCACCAACTGGTTAGTATGGGCTCTTTTTAGCATTGAAAGCCATTCTTTTGGATTTATTAATATTTATACCTTGAATGATGCCTTGAAGCATACCCATTTATGGTGATGGATAGTGGATGATCTCCCCAATTCCCATTGGGTATTATGTGGTGACATTAATATGGTGGCATATCCCAAAGATAAATTGGGCCACTTGCCTATGAGGTGGGTAGTTGGTGAAAGGGAGGCATGGTTTTACATGTGCACTAAATGGGGCCTTAATGACCCCAATTTAACCCACTGGCTTGCAAATAGATTTTGGTACATTTGGAGTAATTTCAGGGAAGGCCCCACTCAAATTTTGAAACATCTAGATAGGGCAATGATGTCCACCCAACTATACTTTTCTTTTGATAACAGTTTTTTCCTTCAATATAAGCATTATCATACTTTGGGATTTCTGATCACTCCCTGATTTAGTTTTTAGTGACATGGCAGTTCATGAAACCTAAATTTCATAAAATGAAATTCTTCCTTAACACCTCATTACTCAAGCATGGTGCCACAGTGGCACACATTAGGAGAGTATGAAATTTAGATCCATGTACCTCCCAAGAATCTAGTTGGATTCTTTGGTGGGATGATCCCATCATAAGAACCTCACTTTTTGTGGACCTATGGTTGTTAGCTTGCCAAAATTTGGAGACACTCCTAATCTGTTACTTCTTCTAAGTTGAGCCATGCGACTCTAGCCTTAAAAAAAGATCCCTTCAATGAGATCCTACAAGTGAGAGTTGCATCCTTATGACGTCACCTTTAGATTGCAGATAACTATAATACCCAAGGATCCTAAATCAAAACCATGCTTCATTGGCTTAAGATAGGGGACAAAGCTTCTAAGGAGTTCTTCCAAATGCTATGATCCAAGAACTCAAAGTAGCAGATACAAGTCATTTCTGAGGTTGGCAATAGACTCATAGAGACTTAACTAATAGTGAAAGCTTTTATCTGCCATTATCAACAAGTTTTAAAATCTCAAGAGTCTTTGGTTGAGCATGAAATCACCCTTCAAAAATGCCTTTTATTGGTGCCTTGCAAACTCACTCTTGCTCAATGGGTGGTTTACGACAATCCCCTCTCCATTGATGATTTGCATGAAGCAGGCTCACATGGTTAATGACAAAGCCCCTAGAAATTATGGCTTTTCTTGTGAATTATATGAAATGCTTTGGGATCTTATGGGTAGTCACTTGCATAAGGTTTATCAAGAAGCGTTTCACAAGCATTCTCTAGGTGTAAATATAAATAAAAGAAATATCAAATTCGTACCTAAATAGGGAGATCTTGAGTTGATCTATAATTGGTCACCCTCCTGAATGTTTCCTATAAGATCATTGCCAAGGCTTTGGCAATCTGAATACATAATATGATACCTCTCATTGTGTATCTAGAACAAATGAGTTTTATTAGAAGCTATTATATTTTAGATAACATCATTGCTATCTAGGAAGGCATGGATTGGGCCAGATGATCTAATAAATAGGATATGTTCATCAAAATTGATTTTGAAAAAGCCTATGATCACATCAAATGGCCATTTATTCTAGCCATGCTTCAAGCTCTAGGATTCGAGCACATATTCATCCAAACCATTTAGATGTTCTTCTCAGATGCCTCAACTATCCTCTCCATTAATGGAATCACCTATGATCAATTTGGCTTGTTTTGTTCTATTTTTTTAAGGGTGCCTCTTAGCTCCTACCTTGTATGTGCTTGCAGCTAAGGATTTTGGATATCTACTTAGAAATGCCCAAGCTATGGGCCTTGTTAGGGGATTTTATCTCTCTCCTGATGCTGCAAACCCACATGAAGATATGCAATTGATCAATGGCCACTTTGTGGATGACTCCTTCCTTACTCTCATTGAGGATGAAACCAATGTGGACAATGCTTGATAGTGTCTCGACATCTTTTGCCTAGCCTTTTGCTCTAGCATCTAATGGTATAAAATGTGTTGCTATAGATAATCACACCTCCCTTCACTAGAATGGGTTGCTAAATTGGTTAGAAGTGGATCCAACATGATTAAAAAAAAAAAAAAAAATCTTGGCATCCCCTTTACTTTTAATGCCTCACCACCGTTGTTGTGATAATATGTTGTTGACATAGTTGCGAAGAAGTTAGAATACTAGTTGACCAAGTCTTTTTCATTAGCAAGACAATTTCAAATCTACTCAAAAATTCTTGCGTCCACCCATGTGTACTACTCATCATGTTGGGTGCCTTCCAAAAAAAATTACCATAAGTTGGAGAAATTGCTCAGGGATTTCCTTTAGGCTAATTCCCTATTAGGTAAAGGATTCCACAGGGTGGCCTGGGAATATTGTTGCCTCACGCATGATGCTGGAGGGATGGGGCTCATTCACATAGCCTGACAAGGATTTACCTTATATGCTAAATGGATTGTGTGGACCATTGAGGACCAAGAAGTTTGTAAGGTGTTATTCAAACACTGTATTTCCTCAGGCTTGCCTAAGGGAAAGAAGGCCTGGCAAGGGATTGGCTTCCCTAATTTACTCTTTATCTAGTCTCCTATCTAAATCATAGGGTCCTTTGTAGCCAAAAGCATATGGAAGACCTAGGAAAATATTAAACCATGGCTTCTTTGGAATGGCTCTTGTTTTTGGACTAGGCTCTCTGTTAACTCCCATTATCTCTGGTGGTCTCCCATTTTCTCTCGCAATGAAATGCCCCTGGCAGAAGTCCCTTGAGTCAATGCTCTCAAGCTTTATGATAGAGAAATGCAAACCATCCATGATATCTTCTGTAGGCAGTCTCACTCTTGGCTATCTTGGGAGGAGGCAAAAGATAAATTTTAGTTAGCCAACATGAACCAGAAGTCCTATCAATATATCCTCATTACCGTTCAAGCTTCCATGCTCCATAAAATCTTGGTCTATTTTACTTGATCATGGTGGAAGGACTGGAAATGGTATGTCAAGACCCCTTTTCATATTACACCCCTCGGCTTGGCTATGCATGGCTCACCCCTCATTTGCCCATAGTTGACAAGGTTAATGCCTATTGAGTGCTGCACTCGTTTGTTAAAATGTGGAGCTTTTGATTTAACACTATTTAGGGGGTTTGTGTGGAGCCCAGGCTTGCTCATTTTATTTGGTGTATACTGCACCAAGGCTTGCCTATTGGTAGAAGACTCATCCAACTCGGAGTCCACTTACCTACTTTCCCCTTCTATGCCCACCTTGAGACACTTCCTCATCTCTTTTAGTTATGTTCCAAAGCTCAAAGGGTTTGGACTTGGATCCATGATCTTTTCAGGCCTTTCCAGCACAAATTTTTCCTTTGGTAGCATATCCTTCGTAGAGACAATCTCATGATCCCCTTCAAATATATGCAAGTTTGGCATACTTTCAGGATGAAGATTCTTTTCTAGATTTGGAAAGAAAGAAATAATTATGTGTTTAATTATTCTTCTGCTGATTGTAGTGTTTCTGCTTTTCACAAATCTTCTATCATCTCTAATATTCTTTTGCAAATTCAAGTCCAAGCCAATAAAGTAGATATAGAGCTTGGGCATCTTTAGGATCTCCTCTCCCATTGGGGAGATGCTCCTTGTGTTATGGCTTAGGTTCCAGCTTCTCCACCCAAGGATCCTAGATTGGATGATAGAGTGCCTCAGCCACCTCGTGGTGGGCATCATCACAGTTGTTTTAGGATTCACTCTCATAGTAGCACCTCGTACTAACATTTTTCCCTCCTGAACAGTAGTGAGGGTGGCAGCCACCACCTCCTTCCCCTATTGGGTAGGATGGCTGGGGCACTCCTCCTCTTCCTCTGCTTCTAGATGCTTGGGGGCACCACCTAGAGGCTGAACGGATGTGCTAGATAAGTTCTCTAGGCTTTCTTTGTCCATTTTGCTCACTCATACACAAGCAAAAGATGATAACATAGACACTACCCAAGTTACAGGCTGGGAGCCTATTCTAGATGGTAATGACTTGCCAAGCTTGGGCTAGGGTCCTGATGATATGGATCCTCTACCTTCTAGCCTTACTCTTGTTGTATAGAAGTTATCTTTTTTAAAATGACTTTGTGACTTATTTTTAGGCTTTGCCTAAATTATGATACTTTTGATTTTGCTCGTAAGCTCTACCTAGTATGATGTGACATGATTTCATACCACCTTTATTTTTTTTATGAATTATTTGTATATTTTTATTTAATTAATATATAGATATATTTCAAAATAATAATAATAATAATGTAATCTAATTTAAATAATCTAAATCCAAAATTAAATAAAATGATTACATAGTATATATAGATTTTTTTTTTCTTCTTATAATCAAATAAATGATTCATAGTTATGTTCCTAGCAAATAGCAATTGATTCCCAAACAATAAAATGAATCAAGTAAGAGAAAGAATAAAATAAACACTCCTATTCTACAAGGAAAAATGCATCCTTAAAGAGTGTGCAATCAAAACATAGTCTATGGTAAATTGATACTAACCACCTGACATCCAAGTTGCAAATTAGGACTGAGATTAAACTCACATTATTAAATAATTTAAATTATAAATAATGTAAAATATATAGGGTGGTTGCAAATTATAAGATACAAATTAATAAAAAGTACCTAATGTAGATTATGTAGTTGAGGAATCTTTATTATTTAGTATTGCTTCTCTTCCATCCTTTTCGATGAGTGGTTGGACTTTGCATACTTGTGGCAAGATTGTATTAGATAAACTCACATTATTAAATAATGTAAATTATATAGAGTGATTGCAAATTATAAGATATAAATTAATATAAAGTATCTAATGTAGATTATGTAGTTGAGGAATCTTCATTATTTGGTATTGCTTCTTTTCCATCCTCGTCGATGAGTGGTTGGAGTTTGCGTACTTATGATAAGATTGTCTTAGGTCTTTTCGGTAGGCATTCTCAACATCGGATGTAACTTGTATCAATATGTTAGTTCTTACTTTATCTTGATAGAGTGTTGTAATTCCTTTAACTAATTAAGATGGTCAAGATGATTGATATCATCATACCCACCCTTAGAAGAGTTCACAGTTTAGAGCTCTCTCTTTTCTTAAGATAATCCAACCGTTATTCTTACTAGTATCTTTATTCCTATTAGTATTATAATTTGTGTTTGATATTATTTTGAATTCTTATATTTTATATGAGATTTGATGTTTTCAGAATTCATATTTTCATATTTCTGTGCTTATTTTTTATCGATGCATTTCGAATCACCATAAGTTTTTTCTGAAAATAAATCACTGATGATAATCCAAAACGCATCAATCTTATACTTTATTTTATACATTTTGAAACTCACTTTTTGAAAAATAATGACATTTATATTTAGGTCATCTTTATACTTTATTCCTCTATAATGAATTCGAGACAAATAGATTTCCATATAAAAAATTATTAAACTCATTCAATATAAAAGAAATATTTTAGATTTACAAAAATGACGATCAGATAGGAAATGGATGATCTCAAACACATCATGTTCTTGGCTGGTAAAATGGGAGTGGGGAATGCCCCACCCACTTGATGTGAAACATCTAATTTGTTGAAAAGCAGTCGCCACTGCGAGTGCCACGTTCCATAGTCAAAATGTCGCATATTGGTGATTGAAAAATTCTGAATTCCTCGAGACAAAAAATGGAATCAGAAATTGACATGGGAACGGTGCACGGTGGACCCAAATCCAGTCCCACCGCCATTAATACTCTCCAGGCAGATGCAGATGAACGTACGAGATTAGACAAATCTAGTTCATTTAGGTGGGAAGTTAACCCTAAAACCACCGAAAAAAAATCGGCGAACACTTAATTCGATAGCTAGTTTCCGTCGACATCTCGCCATAAAGTCCTGCGTTTGAAGAGTGGAAAATTTCATTGCTCATTCCAATTCGTTCCAGATGCTTTAGAGGAAGGTACTCTGCAGCCCGGATATTATGAAGATTAGATCGGCCGAGTAATTTATAGTTACTGAATTGATTTGGCTGGAGTAGATATTCAGTGTTTGTTATTGTTCTTGTGAGGTAGGTGTTATGGGGTTTTATGAGTCTGTGAAAGTGAATCTCCAGAGGAGGAATTACCAGAGGATCGATGCATCCGTTTGGAGGCGGCGGCGGCTCCGAATCGCCAAGATTGGCGGTAGAAAAGGGAAATTTTGGAGGTTGAAATTGGTGCCCAAGTTGAAGCTCAGATGGTTTAACCCCAAGCTTTTTCTGGTCAAATTGAGGGATGCATATGTGAAAATGATGCTGAATCTGGCAAATGGCAGCGTTTTCTCTACCGATATGGTGGGGAGTTACAGCAATCCGTTCGGGCAGAGATGTGTGAAGGAATATGACCCCAAAATGCTGGTGGAGATCTGTAAGTCGTACCAAGGTCACCTGCAGGAATTGCAGCCCCAGGTCACCTGAATTTCTGCGCTTTCATCTTTCCGGTAAGCTTAACCTATCACAGGGCAGTTACAGATCATTGTTTTCTTTCTTTGTAATCATTTCTCTGGAAATTGGGAATGTCACTGTTATGATCCATTACATCATGAAAGTAACTTGTGAACAGGTAGAGACAATATGGAAATAATTACAAGGAGACCCTGACGCTGAATTCAAGAAAAATCAAAGCTCAATAGTTAAGTTGTTCGTACTTGTTGGCATTGGCATCCATTTTAACTCCAGGTGCTGTACGTCCATATTAAATGGGCTGAGAGTGTTGGGTATAGTGGAACGAACTTAGCTTAAAGATAAATCGAATAAAAATTAAAAAAAAGGTATATTAAAGATAAATCGAATAAATGGGTACAAATTGTTATTGAATTTTTTGGGTTGTATATATTTGTTATCTTTCATTCTTGTGTAGCGGTAGAAGGTATATGGAACAAAGATACACATGTTGTACGACAAGCGTACTCTTGATATTATATTGAAGGTCAAGCCTTGACAATCGGTGTTGAGGATTGCAAATATTGTCTTATTGAAACGCATTCCTTGTGCTTTCTGTATGGTTAACATCCATGCCATTTTCAATGACATTTGTTGACGATTAATATGTGGAACATGATGAATTTGTAGATGTGTTAGATTGTTGATATGTCTTATCCTTTGCATAGAAGGACTATTGGCTCCAATTGAATTTCACTGAGGTAAGGTGCAACCTATTGTTTGTTATATTTTCCTTCACTTATTGCAATTGAAATGTATAACAATTTTAGCATTTGTTTATTTTGCAATGTAGTTAAGTTGTCGGTCGCATAAAATGTGTTGAGATTTTAAAGGTTTGTTGTTCTTTTGGAGACATGAAGGACTTAGTTTTTGACATGAGAATATTCTAGCCCTTTTTAGTTGGGTTTGTATTTATGAGGTAGGTTATTATTATTTTTTTAACACTATTTGTTGTGTGGTGCACCCTTATTGACATAAAATTGTGTCAAATGTTTTCCACAATGTGAGACCAAATGACTTTCTCGCATACATTTGTATGTTATTTACGGGGTGCAATTGACCTAGGTCACCAACAAGTATAATTGAATAACCACCAAAATCTTTTTAGTTTTACTGAATGCCCCACATAATCAATGATTTATATTACTAAGCATTGTTGGGCATATGAAGTTCATTTCATCAATGATAATCTAATTAGGGTGTCATTTATTCTTAGAAAATTGCTTGTGCTTGTCCTTCTAATGCCTTCATTTCTTTTATAGGAATTTAAAGCTCTGAATATATAATTGATGCATTTATGTTGAATATGTTTAACCCTAATTTGGATATAGATCTTATTGGGATAGATAGGGTTAAGAATATAAAAATGAATAAGCACAAGAGTGATAAATAGATTTATAGTAGGCCAATGCCTCCCAATATCTATTATTTAGTCTCAAAAAACTACATTAGTATTAAAGAAAGAATTAAAACTAATTATTAGTATTTTCTGACTTTGATGATACATCTGGACATTTATGTTATACAGTTATACTATTTTCTTTCATGGTTAGTTATGGTTAGAGTGTTTTTTTATGAGTATTTGGATATATTATATTGTTGTATTAGAATCTTGTATGGATATGATTTCATTTGTAGATTTGATTTGTATTACATCAATTCATAGATGTGTATATATTTTGAGTATCTTATGATTTTGTTGTAAGCTTGGATTAACGACCATTTTGTTTAATCGAGGTGTTTGTAGAACTGTCCCACCCTCAGAGTGGAACATAGGGAGAGTATCATAGGGATAAAGGGTGCAAATATTAATATTGAGGATACAAATATTGAAATTGAAGCCCCGCCCCCCTACACACACTCACACTCTTGCTTTTTATGAAACCATATTATGTACTAAATATGGTTTGATGAGCTATAAATTATGTTGGACATGTTACTATGCATTAAAAACCTATAGGGCACTGGGTGTTTTTTAAACCATGTCTTTGTATTCAAATATGTAAATATTCTTGGACTCAATTCCT
This sequence comes from Torreya grandis, assembly GCA_037957365.1. NCBI lineage: Eukaryota > Viridiplantae > Streptophyta > Pinopsida > Cupressales > Taxaceae > Torreya > Torreya grandis. The sequence continues at coordinate 4,677,102 of JARHVA010000363.1, forward strand.
ATCCATTTTGGTGTCCTAGGGGAATATAGGGTAAAATATGCCCAAGCTTTTATTGTGTGGAGTTTTGAAACTTAGGGAAATTGGTTTTGGTTAATGTGGAAGGTTTTAATGGCTTGTTACCATGCACCTTTTGATCCAAAAAGGAAATTATGTTATTTTGGGAATATTTGGTAAGAAAGTTTAGGTCTATTTTGTTATCATTATGGGTTGACCTCACCATTTGGAGGGAAGTAGAATGGTAAGGTTGGGATGCAGTTGGCATGAAAAAACAAGTTATGGAATATAAAGTTAATGGTATGATCATGCATTGATGAATTGGAGTCTTTGATGAAGAACTCACAAAGTTTCAGGAGAAACTTGAGGACATGGAAAACATGGATGAGAAAGGGAAATAGAATAAGAAGGAAAATGGAATAATTAGGGGACATGGAAGGAGGAATAAGAGGATTATCGATAAGAAAAGAGGCTACCAACATCTACATTTGAACAATGGCCATTATAATAACTAGATAAGTAGAGCTTTACATTTGCAAACATGAATTTGTATGGGTTTTGCTTGTATCTGTTTGTGGATTAAGTTTTCATTTAGAAGCAAAAATTTGAATGTTTTTCTTACCCTGGTTAGTGTTAAAACTGTTTGAGTGTATCTGTTGGTAGAGTCTTGTAAAGTTAGGGCTTCACCTTTGCAGACTTAGGGATGGAACTGGATTCCATCCATAGGGCTATAAAGGTGATAATAGAACACTTTTTAAAGAATAGAATGTATCTTGACCGTCGATTCACCTTTATGAAATACACTCACTGTGATTATTTTGCCATTGCATGATATATAAAAATAAAGGCTTTTGTTTTGTTATATAGCAAAACTTTCCCCTAGGATCTATTGAAAGCATGTGTCTTTAACTCACCTTCAATGTTTTGAAACCTAGGCAAGATCTTCATTGATTAAAAGTTATAGGTTATGAAGTGACCGAGAATGTTCTTGTTCGATCTAAAGAGATGTTATAAACTTGAGGATTTCATTTAAAGTTGTTAACTATAGTTGAATACCTAGCATAGTAACTGTAGGTGCATAAATTGAGAAAAGAGTAGATATCTACAACTATACTTTTTATAGACAAGTGATAAATGCATATTTATTGATGGAATTTTTGTATAGTCCTGTGTTAAAATATGAGCTATAGAGAGTGGATTCTGAGTACATTTTGGTGGTTGGTTTTCTCATGGAACTTATGCAAGTAGTTGATATATGTATTTGAAATGTAATAATACATCCTTATATATGTATATATATGAGTGAACTATAAAATGGCATGATGAGTTCATTCTAGGGTGATTGGTAGTCTCATAACATTTATATATAGGATGTAACTACACCTTGTTTTGTTATATAGTTCATGTATATGTATATGAGCTATAAGATGTACTATGCTTAAGTTGTTATAATAAACAAAAAGTGTGATGTAATTTTTTTATGCCTATATGACAATGTATGTGTTATTGGAGTTATATGCCTATATGACATTCACTTGACATTCTATTAGGTTTTTATTTTGTATGCCTTTATGGTTGTTATGATACATACATACATGTTCACATTTTGTGGTGATCATCTTTCCGTGTACAATTTGGCTCACATTATTATTGCAAATTTAAAATTTATGGTTTTATGACCATACTTAGATATGGTTATCTTTAATATTTTCTTTATGTAATTTATTAAAACTAACTTACAATATTTCAATGTCTTGCAATTAAAACTATATGGAAGAAAAGAATATAATGTTTGAGATAGAGTCATATATTCTTGTGAAGTGCCTCTCATGATTGGGCTACACTATTTATCACAATTCTAATGTGGATACCCTTGCTACACTAGTTTAATATCATTTGGGACTTGACATTCACATTTTGTATTCATTGAATTTATAGACATATTGCATTTCTATTATAAGTACAATTGAAACAAAGAATGGAATACTCATCTCTTATATACATTCTTTGGATGCCCTTATACATTTTACTTGGGAAAGTTTGATGAAGTGGTCATGTTCTACCTTCTTCTTTGGGATGTTCTCTTTTTGGAGATGCTTTCAATTTTTGTTTGATGTTTCCACCTTTATTAAAAGGTTGTCATCTTTTTGTAGTCAACTTGCATTCACCCATTTAATCATGAAGTGATATTGTGCTATCTCCTTCTCCATAGAGTTATTGCCATTCTTTCAAAGACTCTTATTTGACCCTTTGAAGTGGTGAAAGATTATAATTCTCATGTCTTCAAAGGCCTTGGAATATTTGGTTGGTTATATTTCTTTTATTTCACTTCAAAAACTTTGTTCTCTCCCTCTTCACTGCACTCAACTTGGCCATTTATTTTCTTCTCATCATATATCCGCTCAACACACACACACACACACACAATTTCACCCTAGATCATGTCGATAGAACATTCGAAGACCAATCCATGGCACAAGTTGCAATAACAAGTCTTAAAATGCAACTTTTTATAGTGAAGAGACAAGTTCTTGAGCTCCAATTTGAGTTTATGCCTTCGAGATCTCCAGGTGTAAATCAATCACTTCAATCATGTCTAGATAGGTAAATTACATATGTTCCCATGACTTCAACATCACTATCCAGAATCATGTTTTCACTACTGTTTAGGAGCACAAAAATATTGACAATAAATGTTGTCAAAGTTAAAGCGATAGTTGGAGGACTTCACTTCTAGTGCTTCATGGTTGGAGATTGGCACTACCAACATGTATAGGGTGGTAGATAACATCTATGTTCAAGTTCTTGGCCTCTAATCATGTTTAGTTGAGAGATTTACCACCTATTCCAACCTCATCATCTATGTAGATTTTCAACAATTTCATTGTTTTCATCATCCATGTTAGATGTTCTTAGTCCTAAGATGTACATTGTAGGTCTCATATTAATTAATTTCATCAACGAAATAAATAATTAACATTTTTAACTATTAAAATCTAATTTATCAAATAAATTATCTTAAATTTTTTCAAGTAGTCTTCTTGAATGACGGTTAGACATTTTGTTATGCAATGGTTTTAAAATGTTTTCATCAACTTCAATTAAGTACTTGTGTTTTCTATGCACAATCCTTGGAGGTGTTGTTAATGGTAAAATTTGTTGAGAGGGTGTTTCAAAATCATTATGTTCACTATTATTTTCTTCATTGTTAGTTTCATTGTTTAGTTGTGGGATGGCATTTTATTCATTGTTAGTTTCATCATTATGTGTGTTTCCATGAAATTGTCTTCAATGATAGGGGTAAATCATCATGCATAGATTCATCATAAAAAAAATTAAAAACTTTATACTTTGAATGTGGACTTACAATATAATTTGGACTTCTAGATAAATACTAATTGTCATTATTCAATTCATTATTGTCATATTCATCATTATCTACGGCATTTGACTCATTATGGATAATGTTTGTACCTTGTCTCAAGCAAAATACTTGTATTCATGTTGGTATAAGAAGTGGATTGTAAAGTTGTGCAAGATATTTGTCTGATATTTATGCGTTATGCACTCATTTTATCATTGTACAACCTATTTTGTCTTATCTTCATGAGTTGTAATAAGCTATAATATGAAGAGACTCCACTTTTGGCACCAAGTACGAGAAGAAGATGAACAATCATAGATTGAAAATGTCTATATATACTTTTATTTGTAAGAAGAAGAGGGTTATGCTTTTAAAATAAATCAATAGAGATTATCTGGTTATGGTTACTTGTATGATTTCTTGTTATATTCTTTTCGTGTACTTTCGTGTGTAATGTCTTGGTTACTTTCTATCTAAACTATTCTGAATGCATTATTTTAATGTATACAATATTGGTTGTTCTTATATTGCTCAATAACATAGAATATTTAATGCATTTTATGTTTCTATCATCTAATTTCTTGTATTTTATAATAAACTATTATATGCATATGACGTATCTCACAACTATCCTCATCCTTAACATGTTATGATGCTTCAGAAACCTCTACTAACATTGGTGCGGTGAGTGGGGAAACTCTTTTTGGAAGAAATTATGCTAAGATGGTTGTCAAGGCATAGATATATTGAGATATAGTTGGAACAAAGGATATGTAGTTTTGTAGAAGAAGAATTAAGAATGATTGGTCTTATAGTTTAGGAGATCATTCAAGAGCATATTTATGAAATCCTCTGTTACAAGTTGCTTGAATTGATAGCTAGCTAGTTAGCACGGTTGAAATATTATTGGTTTAGACCAAGGATTAAAGACACTATAATCTAGACTGAAAAAAAGATAGTCTAGTTACATAAATTAAAAACTGACTAGACAAGAGCAATAAATCATTGGGTTGCTATTAGAGTAGATAGATACATAACTGAGTTTGTAGTGCAAGGATACATAGCTTTTGAATCTACGAAAGACTTGTTCATTAGAATAATTTGAGGGAACTTTTTGTAGTGATTACCTATCCTAGTGAAGATGTTGCTTTTAGACAAGACCATGGTGCCTACTCCTACCAATATATAAAAGTCTCTACAGGTGTATGGGGTGTGTGTGACATGACAGTGAATGATGATTAGATGAACAGATAAGGCTTGAACTTAAATACAGAATGGAGACACAAAAGAAAAAGAGTTAGAAGAAGAGTCTGAATTCAAAATGTGAGTTGCGACAATAGAATAGATGGAGTAAATAGAGAAATACTCAGGTAGCTACGAGTAGAGTTAAGAGTCGCTATGAAATAGTTGAAGAATGAGTAGGAAGAAGTGATAAATGAGAAGAAAGAGATAAATAATGAATAATGAAGAAAGATGAGATGAAAGATGAAGATGAATGCTAACATAAAGAAAGAAGTGATGAATAGTGAGAAGAAGAAGAGATGTTCGAAGATGAAGATGAGAATAGTGTAGAGGTAGATCAATTAGTTGATAGATGTAGTGCGAAGCTATAAGAATGGGTATTACCAAAAGGACATGAAGTATTACATAAAGAAGTAGGATAAAGTCACATAGTAACCATAGGTTCAAGCATAGAAAGAGAAGAAGTCATAGAAAAAAATCATTCACTGGAAGAGTACATGTCCCTGTAGCCTAATTTGTTATATTCCAGTAAACGTTTTCAACCATAAGGACATACAAACAATAGGGAAGGTTCATGTTTAGAGCAAGTGTATCGACAAGGTACTAAAATTGAAACAACCTCAATTTGTAAGGCTCTTAAGGTTATAGGGTTCATTGAAACTAGGCAAAGAAAAATAGAAAATATAGAAAAGCAAAATGTGTAGACAAACTCTCCTAGTGTGTAGTTAAGTCTTCTTAGTGTATAGGGAGGACCATATAGAACATAGCTGTTAGGTTGTGGAGCTAAAAGCTTCACTGATGCAAATGGAGGAGGTTGTTGAGTGTTACAGTAACTGATGTCAGTTTGATCAACCAACATTGGTCATATTCAGTGTACAGGACAATCGACATTGGTTAGGCGTCGACCGATATCGGTCAGACAAGAATCGACATTGGTCATTTCCAGACAGACAGCGATCGACGTCAGTCATCTGTGCATTCCAAAACTGGTCTAATTTTAGACAGACAGTCAATTTGCATGTAAAGACTAATTTTAGTCTTGAGTCTGTGTTTCTAATTATTTTAATTGGGAAGTCTAATTATTGTTTGTATGGGATCTATTTAAGAGACCCATGGGGGTTGTATTGTAATCAGGGACGAAGAAAGACTAGATCCTCAAGTGTACTCTTAAAGAGTAGGATCCTGACAATTGGTATCAGAGCATATATACTACATACAGTAACAAGATAGTGTCACGACCATTATTCAACTTGGTAAAATAAACACAATGGTCACATTGACATTGACTAAAGCCATGCTTTGTCATACACCTGTCAAATCTTAAACACCATTGTCCTGGAGCCTGCTCAAGACCATATAACCTGGCTTTCTGTCTCACCTGTCCATTCTCTCCTTTCTTTAACTTGTAAATCCATTCATCTTTTAGTGCTTTCATTCCGACTGGAAACTCTACCAAATCTCCCATTTGGTTCTCTTTCAAGGAATCAATTTCCTCATTCATGCCATGCTCCCACTGTTTCCTAGATTCTACTTGCATTGCCTCTTCAAAACTTCCTGGTTCTTGACCATCAGTGAGCAATAAGTAGTATAAAGAAGGGGAATAATGAATTTGAGGCTTACTTACCCTTTCAGTCCTCCACATGGGTGTTTGAGACTCCTTGACAGCTTGTTGTCTGACCAACATTCGTTCTAACAGTGATCAATCCCGATCATCTCCCAGTCTGTATCCGATCGACGTCAGTTCCATGCGACCAACCTGACTGTGGACATCAGTTCCGAGACTGACGTTAGTGTCCACTTGATTGCTGATGTCAGTTCTCTGACTGATGTCAGTGTCCACCTCCCTGACATCACCGACTTTGGTCTCCATCAGACTGACGTCGGTTCTTTCTTGTTTGATCGACGTTAGTTCTCACCTGACCGACGTTGATAACTATGTTTTCTTGTGAGTGATGATTTTTACCCACGAGCTCATTTTAGATAATAAACTTGTCCAAATCAACACTACCCTGCTCATAATTATTTAGCCTCTTGAGCTGATCTCTATCCATCATCTTCTCCTTGAAAACCAAGGCTTTCCAGTTCTTAAATATGTCAAAAACATCAGATTTCCTTTTTATGCAATAAACCAAATCCTTTCTTGTTGCATTAGAAACATAACACTATGATCCTCCAATAGAAGCTCCCTAAGCTGGTCTCCACATATCTGTGTGAACAAGCTCCAACTTGTGCTTCTTCTTTGTTGACCCAGTTGTGAGAAACCTCACTTTCACTTGTTTCCCAAACATACAATGCTCACAAAAATATCGGTCTCTGCTTTTCAAATTTGAACTCTTACCTTTTGACTTAATAACATCCATTCCCTTCTCACTTATGTGACCAAGCCTACAGAGCCACATCTTTACATCTACATCTAAAGTAGACAAAACAGAAGGAGAATCAGTAATACAAGTAGATAGATAAAGTGTACCTACTTTCTTACCACATGCTAATACAAGTGCACCCTTGGAAACTTTTTAAGATTTCGCTGTGAGAGTAACTGTGTAACCCTCATCACCCAACTTTTCTGTAGAAATTAGACTCCTCTTTAGGACTGGGACATGCATGACATCCTTCAACACCCATATGTTGCCTATCTACACTTTTAGCTACACTTTTCCTTTGCCAGCCATTTGACAAGGCTTACTATCCTCTAAATAAACTTTTCTAAAGTCTCCATGGACATAATCATGAAAAAATTCTCTATTTGGGGTTGCATGAAAAAAAACACTAGAATCTAAAACCCATGATTCTACCTGACTATCCAAAGAAACTATAAGAGCATCCTATGCAACAATACCTGCAACATCTGTTTCTTCATGCTGATCTTCTTTCAACCAATAATCTTTCTTTGCATGTCCTTTCTTTCCACAATTCCAACAGATTATACTGCCATACCTGGATTTGGATCCACTACCTGTCTTTGACCTTGATTTCCCTTGCTCGACCTTCTCTCTTTGCTTTCCTCTGCTTTCAATAATTAAAGCATTACCTGATGTCTCCCCTGTGCTTTTCTTGCAAATTTTTTCATTCAAGATTACACTAACAACATCATCAACTTTCAAGATATTTGAAGCAGACGCAGTATTACTTACTGCCATTACCAAGCTATGCCAACTTTTAGGTAAAGAGCATAAGATTAAGAGAGCCTTAATTTCATCATCAAAAACTATTTTGACTAAATTTAACTAGTTTACCAAACCATGGAGATCACTAAGATGACTATATACCGATCCACCTTCCAGCATTTGAAAATTAAATAATTGCTTCATTATAAATACTTTATTCAAAGCTGAGGGTTTTTCATATAAATTTTCTAAATATTCCATTAACTCTATCATTGTCCTTGCTTGAGATAAGTTGAAAATCACAGAAGCTGCCAAGGTCAGCCTTATAGCTCCTAGAGCCTTTCTGTCAAGAACCTTCCATTCTTCATCTTGCATACATGTGGGCTTACTCCCACCCAATGGTAAGTATATATTTTTTTGATACAGATAATCTTCTATTTGCATCCTCTATAATTGATAATTCTTGCCATTAAATTTCTCCATTCTTAGTGTACTTTCTTCTGCCATTGCTATATTTCCACTCAAACAAAAACCCTTGTGAGTGACCTATAATCAACAAACACTTAACACACTCTGAAACCAAGGTGTTAGTGAACCAAGCTCTAAACCAAGCTCTGATGAACCTGCTCTGATACCAGCTGTTAGGATCCTACTCCCTTAAGAGCACACTTGATTACCTTTGTATAAGCAACTAAACACAGAATTAAATCAGAAGTAATATGTAACTAGAATTTAGAAACATCACATAATATGAGAGACAATACAATCTATATTAATACTCTTCCAGAAGGAAATACAATGAAGAAATCACACTCTTCTCACACCTCTTGGGCGTATAGTAATTCTCCCTCAAGAGTTCTCTCTCTCAATTACAAACACAATCAACTCAATAATCGAGTTGTTGTTTCCACCAGTAAGTGACAATCAACTCAACCGTTGTTGCCTACTTCCAATCCACCAAGTACTCAAAGTACTCCAAGTAGATCTCTTTGATCTTGCTCTTTGTTGTGTTGTAGATCTCCTTGATCTTGCAACCCCGTAGATATCTTTTAACCTTACACACACACACCTGTAGATCAACTGACCTTACTTACAATGTAGATCTCCCTGATCTTACACACTTGTAGATCAACTGATCTTACAATAGAGGATCTAATCCTTCTTAGTCCCTTATTATAATACAACCCCATGGGTCTCTTAAATAGATCCTATACAAACAATAATTAGACTTCCCAATTACAATAATTAGAAACACAGACTCAAGACTAAAATTAGTCTTTACATGCAAACAAACTGTCTATCTAAAATTAGACCAGTTCTAGAAGCACATGCAAACGCATGCACACACAGGTTGTCGACATTGGTTCCTATTTGACCAATGTCGGCCAACCCCTAACTGATGTCAGTTGCTATGTATACTGGATATGACCGACGTCGATTGGCCTAACTGACGTCGATTGCTCTGCAACATAACAACCTCCTCTGTTTGCATTAGTGAAGCTTTTAGCTCCACAACCTAATAGTAGCCTCCCACTATAATAGTTTGTACAATAGATCCCCTTGATACCATTTTATAATATAGGTATTTTAAGAGCATTTATAAACCTGACTCCATATGATGGGTTTATCGACCCTGAGCAGTACTTAATAACATGTGATGAAATGGCAAGCTAAGGGTATTAACGATGAGGATATAAAAAAGTGAAAATTAATCAAGGCATTGAATGGAAGAGCACTTGAGTTTATATACCATAGAGATATCAATCAGTGAAATATAAAACATGTTAAGGAATGACTTATCATAGAATTTAAATAAATAAATTTATAATTTAGAATATTCAAGACTTAAAGGAGATTGCACAAAAGTCAAGAGAAGCAGTCTGCGATTATGATCATAGGTTATCAGATGTTATGAATAAGGTGGATTTTAACCTAGAAGATAAAGATAAAGCTACATGGTTTGTTGAAGGAATGTACTCTAGAATCAAGTTTGTTATAACGCATGCTCAATTTGCTACTATGGTAAATGCTAGAGCTACTACTATTTGGGTGGAACAAATTGAAGATTATGGGGAGGCTCCCATAGCGGGTTCTAAGATTGAAAATACATTGCAAGATTTTATGAGAGAATGGAACAATATCATGAAGTAGATACACCTAAGATAAGTCTATGGTGCATGGAGTGTGGGAATGAAGGACATCAAAGGAATGATTGTCCTAAGATTAAGATAGAGTTCTATGAAATTTGTAGAATAGTGAGACACACAACAATGCAATGCCATCTCCTGAAACAATATGTAAAAATCCCATAGAGTTTGTATTATAATTTTTATAAATCACACAATTGTGATAAAAAAAATTGTAGGGCTTTGCAGGAGCTCAAAGAAGATATTACAAAGAATGTATTCACTATCACTGTGCAATAAATATCCTTGATGAAGCAGATGATTCTAGGCCTAGAGGTCGATAAGTGTTGTGCAAACCAAATAGTTCCATAATGGATTCCCAGCTCACCTTAATACCAGCCTCAAGGTTTGGCTAGATGGACTCCTCTACCAGGTTGGACACCACCATCACTGCAATACCAGTACTCAACATATTGGAATCTAAAAATGACGTAGTAATAATAAACTATTTGGACTCTGCCTATTACAAAAACATAATATGGGATTGGAGATAATACCCAACAACATCATAACTGGAATATGATGTAACTATAGGGAGGGTATAGAGGAAGCTATCAGTTGAACAGAGGAGGATCTAGGGGTAGATATAGAGTGGTTTATCAAGGTGGTAGACGAAATAATTATCAACACCCTCCTTTGCAATGTTACTTATGTGGAGAGTATAACCATGTGCAACATAATTGTCCTTTGAATCCCTAAAGACAGTCTTATTACGTATATTGTAGGGTATATGAACAACATGAGATAGAAGACTGTCATATTTTGGAAAAGCAAAGAAAAGAAAAGGTTTTCATTAATGCTAACACGGTGAATACACAACCTAAGGAGGATGCATTTTTGAATGCCATTATGAGACACTAGCACGTAGAGAGAGGATTATCTCCTCTTAAAATGCCTCAGGACCAAGGAATGTGGAAAGTGAAATAGGACAAATACCTAAACCCAAATTTAAAAAAGGGGATGATGTATGAAGTTACATAGATGTTGAATAATTTTCAACACCAAACCACTATTGAAGGAGATGGTGCAATAGTAGATGCCTAAATGTATGGTAAAATCGTGTGCATTATGGGATAAGATGGAGTTATTACTGTACTAACATATTTATTGAAGCTTTTAAGTACACTGCACAATGAAGATATTTCCTAGAACATTACAAATTTGCTACATAATTTATTAGAATGTGCACATTGAGGGCAACAAAAAATAGAAAAACTCATTTGGTATATGAAAATAAATAAGCCATGGGATGTAGATGCATGAATCGACATTAAAGTTACATGATATGAAATTTAACATGATCTCCATGTCTACATGGGAGATGATTGGATGGCCAGTTCTCAGCTATAGCCCAATGACTCTAAGTTTAGTAGACTATGGAAGAGTTGAACCCATTGGCTAGTTAGAAGACATTGAGATCAAAGTCACATAACTAACTTGTAAGGTGACTTTGAAGTCATCAATATGAAGAAAATAGAAACTTATTATCCTACACTGATTGGCAAGAAATGGGCATATGATGGTTAGATGACTATCAATACTATGCAAAATTAGTTAGAGACACATCATGAAGATAAGATTGTAGTCATTCATCTAAATAAGGTGCATATATCCTATATTATTCTGACTGAACCAGAGTCTCCTTATGTTGCACAAGAAACCAACTGAATGAAGGTAAACTCTAAGGAGAACTAGAAAGCTCTATGCACAATTGAGTACAATATATTTTATGGGCATAATAAACCTTAGGTGTAGTTTTTACTCACTAAATAGTTGAAGACATATGAACAATGGAATCCTAAACTAGTAATTACTCAGCCATTGGCACCTTGATTTATCATAGAAAATTATGCATCCATGTCTACTAAATCACCTACTCACTCAAAAATTGATTTCCTATATCAAACAGATGATCATATGCAAGATTATACAGATCCAACTAGAGAAGTCACCTTATCTTGGGAAATAGCTTCATCTGTAAACAAAGACTCATATGCATCTACTCAACTGGGCTCATGGTGATCATGTATTTTGACCTATGAGAATGATCTTTGCCAATGAAAGAAAACTTCCTCCATACTTTAATATCAAGGATACCCATAAATTCATTTTTTGCCTAAAAGTTCATGTGCCTATGATCAGTCAATGGGTTATTACCTTGAATTATACTTTGAAGGTAGTTATAGCGACATGGTAGACAATTTATATAAATGATTAGATCGATTGGGATGATGTATACGAACTTATGATTAGCATATTTCAACTACCATAGGTAATCAAAAGTAATTAGCCTTTCGTTCAGGAAGATGAGTGCCCTAAAATCCATATCCACAAGTGTGTTGAGGTTTGAACTGAAGAACATGTGGCACTTGAGTATTGGGTTCATATCTTTCATTACACACTTGCCCCTTTACCATAAACTTGGTATATGCATCAAGAATGTAGGAGGGAGACTAAGCATTGGGCATAGGTGCTGAGTGACTTCATATAGACTTTTGTGTTTAAAGATGAAAATATTATGGTTCATAATACACTAATCAAAATTAAACATTTTCTATGACATGGTTGTGCAAAGGATTTAAGCAGCATGATAGAGTCTACTACACAAAAGAATGCAGCCTATGATTTGAATACAACAATACGAGGATATAAAGCTACCAAGATGGAGGAACAATCTCTTATGTAGTCATGCCACTAAATAAAGGATGAAGAGGAGGAAACCTAAGATTTAGATATTGAAGGTGATATCGATTTGATTGATTTGTTTGAACCTAAATGGCTAATGGAACCATTAAAGGATCCAATCGTAGGACCCATTGAAGAAGAAAAGTTACACGACATCCATATTATGGAGCAAGAAGTGCAAAAAATGTTACGAGAATCTAATGCTGAGGAAAAGCACAAGATTTATCAATAACCTATTAAAAAGCATGTAGAAGACATCAAAAGTGAGGAGATTCCTAAATTGGCATATATGGGTGACTATTGGACTAAATTTGAAGTTTTAGAAGTTATACAACTCCTATATGATTATCAAGATGTGTTTCCCACAAATTTTTTAGAATTTAGAGTAGATCCTTCCCTAGGTGAAATGCATATCGAGCTCAAGGAGTGCTAATGACCCATAAAGAAAAGGCCATATAATTTGGATCTAAACATGAAGTTGAAAGTGAATGCCAAACTAGATAGAATGCATGAAACATGTATAATCTATCCTATAGAGAAGGTAGATTGGGTTAGTTCCATGGTAGTGCGGCCTAAGAATATAAGGGAGATCAGAGTATGTGGTGACTATCAAATTTTGAATGATGCATGTGTGAATGATCCATTTTTGATTCCCTTCATAGTTGAAGTTTTGGAATTTATAGGTCATGAAATTTACTCCTTCACAAATGGGTTTAGTGGGTATCATCAAATACCCAGGAGAAGAAGACAGAGATAAAATAAATTTTACCACAGAATGGGGATCCTTTGCATACAAGGTAATGCCTTTTTGCCTCAAGAAAGCACCTCTAGTTTTTTTTAAAGCTATGGTGGCTACCTTTAAGGATTTCATTCAAGACTTCTTGGAAGTATATCTAGATTATTGGGCAGTCTTATCTTTGTTTAAAGATCATTTTTCCAAGCTGTGCCTCATGCTAAAACACTGTTGAGCTCTAGGTATTGCCCTAAATTTGAAAAAGTGTTTATTTTTACACCTTTTGGTGTGCTACTAGGTCATGTGGTGTGCAGTGAAGGGATTTTGGTGGACCAAGCCAAAATTTCAATCATTGTTAGTATGCCCCCACCAGTCAGCTCAACAGAAGTGCGATCCATTTTTGGCCAAATAGGTTACTATCAGAAGTTCAACAAGGGATATGTAGCCATTTATTTCTTATTGGAGCATTTTCTATGTAAAGGTATGAAGTTTGTCTGGATCTCTGAGTATCAATCAAATTTCATAGAATAAATTAGATATTAGTCACAATGCCTATTTTAATATTTTAATATCGGATTAAGCCCTTTCATGTACAAGTTGATGCTTCTAGTATTGTAGTTAGTGATGTGCTTATGTAGCTAGGAGATGGTGGACTAGACCACCCCATACATTTTACAAGCTAAAAGTTGTCTAATGTAGAAAAGAATTACATGATAACTAAAGGGGAAACACTGGTTATAGTGTTTGCACTACAAAAATTTAGACATTATCTTCTTGCGACACCATTTGAAGTTTTCACAGATCATCAAGCTTTGACCTACCTAGTTAATAAGCCTATGATCAAAGGATGAATTTCAAGATGGCTGATGTTCTTCCAAGAATTCCAATTTTTCATCAACGTTAAGCCAGGTAGAAAAAATGTTGGATTGAATAATTTTAATCATATGACTAATGGAGAAGATCTAGAAGAACTATAGGAAGATTCTCCTAATGCCCATCTATTTTGAGTTTTTTCGATACTTGAGAATTTTGAATAAATTGATAATTTACTAGAATAAGGGGTATTCCTTGTGTACTACGAAGAAAGAGAAAAGAAGCATTTTGTCACCAAAGCTTTACCATATACTATTATAAATGGGTTCTTATATCATTTGGTGAAGGATGAAGTATCATTTAGGGTAGTTATAGAACATGAATGTCTAAAACTCTTATAGGAAGCACACCAAGGAATAATAGGTTATTTTATTGGAGAAACTACTTCATGGAAATTATTACAGAGTGGATTATGGTGATCGAATCATTTTTAGGATGCACATAGAGTAGCGCAACATTGTGGTGTATGTCAATGAATGGGTAAGCCACACCATAAGGATTAAATTCCCTTGAAGCTTTTGTTATCCAAATAACCCTTTGAACAGTGGGGCATCGATTTGTAGGTGATATGAATCCCCTGAGTAAATGCAACAAAGCTCAGTATATTATCATTGCGACAAATTACTTTACCAAATAGGTTGAAGATGTTATGATACCCAATTGCGATGTGAAAGACATAACAAAGGTCCTTTATGAGAATATTATCACATGATTTGGATATCCCATCAATCTAGTCAGTGATCAAGGGACACACTTCTTGAATAATACTATTAAATCTCTTACTAAAGAATTCATGATTTCCCTTCATAAAAGTATTGCATATCATCCGTAAGCTAACAAATAAGCTGAGGCTTATAATAAAGTGTTGGGAAGGATGTTTCCAATGATCTATAATATTAAGAAGGATGATTGGGAAGATCACATTCTTATGATTCTTTGGGCTTATCAAATGCACTATAAAAGGGCAACAAGTTTTAATCCATTTCAATTGGTCTATGGGCTTGAAATAATAATGCCTATGGAATATTTAGTACCCAGTCTATGCATTACAATGGTTATGAGACTAGGGGATCATGAGTATCTCATAAACAAGCTTATCAAATTAAATCAGATGGATGAGTATCAATGTGTAGCATCTTGGATGTATGAAGTTCATAAGTAGAGTTAGAAAGCATGACATGACAAAAACCTTTAACATAAGGAATTACACAAATATCAACCCATTTTTTAATATGATAGTCACTTTAGAGCATTTCTGGGTAAATTATAGATCAGGTGGAAAGGGGCTTATATTATAAATTAAATATCATAACAAGAAACCATTATTTTGAGATATCTACAAGGAACCATTCTACTAGGGCAGGTGAATGGTTGTAGGCTTAAGACCTACCATCAATAGTCTTAATTGATCTCTTTCTGCTAAAATAGTGGGTCCTAAGTAGCACCAAGTAGATCATGTATGTTTTCTTATGTGTTTCATTTTGTGTGTGTGTTTGTAGGTTAGATGATCTCTTCACTAGATTTTGGAACCATGATAAGAAGTATAGAGTACAACACCTATTCACAACAAAATTTAGGTGCATCATTGTTAATGTTAGTAAAAGCAAAAGAATGTAAATTAATTTTGATAAATGTATGATTAAGTCACATCAACCAAGATCTCAATAGTATAACGGTCATCCCAAGTAGTTAATGCCAGAGCTTAGACTCGATTGATATAATATTCACCAAATCAGTGGCTAGTTAACATCATTAGTACATACCCTAGTACAAACAATAAAGAATATAACAATGTATCTCGATGCATATGATGAAAACTAATAACCTTTATTTATAGATCGAATAAGATTTGCCATATCATCATTTAAATTGATATCAAAGGGACAATTCAAGGTGATATTGACGTGGAAACCAATAGGTGAAAAATCTATAAAGGCAAAAAGTTATGAACTAAGTCTACATTTCATTCTTGCAACCATTTTATGAGTTGAAGTTCTAAAGCTAAGCCAACTTATCCAGCATAGAAAGTAAAAGTTTGTAATTTTTAGTATTTAGATACCATGGATCATTCATAGCTCATAAAAAAATTGATGGATGCCTAGAAAGAAGAAATGGGCATCAATTTTACACTTTGATAGACTAAATATAATGTTTCAGATCCATTTGATTACCTTCGATCTATAGAACAAAATTGTTTTTGACTAGATCCAATAGATATTGCACAACCACTTGGTCTTGTAGCCCCACATCATTTTTAGAACACAAACATCAAGCATTTGCTTTAGATGCATAACTTTGGTGATTTTGGGGAGATTGTGAAAATCTTTTTTCATTGCTACAATGAGGGAAACATTTACATCGGCCCATACATCACTATCATCATCAACACTGAAGTATTGGCCATAGCTTTAGGTATATCTGAACAGGGTGATTCTCTTGCTTCCCTCAAGTCAAGAACTCCTCCTATCCTTAAAGAATTTAGAGAAGTATATGTTCAGGGGTCAAGAGGAAGCCCAATTAAATATATCCAAGATGAACCAATGTGCATCTTGGTTGAGTGCGTTACACATAGATTTTGGTAGACCACCAAGTTTACAAAGCAAATCCCCAAAGGAGCAGTTGACATTGCACATCACATGATCCACCACAATGAGAAGTTTAATTGGCTTGAGTAATTTGTAAAAGAGCTAATTATGAATATTGACAAGTGTCAAAAGAATTCTAAGCAAACCCTCTAGTAAGTTTTTGATCTTTTGGTTATGTTTCACTCAATGGAAGTCCCCTGAAGGAGAGGTTCACCTAAACATTGACTAATAGCCAATGAAATAATTTCATAATTTGATATGGACACTTGAGCATAATGCCCTAGCTCATGAGGGCAAGTTTGAGAATGGTGGGAGGAGTGTTTTGAGCTTATTTCTACACACCCATGAGTGCTGTCAGACATCATGTAATACTTTGGATAAAATGATATTGTCACTTTGCTTGAAAAAGGTGTCTTAATTCATATACATGAGGTGTATAGATCACTATTTTGAACCCTAACATATTTTATTACCATGGCTAGGGTGTAGGTTGAGGTTTCTAAGCAAAAAACATATGTAGCTAGGCATGCGACACCTCTTCCAACTATACCACCTAGTGTTGCAACTCTTTTAGTGTAACCACAACTAGAAACCACAACCTCATAGTAGTAGAAAGTAAAATGAAAGATCTCCATAGAACAATAACCATCACCTCCACCAAAGAACAAGATAGGAGTGCAAAAACTTGGCTAGATGAACCCAAGGTACCATAAATCATAAACAAATGTGACCTACCTCAGATGGGGAATGATGAGCATGAGGTCTACCAGATAATGCTTGAAGATATAGTAGGTGATCTATATGAGGAGAAAGAAAAGTATTTATTCTTCTAGAAGGAAGTGTGCACAATTCAAGTACATAAGAAGGACACTCCAAGTCTTTAGGTGAAAATACCACCATGCCTAACATCCATCTTTGTCAACATCATACGTGAAGACGTTGAATAAAATTAGAAAATGGATGAACTCTTCAAGGAAAAACCTTTCAACACTTTCACAACCATTGATATATTTGATCCATTTCCTAATAGTTCATAGGGTACTCTAGTGTGTAGACCTAGAACCTGATGAAAGGTTAGGGTTTCTCCTACTCTCAAAGAATGTACATTTGGTAGGGCATCCATTTCACAAGAAGTGCAACATTTTCCTTCCTTGACTTCACCGCTAACCAAACATAGGATACTTAATTTGAGGTAGAAGAAAGCATCTATTTTAAGATCTATTATCTAGTCGAGTGATTTGACACCCACATGAGAACACTCTAATATCAAAAAGTTGATACTAGATCAACCTAAAGTTGAAGAGTAAATAGATTCATGAGAGGAAGCAACTCACATAGTATAATGGTGAGTACGTCAAGAAGAAAAAAATCACTAGAAGGAGCAGGCCAAACAAAATTAATTTGAGCAAGCACACCATTAAGCTGAGGCCAAGCAAAAGGCCAATGACATAGAAGATTGATGCCAATAGGATATCAAGGAAGTAAAGAAGGTATAAGAAATTTTTGATGTAGAAAATTAGGTGTAGGAGGTGCACCAAAAAAACATGGATAGAGAATAGAGGAATAAAGAGGATACACTCATAGTCAAGGCCAAAGTAGAAGAAGACAAGCAATGGGAAGACGTAGTGACACATACAAAGAAGGCTCTAGAGGATGCCACTCTCACACATTAATAATACGATGAAGCTACAAGGAATAAGAAAGAAGAAGAAGCTAAATCCTTGCATAAATAGTAGGCTCAAGCATAGGAAGAACAAGTGCATATAGCCAAGGCATAGACTGATCTAGAGGCATAGGTGCAGGTCAAGGTTGAACAGAACAAGGCTATTGAACATAAAGAGAAGAAAAAGGAAGAAGAGCATGTGCAGAAACAATAGGGGGAGGAATAAGAAAATAATAAAGTAGAAGAATAAGAACATAAAAATAAATTTGAGAAAGAGGAGCTAAATCAAAAAACAATGGAGGAAGCAAATAGAAAATAGGATGGAGACATTGTGCAACAACTGAAGATTGAAGAAAATGCCACCAGTGTGGAGTTTGCAAAGGCCACCACAACTAAAGTAACCATGGCAAACCACACTACAAATGTGGAGGAGAAGGACAAAGCACTTTAAGAATCATTAAATGCCAAGAATAATGGGCATGACAACCTCCTATAATGGTAGAGCCAACTATTGTATAGTTATTTCATCAACCTCTAAGGTCAAAGACATGTAGACAAGATGGAGTAATTGAGTAGAGAGATTCAAATAAGGGTTGTGAACACCAAGGCCATATTAAGCATCACTGTTGATGTAGAGATCAAGTAGATCATCAACTATCATGGTCCATTTTGCACCCTACTATGTTTGATACAAGAAGTGATGGCGTATTAGAATGCATATAAAATAGATCTAACTCCTTTCACCAACTCAATTACGTAGATTGTGAATACACCTACCTATATGCCAACTTTAGATCTCTAGTGGATCATCACACAATGCAAGGCTACTTAATCCCAGTCTAAAGACTCTTACGTTCAACCTTCATCTGCGTCCATGCCACCACATTTGAGTTAAGTACTATGTAGAGTGCAAATTTTATATTGGGGAAGACTTAGTAAGATAAGTGGGTCTAGGTTGGTTGAAAACCCATAAAGGGTAGCTACCTAGTTATGCTAGCCTATTAAAAACATGCAAAGGGTGGCAGGTTGAAATGCTACTTATTTTAAAACCTAAAAGGGTGACTAAGTAGTGTGCAAGAGGTGAAAAATGGAAATGACATCTTGAGCGATTGCTGTGACTTTTATTGGTTCAATCATTTCCTCAACTCCCTATAACTTGTGCATTCTTGGAGATCCTGTGATGTTGTCTTGGGGTGAGACAACCTTTTAAGTCTAAGAAAGTGTTGGTATAATAACGTGCATTATAAAGTTACACATATTATTTGTCTAATATTCGTGTGTTATGCACTCATTTTGTCATTGTATAGCTTATTTTGTCTTATCTTCATGAGTTGTAATAAGATAAAATATGAAGAGACCTTTCTTTTGGTGTCAATTACAAGAAGAAGATGAACAATCATAGATTGAAAACGTCTATATATACTTTTGTTTATAAGAAGAAGAGGGTTTTGCTTTTAAAAGAGATTAATATAGATTATTTGGTTATGGTTACCTATATGATTTCTTATTATGTTTCTTTCATGTACTCTTACGTGTAATGTATTGGTTACTTTCTATCTAAACTATTTTGAATGCATTATCTTAGTGTATACAATACTAGTCATTCTTAAATTGATTAATAACATAGAATAATTAATGCATCTTATTTTTTTGTCATATAAATTCCTATATTTTATGATAAACTATTCTGTGCACATGAAGTATCTCATATCTATCCTTGTCCTTAACATGTTTTGATGCTTCCATAACCTCTACTAACAATTCATACCTTTTGTTTTTCTCTCAACTCTTCTAATTGATCTAGTGTTTTGTGCTTTAAATTTTTCTTATTATTTGAATGAGCTCCATCACCCATGACTATATAAAGAAAAAATTGATTACTTTTGATGGTGGGGACCCATAGAATAATTTGATGCCTTTTGATGGTGGGGAGCCCAAAGAATAATTTGATTCCTCTTGTCTTCATCTTGGAAAACACATAATGATGCAGAGAATGTTTATGGGGTTAGAATTATTGAAATACCCTAAAAATAAATGTTGGACAAAGACTTGTTATCTATTGAGATAATAATGTGTACACTTTATAATGTGTATGTGTTATAATGCATATGCACGTGCACGTGTGTGTGCACACATGTGCACACGTGTGTGTGTGTGTGTGTGTGTGTGTGTGTGTGTCATGTCTAGATGATCATATATCATATTTTTATGGTATATGATTGAATTACGTGATGTAAACCTATGTTATATGATTATGTGAATCAATACAAACTATGCAATATTATTATGTCAAGAAATCCTATATAATTACCTTCATATTTACATTTGTGATACAATTATAGGGTCAATTTACCCATATATTTCATCCTAAATAATTGATTGAGCCATAATTTAGGCTCATAATGCTTAATTTAGCCAAAATCACATGTTTAATACACTAATTGACTAATTAGATTAATTCATGTCTAATCTGGGCCCAAATCATGTCTCTAATTACACTGATAGACTAATTGGATCAATTAATGACTAATTTAGCCCCAAATCAAATCTTGATCTTGTCTAGTTAGGTTGAAGGGGATCAAATTGACCCCAATTTCCTTCTCGATTAAATTAGTGGACTCTCTGATTTATTTTGTTATGATATTACAATTAATTGAACCCCAAATTACTTCTATGTAGTAAAAAATAAGTTCAAAGGGTTAAATTTCATCCAACTTGCATCAATCATTGTAATAATGGAGTAATTGGGTAAATATGTCAAGAAACATGAGCTAATTTAGCCCCTTGAATCACATTGTAGACTTGTAGTTAGGTTCAAGGGGTTCATATTGGCCCCATTTACCTTCATGTTTGTATTTATAATAAAATTAGGGTTGATTAAGCCATATGTTATATATTATACAATCAATTGACCCATAAATTAGATTCATAAGGCTCAATTTTACCTAAAACATGTACTTAATTACACTAATTGACTAACTGGATTAATTCATGACAGAATCAAACCTAATTTAACCACATATCACATCCTACTCTTGTAGTTAGGTTGAAGGGGCTCAAATTGGCCCCAGTTTCCTTCCTAATTGAATTGGTGGAGTATTTTATTTATTTTACTCTGATGTTGGGGTTGATTGACCCCCAAAATTACATATTGTATAGGCAAAATCAAGTTCACAAGGTTCAATTTCATCTAAATTACATCACTAATTCCAAAAATTGACTAATTGGCTCAATATGTTAAGAAATACAAGCTAATTTAGCCCCAAATCACATCTTAGATTTGTAATTAGGTTAAATGTGTTCAAATTGGCCCTAATTACCTTCATGTTTACATTTGTGATAAAAATTAGGGTTTAAGGTTGTAATAATCAACGAATTAGCTCAATATGTTAATAAATATAAGCTAATAAAAAATTCTACATAATGTTTTCCCATAAAAACTTCATGTAACAGTATGAACAGTGAAAGCCTAAAATATTTGATGAGCTAATTAAGCCCCAAATCACATCTTCGACTCACAGTTAGGTTGAATGGGTTCATAATAGTCCCAATTACCTTCATGTAAATGTATTTGTGATAAAATCAGGGTTTATGATTTAGGGTTTATATTTATGATAAAATTAGGGTTTATAGTTTAGGGTCAACATATTAGGAAACATGAGCTAATTTAGCCCTTTGAATCACATCCTAGACTTGTAGTTAGGTTCAATAGGTTTAGATTTCCCCCAATTTCCTTCATGTTTGCATTTATGAATAAATTAGGGTTGATTGAGCCATAAATTAGGTTCATCAGGCTTAATTTGGCCTAAATCACATCTCTAATTTCACCAATTAACTAATTGGATCAATTCATGATATAATTAGGGCTAATTTAGCCCCAAATCACATCTTGCTCTTGTAGTTAGGTTGAAGGGGCTCAAATTGGCCTCAAATTCCTCTTTGATTGAATCAATAAACTATTTGGTTCATTATATGATGACATTACGGTCAATTACACTCCAAATTTCATCATATACAATTGAAAATAGGTTCATGTGTCTCAAATTTTTAAAAATCATGTCATTGATTTCACCATTTGACTAATTGGCTCAATCTATGATGAAATCAAAGCCAATTTAGCCTCAACTCACATTGTATAGTCACAATTAGGATCAAGGGCGTCATATTCACCCTAATTACCTCCATAATTAAACCAATCAACTATTTCATTCATTAAATGATGACATTCAAGTTTATTGAGCCCAAAGCCACATCTTATACATGTTAAGCTTGCATATGCCATTGAATTAAATGATTATTTGCTTCATTCTTTGATTAAATTAGCACTGATCAATCCCCAAATCATATTTTATAGTCATGTACTTAAGTTGAAGGGGTTCAAATTAGCTCCAATTGCCTTTAGATTCAACCATTGGACTATTTATCTTATTTAGTATGACATTGGGGTTGATTATCCCAAATTAAACATTTTATAGTCAAAATTAGGTTCACGAGGTTCAATTTCACTCAAATTGTATCATTGATTGCAACAATTCACTTAATCTAAGCAAATTTATCCTTAAAACACATCCTATACATGCAATTATGTTCAAGGGGTTCAAATTGATCATAATTTTTTCAACCATTAAAAAAATTGACTCATTCATTCATTTTGTAATGAAATTGGGCCTATTGAACCCTAAATCATGTTCTATATAGTCAAAATTATGATTATGGGTGAAAACTCACCAAAATTACATCACTTTATCCATGATGTCATTTTTGTGGTAGTGCATATCATGACACACTCCATTTTAAAATAAAATTATAAAAAATATAAATGTGAACTATATAAGTATAAAAATATATAAATGTGAACTAAATAAGTATAAACATGAATTATATAAATATAAATAAGTGTATATCATGATACATAGCTAAGTTTAAACACATATGAGTAGACTAAATTTATTTTTTTGATGCTATGACAACATAACACGTACACATTATAACATGTATGCTTTATAGTGCATATGCACTATATTTTGTTTGAATTCAAAAACCAATCTATTTGGCTCATAAATGGCTTGGATTCCTTAGCCAAAGGCTTGTACTTATCAACACAACCAAATTTGAGAGTTTTGATAGAAAACAAAAAAACCAAATCCCTTCACCAAATATAATACAAATTTTTATGATTATATTCATAAAATTATTACCATGACAACAAGCATGCTCTCCTCTTTCCAAATATATAGTTTTTATAAATTTTAGACTAATTTAAGGTTTTATTCTATGTTGATTTCTAACTATAACTCTTTTACACCACTACATGCCACAAATATACATGCCTATATATGTTTGTATATCTTTTTTTTTCATTTATCCAAATGTAAATAAATTATATGGTTACAAACTAGGCCTAATTCTACACACATTTTAAAAAAATTAGTTTCTTTTTAGGTAGTTATGGAGGTGCAAAGGTGGCTATCCATTTTTTGTCAGTTTTTAAGATTTATTTACTTGTAAAATTAATAATAATAAAAAAATTCATTGGAAAAAAAAAAAAAAAAATAGGTTACAAACTATATAATCTTTACTAAAGTTTTATTAAATAGTTTTAAATAGTATTAAATGATGCTAAAAAAATGAGGGGATGCATGATCGACTATACACTCTATTTTCCTAAAAAAAACAAGAGTTTCTATTTAAATTTTAGAAGTTTAACATATTTATACTTAACCATTTAAAAGAAATTAGTGTTTTGGAAACTAGACTCAAAATGCTACAATTCATTTTCTTACACTATACTTAAATTTTGAGTGTAGCCATCTCAAATTATCTATAGAAGTTCAGATTTATCAATTTTGAGGAAAAGTATGTTCATAAGTAGGCCCCTTTTCATCCACCAACTTTATGAACTTACCCAATACTCATCCTATTTAGCTAAAATATTTGATTAATATAAACAAATCTAGTGCTTCGTGAGATGTGTTTTCCGTAAGAGTGGAGCTTTCTATCATGTATAATTAATGTCTCTAGCATTCTCTTTGAGCCTTATTTATAGAGACCTGCTAGTTTCCCCAACGTAAGGAACTCCACAAGAACATGAAATGATGTAAATGTGTTTTTGTGCTATAGGATCCAAAAAATATTGAGAAAAGTCTAAAGACATTTTAAGTGTGTTATGAGGTTTGAATGTAGTTTGTATACCAACCTTTCTCATAATTATTGATATATTTTATGAAATGCCTTTAACATAGGGAATGGTGATCATAAGGCCATCTAAATTCAATCCATTATCTCTTTGTCTCTAATTGTTCATCTTATGAAAATATTTTTTAATCTCCCATCTCTTATAATCGTTATCCATTAATAATTTAATGAGTTAATGTTTTCTTTTATAGGTTCTTAGGGCCCGATATCTTAAAATCCCTTGAAGCAAGAAAGTAAAGGACAATGATTTTATGGTAATGTGGTGCAAATAAGCTTGAATATATAGATCCGCGTGGGTTTTCTTTCTATATAATTCATGAGATAAAGTGCCATCATGTCCTTTTGAAATAAATACTTCAAGGAAAGGCAAATTATTATTCTCTTATTTTTCCTTAGTAAATTGTATTTGGTTTGATATTCCATTTGGATGTATTGGGAATTTATCAAGTTCATCATTACCGTGAGACCACTTAAGATTGGTGTCATATATAAATATATGCCACCACTTAGGTTTTATCAGGTATGAATTAAGTGTTTGAATCTCAAAATGTTCCATGAATAGATTTGTAATTATAGGAGATAATGGTGAGCCCATTACCACTCATGTTTGTTCATAATATTCACCTCTAAAAGTGAAGAAATTAGACCATAAGCATTATTCCACTGAATATGTTATTTTAGAGTCTATAATATCACATATGATACCCATAGTATCATTAATAAGGGTCTTCATAAATCATAAAACCACATCAAAACTAATGTAAATGTCATCTTTATTTCCCCTTTTTTCTTTTATCTTACAAACAAAATGTTCTAAATTTTTGGTACAAGATGATGAATTTCCCACTAAATGTTTTAATTTTCTTGCTACCTATTTTTAAATATTTTAAGAAGGATCATTACTTGTATTAAAAATAGGTCTCAAGGAGATGCCATCTTTATGTATTTTTGGATCCCCATAATTCCCAAGGGCGATGAGTGTAGACAAGATTAGCCATTCATTATATCTATCACTAATGGATGAGTTATTTATAGTTTTAGTGACATATTTTACAATTTTATTCAAAGGTTTCCTTGATATTTTTATATAGCTTCAACTTATGTCTAAATGTTCAAAAAATTAATCATAATAATACTTCATATCTAAAAGCATCATAGTATTGTCTTTATCTACTTTGAGAATGATAACATCCTTATTTTACCTAAGCCTTCTTAGTGCTAATTTATCCTCTTTTGAAATATTATTTTTTGAAGGGTGGGCCTTTTTTAAATTAAGATATCATTCCTCTCTCACTTCTTTCATAATATCTACTTCAAGTTTTTGCACACTAACCTCTCGTCCTATCATGAAGTCCTCATATGGTATTTTCGAAGGGGAAACAAAACAATTAAGACCACGACTCATTTTTTTTGAATAATGGTTATGTAGAAATAGACTTGAAAGGTTAAGGATATTATTGTTAATCATACTCTTAATCTTTTCTCAGGTTAGCAAATTAATTTTTGGTTGAGTCACGACACTGCTTCTCTTGGTCTCAAGTTCTATCTACCTTGATTATTATTACAATTGAAAATATTTTCAATATGATGAATCTATAAGTCTCTATTTCAAACTTGAAACATCATGGAATTATGCATAATATTAATAGTAATCTTATCTGAAAATATTTTAAGACATTTTTTACAACTAAAATTCCCTCCACTTTCACTACCATTAACTTGAAGTAAATCTTCTTAGCCTCTCCATGGCTAAGACATCAAATTAACTATCTATAAAATGAATGTTTGAAAAACACCACACCAATTATAACATAACACATCAATTCACATTTTGATTTGTATTTATCACTTCATGTAGCATTTTATGGCATAGTAGCCTTATATAAAAAATTATAGATGTTATTATACCATTATAAATTAACTATTTTGTGAATAACTAAAAAATATTGTTATACCATTTATACATGTTGTAATAACTTTTGTATAGAAAAAAATTCATGATTATCATTGATGTCTATAAGAATCATATAAATTTCACTAGCCATAACATTTTCATAATGATTGTCCTTACAAGGTATGATTTAGATTTAAAATGTATCAAAATATGTCTTTAGACATTATACTATTTCCTTATATGGGATACAATTTTATTATTTTGTTTAATAAATCTATGAAGCATGATGAATTTAAAGGTGTGAATATCCATATAATTGAATACATTTTATTTTTAATGCATATGTGGTAAATAATCTAAATATCAATTCCTCATATTTTGTTATATTGTTTATATATGAAAACCCTAAACATTATACAATGGCATAGCCTTTCCCTAAGGAGTAATGAAAACTATACAAGATCTAGTGACTATAACACACTTGGATCCATCAAATTATATGTTACAATCATCATGAATATGATATGTATCATGATGATCACAAAAAAATTGTTGATCGATAATGTGTCAACTAATGTTGTTGCAACTAATTGATCTTAAATGACTTGTCCTTTGATGGATTTTTAAGATACTAATTTTATGTAAAATTCCATAAGTAGCATTACCCATTTAGCTATGCATATTGATAAATGTGATTATTAAATGAGAAATTTTAGTGGGTTCACCTTTGTGATGACATGCATCTCATTGTTAAACATATAGTTTTGAAGTTTTTGTGCTATGAAAACAAGGGCTCGACATAGTTTCTCCATAACATAGTAATTTATTTCATAGTATGATAGTGTATGAATAATGTAATATGTTTCACATTCTTTGTGATCATCATCATATTGTGCCATTAAATCCCCTAAAGCATGATCCATAGTAAAAATGTAGAATAGAAAAGGCCTATCTAACATTACAAGCATGAGAAAAGGTGGATTAAGTTGATATTATAATTTTGCACTAAAATATTTTTGAAAATTTACATCCCATTATAAATTTGTATCTTTCTTTAGTAAGCACATGAAATTGAACAATAAAAAATCTTATTCCATGAATCCTTCCCTGTAGGCATCATAATTATTTCAATACTTTTGGTGGTGGTATATCTAGAATAACTTTGGCCTTATTTAGGTCTATTTATATGCCCCTATAAGATATGATATAACCTAATAATTTTCCTAAAGATACTCCAAATACATATTTATTTAGATTTAAGCACATATTGTATTTCCATAATTTTTTAGATATTTTTCACAAGTTTGTAATGGTCTCATGTCAATGTATAGATTTTTTAAGTCATAAACATAGTCTTCCATAATTTTATGTATATAAGCATGAAATGTGTGTGTCATATATCTCTTATAAGTGGTAATGATGTTATTAAATCTAAAGGGCATTACCACATAATAAAATATCTCCCATGGTGTGGTAAATGATCTATTTTTCTTAATATTTATTATTCTATTTTTTAAATTGTATCTAGAAAAACCATCCCTAAATGATAATATCTCATAACCAATTGTAAAATTTGTAATCATAATGATATTTTGTAATGTAAAATCATATTTAAGGCAAGCCTTGTTTAAATCACCATAGTTGTATAATATATAATATGCCCATTAGGTTTTTCAATTAACACTATATTAGGAATCCACTTGGGATTGTCAATGAACTGAGTAAACACTACATCTAAAAATTAGATAATTTCATATTTAACAAAAATAAAAAATAGATGATTTTATATTATTTGTTTAACTAGATATATATCTCAGTCAATAATAATATTATGTATTACAATTGTAGGGTTAACTCCTAACATGTCTAGGTAATCCTAAGTGAATAACTCTAGGTAATCATGTAAAAACGGTCTAAAGGATTTTACTTCATCATCCTTTAACATGGCTTCTAGAAGGATTGATATAAGATATTGATCTATTCCATTCTTAAATTGAAATATTTCTTCATTGATCAAAGTTGATTGTATGCATGCATAATTGTTATCAAATCAAAAACATTACAAATCAAATAATCAAAGCCTAATTTATATGTTAAACAAGTGCAAGGTACTTAAGATGGGAAAAGAGGAGATAAATGTGTGCTAATTTCACTTGCCAATGGTGAAGGAGACCTTATTGACATATGGATTGTGCTCTAGATAATGCTTGAGTTGTGATTTCTTCAAATGAAACCATGTATGGATTTAAATAACATACGCCTTGTTGATTGGGTGATGGCTTGATTAAATGATTTTTTATAATTTTTTGGGTAGAACTTCAGTAAGCTCCTAAATATTATTGGAAACAAAGGAGGGGCCCCCAATTTATATATTTTAGAGAGGGTGAATTGATGGTAAGATCTAATTCAAAATAATGGTCAAAGATTGAGTAAAACTCATCATTGAACGAGGGAGTTGGCTCATAAATGTAAGGGGATAGAAAGGCATGGCATTGCCATTGATGAGGGATGGTGGGATGATTGATCAAGTGATGGGATTTATTTAAAATAGGTATGTGAATGAGTAGATATTGTCTCGTGACTTGGTAGTTGGAATGATTGACTTGGGATTTGATGCATGATGGTGTGGTGTGATGATTAGACATTGGCATTTGGAGTGATGTGATGATATTTATTTACTTTTAATATTTGGTGTGTGGATTTTCTTATTATAATAACTAACTAATATAATTAATTAGATATTAAACTATATTTGACTTAGGTAAGATTTGAAGGTGAATAATATTCTATTATCATGAAAAGATTAATTGATTGGGGGTAGGGGGATGGATAATGTTAGGTTAGGCTAAGGATATGATGATGACATGAATAGAGGAATGATGGTATTAGGGTTTGATATATATGCATAGTGATTTTAAGGTGGATTAGGAATAAATTAGGGATAATTAGTGATGAATAGGGATGTCAAAAATAAGGTGTTGAAAGTGGATTTACCATGAGTAGAGTGTCTAGATTTGGATGTCTACAATGAACTATATTTCACATATAGTGTAGTAGGAATTTATTTGGGCCATCTATTTGGACATTAGTATTAGGACCTTTGCTCTCTCCAAAATATGTATGGGAATTTTTTGTATGAAGAAACTTAATATTATGAAGAAAGGAGGGAGATATTCATATTGCCCAAAAGATTCAAAAAGAGACTCATCATTAGATAATTAATCCAGTGTCAAAATTTATAGTGAAACATTATCATTAATGAGGTCAAGATATACTAATTTTAGCATTGATACATGATGAACTATTATGCATGTTCAAATATTGATTCAGATAAATGTGTATGAGTAACAAATTTCTTTGTTTAAAATTCCTTATTAGGTGTTGAATCATATATTTATCCAAGGGCTTGTCATACTTTATGGGTAGATGTAGCAATGGGCTCAATTATGCCTTGTGCATGTTTTCCAAACCCTATCATGTATATTCCATATTTTATAAGTATTTTAGATCAAAACCATTTTTATTTTTAAAAAAATTTGTCGATGAAAGAGTAGGTGGAATAGATATTTGTGTTGGTATATAAATGTGATGAATAGAATGTCCATACTTCTGAGAGGAAATTTGCATATGAGGTATGAAATGATCCATGGGTTAAGTAAATTATCAATGCTTTAAATTTTCCTAATCCATATGATTTCTCTCTCTCTCTCTCTCTGTCTCTCTGTCTCTCTCTGTCTCTCTCTCTCTCTCTCTCTCTCTCTCTCTCTCTCTCTCTCTCTCTCTCTCTACACACACACACACACACACCCACCCACACACACACCCACACCCACACACACACTTAATAGATAAATTTATACATGAATGCAAATTAAAGGATATTTAATTCATGTCATGAATACATGGTCTTCCTAATGGAATATTATAGTTAAGGTCATTGGGGATAATCTGAAAAATATGTGTCTATTGTCTTAGGACCCATGATTATAATGTAGTTTGTCCTAATACTTCCTGAGGGATGTTGTCAAATCCATGAATTTCCATGTCAAAATAAGTGATATCCTTTGCCTCCATACCAATTAAATTTATAAAATAAATATCACACATATCTAGTCTCAATCCATCATCCACTAAAATCCATTTGATTTCCTTATTAGAAACATAATCAAATATATAATGGGAGAAGTTTATCAATAATATGTTTAGGAGGTAGGTCTTATTTATCAATATATAAATTTTCCTTTATCAATCGTAATATGTTAATTACATTAGCAACATAAGGTGGTTCTACATCATGTGGTAAAATTTTGTCAAAATAATCTACATTATTAATATATATCAATGCCACCATATAGAAAAGTAACATATCTATGAAATGTAGCACTGTAAATAATGTAATAAAGTGTAATACATGTGTAAGAAATATATTTATCTCAATATGATAAATGGGAAGGTCACATAAATATATAACCTATAACAATGTGACTTATAGAATAAGATGCTCGTAACATTGGCATGGCCATTGACTATAAGAATTTCCTATATTTGTTCATATAGGCATCATGTCTAACATGTGTGTCCTTCATATCACTCATATATACCATGAATTGCATTTTCATATGGAAAAATTATGTGTAATCTACCAAACATTTGATAAATAACATACATCAATAATGTAAGCTAGAAAAAATGTCATGCTTAGGTCCTGATTTTGAATTTTAGAATATTTGAATTTATTTGTGATTTTTTGAAATATTATCAAAATATGTATAATATAAATCAAATTCAAATGGAAAGGATGAAAAATATTTTAAGATGAGTCCAATAACGGATGTCCAAGACTGATGAATGGAATATTGAACACATAAATCCGTTTAAACTTAGAAATCAAGCAATGACCAAAAATTGTAATAGATGTATTCAAAAATGGAGATGGATTACATACAAAGACTCAAAACTTACAGCTCACTAAGATCATAGCTCTCTCACTCATAGCTTACATAGCTCCTAGCTAAGTAACACAATACAATCGAGAAGAATTTGAATATTCCATATGAGTAAAGCTCACAAAGGGATGCACATATAAGTAGAAGTTAGGAGAATGCAAAAAATACCATGCATGTGGGACTAACTTTCCCTAAATATGTGAAAGAAAATTTGAATATTCCATATGAGTAAATATCACAAAGGGATGTACATATAATTAGAAGTTAGGAGAATCCAAAAAATACCATGCATGTAGGATTAACTTCCCCTAGATATGTGAAAGAAAGGCATCAATCCAACATCCTAATACATGTGGGATAAACTCCCTAAATGTACAAACACAACTAAGCAAGATAAATAGTAGGAAGAGAACTATCTTACACCAACACCCCTCGTTAAGTGTAGTTTAGGTGGGTGGAATAATTGGGTGCTGACAATGAGGCCTAATGAGTTACTTAAGTACATATAAAATCTCATAAAGTGAAGAAAAGGAGATTTTTTTTAGGAAAAACTAACTCCCCCCCGCCTCCCAAAAAAAAAAAAAAAAAAGAAAAGAATAAGACTAACTCCACTTCATAACAAGCCCCATCACCCTGACAAAGTCTATCTCCATTATGTATATGATGACCTCTAAGTAAAGCAAGTGATCAATGTGAGAAATAAGGAAGGAGAAAGATTGTTTGCTTGTGAGGGGGTTTGGCCACCTGCTAAATTGGACCTCACCCTTCGGTCTTCATCAAATGAGAGAGGGAATATGACAAGCAAATACATTTTATAATCTCTTTGTATGTCCTAATAAATCTCATAAAGATTGTTTTTATATAAAAAACTAAAAAAATACAATATATTGTTTTTTAATTAAAAAATAATAAAAAATATAATATATTATTTTTTATTTAAAAAATCAAACATTATCAACCAACCTACCACCATGGAAAAAATGCTAACCCCTAATCATGTTATCCACCATATGTCCCCTATATTAAATATTCACCTCTCCCAAGGATTTATCATGTGCCTTTTAAAAAAAAATTAATATCAATAACACATTGATATTAAATAATATAAGGCAACCCCTCTCTCTCTCTCTCTTTTAAAAAATTAACTTTCAAAAACATGAAACTACCATTTAAAACACATATTTGAAATGAAAGTAATTTTGAGTCTAAAATAAAGCATACACAACTTGCACATGTGGTGAGACGTTTGAAGTTGATGTCAAAAGAAAATTGGATCAAAAGAATGCCAAAGAAGATCATGGATAGGTGTAGGTTTTAATGGTGACACCAAGGTGGAGCTTGGTGAGAGGATGGTAGAAGTTTGATGGAGATGTAGGCATGGTAGACAGTGACTAGGAGGACATTGATTGATTGCAAGATCAAAAGGAGGCCATAGACCAAGCAATGATAGAGAACCTGTAAGGGATGGTAAAGGAATAGATAAGGTGAGTGGGCAATGTGATTTTAGAATTGATAGATCTTTGAATTATTATAAAAAGTAGTATACAAGGCATGACACAAACCGTGTTGATGCCAATGTGGCTGGGGCAATAATTTGAGTGTTATGAGGAATTAGTGCAATGTTGAATCCAATGAAGAAAATATAGCCTACATGGAGACTATACACTTAGTCATTCCTCTTATTTCAAATAAAACATTTAATAGATAACTTGACTTTATCTTTGAACTCTAAAAACATGATAGAATGGGCCAAACATAAGACAAACAAATTCCATTTGGTAGTAGGAGGACAAACCACCTATGATACACATAGATCCGTAAGTTACCTCTTAGCAAAAGATGAAGAATACAAAATAAAATATCACTTAAGATTTCAAAATATATAAAAAAATTAAATGGTGATTGTTTACCATCCCTAAAACTCTAATACCATTTATGACGAGTCCAATAATGGACGTCCAAGACCAGTGAATGGAAGATCAAACACACAAATACATTAAAGCTTAGAAATCAAGCAATGAGAAAAAAAATATAATAGATGTATTCATAAATGGATATGTATTACATACTAAGACTCAAAGTTTATAACTCATTAAGCTCAAAACTCTCTCTACATAGCTCCTAACTAAGTAGTACATTGTAATTGAAAAGACTCTGAATATTTCATATGAGTAAAGCTCACAAAAGGATGCACATATATGTGAAATTAAGGAGAATACCAAAAATACCATGCATGTGAGGATAAATTCCCCTAAATATGTGGAAGAAAGACATTAATACAACATCCCAATACATGTAGGATAAACTTCCCAAATCTAAAAACACAACTAAGCAAGCTAAATAGTAGGAAGAGAACTATCTTACACTAAAAAATAGAATCATTTTAGGATCCAGACAATCCATAATACATGTTAATGCATAATGTGCACCAAATTTAAAGGTATGAAAATGTCTAGAGGAAGTGAATTTAATAATATGCCCCAATGTACACATAAATCACAATAATGTACATCAATATTATATGTGGAGATAGGAATAGGCATGCCCCTAATGACTAGGAAAATTTGAGTGAAAGCATAATAGTGTGTCCCACTACTTGGCATAGAGAGGGCACATAAAATTCCCATTTCTTCTCAACATATACTTAATTTGGCACATTGATATTAATCCAACAGACGTGTTTCAGTTTATATATACAAATATGTAGTGTATATATATTTTTTAATCTTAAAAAAAAGTTATTAAGTAATTTTTAATATTTATTTTTGATTTTAATTTTTTTTGTCCACTTAGTGGGAAATATTATCTAATACATAAATTTAAATGTATGTGATCATATAAGCTTAATGTAAGTCATAACATGCATAGATAGTCAATATATAGGAGTGAACCAATATTATGACATAGAGAATGTGCTTTGCAATGATAATGCTATAAAGGATGCATCGTCATAAGATAAGTTTTAAAAATGTCAATACGAGCATAAATTTAAAAAATTAAAGAGACAAGTGAAAATAAGAATGAAGCTAAGGGATAAAATAATAATAAAGGAAAAATCATATGTACACATGTATTTCAAAATATAAGAGTAAAGGAAATAAGAAAACATCAAGAAGATATGTACAACAAATTATGTTACTACTAACCAATGATTACATCAATTAAATACCCCCATGTAGGTCATGTATCTTTTAACCACCACTCATGTTTATCATATGCTGAGCTCTCTACTTTATCATCATTCATAATACAAATCTCTTTATATATGTCATTAATTTTATCTTCTTTATTTTTTCTTTCAAACCAACTATCCATATCATAATTATAAATGTTGTCACTCTCTTTAGATATAACTAATTTCTTAGGTTTTTATTTTTATACCATATGTACTTTGTTATTAGGATCTTGCTTCTTACTTGTAATTGTAGAAGAATCAGATATCAATGTTTGAGAACTGCTTGAATGAATGATTCCCATTTTCTTGTCTTGTTTCAAAGATGTTCCATCTCTTGAGATAGAAATAAGTTAATTTCCTTAGTAAAACTTAATATCATTATTATTATTATCATTTTTTTGCATATACTTTGATTTCATCCATGATACTCCTAATGTATAATTATATTTATTTAAATAGGGTTAATATATAATATATTGGAGAGCTAATTGAGCCCAAGAGTTATATCCCACAAAATAGTTCTAATGAAATAATAAAATTACATATTTGGATTCAAATGATGAATATCATATCTAAGAGACTTGAGAAGTGTCATTCTACAAGTGTTAGGTTTTGAATTTGTATCAATCATGACATTAGTAAATTTATTATAATTTATGTGAAGACTAATAGTCAAAGGATTTATAAATTAGGAAGGCTTGGTAGTTGCCCCATTGGAAACCATGCTTGTGAGAATAGTATTCTTAGGTACATATTTAATATTTAATTATTTATTAATAACCTATTTCTTAGTTAAATACAATTTATTAGTTTTGTATTTCTTAGTAAAATATTATTTTTTAGACTCCTTTTAATTTTTCAACTTATCTTTGTGCAACTTCTATTGTTGTAGGTTTTCCTTTCGTAAATATTATTTTTGCAGTTATTACTTATGTAATTGATGAGCCAAAGGATTAAATTAATCAAGTGATTATAATGAGAGATAATAGAACCAACACAAGGCATGGTCCCAAATAATTCATGAAAATAACTTAGTCAGCAAACTATCATTGGAGGAATAACCCAAACATGTTGCATGGAAGGATCTTAGGTGTTGCTCTATATCACATTTAAACTCATATAATGTAAGATTAAGAGTTGAAAAATGTAATCTAAAATTTTTAGGGATAATAAATTTTAAATAAAAACATGAAATCTAGTTGAATGAATTACTTTAGAAGCACCCTATTCTAATGGTAACACCTTGGCATGTAGATCTATAATAGTCGACATGAGGGATTTTTTAGTAGGTGTGGGAAATGATTTTTCATGTGTAGAAATTTTAGGATGTACATAGGTTGGATATGTAAGGATAAGCATAAAAATATGAGGGAAACCTTGTGTTGGCCCCACATCTTGGGTGGGCATCATGTGTATACAAAGATATAGATGAATGAATAATAGTGGTCTGAACACTTATGATGGGATACATACTTTATAAATGTTTATTATTATAAATGAAGGGTTCATTATTTTTCCCTAGGTGTGATGAATTTAATGTGCAAAATTTTATAGATGTTTCTTTGAGGAGTGATAAATAGTGGTACATAGTTCAATAAGATCAGACCTATTATTATTTAAATGGCACTATATGGGTACTTTATCATGCCACCAACATGAAAAAAATATGATATGATACATAAGAGATAATTTGAATTTGAAAAATGACTACTTATTGGCACATAGATGAGTTCA
Source organism: Torreya grandis (assembly GCA_037957365.1). NCBI lineage: Eukaryota > Viridiplantae > Streptophyta > Pinopsida > Cupressales > Taxaceae > Torreya > Torreya grandis. The sequence continues at coordinate 4,713,478 of JARHVA010000363.1, forward strand.
TCAGGGTTGGACACCTTGAGAATTATAAATGTGTCTAAGTCTAATGAAACTATCTGAAAGGAAGGACTATTGATCTTGTTATGGCCAATTCAACCCCATTCTTCAAAAAAAAATGGGGAACCCTCTAAAAATTATCAAATTAAGAATTTCAAAAAGTTTTGATCCCTTTCTCATCAGCCTCAAACCTTGAGAATTCTTAAATTTTTATTCCATCTTGGTCTATCAAACATTTAACAATGTTTATAATGAGGAATTGATCTCTATTAAAGATACCTGTAGTATTATAAGTTTAAACCTAGTGGAGTCCTTACTAAATTTTAAAAGAAAAAGGGGTTTCATACTTTGAATATTTTATTGTGTGAACTATGTTTTTCATAGATTTAGACTTTTTAGTTTTCCTAGAGCATCAATGACTTGGAGTCCTACTCAGCATTTCGTAAAGCTCTATCAATAGACATGTGAAACTTTAATTTACTACATGGATTTATTTTAACTTATTTTATTTTCATTAAATATTATAGGAGATCCTACCCAATGAGTAAGCGCAACATGGCCCAACTATCAGAATTGTTAGTCTCCTAGACTTATGAGAGATGTCAGAGTCCAAGAGAGCCTAACTGAATGAAGAAGCATCATGCAACATGATATTTATAATTTTTATTCTCTTAGACTTATTAGATATGCTAGATCCTAGGAAATATCAATTTAATGAAGAAGTGACACACAATTTGATTATCAAAATTGTTAGTCTCCCAAACCTATTAGAGATGTTAGAGTTTGGGACAACCTGACTAAATGAGGAAGTTCCATGTGGCTTGAATGTCAGAAGTGTTAGTCTCCTGGACTTGTCAGATATGTTAGAGCCTAGAAGATCTATATTGAATGAGGAAATTCCATGTGGATATTTTCAGATGTGTTAGTCTCCTAGACCTATTAGAGATGTTAGATCCCAGGAGAGCTTGACCTATCAGACCATACCACATGGCACTTATGTATAAATTGGTATAAAATTTCTAGGATTCCCTAAAATGGTTAAAAGGAGGTACAATTAGATTCAAAATCCAATCAAAGGACACCACACATCACCTCACTACTCTAGGTGGCCAATTCCAACTATAAAATAAGTAAAGTACAATACATGGATGTACTTAGGTGGTAGTTCAACCCAAGTAGGACTAGATAATGATAGACACGTGGTGCCACCAAGAGCCACCTAGGATGCCATAAGGGTGAAATAATCATGTTAATACTACACTCATTACATTAACTACAAGGGAAGCTAGGCCCCGATTGCACAATTTAAAATATCTTGTTACAACTACCAAATCTAAATGGGCAGTGTCTTATTTCAAATTCCTAAGTTAATGCTAGATTAAGGAATGAATAGGTGGATTATTACACCAAATCAAATTTAAAATCCCATTGGGTGAGCCAAAAAATGCCAATAATACATGAGATATTTGTAGATCCATATTAGTGCCCAAATGTGAACTAATTTACTATTATTTACTAATAATTTCCTAGAGTTTTCCTCCTTGATTTTAACTCATTCTTGTACCCTTCATCCCATCCTTGATTAGAATTAGATGCTATCAAAACTTCCCCTTTTTTTCCATGGATGATTCATCCTCCAACCCTAGGACTGATCCTAAATATAGATATATCACCTTCCTTGAGAACTTAACCCATTTCAGGCACTACAAAAAATATTTAAAGCAATTGAAGTTGTGCCTAAGTCTCCTTCCAGTGAAAATGAAGATGAGGTTAAATTCCTAGATGCCCTCAAGGTATATGAAATATTTAGGATGTATAAGGTTGTGGACAAACCATAGTTTTTCCCTTGTACTGACCTCTTCAGCAATATGCTACTCAAATCCAAGTGGGTGCAAGACAGTGCCCAAGATATGGTGTACTCTACAAGGTCTAGGCACAAGATTACATACATTTTAAAATCTACATTCAAAGTGTATTACAATCTCCCTGATTACATAGTTTCCTATGACAAGAATACCATAGATGTATGGGAATTTACCTATGAAATATATATTTCTTGCAAGACTGAGTGGTTAAGCCAAATGCCAAATGGGTCAACAAGGAGGACATTGATTCCTACACTATCCAAAACTTCAAGGAAGGGGTATATGTTGGGATGATATTATTTAATCACTTATTTGGAACAATAGACGTGATACATGTTGATATATTTTAGGTACACCTACTCAAAATCACCCTCAAAGGAGAGGAAATCCTAAACCTTCGGGCCTATCAACTTCTAATTAGTGCACTATGTCAAGGAGGTTCAAGATAGTGGTAAATTTGACATGATGAGTTACCTAGTGGATGTCATCTATGCTATGTATAATATTTATACTTTCCCACCATATATTCTTAGGGGTGTAGTGTGCATGTAGTGTTCTACAGACTATATGGCCACCACTACTAGAATCACATTTGGGAAACATGTGAGTCATTCTACTCGATGGTCTACATGGCCATCAATGAGGTGGCCATGCCTTAAATTTACAATGAGATCAATAAATATATCATCCCTATTTATTATTATTGGTACTATAAGGATGAAACCATCATCTAGGTGGGAGTTATTTGTAAGGCTCCCCTGTACTTGCCTTATTAAATGCTAGATCGATTGACTAAACAAGAGATAACCTACTAACTAATTTAAGTCATCTTCAACCACTGCCTCAGCTATCAATAGAAGGCTTGCCCATCCTTCCCCATCATCATCCATTAGGATGTATATAAGAGTATACATCTATTACAATAGATGGAAATGAGTAGGGATTCTTATATCCTAGGTAGAGTGGAAAATCAATAATGGGACCCCCATAGAATCATTGGGGCCCATGTGATAAAATACTAGTCTCACCTCAACATCAATTACAACCATGAGCCCCATGTTGATGATGAGGTTTACCTCAACCTTATGGATGATAAGGAGGTATTGTCTAGGCTCAAAGCCAAGAAGAAGAAAGGAAAATAGGTTCAACCTGGTCAATCCACCTAGAGTGGCCTTGATTCACTTATGTTAACTCAGCCTAGGGGAGATGTTTAGGTGAATACAAAATATATTTCAAGAAATATCATCTAGGGGGTCCCATCTCCCTTTTCTCCATAGGTTTTTCACCTCCTTGGTCTCTATTCTATTTATGCCACCTCTTACAATTTAGGATACTTGACCATATGTTACATAGACACTATGGTTTTACATCAACAACCCTTAGTCCATCCCAAAACATGACCAACAACATGCATCCATAGAAATACCTTCCCCTACTTTCACCATCCCTTAACAACCTAGTGGATCACCCTTAGTTTCCTTTTTCCCACCAGGCCTACTTAGGTGGTGCCTCCCTTGTTTCCCATTCTAACCCCCCCATAATTACCTTGTTTACTTCTAGTTCTAGCCACATATAACATCCCTACACCCCATTTTATACCCACTCATCCCATTCCATAAATATGGATATCTACAACTCACCTCTAGTCTTTAAGAACTATAGTTTCCTATCCCTCAACACCCCCATTATTTAATGCATAATAGGTGGCTACACTGAACCTATGCCAACTCAAAACTTGATGACCTTACTAATGAGTGCACCTATGTGCATAATTTTTTCAACTTTAACTACTTCATCAACACTTGCAGTAATTCTATAAACGCCCTAATCAACTACCACCATCATTAGCACCTCAAACCCTTATATTATTGTAACATAATCTGATCTAAGAAAGAGGCCCAAAAATAAGATAAAGGTAACTCCTACTGCTAAGTCTATAGTTGATCCTTTTATCCTTCATGGGCCTCCCTTTTCCATTCTCCTAGGTGGCCAAGGATTTGGATTTAATGATTTAATTTCCTCATTCCTTTTGAATACTCCTCTCCTTAGTGCTATAAGCCCATAAGTCAATTTGACCCAAAGCCAGTGGCATGCCTAGATGTTCCTATGGGATTCCATATTTGTCCTTCCCCCTTTACCCCTATTCCTCTTCCTCTTCCATTGAGCTCTTCCTTCCCTCCCTCTGCTTCATCCATTCTTCCTCCTCCGATGGCTCATATTCCACCTCTATCTCTACCACCCTACCTTCACCCCTTCTACCTTGGTGATTGCCATGGGATCCTTGGGACCCAAGATGATCTTGTAGGGAGATTTGAAAGTCTAGTGGGAGTTCTATAGGAACTTAAGGAACATGAAGAGCATATTCGTGCATAAATTCACTCAAGGAGGAGACTCAATCATCTGGTAGACCAAGATTGACCTCTTCTCCCTCACCAAAGTGAGAACATATAGTGAGGAGGAGAAGATGGATAAGGATTCAATATATTTACTATGAGCCACTCATGACATGCTTGATAAACTTATGGAGGAAATGAAAGATTAGGTTTGGGTGCTTGAGGCATAGGTGAAGAGAACCTTCCCTACCAGATTGATTAGTTAATTAAAATAGGCCCTTGTGAAGTTGTTCATAGTTATAAGGGAAGTAGTCAGAACATTGAATATGAGTAGGGAGCACCTCTAGCAAGTGAAAACATACTTACAGAGGATTCTTTGCATGGATAAGTGTAAAAGTCTCACTATGGTTATTAACATTGGCATGTTATCATAGATGAAACTCATGACTCTCTTTGACCTAATTCTATATCAAACCTATGTCAGGGGCATGAGAGCCTCAATTTAGGAATACTTGGAAGTGATGTAGATGGTCATGGAACCTATAAAATAAGGCAAGGAATAAATGATGAATTATTTTAAGGAAGTCAACATCATAATGTTATTTCATCCAAATGTAACCTTCCTAGATAGAGGAGAATTTGAGGTATACATAGGTCATTTCAACTAGGTCATGAGGAAAAATGTGGAAAAGGAAAATAGAGTTGGATCCAAGGTGATTATATATCTCTCCACCCAATGGTGAGCATTAACCAGGTGTTGAAGGTGAAAGTTTCCTTTGAGGCCCCAATCCAAGTGTATCAATGACTACTAGACCAACCAAAGATGATCTTCTAAAAGCCTCCCATGAACTTGGCCAAGCTAGATGTGGAATTAAATTTTTTATAAACCATTCTATCCACCAATGAGGCATAGCCTAAGTAGATGGGAGATGGTTCTTCTCTAGCTACTTAGCATATCAACTAAGTGGGCCTTGAGCATCATTTGGGGGAAGTGGGGAATCTTCTATTTATTTTTTAATATTTTTAGTTGTAAAAAATTTGTGTATCCATTATGGCCAAGTATGTTAATCTCATGGTACTTGGAGGTGATCTCTATCTTTGTAATGGTCAACATTTTTTATGTAAAGAAACTTTGTTAAAATTAATGCAAATTTCTTGTTTTTTGTCAAACTAGTTTCTTATCTATGAATGTGGTCCATTGATCCAAAACTCAAAAGTTTTGGTTGATAAATATCATAATAACATAGAAATAACACAATAACAATGAATTCTCTGAGAAGAGATGTAGCATTACTCAAAATCGCAATACAAATATATGCTTATCTCTGGGAAGAGATGTCTATCTTCACATTTCGGGTTACCTCTTCTTTTATACACAATTTGAAAGAATGGGAAGGATGTGGAAGGTCACAAATCTTGAGGGAGATGAAGTGGTACAACTTCCAATATTTAAAACAATACATAATTCGAGGAATTACTATTTTTAGAAACTTACTATTTTTAGACAACACTATTAAAATTGAAATTTGAGGCACTTCCGTTGGGTTTTCTGGGGTCAAACTTCATTGAGCAAAGCTCAATGCCATTTCATGACATTCCCCTCGTTCTTAGCTTTCCAACGGTTCAAACGGCGAGTCAATTGGAGCTACGGTGCAAAAATTATGGCTCCCGGAAGTTCCATCATCAATTGGGGTGGAATTGTCACCCAAATTGTCGCCTGAATTGATGCCTGGATCATCCATCATTTTCATATTTTGAATAAATGATTTTGATAAAGGATTAACCATATTATTTGATACTAATAATTAATTAAATAGCTATAACATGGTTTACTATTCTAATTCATTTATGAATTCTTGTCATTCTCTTTGTAACACTAGTTACCTGTGTGCTTGAAACTAGAGATTATTTATGGAGATCCTGTGTGTAGTTTACTATAGGAAATTTTGTGTGTTTATGTTTAGTAGATAATTAATGAATTAAGAATTACATTTTTTTTCCTTAGACTCTATCCCCATATGATGATGAGTTTTATCCCTTGGTGAAACTCAGAACTCATTGGTGTAACTATGGCTAGGCACACAACATAGTTCTTGAAGCATTAGTTCTACCTTATCTTAATCCACATTTTGTGTTTGTTTTAAGAATAAAAAAAAGTCCATCCCTAATTTTTTAAATTTTAAAAGTGAAACCTAATAGTGCCTATGATTGGAATTGGTTGAATAAGGTGAGTGTTATAATTTCTCTTAAACTAGTATTGGATCCCTTATGGTAACACTGCATCTCTTAGAGACTCATTTCAAGTAGGCTATATCATGAATCCTAATAACTACAACCATGAAATGTATTGAAATATATTAAATCCTAAAATGGAAGACAAATATCCCTTATTGTCCTAAAGTGTAACTTGAATAGTTAATCTCATAAGTGTCTTAGGATAGGATTTTGGACTAGACAACAACTGATGCTAAAAGGAGGGCCAAAAGGAGTAATTAATAGTAATAATACCATCACTGAAATAATATTTTATTAAGTGGATCTTATTACCCATCCTTTACACTTTCCTTATTTTTGTGTGCCTCAAACATGCATAATAACATTTAGTGCTAGAAGGATGGCTTAAAGAGTAATTATTAGTAAGAATCCCATCCTTGATAGACTATTTTATTGAGTGGATCTTGCTACCCCTCCTTTATGATTTTCCTATTATTATTTTATTCAAACACATATAACAACAACTATAATTATAAAGAGGGTTTGATAAATAATCCCTAGCTCAATAGTTTACCCTTTAACAATCTAGAGCTTACTATGTAGATCACCAGATCTAGATCCCACCATAATAGACTAATTATTTTACCCTTGAAATTGCATAAGAGAGTCTAATTTTGTGGAATATACCTAGACCTATATTCATTCCCACTAGCTCATACTCTTAGTCTACCCCAAACAGACTACCCTTAATGACTGCCCCCTTGGATTGGTTAGTTGGGTCATCTTTTAGTGTTCCCAAAGCCATCCATGACATTCTAAAATATGTGGAAATGTGCCTTCCATGTTTCACACCTGGTGTGGGATGAAATACCAAAGAGCATGTAAATTAATATAAGACCACACCAAGGCTAATAAACATGGAACAAAATGATTTATCTTGTAGGCTAACCTCATTCAATTTGATGGATGCAACCTTATCAATCTCCCTAAGGAATCCATCATAGGGTGGGAGTCATTTAGAAACACATTCTTGGATCACTTTGAGAAATTAATTAAACATAATGTCCTTTACCAAAAATTTATATGTATTAAGAGGTAACCAAATGAGTCCATCAAAAATTTCAATGATAGGTTATAAAATATGTATATCTAGGTCACCATGCTTTATCAACCCCATACTCAACTAGCACTTAAAATGTATAAGAAATCCATGGATCTCTATATGGCTATGTTTTTGAGACATGATTCCTTGATAATAGACCTAACCCTAGATTATGTCAAAGCCATAAACATGTAAAAACAACTCAACCCTCTAGGTCAAATGATGGATCCCATTCCTAATACTTTACCAAACATGCCAACCTTAAATCTCATTCTCTATGAAAATTAGAATTTGCCTATGTCTAAATCACTATGCATAACTAACCAGTTTCCATTGAGACATGTTGTACCAAATCAACACTTGGGTTTTATTAATTCAGTGAACAGTGACGTAGTTCCCCACTTATAACAACAAATTACACTAGAAAATGTGACTAATGTTAAAAGAATACCCCAGAAGTCCACTAAAAATGAGTTGGATGTTATCTAGCATATGGTGCATAGGATAATCAATGAATTATTGGATCTCTAGAAACAAATGGGGAATGCTAGTGGTGAGTGTATGCAATGGGTAATATAACAGATCTATGAATCAATCCTAGCTTAGAGAAGATAAATTCTATGTACAATTCCAATTGGGGATATATTAGATAATTAGGGTCATGACCAAGATGGATCCACTAAACCTAATCAAGGGATATATTACCGTAAATAATATCACTAGGGACGGTTCCAAATCCTCCAGTCAAGCAAAAATACATAGTAACCCTAACTAGGTCCTATGTTTTCATATTCACTAAACTAATAACAAGTAACACAAAATCTAATGTAGTGCTCACTAAAGCTTGTGGAAAAAAGAGGGGTTAATAAACATGCATAGAATACATATACTCACATCAATGTATATTTATTCCTAATGCATAGAAGATAAGTTCAAATGCATATCTATCTACTCTTACAGAGTATACACAAAGTTAGGAATACTTACCTTTAAAGATGGAACTATCGAGCCTCAATATCTCCATTGGCTAAGGTGATTCAAAAGAGGTTGTTATGGTATGTAAGAATGAAAAGGAAAAATCATATTTATGATACATAACCTATCAATTCATCTAAAATACTTCTCCATAAAACAAGATCTGTATCTCCAAATAAAGTATGAAACCCTAAGCTTGCTCCTCAAGAAGAATGGTAGATAAACAGATGCGTAATATATCTTACTTATTCTCTTATTTGTATTATAATTTATGGAAATAGATGTGTATATATAGTTGAATCTAACCATAATTTTAAAAAAAAAATTTATCTGATAGAGTCAACCCAATCGAATCTATATTATTCATTGAAAATAAAAAGTATCAATTAGAATACTAAGTTGGCCTAGTTGACTTTATATTATTAATTGATAATAACAAGTATCAATTAGAATAATAAGTCAACCTAGTTGAATTTGTATTATTAATTAATAATAATAAGTATTAATTATAATACTAAGTCGACTGAGTCAACTTTGTATTGTAAATTGTCAAAAAGGGTTTTAGGCTTAGGAAGGGTTAATGAAGGCAAAAAATGACTAGAGGAGGGTGCAAGTGAGGAGACATGCGTTAGGGAAGTATATAGGAGAATGTAATCTTGATATAAAGTGGTTGGATAAATTGTAGGAATTATATAAAGGTAAAATAATCTTTTGAAGCACCAATGGTCTACCCACCCCTTTCCTAGTATACCCTTTAAGGCATGCACTTAAAGAGATTGAAATTCGACAGGTTCCTACAAGATAGAAAGTGTTAGTAAGTGGTAAAGTTTATAAAAATATTGTGCATAATACATATGCCCCACTATAATCTCATAATGTGTCACATGAATGTAATAGGGGATGGTGCTTTGATAAATAAGATAAAAACACACAAAACTGAGATGAAAAATGACATATGGAAAGTAATACTAAAATGAAATGAGAATAATTTAAAATACCATATACATACCTTAACTTGCCTTTCTACTAAATGATTATATGAAAACATCATAGTATTGATCATGGAGGGTGAAATACCTATATTTGATAAACCCTAATGATACAAAACTAAAAATAGAAGTAATGTGTGCATACATAGGATGGTTAAAGTAGAAATGAGTTAGAAAAATTGGAAAATTAGGATTATTAAGGCAAGTTTAGAACCAAAAGACAAAGTATGTAAATGAAAAAATGATGACAAATGATTATAGAATACACTAAATCACATTAGGAATTAGGTAAAGCATGAATGACACATGAAATATCAATTCAAGAAAACTCAAAAAAAGATATATAAGCATGTGAAAAGTAACCACATGTAAGATAGTAATGTCAAATCAAACATAAAGGAAAACTTGAATGACTGAAAATGAAATGTAAGTCAAGATGTAAGAAAAAAATGAAAAATTATATAGAAATAAAAACATGTAAGAATGCCAAATATCATATGTAAGATAAGTGAATTCCACTAAAATCAAACCAAAACATGATAGATGGATGAAAATCATAAGCTCTAAAGGATGAAAACTGAAACTTAGTGCTTGTTTTGAGATGCAATGTAAGAAAACATCACCACCTAATGATATGACTAGTATGATAATGAGATGGTGTGGTAAATAAATAGTGTAAGGGTGTTTGTGAGGAAGGCCTAGTCCTATCCAAGGTCTTACAATACAACTCACAAAATATAAACCAAGAGGTTTAATAAGGTATATATAATCAGGGATGTGATTAGCTAGAAGTAATATCCAATAAGGGGAATATCAAATAAATATGATGTAAATTACAAATGTGAGGCACAACATGGGTGATGTGAACATCCTTATAAATAATGAGACACACTAGGCAAATGAGAGAGGCTAAGCACTATCAACACCAAGGACTTATGATACTTTGACTAATGAACACAAAGCTTGGGCTAACAAGTGAAGTACATAGATCACCCATGAAGGTTATATGCATGAAAATTAAAATGGACCTACCTTTTGACAATGTGTTCCCTATTATTTAGGACCCCTCATAGAGCTATCAGTCTACTATGAAGATTGGGTACTTGTGTGAGAAAATAGGTGCTACTAGATAGTGTATGATATAATGAGACCTCCTACCCTAGTCTATTGTCCTATCACACCCCAATGAACCTCATCTCTATCATGAGGAAAAATATGGAGTTTGATATTTGACTAAGATAGGATATGTGCCAAATATATATCACATATTCTGGTGTGATTTTTCTTGTAATATTATTTTTGCTTTTAACTTTTTTTTTTCCTTTTAGCTCTTTGGATCTTTCTATTCCTCCTCCTCCTCCATATGGACTTAGAGAACCAAACATGAGTGAAATAGGTGACAAACACAAGATATATTACACTCTATCACTAGAGAAAAGGACCTAAATACCAAGGTGTCTAAAGACTCTTAGACTTGCCAAAAGTAAGTTTGAAATCTCAAAATTGACTAATGGAAAGCTAAAATGAAAGGAAATAGGGTAAATATGGGAATCATGAGAGATAAATCTATGTAATAAGTGATACAATGATGAATATGCTCATAGATAATCACAAGGAGGTAAAATAATGATATGAAAGGGATGAGGCTATGTTATGATAGTCATGTCACTAGAGAATCTATACTGACTTACAATGGATCTAACATGAGCACCAATGAAAGTAGTAGTCATACCAAAAAATTATTTAAAGATGTTTTAATGTGGTAATTTATGAGGAGAGCATGGTCCTATCCATGGTCTTACAATACAACTCACAAGGTAAACACCAATGGGTTGAATGTTAAATAATGGGGGAAAAATAGTCATAAAGCAACTAAGGTAAAGAATGACATAAAAAACAAAAATTAAAGAGATATATAAGAACCAAAATGAAGACAAATGCCAAATTTAATGTGTAAGAAAACCAACGAACCCAAAGGAAACAATGATGCTAGTAAAGTGAAAAATAAGAAAAGTGCACAAAAATAAAGAAACATGAGAAAAAAATAAGATCTATGCTAACGTCTTTATCAAATATGAGCATGTGAAAAACAACCCTATGTGTCTTGTAATATTTCTTGACACTAGATTTGTTTGTTATTATGCATTTTATAATAAGATTAGGCATCGTAATAATAACCAATGGTTAGGTGGATGTAGGTATGGGCATCACAAGATGCTTGAATGTCTAAAAGGACATGTGAATGGGTATCATAAGATTCCCCAACATGTGAGGTGGAGTGAGGTGAAATTAAATGATTAGAATGATTTTCATTTGGTTGGTAGGTACATTTGGAGATAGGTAAATGTGTTGGTTTATTATATTTTAAGGATGATGAATTTGACATAGGATGTGTAGGAGAGGTATGAAGAGGTAAAGGAGGACCATGTATGATATGCTTTGGAGTAAGAATTTGAACTAGGTACTCCTCTAGTTAATTTGACCTAATAGATTGAGGTTCAATAGATGAAATGATATGTTTAAAGTGGTTCATGTTAGATATCCTTTCCTTATAGGTATATAAATAAGGATCAAATATGGTTTGGACAACATTATTAAATGAGGTAGAGGTATGAGGTAATTTTTGTTGATCATTAAGTAAGTGATGATGTGATTATTTAGATTGAATTTGTGAGGCTTGAAGATAGTATTGATAGTGTTGTTTTGTTAGAGTATCAAGATTGAAATGTGGACCAAACAAGGAAGCAAAAAGAAATCGATGAAGTTCATGACAAGACTCATGAGAATGACCTATAGTAACATGCCACCAACAAAATTTATTAGGATTGTACCATTTTGGAGGAGGTTTGGAGGGATCAAAGCTTATGGGTTTAGAGGGTGGAAATTTATTCTTAAGTGATTATAGACACAAGAGAGGGTGGGTTGGGTTAAAATTGGTATTATTAGATACTCCATTTTGAGTTTGGGGAGGTTTGGATGAATCAATGTCATGAGAAAATGATTGGAAATGTTCTTTAATAGTTATTTAAGGTGTTTCAAATTGAGTCATAAGAAAGTATTGCCTTTTTTCTTGGTCTAAGGCTTCTTCTAAAGTTTTAGGGGAAAAGATTTGAACTTTGTATTGAAGGGGAGATTTAAGAGTAGTAACAAATTATTTTAAAAGAGTATCATCATTCATGTTATGGTCCACTTTTTGAGCTATAGACTTCCATCATTTGATGAAAGTGTGAGAAGATTCATTGGGAAGTTGTTTGGAATTGATGAAATGGCTAAGGTAATTTTTAGGAAGGTCATCATGTTAGAATTCCTTCACTAGAGCATTAACTAAATCCTCTAGTTGTGAGATGGAATGTATAAGAAGTTGGTTGTACCATTCAAGAACATCACCAACAAAGGTTTTGGCTAATATATTAGTAGTAGAAAAGGTGTTAGTTTGGACCCATTATTTATAGAGATTACCAAAAGACTTAATAAAGATACCAAGGTCCTTAGTCCCATCATATGTGATAGTTGAAGAAATATTTCCAATTTCTATGGATGTAATGAATAGAGCTAAAGGTTTATTTTGAAGATGTTGAAGAGTTTGGATATTACCATTGGCATATTTAAGAAGAGGGGGGACCAAATTATGATTTGATTGAGAGATGATGACTTGAGGTGGTTTACTAGTCATGTGTGTGTAATAAATGTTGTTGCATGTGCATCATTTGGGAATGCTTAGTTATTTGCATGATATTAATTTATTGAACTATTTGTGCAAGAATTTGAGTTATGTCAATTTGTGAATTGGTATTTGAAGGTGGGGTATTAGTGTTGATAGGAGGGGTATTTGATGGAGGATTCTCAACATTGGTATTGGGAGGAGGACTAGGATGAAGGACCTCAATTGTATTACATTATTTACTAATTGGTTTTGGATTAGGAAAAAAATGAAGGAAGAAATTGAATAGTTTCATCTGAAGTAATAAAATAAGTGAGGTTATGATCTAAAATTATTAATTATGTAATGTTCTTGACTAAGTGGAGGTTGAAAAAATGACATCATTATGAAATAAGACTAGATAAACACACATAGAATAATATTTGACAAGGTGTATAAAGTCGATAGGGTCAACTATGCACTATTTAGAAAATAACACAAAATGAAGACAAAATTGGCCAAACATAGAATAGGGTCATCCTAGAGGTACTAAGTTGAGTGGGTTGACTTAGTATTGTAGAGAGAAAATTTTGATTGAATAACAAGAATATAAAATTTAACATGTCAACTATGTACTATAGGTAGAAAAGGTGAATCAATCAATGAAAGATTGTGTTGACATAAATGACAATATTCTAAAAATAAGAAAGATTATTTCTTAAAATATGAAAGCAAGCATATAAGCAATTAGATTAATGTGGTTGGTCTGATTGGAGCACACAACACAAATCTTGCACCAATATTGGATAGTGCAAGTTTTGCAATACATAATACAATGATCAGAGAGCAAGCAACAAATTGAAATTAAAAGTTATCTAATTGTTCATTCCTAAGTATTGTTAAGTTATAATAAAGTTTTTAATTAATGTGATAGAGAATTGGCTATAAGAAGGGGGGACAAAATTATGATTTCGTTGAGACATGATGACTTGAGGTGGTTGACTAGTCATGTGTAATAAATGTTGTTGAATTTTCAGCATTTGAGAATGATTAGTTGTTTGCATGATGTTCATTTGTTGAACTATTTGTGCAAAAATTTAAGTTTTGTAGATTTGTGCATTAATATTTAAAGGTGGGGTATTAATTTTGTTAGGAGGGGGATTGTTAGTGTTAGTGGGAGAAGGGGTATTGGGTGGAACATTCCCAACATTGCTGTTGGTAGGAAGATTTTCAACATTAGTTTTAGTTATTTTAAGTGTGGTAGAATAATAAGGAAGCTTGAAAAATCCACCATTTTTTTAGGAGTGTAAATGGTATTATCATCAAGGTTTTTGAATAATCTAGATCATCGGTTGGATTGATTTCAACCATGTTGCTTTGGGAAGTGATAATGCTTGTTGATCTTATTATGGGTATAATAAAAGGATTCCCACCATTGGTAATAAGAGGAGGACTAACATGAAGGACCTCAACTGTATTACATTGTGTAGTAATTGATTTTGGATTAGGAAAAGATGAAGCAAGAAATTGAATAGTTTCATCTCAAGTAATGAAATATGTGAGGTTTTGATCTAAATCCTTAATTATGCAATGTTATTGACTAAGAAAAGGATAAAAATATGACATCATTATAAAATAAGACTAGATAACCACACATAAAACAATATCAGCCAAGATGTATAGAGTCAACAAGGTCAACTATGTACTGTTTAGATATAAGGACACAAATGAAGACATAATTAGACAAATATATAATAGGGTCAGCCCACAAGTACTAAATTGACTGGCTTGACTTAGTAATACTTTAAATCATGCCTATGGATGAATACAAAGTCAGAAAATAAGGACCAATGTGATCACATAGGTACTCAGTCGACTGGGTTAACTTAGTACTATAGAGAGAAATTTTTTATTGAATAACAAGAATACAAAGTCAAACAAGTCAACTATGTACAATAGGTAAAAAAGGTGAATCAATAAGTGACAAAAATGATAATGTTTTAAAAAAAGGAAAGATTATTTATAAGTATATAAAAGTAAACATACAAGTATATGAATCAATGTGGTTGGTCTAATTAGAGCACACAACATAAATCTTGCACCAACACTGACTAGTGCAAGTTTTACAATACATAATATAATGATTTGAGAGAAATCATCAATTTGAAACTAAAAGATAGCTAAGTGGTCATTCATAAGTATTGTTAAGTTATAATAAAGTTTGTAATTAATGTGATAGAGAGTTGGCTGTAAGAAGGAACTAAAAAGTAATCTAAGGTTGGTTTCAGGTAGTTTAAGATGAAATGGATCTGTGTTGGTAATGGTACTAGCTTGGTATTGAGGCCTACCCCCTCAATTCATAATCCTACAATGGTAAGGGTATCAAGTGATTTTCCAATATATACCATTAACCAATAATTTATACTTGGCCATAAAACCAAGTCAGATTTCCCCTTGGTGATGAAATCCAAGTAGGTAGGCCTTGGGAAGGTAAATGTTTAAATGCATTTTGAATGTTATGTGATTTGGTAGTGCATGCAAAAGAGTAAAATAATGAAACTAAATGTTAATTTGAAAAACCACTTATTTAGACTATGTGAGTTACTCTAAACATGAAAACAACTAAAAATGAAATGTGAATTAATTACTAGCAAATAGTTGTTAATTCCTTGATTAAGAATAATACAGAGTTGGTTCAAAGAACACTATATGCAAATAGTATAGAATAGAGTCAATTGGGTCACTGTTATTATATAGAATCAAGGTATTTAATAACAAAGTAAAAAAGGTTAACTATGTTTCTCAGATAGAAGACAAACTACACAACTAAGTCGACCAAGTCGACTTAATTCGCTATAGGGTTACAGTTTTGAATACTGCTAACTTGTGAAAAATAGAACTGAAATAAATATTGAAATGATAGAGAGAGGAAGGAAATGAACCTTGGTGGGATTGAATATGATTTAGACTAAATTTTTTTATGTTGTGATGCTCAAATGTTGCTTTGAAGATTTATCAATTATGTCAACTAACTTGACATAGTTTGCACAACCTTGTATACCAAAAATAAATACTACAAACTAAATAAAATAGTTGAATTAGTTATTATAACCTAAATACCAAAATGAAATACTAAAAATTAACTTGACTGGGTTGACTTAGTTTTTATAACTTGACTTCCAAAAATAAATACTACAAACTAAGCTAACTGGGTTGACTTAGTTATTAGAACCTAACTACCAAAATGAAATACTACAAATTAAATTGATTAGGTTGACTTAGTTGGTAGAATTGTTGACCATTTTTCACCCAACAGGACAAAAATCGGTCCCCCTCTACCCCTACTATTCTAGGCCATTTTCATTTTTCAATTTTGCATAAATCTAGCAATTTCTATGAACTCTACAAGTCCATTTCTACAGACTCTGCAAGTCTAAATCTATGGATTCTGTAGGTTAGTCTTTTGGCACATGAAGGATCAATTCAAAGAGTGCTAATTTTTTCAAGGCTTCTTCAGGCTCTTGTTTGAGGAAAAATCATGAAGAAGGCTGGCATCATTGAACCGTTGAACCGATTCAACACTTTGGTTCAATCAGCCTTGGTTCAATGCCTGGTTCAATCGGTGGTTCAATCAGCCTTGGTTTGAGCCTTGGTTCAATTGGCAATTCAATCTCTCCATTTCAAAGCCTGGTTCATCGCTTCAAGTCCATTGCTTCAATTTCTAGGCTTGGTTCATCACTTGCTTCATGGCTTTTGGTTCAAATAAAAGAGTTCAATGGGCTTGTTTCAACAGTTGCTTGAAGCATTGAAGCATTGAACTGGTTCAATGCATTGGTTCAATGCCTTTGGTTCAAGCCTTGGTTCAACTTAGTTGGTTCAAAACTTTGGCACTTAGTTCATTGGCGGGTTTAGACACTTGGTTCATTGGGCTTGGTTCAAAGGGCTTAGCATGCAGCACTGAACTGTTGAACCAATTCAATGCTTTGGTTCAATCATTCAGTTCAATGCTAGGTTCAATGATTAAGTTCAAGTGGTAGTCAGTTCAATCACTTGGTTCAACATCATCAGATCATCGGTTAAGTTCAAGTGACTCGGCATGCAGTCTTGAACCATTGAACCAATTTTTGGTTCAATGGGTTGGTTCAACATTTTGGTTCAAGGGCTTCAGTCCAGCAAGTGGTTCAAAGCAAATGGTTTGATGCTTGGTTCAATTGGCTTAGTGCGTAGCATTGAACTGGTTGAACCAATTGAACCGTTGAACCAATTTGGTTCAACAAATTGGTTCAATGGGTTGGTTCAATGAAGCACCCTAGAGCCAAAGGTCCAAAAGCCCTTACAGAGGGTAGTTCAAGATCCAAATGCCCTTACGAAGGGCAAGAAATATTCCGAAGATAGCTAAAGGGTATAGCCAAAGGCCCTGAAGCCCTTGTGGAGGGCATAGAGAGCTTCGAAAGAGCCTAAAAGACAAAGACAAAGACTGGGACAATTCTTGCAGACTTTTTGTCCACAAGAAAAGCCCAAAACAAAAGACCCATGGGAAAAAGGCTGCAAAAAAGACCTGATGACTTTTACCAAGGATGGTGACATCCCAAAAGCTGTCAAAATTTAAGGAGATGAACTAGCCACTGGGTGACGGCCGCGTGAATGCCAAATTTAACACAGTGAATTAGCCATTGTTTTTGAATTGCCTGAGCACCAAATCATGAAAAGAGCCCCAAGGAATGTAGTGACCCACTAGAAGATCACCCCTAAGGGTTGAAAGAGTAGGAAGAAGACAAGGAGCAAAAAAGACAAAGCAATTCAAGTGGTGGAGGGAAGGTGAGTTATTGTAGATGAGTGGTGTGACCTATTTTTCTATAGTTGGTATTGATGAGGGGACAAACTGCAGTCTGTTTGCAAAAAAGAGGTGTGGCCATGTTCTTTCATTAATGCTTGAATGCCAAAGTCAATTTTAGTGAGTGTACAACATGGTTCTAGCAGGCCTCTTTTAGAAGAATGACATCATTAACAATGACTTTCCCCTTTCCAATGTTTCCAGTGCGTAGGGGCCAGCTCATCAAAGGGTGCCAAAATGGCCTCTCTCTTCCTCTATATATTGTAAAACTTCTCTTTTGAGAAAGGATCAGCTCTCAGCATTAAGGCAAAACTCTACCCAAAAATCTCTCAAGCTTGTAAGGCAGAGCTCTGCCAGAATTTTACCTTGAATCATAACTTAGCATTTTTACCTCCATTCTGAGGTTTGCATCTTTAGTATGTGTCTATGCCTTGATTCTGTGTTAAGTCATTTTCTTAAATGCTTTTATAGAATGATTTTAGCATGTCTAGTGTATTTTTGAGTTTTGTTTTACAGGTCTATCAGAAGTGTCCCTAGAGGAGTGTAGGTGAAGTGGATAGGCTACTGCAGTGTGTCCCAGAATGCCTCTAGTAGGTATTTCCTCCTTGTATCTCCATAGAACCCTGACCCATTGATGCAGAAGGTTTTTTCACTTCAGATGAAGTGTATAGGTGCTTCCTTTTGGTGAAAAGTGTATATTTAGGCTGGGTGGATCACATTTTTTGGTGTATCACCTTTTCTTTTCTAGGCTTAAGCTTTGTTTTCAGCATCTCTCTCTCCCTTTTCATCCCCCCTTTTTTACATTTTTTGTTAGCAGTAGGAGAAACCAGGGCCTAAAAGATACATCAGAGGGAGCTAGTCCTCATCTAGAGACTCTCCCCTCCCGCTTCACTAGTCCCATAGGCAAGAGGGGAGTTTCCATTATTGCGTGAATTATCGGGACAACTAGGATAGGTTTTATCCAAAGAGTTGAAGAATTTTTGGTGTGTTCTTCAACCAACCAACCTTTAGAGGCTTTTGCATCAACACCAATGGTGACTCCAAGTTGAATCTACTAGTTAAGCAGCCTGGTGCCATCAGAAATCACTTTTTGTATGTATAATTCCTTTGCACAAAATCATGGGTCTTATTTTCCTTCATATGACTATGATCAAGCTCAAGATTTTTAGAGAATCACCTCAAGCAGCTCTCCTAGTTGTCCTTCAACGATAAGGGAAGTGGCCCTGGAGTTTGAGAAGTAGATGATGGAGATTGATAGACTAGAGGAGCAGTATGGATATTAGCAAGAGCTGATGTATTAAGAGGAGTGTTTGTTTAGGCAAGCATAGGCCTTACAATCCATGGAGGAGGAGGTAGGAAAATGAAGAAATTCATTTATTCAAGGTAGTCAGCCTTTTGTGCCCCCACTTATTCTGAAGAAAGCCCCCTCTTATGCACCAAATCCTTTCTATCAGTTAGCACTTTCTCACTCCAGCTCATCTGATGCATCTGTTCTCAACCCTGTGCACCTAACTTTCCAACATCAAAGGGCATCAGAGCAACCCCCCATGGAGATCAATCTTCTTAATTCCTTGTATTGTGAATCTTCCATTAGGGGGAATACCATGAGCTAACACATCCCTCTTTTAGAGACTCTTTTGGTGCATCAACAGTCTCTTCCTAGCATTCCTCAACCTCCCCAAGTCCTTCAACATGATGTGCTGATTCTGAGTTAGAGGAAGGAATGCCAGGAACAAACCCAGAGCTTTGAAGAGGATGATGCTGGTGACCTCCAAGAAAAACTCTTTCAGGATAATCTAGCCAAACAAATTGAAGATCTAGAGGCTAAGATGAGTCTGCTTCGTGAAAGAGAGTTCAAACTTCTAGATCTTGTGGAGGAGCCCCAGGACCTTGGAGAAAATAAAGTTGCTGCTTGTTCACAGTAGCAAAATTCCAATTTTGAGATCTTAAACTGGGGGAAATAGTAGAATCATGGGGTAGGAAGGAGGAAAAGCAAGGTTTTTCTCAAAAACTTGAAGAAGATGAGGCTGCTCCTATTCATGATGATGCTAATGACCTCCAATAAAGGTTCTTCTAAGAGGATCTAGCCAAGAGAATTATAGAGTTAGAATCTAAAGAGAGATTCCTTAGCCAGTGTGTGATGGATGGTTTGGACCCAACGACACATTCCATATTTGAACACACCCCACCTACACATTTCCAAGAGAGATATCAGGCCACACCTGATATTGATGAAGTGCTAGCCAAGTGAAAGGAGGAGAATCATTTGATTCTAGATCAAGGACTACCTCCTCTTCCACATGGTTTTCCCACTTCACCCCTTCTCAAGGAAGAACTTGTTCTATAGGAGGTGAGTGAGGAGTAGAAGATCCAAGCTGCAATTTCCTAAGGGGCTATCGTGAGCAATAATGAAGGTGGAATCATCATTGATGCTTCTTGTGAAGACACCATCGACAATGGAGAAGATGCAGGTCTTGCATATATGCATATGTTCTAGCAATATGAGGAAGAATAAAAGCATGGTGAGCTCTCTCCCCCCTTATTCGATGTACTTCCTTATTGCTTCAATGAGGAGGATGACTATGGTGAGAAGCCTGAGTTGGAGGAAGATTAGGAGGATATCTTTGAAAATCTAGAGATCCTGATCTTTGAGGAGGAAAAGGAGAGGTCTATCTTCCTTGAGGAAGGCCTTGAAGAAGAAAGCTTTGAACAGAGGGGTGATGTTCTATGGGATGAGAAATTAGTTTGTGATTCCATTTCAGACATCACCATAGTCACCCTTATTCAAGAAGGCCAAAAGGAAGCAAAGGATGAGTCTGACAGAGCCTATAATGAAGTAGAAGGAAACGGTTCAAACCATGATGCACTATAAGGGAGCTATACATGTCAAAGGGCTAACGGTGATGAGCCAACAACCACTGATTTCTTAGTGAAGAGCACTAGTATGAGGGACCAACATTCAACAAGATTCCAAAGACAAGAAGAGTACATATATGTCAGAAGCATGTTCGATTCTGATCCACTCAGATACCAGCCAATCCAGGTGACAAGCAAGAGGAGTAGGTCACCAAAACCTTTTCTCATTCAACCACTTGTCTGGCACCATAAGTCTTATTGCTAGGAAGGGGACTTAGGAAGTTTCCCTTTTGATTCAGGAGGGAGGCAAACATTCCTAGTTAGCTCTATATAGTAGTTTGCTTTCAGTTTCTTTTCCTGTTTTCCTTAATTGCAGTTTGCACAAGTAGTGTTTTTAGCCTTGTGTGTTTCCCTTTGTGTGTGGGGTAAAAAGCTCCATGTTTGATTCTTGGATCTTTTGGGGCTGTTGCTGATCTTTATTCAAGCTACATCTGACTCCATGCCCAATGGACTACAAGGCAACTGGTCTTTAAGCATAGTAGGCATGCTTCCCCTGGGAGTCACCAATTTGTTGACCATTTTTCACCCAACAAGCCAAAAATTGATCCCCCTCTGCCCCTGCTATTCTAGGCCATTTTCATTTTTCAATTTTGCATGAATCTGGTGATTTCTACGGACTCTATAGAATTTCTATGGACTCTACAGGTCCATTTCTATAGACTATGTAGGTCTAAATCTACAGACTCTGCAGGTTAGTCTTTTAGCACATGAAGGATCAGTTCAGAGAGTCATAGTTTTTGTAAGGCTTCTTTGGGCTCTTATCTGAGGAAAAATCATGAAGAAGGTTGGCATCATTGAATCATTGAACTGGTTCAATGCTCTAGTTCAATTTCTTGGTTCAATCGGCCTTGGTTCAATGCCTGGTTCAATCAGCCTTGGTTCGAGCCTTGGTTCAATCAACAGTTCAATCACTCCATTTCAAAGCCTGGTTCATCGCTTCAAGTCCATCACTTCATTTTATAGGCTTGGTTCATCACTTGCTTCATGGATTTTGGTTCAAAAAAAAGAGTTCAACGGGCTTATTTCAATAGTCACTTGAAGCGTTGAACCATTGAACTAGTTCAACGCGTTGGTTCAACGCCTTTGGTTCAAGCCTTGGTTCAACTCAGTTGGTTCAACACTTTAGCGCTTAGTTCATTGGCAGGTTTAGACACTTGGTTCATTGGATCGTTCATCGAGCTTGGTTTAAAGGGCTCGATGCATAGCGTTAAACTGTTGAACTAGTTCAATCATTCGGTTCAATGCTAGGTTCAATGATTGAGTTTAAGTGGCAGTCAGTTTAATCGCTTGGTTCAACGTCATCAGATCATTGGTTAAGTTCAAGTGACTCAGTGCGCAATCTTGAACCATTGAACCAATTTTTGGTTCAACAGGTTGGTTCAATGTTTTGGTTTAAGGGTTTCAATCTAGCAAGTGGTTCAAAGCAAATGGTTCGACACTTGGTTTAATCAGCTCGATGTGTAGCGTTGAACTGGTTGAACTGATTAAACTGTTGAACCAATTTTGGTTCAACAGATTGGTTTAATGGGTTAGTTCAATAAAGCACCCTAGAGCCAAAGGTCCAAAAGCCCTTACAGAGGGTAGTTCAAGATCTGAATGCCCTTATGGAGGGCAAAAAACATTCCAAAGACAACTAAAGGGCACAACTAAAAGTCCAGAAGCCCTTGTGGACTGTAGATAGAGCTTCGAAAGAGCCTGAAAGACAAAGACAAAGACCGAGACAATTCTTGCAGAATTTTTGTCCATAGGAAAAGCCTGAAACAAAAGTCTCATAGGAAAAAGGCCATAGAAAAGACTTGATGACTTTTGTCGAGGATGATGACGTCTTGAAAGCCATCAAATTTAAGGAGATGAACTAGCCGTTGGGTGACGGCTGTGTGAATGTCAAATTTAGCATAGTAAAGTAGCTATTGTTTTTGAACTACCTGAGTGCCAAATCGTGGAAAGAGACCCAAGGAATGTAGCAACCCACCAGAAGATTTCCCTCGAGGGCTGAAAGAGCAAGAAGTTCATAAGGAGTAGATGTGACAAAGTAATTCAAGTGGTGGAGGGAAGGTGAGTTATTTCAGATGAGTGTCGTGACCTATTTTTCTATAGTTGGCATTGATGAGGGGACAAACTATAGTCTATTTGCAAAAAAGAGGTGTGGCCATGTTATTTAATTAATTCTTGAATGCCAAAGTCAATTTCAGTGAGTGTACATCATGGTTCCAGTAGGCCTCTTTCAGAAGAATGACATTAGTAACAGTGACTTTCCCCTTTCCAATGTTTTCAGCATGCAGGGGCCAGCTCATCAAAGGGAACCAAAATGGCCTCTCTCTTCCTCTATATATTATAAAACTTCTCTTTTTAGAAAGGATCAGCTCTCAACCTTAAGGTAAAACTCTGGCCAAAAATCTCTCAGGCTTGTAAGGCAGAGCTCTGCCAAAATTTTACCTTGAATCAGAACTTAGCATTTTTACCTCCATTCTGAGTTTTGCATCTTTAGTATGTGGCTATGCCTTGATTATATGTTAGGAAATTTTCTTAAATGCTTTTGTAGAATGATTTCAGCATGTTTGGTGCAATTTTGAGTTTCCTTTTATAGGTCTGTCAGAAGTGTCCCTAGAGGAGTGTAGGTGAAGTGGATAGGCTGCTGCAGTGTGTCCCAGAATGCCTCTAGTAGTTATTTCCTCCCTGTATCTCCATGAACCCCTGACCCACTGATGCAGAAGGTTTTTTCACTTTAGATGAAGTGTATAGGTGCTTCTTTTTGGTGAAAAGTGTATATTCAGGCTACGTGGATCACATTTTCTGGTGTATCACCTTTTCTTTTTTAGGCTTAGGCTTTGTTTTCAGCATCTCTCTCTCCCTTTTCATCCCCCCTGTTTTAAATTTTTTGTAAGTAGTAAGAGAAACTAGGGCCTAAAAGATACATCAAAGGGAGCTAGCCCTCATCTAGAGACTCTCACCTCTAACTTTACTGGTCCCATAGGTGAGAGGGGAGTTTCCATTATTATGTGAAGAAGGCAGGAGCTTGGCCTCCTGCCAAGGGTGCAATCTTCTGTGTCAACAATAATATGACTAAAGAAGAATACTGTGTCAACTAAATTGATCTAGTCTTTTGGAGAGTTTTCAGTGATGTCATTGAGGTGTCTTGGTGAGTGGATGAATTCCTTTGATAGCTTAAGCAACAATGATAAAGTGTGCAATGTATTTGTCCTAGTATGTTTGAATTAGGCTTGGTTGATCTTTAGAGTTTGACTATTTAGAGATGATTAGGGATGATTTTAAAGTATTGATCATGTTCAAGGGGTCCTATTAGATGTATATGATGGTTAGAGTGCTTGTGTGTATGAGTGGTATTCATCTAGGTCTTCATTTTGGCCATCTTGGTAAGATTGGTTTAGTGGTAGAAAATCTAAGTAGGTAGTTTGATGACATCACCATTTCCATGTAGAAGTGAGTCAAGGTGATTTGGTCATATAGTTGTAATAATAATTATACCTAGTTTTTATGCACCATATCTTAGGTCATACATTGAATCATGGCCAAATATATGAGGATGAAAAGTTGGCTACTCAGATAGAATTCATTATTTTCCCATACTTAGCCAAATTTGTAAAAGGTTCATTCAAAGCTAAGTAAGCATGTTGATGAAGTCACCATTCACACAAGTGAAGTTGTCAAGACAAAATTATCATATGGGTCTGTTCATTTTTATGGCTAGTTCTTATGCATTGATTCTTAGGTCATGTACTAAATCATGTCAAAAGATATGCATATGCAAGTTGGGCTCCCAGGCATTTTGCAAAATTTACATAAGGTAAGAAAGATCCAAGTAGACATTTTGATGTTGCATATCTTGCACATGTGGATGATTTAGGATAAGGTGATCATATGTGTTTGTTTAGTTTTGAGCATATTTTATTTATGCTAAATTTGAGATTATGCACTAAGGTGTGATAAAAGTTATGCAAGAGCAAATTTGATCTCCCAGATAAATTCTAAGCATAATTGGCTTTGTGATAGAAGATTTTTTTAGAAAGAATATTAATGACATTATATATCACATGTATTAAGGTTCAAGGATCTATTTTTTATATGTATATATTTTCCTTTAAAAGGTGATCATGAGGTCCAAATTTGAGATCATGCATCTAAACATAAAAGAAGTTATTGTAGCCCAAAGTAGGCTTTCTGAGCATATTATAGTTGGTCCCCATACTTAGTCAATTTGAAATATTTTAAGTATCTGGACCTAGTGGAGATCCAAAATATCATGGGAGTTCATATAGTAAATATCTATGGTGCGCACAGAGTTAAATAGGTCAATATGACAACTATTTAGCAGAGTTAAAGTTCAATCAAGATCGATAGTACATGTTATTCCAAGAAGTCAGGAAGTAGTGAGATGAGGACATGTGCACAATGTTTAACAATAAAGAAAAGGTACAAGATAAGGATCTAATAGCTCATAGGAGACCATATAGATTGATCAAGTGGTGCATAGTGATTGATAAAGACCTAACTGATCCATAGAGATCGATGGAGTGCATTGAGTCAAAGTTTCAAGGGTGCACAAGATGAGGTCAAAGTGATAGAGGTTTAATGGTTGAGCATTGGTGCCTATGAGTTAAATATTAAACAAGATCAATGGTGTGTGATCAATATAAATTAGTGAAAACATGAGATGATTATATAGTGTTTGATTTTTAACTATGACTGTTGACATTTAAATATTTGAATTTTACAAAGGGAAAAACTAGTGTCTAGTTTTTGGGCCATATCTTTCAATAGCAATTTTTTTTTCTCATGCTATAAAAATAAAAGATGAATATGAATCCATGGATCATATAATTAACCTATTTTTATGTTTTTTAAGTGTGTTGAAAAAAAGGTATTGAGATTAAAAGTTGACTATGGTTTCATGCTTGTTCTGCAAGTAACATGAGAAGAGTAATTGAACTTATACGGATGTTATTTCAATATCTCTTGATGAATTAGATATTGGGGAGTGTTGTAGATTTCATGAGGATGATATATGAGTATTTTGGAGGTGTGATAAATCTCTATTGAGTATTAATAATTATTAATAAGTTGATTAAATGTTCAGTAATAGTGTTCCTATGTATAAGGTCTCTATTTGAGTTGTTTGAGCATATGCAAAGGTGAGAAACGGTGAATATGATCATTAGAGGATGTCTTAAGGGACACAAGGAGTGGACCTATATATTTTTAAGTGGTCCTATGTTCTTATTATGCTCAAATAAGTGTTAAAGATCTAAATGGGTCTCCATAGGACCTAAAAGTGACTTAGGTCTATTTAAAAGTGGATTGTGCTTAAGTGTGATGTATGTGAAATGGATTGAGGGTGAAGGCATGTATTATGGATAATAAGGGAATATTATGATCTTGTTAATTCATGAATTATCTATATACAGTGAAATCAAATGTGTTGGTTTCTAGGTGTGTGAAAGACTTGTATATGAGAGACTTTGTGTGGAATATTTGTGAGAGAGAATTGTGAAAGGTGAATGTGAGAGTTGTGAAGTGAAGGATAGGTAGAGAAAAATAGTTTTTTGACTATATGTATGACTTTTAGGTCCTATTTCAAATGTTAGATAGTTATCTTGTAGTTTGAGGATATGCTAAGAGGTCCCAGTGTGCATATAAGGACAGTTTGAGTGAAGAAGGAAAGAGTCTGTGACATGCCTATGTGAGAGGCTTATTTCAGATAGAGTTTATGAATATGTTATAAAAGAAAGATCCATCATCAGGTGTTGAATACATTATTTATAAGGTGTATTTTTTTACTTCAAGGGGGGTATAAATGACTTGGTCTTCCTTAGGGGTAGTTACTCCTTATAAAACAAATGTTTCACTAAATGCCTTTGGTCAGGAGAACATGATCAAGGTTTGATAGTCTAAAGGAGTTGACTAGGATCTTATTTTTAATTTATTATAGGATAGTAGTTCATTTGTGTTTCAAGATTGAGAGTGGGTTTTATTCCCCGTGAGGGTTTCCCGTAGGAACTATGTGTTATGTGTTTGATCTTGTGTATGCATTGAATATATGAGCACTCTTGTTAATGCTTCTTGATCAAGTTAATATATGCTAATTGGTAAATAGTTTAAAGGACATTAATTGAAATTGAAATATATAGGCTCACTAATTCACCCTCCCTTAGTGATTTTACCTCTAAAAATTGGTATCCGAGCGAGGTCCTTTGGTAAAAGTTTGACAAATTGAAGGTGATCTAAGGTACAATGGTTAGTCAGAATGTGCAAGGTGGTTTCTCTACTAAGAAAGCACTAATGTTCAATAGATCCAATTATGATTTTTTGAGTGCTAGGATGAATACATAAATTATGTCCCTAAGGTTTGATGTATGGCAATCTATTTTGGATGGTTATGTTGATCCTACTATTCCTCCATCTAGTGCTACAAACAAGAAGTTGTTTGAGAATAATTCTAAGGCAATGAATGCCATCACCTATGGTCTTATAGAAACTAAGTTCACCAAAGTAATTCATTGCATATTTTCTAAGGAAATATGGGATAAATTGAATACTATTTTTGAAGGATATTCAATGGTTAATTTGGCAAAGTTTCAAACTCATAGAAAGAAATTTGAAAGTCTCAAGATAAATAAAGAAGCTATTGTGGCATCCTTTCTATAGAGAGTTGATGAGATTGTGAACATCATCAAAGGTCTTGGAGAGAACCTTGAAGAAACTAATTTTGTTTAAAAGGTATTGAGGTCTCTATCCCCAAGTTTGATCTAAAAGTATCTTATATAGAAGAGAGTCATGACCTTACTCAATTGAAGATGGATCAATTGCATGGAACCCTTACTACCTATGAGATGAGGAAGAATGATGACATAACACCAAATAAAGAAGCAAAATTCAATACT
The DNA here is from genome assembly GCA_037957365.1 of Torreya grandis. Lineage (NCBI taxonomy): Eukaryota > Viridiplantae > Streptophyta > Pinopsida > Cupressales > Taxaceae > Torreya > Torreya grandis. Next base: position 4,741,239 of record JARHVA010000363.1, read on the forward strand.
AAAATGAAGACAAAAAAGAAATTTCAAGGTAATAAAATTAAGTAGGATGAATTATTGATATAGATGAGGATGAACTGATTGCTTTAATTTCAAGGAAATTGAGAATAGGTTTAGTCAAGTATAAAGCTAAGCTACCCCTCAAATGATTTAATTATGGTGAGTAGGACATTTTGCTAATAAGTGATCTCATAAGTATAATAAGGATGATGATGAATAGTATGCTCAAGGTCATGATGATGTTAAGAGATATTTTAGGTCTAATAAAAGTAAAAAGGGATTTAGAAGGTTTGATAACAAGAAGAATTAATTCAAGGACAAGAAGAGTCTCTACACCAAAGAATATTGAAGCTCATTAGATGAGAATGAATATAGTGACTCAAAATATGATCATGATGATGATGGTCCTATTAAAGATGAATCTCTTTTCATGGCCAAGGAAGGAAGTTGCTCATAACAAAAGAAGTCTACTTGGAGTGATTTAGATGATGAAGATGAGGTGGACTATGAGACTTATTGATTAATGCTCATGAAGAACTAAATATTGAGAAGAATATCAATAATAAGATGAAATCTAAACTCAAGGAATTTGAGGAAAAATTTAGTGTGTTTAAGGTAAGAATAGATGAAGATGCCAAGAAGCATGAAGATATGGTCAAACATCTCAGTTGTCAATTAGAAATCCTATCTACAAGCTTAAAAGTTATGAATGTAAAAGGTATGTAATTGAAAATGAGTCATTGAAATCTGAGTTAGAGAAGGTATCTAGTAAGGTTATGTCATTTATGAGATTTGAAAAGAGCTCAAGTGATCTAGACAACATTCTGAATGATTGAAAGCATGCAAGTGATAAGACTGATCTAGGATACAAAGAAGGACTAAAGACTACAACTCAAGATAAGATGAAGACTAATGTGAACCAAGACAATCAGTGTTTGAAGTCAAGTCATAAAAAAAATAATGAAGGTGATGGTATAATGAATAAAAATAGATCAGAAAACCAAATGCCATGAGGTATGCAATCAATGGTTACTGCTATACTTGTAATCATTTTGGGCATAGAGATAGAGAATGTATAAGACTTGTTAAGAATGAATTTTCTTGAAATTATGATGGGGGTCATCAATCAAAAAGTGTAAGGTTAAGTGTCTCAACTATCATAATGTGGGACACTTTAAAAAATGTTTTCCATTTAAGGTAAGACAAGTTGAGTTTCCTTCGAGAGATATTGAGTGTTACAATTGTCATGAACTAGGACACATTGTAAGATTTTGTCCAAATATGGAAAGGTAAAGAGAGATTTTGGAAAAAAATATGGTGTGATTCAATTATGAATAGAGAGGTCACATTTTTAGGTTTTACAAGTAAAGGCCTAAAAACTAGAATATGTTCATTCAAGCTCCCAAAGTACATAAAAGAAGACAAGTTAACTCATAGAGACAAAAGGTGGTTAGTAGGAGTTATGATGAGTCTGTAGGTTCAAGTAACTTGTTTGATATGGTGGGAAATGCTTCTAAAGTTGAAGAGTCCCAAGAGGTCTCATTGTCTATTCATATTGATAATGAATAATCTGAGCTCAAAGAAAAGACCAAGGTGCTGGTTGAAGCTAATTTTTAGGTATGTATGGATCCAAGTGAACATCCTGCTATTGTTAAACAAGTTCCTAGTAAAGAGGATCCAAGATGCAAGGAAGATTCTTCAAATGAAAATGTATGCCATGAATCTATGTTATCTCCATGTATTGATAATCTACTCATAGAATAAAATGATAATGTTGTAGTAGCTTATGAATTTGTTTCTCTAAAACCAAAAAAGAAGAACTATAAGTATCAATTGAGAAAGGAAGAGGAATATGAGAAGGTTTTTTTTGTTTTAGAGCATTGAGGTATAGAGGGTATCTCTATATATGCTTCTTAATAGACTCCTTTCGAATGGATAAGCAAGTAATGATATAGTGATTTTTAGTTGGAAAAATCTATAGGGTCAGATTGATGGTTCCTAGATGGCAAAGGAGGATTTGTGATTAGTCAAGTTTGTGCTTTTAAGTATGCAAGTCCTAAAATGGATTATAGGAAGTCAAGCTTACAAATGGTGTGGAAGATAAAATCTTAGTCCATAAGTATGTAATGGTTGTCTCCAAGTGTACAATAAGTTTTGGAGGTGGACATTGACTGGAAGATGCTATGTTGACTTTATTTGTTTTGAGATTCTAGGGTTTTGGGCTCTACTAGAAAAGTGGTATGCATTATGAGTTGAGGTCTAAGGATTATTAACTTAATTAATGGGAAAAAATAAATATTCATAGAGATTTGAAGGTTTGTGGTTCTCAAGTTATTCAAGTTTTTGTCAATATGGAGGGCTAATTGGGCAGTAAGTTTGTGAAGGAAGTATGTTACAGAGGATGAGCTTGTTGTTTAAAATTGGTGTGATCAAGAAGGCATATTAGAGTGATCTATATATGAAGTTTTAGGTCTTGAAGATGTATCTATTGAAATGTATGGGCTCTAAAAATTCTAGGTAGGGCTACAAGGAGTCAAAGACATGCCTAGTGTGAAGAAGAGTGTTTTTGTTCAGTTTCTCCAAAAGAGAAAAAGTATGAATGTTTTAAGGTGATTTATCAATTTTATTTAGAACATGTTTCATATTTTATGATTGGTATGATGCTCTGTTAGTGGTCATGGAAGTGTCTTGAAAGAGAAGACTAGTAAGCCTGCATGATGGTTCCTAATGGTGTGTGGAGATCTGAAGATGCTCAAGTGGTGTAATGGATCATAAATCTTAGGTGGAGTCCCTATAAAATGTTTATTAGTAAGATAAATCAGATTTTAGTTCTTTTGTGTGTTCTTTATTCATTTTTTGCAGTGCTTGGTTGAAGAGAGTGTTGGCATGGAGCAAGAGGAAGTTGTTAAGGCAAGAAGACGTAGGCTCAAGGTAAGGGGGAGTTTGTATCATATTTGTAAGATGGTCCTTTCATATTTGATAGTATTTTTAGGTCTTTAGGATTAGTTGGTGTCCACTTTGTCATTATGTCAAAGAGGGAGAAAGTTCATATTTTGGGAGTGGTTGAAGAGAGAGAAGGTGAGTTGCATATTTTTATATATGATGTTTGTTGACATCATGACAAAAAGGGAGATTTTTGGTGAGTTGTCAATGATGTCATGGAGATGTCCTAGTGAGTGGATGAAGTGATTTGATATCCTAAGCAATAAATAAAAAGTGTGCAATGTGCTTATCATAGTATGATTGAAGTAGGCTTGGTTGATTGTCAGAGTTTTATTGTTCTGAGATGATTAGGGATGAGCCTAAAGTAATGCACATGTGAAAGGGGTCATATAAGAGGTAAATGATGGTTAGAGTGATTATGTACATGAGTGGTATTCATCTAGTTCTTTATTATGGCCATCTGGGTAAGATTGGTCTAGTGGCAGAAAATCTAAGTAGGTAATTTGATGACATCACCATTGCCACATGGAAGTGAGTCAAGGGGAGTCTCAACAAACATCCCTTTTTGTTATAAAAATTGTACCTAGTTTTTATGAACTAGATCTTAGGTTATGTCTAAAAGTGAGGCTAAATATATGAGGATGCAAATTTGGCTACTCAGACATAATTCACTATTTTCCCATACTTAGCCAAATTTGCAAAGGGTTCAAGTAGAGCCAAGTAAGCATGTTGATGAGGTCAACATTCACACAAGTGAAGGTGTCGAGATAAAATGATCATATGGGTCTATTTATTTTGTGCCTAGTTTTTATGTGCTAATTATCATGTCATGCACTGAAGGGCATCAAAAGATATGCATATGCAAAGTTGGTCTCCCAGGTATTTTGACAGTGTTTTCCCATACTTTGCCAAACTTGCATAAGGCAAGAAAGAGATGAGTAGTCATTTTGATGCTGACATATATTTCATGATTGGATGATTCAAGAGAAGGTGATCATATGGGTTTGTTCAGTTTTGATCATAGTTGTTTTTCTCTAAATTTGAGATCATGCACTAAAGCATGACAAAAGTTATGCATGACCAAAGTTGGTCTCCTTGACAAATTCTAAGCATAGTTGGTTCTGTGACAAAATATTTTTTAAGAAATAATTTTAATGATGATATATCTCACATGCATGAAGGTTATAGGATCTATTTTTTATATGGATGGATTCTCCTTTAAAAGGTGATCATGAGGTCCAAAATTGAGATCATGTATCTAAATACAAAAGAAGTTATTACAATCCAAATTAGGCTTTATAGGCATATTGTAGTTGGTACCCATACTTAGTTAATTTGGAAGATGTTAAATATTTAGACCTAGTGGAGATATAACATATTGCAGGAGTTCATACATTAAATATCTATGGTTCACATAGAGTCAAATGAGTCAATGTGACAACTATTTAGTAGAGTTAAAAGCTGAGTAGGATTGACGGTGTGCGTTGTTCCAAGAAGTCAGGAAGAAAGAGATGACTATATGACCTGGATGTTCAAAAAATGATAAAAGGTATAGGATAAGGATCTAATAACTCATGAGTGATCATACATATTTATTTAATGGTGCATGGCATTTGATAAGGACCTGGCTGATCCATATAGATCAACATAGCACATTGAGTCATAGTTTCAAGGGTACACGAGATGAGGTCAAAGTGACAGAGGTTTAACACTTGAGCATTAGTGCCTATGAGTTAAAGATAGAACAAGATTGATGGTGTGAAGTAAATATTAAATAGTGAAGACATGAGATTATTTTATAGTGTTTGATGTTTAACTATGATCATTGACATTTAAATATTTGAATTTTACAAAGGGAAAAACCAGTGTCTAGTTTTTGGCCATATATTTTGATAAAAGATGAATTTGCTCATGATGTAAAAATAAAAGATGAATAAGACTCCATGGTGTATCTAATGAACATATTTTGAAGTTTTAAAAGTGTGTGTAGACAAATTTATTGAGCTTTAAAGTTGACTGTGGTCTCATGCTTGTTGTACAAGTAACCCAAGAAATGTAATTGAGCTTATATGGATGTTGTTTCAATATATCTTGATGAATTGGATATTGAGGAGTTTTGTATAATCCATGAGGATGCTATATGATTATTTTTTAGGTGTGATAAATATATCTTGACTATGAAAAATTCTTAAGAAGTTGACTGAATGTTTGATAATGGTGTTCATGTATACAAGGTCTCTATTTGAGTTGTTTGAGCATACACATAGGTGAGTAAAGGTGACGATGATCATTAGAGGATGTCCTAGGGGACATAAAGAGTGGAATTATGTATTTTTAAGTGGTCCTATGTTATTATTATTCTCAAATAAGTGTCAAAGAGCTAAATGGGTCTCCATAGGACCTAAAAGTGACTTAGGTCTATTTAAAAGTGGATTGTGCTTAAGTGTGACCTATGTGAGATGCCTTAAGGGTAAAGGCATGTATTATGGTCAATAAGGAAATATTATGATCTTGTTAATTCATGGATTTTATAGATATAAGGAAACCAAATATGTTATTTTCTAGGCATGTGGAAGACTTGTATGTGAGAGACTTTATGAGAGAGAATTATGCAAGGTGAATGTGAGAATTATGAAGCAAAGGATAGGTGGATCAAAATAGTTTTTTGACTATGTGTATGACTTATAGGTCATGTTATGAATGTTATATAGTGATATTTTAGTTTGAGGATATGCTAAGAGGTCATAGTATACATATAAGAATAATTTGAGTGAAGAAGGAAATAATTTGTGATATGGCTATGTGATAGGCCTGTTTGAGATAGAGAGAGTTTATACAGAGGTTAGAAAAGAGAGATCCATCATCAGGTGTTTAATAAATAAGTTATAAGGTGGAGGTGTTTAATTTAAGGAGGGTGTAAGGGAATTGGTCTTCCTTAGGGGCATTGCACCTTATGAAACAAATGTTTCACTAAATGCCTTTTGTCAAGAGGACATGATCAAGGTTTGCTATTCTAAAGGAGTTGACTAGGATCTTGTTTTTAATTTATTATAGGATAGTAGTCCATTTGTGTTTTAGTCTTGAGAGTGGGTTTTATTCCCCATTAGGGTTTCCCATAGGAACTATGTGTTATGTGTTTGATCTTGTGTATGGATTAAATGTATGAGCACTTTTGTTAATACTTCTTGATTAAGTTGATATATGCTGATTAGTTAATAGTTTAAAAAACTAAAATTGAAATTGAAATACTTGGGATGAATAATTCACCCCCAATATTAGTGATTATACCTCTAATATAGCTACCTATATTCATTGAAGACTTGCATACACATAACAGAGTTGATTTGATATGACTGTATGTTAAACCTATGCATATAAAGTTAGAACTATATCGACTAGTTTAATACAGTACTATAAATATAGAAAATATAATAAGATGATAAAAATGAAAGTGTGAAAGAAAACATGCATGGGTTAGATTCATGTTAGGTTCACTAGAATGTATGCAATGGAAAATGCAGTAGATCTATGAATCAATCCTAGCTCAGAGAAAATAAATCCTACTTACAATTCTAATTAGAGATACATTAGATAATTAGGGTCATGACCAAGATGGATCCAATAAATTTAGTAAGGGGATATCTCACCACAAATAGTATCACTAGGGAGGTTTCCAAAGCCTCTAGTCAATAAAAACTCTACAGTAACCCTAACTAGGTCTTATGTTTTCATATTCACTAAACTAATAACAATTAAAGAAAAATCTAATCTAGTGCTCACCAAGCTTTTGGCATGAAGTGGGGGTAATAAACATGAAAATTAAACATACATAAAAGACATATACTCATGTCAATGTATAAAATATCCTAATGCATAGAAGAGAAGTGCAAATGCATATCTATCTACTCTTACAAAGGAAGAACAAAGTTAGAAATACTTACTTTTGAAGATGAACCCATCAAGCCTCAATATCTCCCTTGGCCAAGGTGTTTCACAAGAGGTTGTTGTGGTATGTAAGGATGACAAGGATAAATCAGCTCTAGGATAAATAACCTATCAATGCATGTAAAAAACTTCTAAATAAGACCAGATCTGTATCTCCAAAGAAAGTATGAAACCCTAAGCTTGTTCCTCAAGTAGAATGGTGGATAAGCAAATGCACAATATATCTTAATTCTTATTCTCTTCTCTATCTTATAAATTATGGAAATGGATGTGTATATATAGTTGAATATAACCCTAAACCTTTATGAAACTTTAGTCGACAAAGTCAACCCAATCAACTCTATTATTAATTGATAATAACAAGTATCAATTAGAATACAAGAAAACACCCTGAAAACTTGTATTAACAAACTCTTTACAAAAGGAATACAATTGAAGAAAGCTTCTTTCTTCCACACCTCTCCTAGATGTATAGATCTCTCAATAGATCTCTATTCCTCAAGAGCTATCTCTCTCAAGAACAATCAACTCCAACAAGCCTGGATTGATTCAATTCTATACTGTTCTTCACACACAATGAATTACAATAATTCACCCAACTATAATAATCCACTACAAGACTATTACAAAGCTAAGAAGATCTAATTCTACATATAGAATTAGGAGACTTGAGCATGTACTTCCAACAAATAGTTAAACCACTTAAACAAGGGCTCTAAAAATAGTAATGCTAATAATAGAGATGCGAGCTTGAGTCTACAACTGAAACTTATCATGCAAACACTCACATCTGTCCATGGAAATAGCTTTCTGGACATGCAGGTAACCGACGTCGGTTCCTGCTGCTTGTCTGTGACCGCCGTCAGTCGATTCTCTACCGACGTCAGCGTCTTTGCAACTACCTGTGACTAACGTCGATCGCTCCTGACCGATGCCGGTGTCTGTGTAGACCCGAATCTGATAAACTATGCTCCTTGGTGAAGTTTTTAGCTCCACACCCTAACAATCTCCCACTTGGAGATAAACAGCTGCACCAGTACCTGTACAGCAACATCTTCTAGCTCCTCTATCTTCAACTCAATCATGAAGACCAACAGAAGTTGAATGAAGATTTAACTTCTCCTTTGTAACCAGCTTTGTTAGCATATCAGCAAGATTCCTATCTGTATGGATTTTCTCCAGCTTCAACTCACCATCTTCCAATACCTGTCGTATGAAGTGATACCTTAGCTGTATGTGCTTTGTTCTTGAATGAAAGGCTGAATTCTTAGCCAAATGGATTGCACTCTGACTGTCACTATACAATCTGCAACTCTCATGCTCCCTACAAAGCTCATCCATGAACCGTGTCATCCATATCATCTCCTTGCTAGCTTTTATGGCTGCAATATATTCTGCTTCTGTAGTTGACAAAGCAACAACCTTCTGCAACTTAGATATCCAGCTAACCGCCGTTCCACCTACAGTGAAAACATAACCTGTAGTGCTCCTCCTGCCATCCAAATCACCTGCCATATCTGAATCTACATAGCCATGTAGAGAAGTATCTAAACCTCCATAGCACAAGTGCCTACTGCTGGTTCCTCTCAGATATCTAAGGATCCACTGAACTGCTTTCCAGTGTTCCTTACCTAGATTGGCCATATACTTATTTACCACTCCCACTGCTTGGGCAATATCTGGTCTAGTACACACCATTGCATACATCAAACTCCCTACTGTGGAAGAATATGGAACCTTACTCATGTACTCTACCTCATCATATGAATTAGGACATTGTTCTTTACTCAACTTAAAATGTCCAGCCAAAGGTGTGCTTACCGGTTTAGCATCCTGCATATTGAACCATTTCAACACCTTGTCCACATAATCTTTTTGAGACAATATCAACCTGTGATTTTTCCTGTCTCTCTTAATGCTCATGCCAAGGATTTTCTTTGCTGCTCCCAAATCCTTCATAGCAAACGTTTGAGCTAATTTCACCTTAAGCTCTGAGATATGCTGCATGTGAGACCCTGCAACCAGCATGTCATCTACATACAACAATAGAATAATATATCTACCATTATCAAATCTCTTGAAATACACACAATGGTCTGATTGACACCTACTCTAGCCATGCTCAGTCATAAACCTGTCAAATTTTAAGTACCATTGCCTAGGAGCTTGCTTGAGGCCATACAAGCTTTTCTTCAACCTGCACACAAACTTCTCCTTACCCTTGACCTCGAATCCTTCTGGCTATTCCATATATATTTCCTCATCCAAATCTCCATGAAGAAATGCTGTCTTAACATCTAGCTGCTCAAGATGCAAATCCTCAAAAGCAACCAAAGACAAAACAACCCTTATTGAAGTCATTTTAACAACAGGAGAAAAAATCTCACCAAAGTCAATACCTGGCTTTTGTGCAAATCCTTTTACCACTAATCTGGCCTTGTATCTCATCTGTCCATTCTCACCTTCCTTCAACCTGTAGGTCCATCTGTTCTTAAGTGTTCTCTTACCAGCTGGCAATTCAACCAAATCCCATGTTTGGTTTTCTCTTAAGGACTCCAACTCCTCAACCATGCCACGCTCCCACTCACTCTTGGACTCCACCTGTATTGCTTCTTCAAAACTCTCTGGTTCTCCACCATCAATTAGCAATAAATAAAATAAAGAAGGAGAATATCTAATTGGAGGCTTACTCACCCTTTCTGACCTCCTGATGGGTGTTTGAGACTCATCCACAACACGCTGTCCACCCAAATTCTCTGATAGTGACCGACCTTGGTCACCTGTAGACTTGTTACTGGCCGACGTCGGTTCTGCCTGACCGACCTCGGTGCCTGTATGGCCGACGTCGGTCTCCGTATGGCTGACGTCGGTTTCTGTCCTGTCGATGCCGGTTCTTGATCTGTCGACGTCAGTCTCTGTGTTTTCCTGTAAGTGATTATTTCTTTTTCCCGCGAGCTCATCTTGGACTTTCACCTCATCCAATTCACCATTGCTCTGCTCAGATTGATTCAACTTCCTTAGCTGATCACAATACATCACTCTTTCGTTGAAAACAACATCACAGCTCCTGATTACCTTGTTAGTTTCTAGATTCCATAATCTGTAACCAAAATCATCTGAGCCATAGCCAATAAACGTGCATCTCATAGACTTAGCATCAAGCTTCTTTCTATTTTCCTTATCTATATGCACAAAGGCTTCACAACCAAAAACTTTGAGATATGAGAGATCAACCTTTTTACCTGTCCATGCCTCTTCTGGAATACCACCATCCAGAGCTGTAGAGGGTCCTCTGATAATCAGGTATACTGCAGTGTCAACAGCTTGTGCCCAAAACTGTAAGGGCAAACCGGCATGCAATCTCATACATCTTGCACGCTCCATTATTGTCTTGTTCATCCTTTCAGCAATACCATTCTACTGAGGTGTCCTTGGAACCGTCCTTTGCCTACGGATTCCATGCATGTAACAATAATCTCTGAACTTATGACTACAGAACTCACCGCCATTGTCTGATCTCATGCACTTTAATCTTTTACCTGTTTCATTCTCAACCATAGCTTTTCAAACTTTAAAAGTCTCAAATACATCAGATTTCTTTTTGATACAATAAATCCATACCTTCCTTGTGGCATCATCTATGAAAGATACATAGTACTGTGATCCTCCAATGGAAGCAACCTGAGCCGGTCCCCACACGTCTGTGTGAACAAGCTCCAACTTGTGCCTCTTCTTAGTAGACCCAGTTTTGAGAAAACTAACCCTTTTCTGTTTTCCAAATACACAGTGCTCACAAAACTCTAGATCTATGCCTTTTAAATCTGAAAGCATACCTTTAGACTTAATAATTGACATCCCCTTCTCACTCATGTGGCCAAGCTTTGAGTGCCACAATTTAGCGTCCACATCTGAAGTAGATAATACAGAAGGAGATTTGTTAGTAACACAATTACACAAATAGAGAGTACCTTCTCTCTTACCTCTGGCCATAACAAGTGCACCCTTGGTCACCTTCCAAGATTTTGCTGTGAGAGTTACTGTACAACCCTCATCCCCTAACTTTCCTGCAGAGATCAAATTTCTCTTTAAGCTAGGTACATGCATCACATCTCTCAACACCCATGTGTTGCTATTCTGCATCTTCAGCTGCACTTTACCTTTGCCAATTATTTTACAGGGCTCATCATCCCCTAGATACACTATTCCAAAATCTCCATGGATATAGTCACTGAAATATTCCCTGTTAGGAGTAGCATGAAAAGATGCACTAGAATCTAATACCCAAGATTCTATATTATTATGCAGAGAGAAAATTAAAGCATCCTGTGCAATACCTGCAATCTTGGCTTCTTCCTTTCCTTCGTGCTGGTTGTCCTCCTTAGGCTTTGACCAACAATCTCTGCTTATGTGCCCCATCTTTCCACAATTCCAGCATTGTGGCCTTATGTCATTTCTAGATTTAGATCTGCCTTTTCCCTTTGATTTGGATCTTGATCTGCCTTTCTTGCTCTTCTCTTTCTGCCTTCCCCTGCTCTCAAAACTTAGAGCATTCCCAGATGTCTCTTCTGTGCTTTTCCTACGTATTTCCTCATTCAAGATAACACTAACAACATCCTCTACTTTCAAAATATTTGATGCAGATGCAATATTACTTACTGCCATTACTAAGCCATGCCAGCTTTCAGGCAAAGAACATAATATCAAAAGAGCTTTTATCTCATCATCAAACACTATATTCACTGAACTTAATTGATTCACAATACCATTGAAATCATTCAGATGAGTAGAAATAGATCCACCTTCATTCATATGCAAATTAAATAACTGCTTCATAAGATATACCTTATTGGAAGCTGAGGGTTTTTCATACAAATTTGCTAACATAGTCATCAACTCTACTGTAGACTTTGCCTGTGATAAATTGGATATCACAGTGGATGCTAGACTCAGTCTTATAGAACCCAGAGCCTTTCTGTCAAGAACTTCCCATTCTTCATCCTCCATGTCTTTGGGCTTCTTTGCAATACCTCCTAACGGTAAGTAGAGATCTTTCTGATACAGATAGTCCTCTATCTGCATTCTCCAGTGTTGGTAATTTTTGCCATTGAACTTTTCCATTCTCAATTTACTTTCATCTGCCATTGCTTCTCCCACTCAAACAGAAATCCTTGCAGAAACTCATGTGAGAACCTGTAATCAATACACACTACACAGATCTGAACCACCTGTTAGGGAACCTGAACTTTGATACCAATTATCAAGCCCTGAACCTGTAACCAAGGCTCTGATACCACTTGTTGGGGGATCAAACCAACAATAGATTACAATTGTGACAGCAATAAACGTGGAATTAAATTAGATTGACAAGTAATTAGAATGATAATAGCAAGAATAAGAGATACAAGAAAACACCCTGAAAACTTGTATTAACAAACTCTTTACAAAAGGAATACAATTGAAGAAAGCTTCTTTCTTCCACACCTCTCCTAGATGTATAGATCTCTCAATAGATCTCTATTCCTCAAGAGCTATCTCTCTCAAGAACAATCAACTCCAACAAGCCTGGATTGATTCAATTCTATACTATTCTTCACACACAATGAATTACAATAATTCACCCAACTACAATAATCCACTACAAGACTATTACAAAGCTAAGAAGATCTAATTCTACATATAGAATTAGGAGACTTGAGCATGTACTTCCAACAAATAGTTAAACCACTTAAACAAGGGCTCTAAAAATAGTAATGCTAATAATAGAGATGCGAGCTTGAGTCTACAACTCAAACTTATCATGCAAACACTCACATCTGTCCACGGAAATAGCTTTTTGGACATGCAGGTAACCGACGTCGGTTCCTGCTGCTTGTCTGTGACCACCGTCGGCCGATTCTCTGCCGACGTCGGCGTCTCTGCAACTACCTGTGACTGACGTCGGTCGCTCCTGACCAACGCCGGTGTCTGTGTAGACCCGAACCTGATAAACTATGCTCCTTGGTGAAGTTTTTAGCTCCACACCCTAACAGAATGGTGGATAAGCAAATGCACAATATATCTTAATTCTTATTCTCTTCTCTATCTTATAAATTATGGAAATGGATGTGTATATATAGTTGAATATAACCCTAAACCTTTATGAAACTTTAGTCGACAAAGTCAACCCAATCAACTCTATTATTAATTGATAATAACAAGTATCAATTAGAATACTAAGTCAGCCTGGTTGACTCTGTATTGTTAATTAATAATAACAAGTATCAATTATAATACTAAGTTGACCCAATCAAATTTGTATTTTTAATTTATAATAACAAGTATCAATTAGAATACTAAATTGACCTAGTTGACTCTATATTGTAAATTATCAAAAAGGGTTTTAGGCTTAAAAAGGGCTAACGAAGGTATAACATGATGAGAGGAGGGTGAAAGAGAGGAGACAAGGCTTATAAAAGTACATAGGAGAATGTTATGTTGATATAAAATGGTTGGACAAATGGTAGGAATGATATAAAGCCATAATAATCTTATGAAGCACCAATGGTCTACCCACCCCTTTCCCGGTGTACCCTTTAAGGCATGTACTTAGTGATATTAAAATTGATAGGTTCCTACAAGATACAAAGTGTTAGTAAGTGGTAAAGTTAATAAAAATATTGTGTGTATATAGTGAGAACTACAATAGGAACTTCACTTACCAAATTAAAAAATAGATCCTATAATCACCCTAATAGTCAACTAGATCCATCGCCTAACAAGCTACCTGGGATCAACATCTATGATATAGCCCTCCTAACCTAGTACTCCATGCATAATAAACCCCAACACAGGGAACTTGATTTTATAAAATTCTATATCACCTTATATATATTATAGAAGGAAATGGAGGAATACAAGGTGGTCCTGAGCCACTTAGAACCATCTAGAACTACTGTAACCTCAAACATAATGATGGTATTAGAGACTATAGGGTTCCCTAGCCAAGATGACAATGGACTAGATAGAGGTAATAATGAGGTGTATGCTTTCAAGTAATTCAAAGTATAAATTATGCCTTTAAGAACTAGACATAGTGGGATCTTCTCACCAAATCTACTCCTCTAAATAATAGAGCCACCCTCCTAATCATTGAGCTAGGAATGACCCACCACCTCCAAAATCTAATGAGTTAACGGATCAGACAAAGACCCAACCAGATCAAAATAAGGTAGTGTATAACATAGTATAAGACATGAATAAAATAAAATCCAATATCACACTTCATGAAACATCCTAGATCATCAAACATTGAGATCTCTTGTTGAAGTCACTTACAAAGAAGCTAATATAGCCCAAACAAAAAGCTTCTCACACTAGTGTGCTCATCCACAAAAAAAAAACTAAAGTCCCTCTCTTCCTCCTAACTATCAAATTATTTGGTAAGAACCTACATAACTTCTTAGTTGACTTAGGAGCTTCAATTAATGTGATACCCACATGAATTTGTGAGAAGTTAGGGTTAGTTTTTATTAAATCAAACAAGGTGGTGGTCTAACTAGATAAATTAGAGGTTAAGGTAGTTGGTGAGATTTTAAACCTCTATATGCAGTTAGAATCTAAATCTAGGATCCAATAGTTTATAGACATCTAAGTAGTAGGAATCCCTAAATCTTACATAATGCTTCTCAGTAGGGATTGGTCTAAAACGTTAAATGGGTACATGGCCACTAAATTTTCTCATATGTGGCTTCCCTAGAGAGGTATGGCCAATCAAATTAGAGTAGATAGAGAACATTGAATGAAATACATGATCACATAATATAATACCATAAATGAAAATGGGAACTTGATATCTTCAATCCTTGGCATCTACAACCTATCCACATACTTAACTAAGCATGAAAGTAGAAATGGTCCTAAGATTCTAGGTTTGTGGTCCCTATTATTTGATGAGGCATATTATTAAAAAGGTTTTGGGGAAGGAATCCTTCTAATTGACCCTTAGATAAAGCAACACGTAACTATTTATATACTTTAGTTACCTTGTACTAATAACCTATTAGAGTATAAAACATTGATACTTGGGTTACAATTAGCCTTGCAACATAGAGTAAAAGACCTCAAGGTGTTTGAGGATTCTAAATTGGTCATAAACCAAGTCAGGAGCAAATTTTAGTTTAAAATTTCCTATCTTAGGAAGTACAAACATAGGGCATGGGATTTAATAGAGATGTTCACTACCTTTAATGCTATTCCCATTCCCCAAGAGGAAAACTAATTGGTCAATTTATTGGGAAATTCTATTGTAAATCTAACATTCTAGATGACATGGGGTTGTAGGAGTTCCCTATAGAGTTAATCCTTTACCCCTCTATCCTATATAATGTTAAAAAATTCAAAGTCTTAGAGGATGACCAACATATTTTAGAATTCATAAACAACACTAGGGTATTTTAAGCCCACATAATTGATGAGAAGGAGGGGGATGATCCAGATGATATAGATTATGACTAGGATGAAATATCAAACCTTAAAGAAAACTATGTCCCAAAAGGCATGATATCCTTGGAGTGAGCATTCAACCTGGATAAGTCTGAACACCATTTGAGAAGCCAAGATATCAAGGTAAAAATTTAATAACTATCAATCTTTGGTCCCTTGATCATCCTTGGACCATTAATAGTGGTCTTAATTGTACATCAGAAGAGATTGAACAACTCAGAGGGCTATTGCTTAGATATGTTGTCCCCCAAAAATATTACTCATTTTTGGGACAACATTTGAACTATTTTGGTCCTACAGACCAAAATTGTCTCTTCCCTTTCTGAAATTTGTCCTAGGCATTCAAATTCCTCATTTTTCAAACTTCTCAGGATTTTACTGACTCTGCAGGCTTGAATCTACGGACTCTGCAGGCCAAGTTTAATGGGCTTTACAGGTTGATTTCTATAGACTCTGTTGGCAGGTTCATTTTTATTGGTTCAAAGGCTTTTACAGGCGGGTTCAATCAAAAGAATTAGTTTCCAACACCTAGTCATTTTCGAGATTAGTTCAGCGCCTTAGTTCAATCAAAAATGTTCATTGGCAATCATCATCAGCAGGTTCAACAAGTTCAAAAGCTTTCAACACAATTGTGAAGTTTAATTGGCAAAAGTTCCTCACTTTGGTTCAATCAAATGGTTCGTCCGTTGGTTTAAAAGCTTCATTTGAACCATTGAACCAAAGCTTGGTTCAATAGTTGGTTCAATGCTTCAATTCATTCAATTGGTTCATTAGCTTGAACCATCAAATTGAACCATTTTGGTTCAAAGCTTGGTTCATCAGCTTGGTTCAACCAAATGGTTCAACGCTTTGGTTCATTCACTTGGTTCAATCAAAGGGTTCATCAGCTTGAACCATTTTGGTTCAACCAAGAGGTTCAAGGTTTGGTTCAACCAAGTGGTTTAATGCTTTGGTTCAATCAAACGGTTCAACAATTGGTTCAGCGCCTTGATTCAAAGGAGTGGTTCAAATGCAAAATTTCAAAAGAGCCTCCCGAAGGACAAGTGCCCTTGTAGAGGGCACTTGGTCGATAAAAGTACCCTTCAGAAGGGTCATTTACAAAGAAGGCCGTAAAGGTAAATTATTTCAAAATTTTGTTTAAGGTAGGCAATAAGAAATTCCTTTGGACTTTTTATCCGAAGGAATTCCTTCAGACAAAAAGTCTGAAGGAATTTGGGAAAGCAGCTATGGGCAGAGAGACCAAAGAAATTTCCAAAAAGGCAAAGACAAGTGATCAGAACAATTCCATGGACTTTTTATCTGTGAGAAATTTCCGTGGACTTTTTGTCCACGAGAAAATGCTCGCAGAGAAAGCCCGAGGAAATGCCTATGGAAATAGTCTGTAGGAAAGCCGCGAGAGACTGCCGAAAGACCCCAAAGTGTAGCTACCCTTACAAGGGACTCTCAGTGGCCAAATTAAAGGACACTCCCCCAAAGCAAAAGGGTCACCTTCCTTTTAGGAGGATGCAAAATAGGAAAGCCAAAGAAGGACCAAGGGGTGATGTGCCTAAAGACATCAAATTCAAGACATCGAACTAGCTATTGAAAATGTAGTGACGGGCATGCAAACGTCAATTTTAAAGCTCATAAAATAGTTGTTGATCCTTGTAATCTACATACCTGAATGCATTCACAAGCTTTAAGGCTAAGACCAGTAGAAAGCGACTAAGGAATAAGACAACAAATTGAATCCAGGACTCGATTCAATTAACCAAAAAAGGAGGAACGATGAAGAAGGATCAGATCACCAAGTGGACATTGAAATTTGCAAACTTTCAATAGCGTGAATTGTTTCTCTGCATTGAGAAAAACAAATGGGTAGATGCCCCTAATTTATAGCCTATCTTCCTAATTGTTTTCAATGCAACATGATGTGTTACTATTCTCGAGTCCTTCTTGAAGAGGCTATATAAGGGACTCTCTTTTATTGTAAATAGATATCTTTTTGACAATCAGAAACAAAACTCTGCCCAAATTGAAAGGCTTTACTAAGACTTTGAACTCAGATTGTTGATCATATTTTGTTATTGGAATAAGAAAGCAAGTGACTTTTCAGTCTTTGTGCTATAATATCTTTGTTGTTGGGAAAATTGTTCTTATGTCTTTTTCCTTGATATATTTTCTATTCCTTTAATTCAACAAGCAGAATTGGTGAAAGTAGTCAGGAAGGTGTCTTGAAGAGTCAACTGTGGAGAGACTTTGTGCCCCCATAATTGCCTTTAGTGTGTTTTATTTTCATTTATGTGTAAAGGACCTGGGGATGATTTTGTGCCCTCATTGTCCTTCGTATCTTACTCTTGAGCCATTCAGGTGGAGACTTTGTGCTACATCTTGATTTTCTAGTTACTACATCCTTGGTTACACTTTGCATTTATTATCAAGAGTATTCTTGTGGTTTGTTGAGTAGTACTTCTGAAAGAAGAGGAGTGCTTTCTGTCATTTCCCTTGAGTTTTTCCTTTGATCCGCACACATCATCTCTGAAAAAAGAGAGATGGATGGTTTGCCCTACCCTTGGGTATTATTTTTTGTTTATATATATATAACATATCTATAGGGAACCTCCCCTTGATGAGAGGTGAGATTAGTCCCTTTTTGATGCGGTAAACCTACACATTTAGATGATTAATATTCTTACTTTGGCTGATCAGACCTATTTTGTTTAACAATACGCTGATCGACAAAATATTCAACCAACAGTTTTTGGTGACTCCGTTGGGGATATACATAATTCTATGCAATTTGGAACCTCAAGTTTCAAATTGAAACATCACCTGTGTCTTATCCATTATTATTATAACCCTTATCCATTACAGATTTTGGTGACTCTGTTACTTGTCTTACCCATTATCCATTTATAGCCTTACCATCTTCCTCCACCTCCATTATTTTATCTAGTCTACAAAACTAGAGCTACTGGGAAAGAGTGCATAGTTTAAAGCCTCAAGCTTCAAACTGAAGCAAGGCCAATTCTTTTTCATTTTTGTTTCACAATCTGGCAAATTCAAGGTATACATGAAGCCAAAGGGCTAAAGGTATTATTGATCATGTATTCGGGTTGGTACAACAAAGTGATTTTGATCTGTTTCCTTCACCATCTCGTCTCCATTGAACCAAGAGATTTCCTCCTACGAAAGTCAGATATCCATTTCCAAACAAAGTATCTACTTCTACTATTGATAAAGCTTTTCCAATAATTACCCCTCTAAGATTTGTTATCCCTCCTTTTCATAATCTTATAATGGTAGTTCAAGGCCACTGGGGTAATGCTTTTGGTCCTCTCAATCTTACTCCACCTCTACATGAGCTTCCATGCAATTCAAGGAAGAATTTCCCCAAATTCTATGGTGATGGGAAAGTTCATCCTGATGAACACATTGCAACTTTCAACATAGCCTGTGGAGTAATTGGAGTAGAATTTGAAGATGTAGCAGTCAGGCTATTTCTAGAAAAATTATAAGGTGCTGTTGTAGATTAGTTTTATCATCTATAGGCTCGGTCAGTAATTGATTGTAATACCCTCAAAGTTAAGTTTGATTCAATTTCAAAGGAGAGAAAATGAGAAACTTAAGAAGGAATGGTCAAGGCTTGATGTACCTGGATATAGTCTGCGCACCATAATCCAGACGCTATGAGTACTCCTCTTTGGCTGTGGAGGAATGACACCTGCAAAGAAAAAAAGCTTGGATAAAAGAAGGCGTTAGATGGATAGATGGTGGGTTGTCAAGCAAAAGCTTGATCCTAAAAGTATGAAAACTTCCTTAAGGGATATAAACCCACTAATCAATGGAAAGAAATGTCTGATAAATAGCTGAATGATGAAGAACTGAAATGATAAAGAAATGGAATGAAAAAAGGAAGCAAAGACTTACTTGAAAGAAGCTATCGAACTGATCACAGTCACCGGCGTCGGTGGTTATACCGGCATCGGTTGGTAAAGGTGTCGATGTCGGTTAATATGCCAACGTCGGTTGGGGTAGTGACCGGCGTCGGTCAGGGAAGTTAGCTTGGACAGGGTCTGGGCAGGTCTGTGGTCTGTGGACAGAGTCTGGTCAGGGTTTTGGTTTGTGGACAAGGCCAAGGAAGGGTCTAGGTTTGTTAACAGTCTTGAGACAAATTTTTGGGCTTGGTTGAATGGTCTGGGGTCTGGGTCTGAGAGTCTGGTTGAATGGGCAGAGTGTATGGTCCGATAGAGGATGGAGGAAATAGGGAGGTGGATAAGTCAAGATTCAGGTCTGGCTTGGTTAACAGTCTGGTCTAGGGAGATATTGTTTCAAAGCAATAACTGAAAAGAGAATAAAAACACAGACAGTATACTTACCTGTGCCTTGTGGAAGGTGTGCTACTGATGATTCCCGTACCTGCTGTTGATGTAGCCTGTGTGGAGAACCTATTGCTGATGGAGAACCTGAAGCTGTTGCTGCACCTGAGGGAGAGAGTCAGAGGCTTGACTGAGAGATTTGGCAGTTTGATGGATGGTCGAAGAATGAAGATTGAAGGATTCATGATTTGCTTCCGCAGATTAGCCGATTTCTGATTGGGATCCTCAAAGAGTCTGAAAAATGGTTAAGTATAACCGACGTCGGCGATTCCGCCAGTGTCGACTGTCACTTGACCGACGTCGGTGGGGTTAGAATGGGCAAAAAGAGCCACTAAGCCCATTTTTCATCTGCCAAGTGCACTATCTGTTGGAGAATGTCAAGGTTTGGGCTAAATACGCACGAGAGTTTGTTAGGCAGTTAGAGAGAAGTAGGAATAGGTCTTGGGTGAGTCATAGGATGGGAATTAGTCTAAGGCGAGGTGTCCTAGGTGATGTGTCCAAGGAGGGGGGTTAATTCAAAATAAGTTTATTATTTTAAATTAGTAATTACATGTTTTAGGAATGGGTTAGGAATGGACCAAGGGGGAAGGTGACCAAGGGTTAGACACTATTTAGGTGTCTACATGTTCCCCTTTTTGTCTTGTTGGTTGCTCTAAACAAACTGCAAGACAAAAATAGGAGTTGGTTGCCCCAGGTATGGGATAAGGTTGATTTCATCTTGTTGGTTATTCAAGTGAACTGTAAGACAAAAAATAGGTGAGGGTTGGTTGCCCCAATTATGGATGAGGTATCCCCCCTCAAAGTAGGATTCGAGAGAAGGGAACCTGGAATCGGGCGCTGATTTGACAGAGAGTGGATGAAAAAGGGAGAAGATAGAGTGAGAACGCTGCAAAAGTTGTGATTGCATGTACACCACTTCACAAGAATGGTCAGGTCATATTGTCACAGGTCAAGGGAAAATTGAAATAACCAGTCCCCAGCATTAGTCATCTGCTGATTGGGTTATTCAATCTAAGCTGAAGCTCCAATGGTCATCATGTTCCAGGTATCCCAGGCTTAGGAAGTGCTCCCAAAAACACAAAAAAGTCACAAGTAGTGCGGATCAACTAGCTTGCGATCCTATACTTGTGAAGGTCAAAAAAATGTGTGCACAATTTTGCTAACCAATCATGAGGTAGCATACATGCAAAAACAACCAAGGCAAAATTGCTTTGGAAGTAGTCGCGGTTTTAGGAGATGAGCATGATCTCCAATGTCTAGTAGTCGATGGATGGAGGCAAGAGTGATCTTCAAGTGTGCCCCAGGGGGTCAAAATGACGTGGTCTAGAGGACTGACTGAGTGGCTGCATGATTTTGGTCATTTTGAAGAGGGATGAAGTTTTTAAGGCCACTGACGTCGATTATAGAGCCGATGTCGGTGGCCTGGGGCACAATTCTACCGACGTCGACGGCCTGCCAAATCTGACAAAACTAGATTGGCGGCCCACCAAAAGTCATTTGTGACATTTGACCAAGTGAAAAAAGAGCTCTGGAGTGGATTTAGTGAAAGTGACCCAGAGCTGACTGAGGAGCTGTGCGAGGTGGCAGATAGGCATTCATGGAGAGGAGCGAATTGGAGAGTGATTGGAGGCTACAGAGGCGCGTGTGGGCCAACAGGAGCGTGCAGAGTCATTGGCACAGCAGAGATGGCAGAGGGGAGTAGAGGACCTATGGGAGGTCCACCACCAGTGGCACCCATTATGCCACCACACTGGCGACGTCGGGATGAGGTAGGAGGGTCTCTGAACCCTATTTGAACTGTTTTTGTTTTGTATTTAGTTTGTTGAATTTTTGTTGTTTTTAGGTAGAAATCAAGGGGGAGGGTAGCTAGGAAGGTGGGTAAAGGGTCTAGAATAGGTTAGGAGTGATTTAAGAGGGTTTTGGGGGGGGGTTTAGAGGTTAAAATGTGGAAGCCCTAATTTTTAGGGCTTGCCCCGTTTGGCCCAAGGGTCGAACCAGTCACCGACGTCGGCGGGTTCGCCGATGTCGACCGACCAGTGACCGGTGTCGATCGCTAACCTGCCGATGTTGATCACTAGGTGACCGACATCCGTCAGGTGAGTGTCATCGCTGGCATGATAACCGATGTCGATGGCTACCTGGTCAAAAAGGGTGGAAAAAAAGGTCAAGTCAAAAGGTCGAAGCTATGCCAAGGGCTTCTCGGGTGTCAGGTTAGGCATAGATGGTCAGAATGGTTGGTACAATAGGAAAAGTAACAATAGTTTTAACATGAGATTGATTGTGGATGGATGCAGGTGAGGCACACCTTGATGATGCGAGATCACCTCCCGACCTTGCTGACGTGGATGCACGGAGGTGTGTCAGTCGAGGAGTGGGCATAGATGAGCACAGTGGGGTAGGCAGTCTGAGATGCTACTATAGAATGGCGAGAGATGTGAGCCTTATGGTGGCATTGATCAAGCGATGGGACCATGCCACCAACACCTTCCACCTACCTACGGGTGAGATGACGGTCACGGTCAAGGATGTGTACCAAATTTTGTGGCTGTCGGTACACAGAGCAGACATTTATGCGTGCTTGAGAGAGGCGCACGATATCCACATGGTCACGCTGTTTGGGGAGCACATCACGAAGATGAGCTACCATTTAGCTAGTTTTGCATACGAGCCTTTATACGTGGCGGATGAGGATGCACATCAGCTGGCAATTTTGATGATGATTGGCATCATAGTTTATGCGTTGCCGGATGCAGAGGGAGGCAGGTTCCTGGTGGCCATGATCGGGGTTTTGATGGACATGTTGGAGTAGCAGACAGTGTTCACCTGGGTGCCCATCATTTTGGCCTAGGTATATAGAGAGTTATGGGGCATCAGTCAGTGATGACGGTACAGCCTGTGTGTAGGCCACCTTCTGCACTGCTGGGCATACAAGCACATAGTGGTTACCTGACCTCTCGGCCTCCCAGTGGTGATCTAGGCTAGTTTTAGGGTCGAGTTCAGGTGATGGTGCGAGATGATGGTGTAGACGTGGGTGGATGGAGTGGTTAGAGATATTGATCACTACTGAGGGGTACTGGAGGCCCTGATTCTAGCAGATATTGTCTGGAGACCATACTTGGTGTATCCAGCGTTCAGAGACCAGGGTGAGCAGATGGTCGAGATGCAGAGCAGGCGATGGTCAGAGGTAGGTGAGCCGGTGAGCTCGAGAGGATTCCAGCAGAGAGAGTGCAGCGCCACTACGGGCTGCTACAGGATGTACCTCTCGTATTCTCAATGTACAGGCAGGATGACATAGAGGCACCGCTCCCACTGCCAGAGGAGACAGAGGAGCCTGATTTTGAGGAGTTGCCAGTAGGACCTGGGATAGCAGACCCAGGGTGTACAGAGGCCTACAAAACATGGTGGTCAGGGCAGTACAGAGGCATACAGGTGGGACCCCAACCAAATCTATAGGCTGTCATGAGGGAGCGGGATACAGCCTACAAAGAGAGGGACACTATGCGGTAGGAGAGAGACGCGGCTCAGGCCCAGGTCTCAATTTTGTAGGGACAGCTGGCAGGGGTTACAGGGCAGCTGGTAGAGATGACAGGTCGGGTGGCAGTGCTGATAGGGTAGGTCACTCTGTTACAGGGACAGCTGGCTACAACCTAGGCATAGGCAGTGGTAGGTCAGAGCTTTGGAGGGCAGGGCCCATGACAGCAACCATCTCAGTAGCTGACATTTTCACAGGGGGCAGGACCATCAGCATCAGTGCACCTAGGTCAGCCACAGCCATAGGGGTTAGGATAGGGCACAGGAGGAGGGTAGATGGGTCCACCACAGACTGTATCTCTAGTGAGATACAGTGATGCGCTAAATGAGATCGCATACTATGAGAGGGCCATCAAGGGGTTCCCTCAGATACAACGATACTCAGAGATGCGGGCAGAGCAGAGCCGATAGATGTCTATGTCGTGAGAGATGGCTTCAGGGTCTCGCAGATGGCACAGATCAGAGGGAGGAGAGGATACAACGTCTTCTCAGCCACCGCCACCACCACCACAGCCACAGCCTTGAGGGTAGCCCTTGAGATTGATTTTTTGATGTATATATCGGCCTGTGAGCCGAAGACGAGAGATGTATGATGAGAGCGAGAGATAGACACAGATTGTGTCTTATTGTATAAAACTATTTGTGATATATATATATATATATATATATATATATATATATATTTATGATGAGCATTTTTGATTTAGTGACATGTGTAATAAGAAAATGTATGGATGTGTTTTGATGTTTATGACATTTTGATGTGATGCATGTGTTGATATTATGTGTTATGCGTATGATGTTATGATGAAAATGAATGTGATGATGAAATGGTTATATAATGATGTTGATTGATTGTGGATGATAGATTATATGATGATGACTTTAGATTAGATGATGATAGATGTGATATTTAATGTTTAACTTGTGGATTATATGATGTGAATATTTAATGAGTTATGATGGATGAAATTTATGACTAATGACTTATGTTGTTATAATGAAAATGAGAGTATACTAATGATTATGTGAATATGTGATTGACTGTGCTGAGATTGACAGGTGACGAGAGAAAGAGATGGAAGAAAGTGATGAAGAAAATGGCCGAGCTAACCCCAGAAGACCCTATGTCAACTGAGTGCTGCCTACATAGCCCCTGTCGTTAGGGCCTCAGGCCAATGTAATTATCCCAAGAAGGGAGGAAAAAGATTGAAGTGGTTGATTTTGGTCATGATAAAGATATAGCATTTCCCATATGTCTGATGCTACAGCTTTTTTCCAAATGGTGTAAGCTGTAACATTGGTCGGGGTTTTTCATCCCTAGCAACTATCCATATTCGTGATGGATGTTTGCTAAGAATGAATTGAGGTCTACTTATGTTTCAGCAAGTATTGGTTTATGCTTGACATAAATTGTGTGGTTTGAAAAGAGTTGGATTGAATAGTTTTGACAAATGATGTGGTTAAACTTGACCAAAGTGTAGTCAGAAAGTAAAAAGGCATAAATGCCCTTTTATTGACAAGGACCAAAAAGACAACATAGACAAGGGTGGTTAGAACCAAGAGCCCCATTTATGCGTTGCATCATTGACCATAGTTATGGTAGAGTGGTAATCGAATCACTTTTGACATTAAAGTGAGCTCGAAGTCCCTTGAGTAGGTGATAGGATAGGAGGAAAAGGGTAACCCATTTTTAGAGTATGGATAACTTTGCCCCTTTTTATAGGAGACCTTGAGACAACTATAAGTCAAGTCCATGACCCGGTTTTTTTTTTTTTAGAGCGGACTGATCAATGCGAGAAGTCCACATAAAGATGTCATTTGTTTGGTGGTCATTTATGAAGCTGATCGATGCGGGAAGCTTCTAAGAAAGTGCTATTTGTAGCAAGATTTAGTCAGATCCATCCTTCGAGGGAGTGGTCTATACTCTGCTTTATAGATTTAAGGGCTTTTGAATAGCTATCCTTCAAGGGAGCAGTCTATTAGATACAACAATGATAGTGTAGCTGTCCTTCGAGGGAGCAGCCTACTTTTTGATTTGATTTTGTGATCATGGATATTTTGACATCAAGAGCTCCCTTTTATTAGGACGAAGCATCCGTACATCATAAAAGGGTTGTAGAGGATTTTGTTAATGGAAAAAGGGTCAAATGGATTAAGGATAAAAAGGACAAGGATTGCTCAAGAGATGAGCTCAAGTTAAAATGTCAAGTGGATGAGTACTCGACTAACAGTAGAATGGTCGTAGATGCAAAGCATTAAGAGGCTCAGGTTCTGGTCAGCCTTCAAGAGAAGACAGACGATAAGTCCCTGATCCATATTTGTGCGTTATGATATAAGGTCCGAGCCAATTAGGAGTGAATTTACCTCATTTACTCCGTTCCATATTGGTCACATGTTGGTTCTCTTTAAGGATGAGGTCTCTGATATTGAAATCTCATTCTCTCAGAGTTTTATTATAGGCACGTTTGATGCGATTTTGATAGACATGGAGATGATTGAGGGCAACAAGATGACGTTCGTCAAGTAACTCAAGTTGAACTAATCGATCTTGATGAAAGTCATCATTAGAAAGAATGTCATGGAGTGAAATGTGAAGAGACAGGATTTGTAGTTCGAGAGGTAAGACAGCCTCTGTTCCGTACACTAGAGAGAAAGGGGTAGCACCCATAGAGGTTCGGATGCTAGTGCGGTAGGCCCACAAAGCGAAGGGAATGTGAATGTGCCAATCCCTTCCAGTGTTGTTGACCACCTTCATGAGAATTTTAGTTAGGATTTTGTTAGAAACCTCAGCCTGCCCATTTGCTTGTGGGTAGTAAGGCGAAGAAAAGCTAAGTTTGATGCCAAATGAATCGCAGAGTTTTTGGACGGTCTTGTTTTTAAAGGACTTACCATTGTCGGTGATGATTTTGTGAGGTACACCAAAATGACAGATGATGTGGGTATTGATGAAGTCGACAATCTTGTCAGCTTTTGTGGAGACAAGAGGAATAGCTTCCACCCATTTGGTGAAATACTCGGTGGCAGTTATGATGGATTGATGACGAAGAGACGAATGAGGGTTAATCTCGCCGATGAGATCTAAGCCCCATTGTGAAAAAGGCCAGAAATCCTGAGCGACTTGTAAGGCATGACTAGGGAGATGAAGCAAGTTAGCATGCTGCTGACACTTGATGCAACACCAAACATAATCGCTACAGTCTTGATGAAGAGTGGGCCAATAATAACCCAGGCGAAGGATGCGCTTGGCAACCGAGTTACCACTAAAGTGTCCTCCACAAATCCCATCATGGGCTTGTTTAACAGCATGAGAAGCTTCATTGGAGTTTAAACAGTGAAGAAGGAGGCCGTCAAAACCTCTTTTATAGAGAAGGCCCCCTAGCATGGTATAGCGAGCGGAGCGCTTGATGAAAGCCCGCCGTGCATTGCTAGAGAGGTTGGGAGGAATGATAGAATGAGCCAAGTAGTCCTCAAGTTGTTTATACCATACATCTTGTGAACTAGAGTCTATTGTGTGGACGAGATTGATGTCAGTGGAAATGTATGAAGGCAATGGCACACGATGCACCATGACATAAATTCTTGATGAGGATGATGATGAAGAAGGAATATGCGAGGTGAGGGAAGCCATGGTGTTAGCAAACTTATTCATCAATCGAGGAACAGTCTGTAATAAATGATGGTCGAAAGATGGTAGAAGAGTGTCAACATGGCGATTTGATTGATGACAAGTTGTGAGTCACCGAAGATGTTGATAGATTTGATGTTTAAGGAAAGGGCAGTTTGAAGTCCCAAAATTAAGGCTTCGTATTCGGCCATATTATTGGTACATTCAAAGTCGAGTTTGAAAGACAGGGGCATGGGTTCACCTTCATGGGGAATGAGGATGACCCCCGCACCCCCACCAAGTTGACATTTAGAGCCATCGAAGAACATCGTCATTTGGTAGAATGTGTCATCAGTCGAGAGAGTGGCGATAGATTCATCGAGAAACTCGCACTGTGAAGGTTGATTGTCGGGAAGAGGGGCATCCGCTAGTTGGTCAGTGATTGTTTGCCCTTTTATAGATTTTTGCTGGACAAATTCTAAGTCAAATTCAGCAAGAAGCATGAGCCAACAGGCCATACGCTAGTTTTGATATGGTTTGGAATGCATGTATTTGAGGGGATCAGTGTGGGTGACGACAAAGGTTTTATGATTGAGAAGATAGTGACGGAGCTTGGTAGTGGCAAAGACTAATGCCAAACAAAGTTTCTCGGTATGAGTATACCGAGTTTCATAGTCGACAAGTGTTCGGTTTATGTAATAGACTGCTTGCTCACGGTGTTGCTCGTCTCGATGCGCGATCATGGCACCTAATGAATGATTGGTTGCTGAAATGTAGAGGTAGAAGGGTTGGTCATCTTTTGGTGGAATAAGGACTGGTGGAGAGACCAAATAGCATTTAAGGGTGTTAAAAGCCTCTTGGCAATCTTTATCCCATTTAAAGGAGACGTCCTTCTTGAGGAGGTGATGAAAGGGTTGGCAACGGTCAGAAAGCTGCGAAATGAAGCGACGGATGGATTGGAGTTTTCCTTGTAGACTGTGAAGTTGTTTGAGATTGGTTGGAGGTGGCATTTTGAGGATAGGGAGGTTTTTGGCAGGATCTATCTCGATGCCATGAAAAGAGACAATGAATCCTAGGAGCTTTCCTGAGAGGACCCCAAAGACACATTTCTTGGGGTTAAGACAGACCTGGTACTGAAGAAGGCGAGAGAAGATGATTTTGAGGATAGTCAAATGGTCGTGATGAAGTTTAGACTTGCCAAGCAAGTCATCGACATAGTCCTCCATGATTTTATGGAGGAGATCGTGAAAGATGTAAGTCATGGCACGCTGATATGTGGTGCCTACATTTTTTAGACCAAAAGGCATGACTTGATAGCAGAAAGTTCCCCATGGTGTAATGAAGGTGGTTTTGTGCTGATCTTCTGGTGCAATCAGGATTTGGTTGTATCTTGAAAATCTGTCCATGAGTGATAACATCTCATGGCCAACCATAAGATCAACAAGTTGGTCAATGTTTGGAAGAGGAAAGTCGTCTTTTGGACAAGCTAGGTTAAGGTCACGATAGTCAGTGCAGATTCGGATCCCCCCAGTCGCCTTGGTGATAGGAACGATGTTAGAGACCCACTGCAGATAATCGATGGGTTGGATGAAGGAGAATGAAAGAAGGCGCTGAAGATCTTCTTTGACAAGAAGTGCAACATGAGGATGCATTTTGTGAAGCTTTTGCCTAACAGGCTTAGCCTCTAGGTTTGTGACAATGTTATGAGTGGCAATGTTAGGGTCGATGGCAGGCATGTCGGCATAGGTCCAGGCAAAGGCTTGGTGATTGTCTAAGAGAAATGTGGTATAGTCGATCTGCTCCTGGGTGTCTAAAGACTAAACAATCTTTAAGATTTGAGGAACATCAATAGATGAAAGGTTAATGTCAATGGTTGATTCATTTAACATAACCTGTGTTTCAGAAGGGAGGGAGTGCTAAATGAAAGAATCGTCGGCACCCATATAGGTAAGAATGGCATCGTCATCTATGCAATGGACTGTGTTAATGGTTGCTGATTCATCGTCTATCATGTTGGCATAAATGAGAGAGAGAGACTTGGGAACCCCGTTGAGCTGATAGGTTAGGGGTTCCAAGCGGATGGTGTTTATGCAAAAAAAAACTAGGAGGGATGGAAACCACCGACTCCGTAGGTGAGGATGGAAGAATAGGCGAGTCTAGAAGAAATTGGTCGATGGTTGGTTCAGGGCAAAAGTTTGTGGAAGCCTCAGCGGGTTCTTGAAAACCCAGTCCATACCATTTCTTGGCATTATCATCATTGGGTGTTTCGATAGGTTGATGGGAGCCTTGTTCGTAGCGTCCAAAGCCGAAACCCTTCCATGCACACCTATAAAGGTAGGTATGTGCAAAGGTGGGGTTGCTAAGAAAGGAGAAATCAGATGTGAATATTTGAGGTGAAGAGGAAGGATTTGATTCAGTAGGAGCTTAATCCAGCCCCCCATAGATGAGATTAGTTCGAAGGCTAGGAGGACCATAAGGAATGACCATTCTGATCCGACAGTCATAGTTTGGGTTTTGATGAAGCTGTCCATACTCTTGAGGAGTCTGGAACATGTCTAGAGTAAGTAGGCGATATTCCCCCAGTGAAAGTCTTTGGAAGATGTCGTCCATGGAGTCCTTGGTTGTTAATTGAGAAGATGATGTGGTGGCAACCGCTGTTTGCGTACTAGTTGATGCTTCTACGGATGGAGATGATGTTTGGGTTGATGCCTTGAGCGGGATAAGAACGTCGTTGGGGCTATAGGTTGTGTTACAAGTCTTAAAAGGAGATGGGTCGGCGGGAATGACATGGACTTGTTTGTCGTGTTTAAATTTGACACAGTGGTGAAGTGTTGAAGGGATGCAAGCCATAGCGTGGATCCAAGGTCGCCCTAATAGCATGTTATATTGGAATTATCTCTCAATGATGTAGAAGAGCTCTGGTATTGTGCGTGGACCAACATGGATATGAAGGTCAACAATGCCATAGTGTTAGTGGTGGTGTCATTAAAGGATCTAAGGATTGCGTCGGTTTTCGATACGCAATTCTTGGGAAGGGCCAATTGATCAAAGGCATGAGAGGAAATGATATTAATGCTAGCGCTCCCATCGATCATAACTCATTTAATACGGGTTCGATCAATGTAGGCTGTGATGAAAAGGGCGGCGTCCTGATCTTCCACGGTAGAGGTAGGAATCTCAGAATCACTGAAAGTAATGGAGGTGACAGGAGATAAAGAATGGATTAGGGCAGCTAGTGGTTGAGGGTCTTTAGGTTGGACTTCTGCTAATTGTAGGGCTTTGATTAGAGCCTGGTGATGTTGGGGGGAGCTTTGGATAAGGTCATATAGGGTCATCTTCATAGGTGTTTGGTGAAGTTGTTTTATCATAGATTCTGTGATTGCCTCTGAAGAAGTGGGTTGGGACGCACCTAAGATGGAAATCTTGGGTTTCGATGGTTGAGGTGCCTGGACAAAAGGATAGGTCCAAGGAATAGCGGATTTTTCTTTCGCCTTGTCCTTTTGTGACCTAGTGGTTATATGGATAGCATTGATTTCAAATATAGTAGGTGAAGAAGGGGTTATGGTTTGTTGGTGAGATGTTGATGTGGTTAAAGAGGTTGGATGGGAAGGTGTTGAGGATTAGTCAAGAGTGTCCTCAAGGAGAAGTGTGTCTTAGTCCATATAGCGGTGAATGACTGCCTTAAGGGCATAGCAAGTCTCGGTATCGTGTCCTGGCGTGCGATGGTATAAACAAATCTTTGTATCATCGAACCAAGAAGGTTTTGACCCGAGGGGTTGGAATGGCTTGATAGAAGGAAGGGTAATGCTAGAAGTTTGAAAAAGTTGGCGTAATATCAAATCATATGAACCTACTAAGGGGTCCATGCTTGTTGATGCATGACGCGCTGGTGACTTTTGCTTGGGGGATGTTGAAGAAGGTTTTTGTACCACCTTTTGGGTTGGTGGTGCGGTGACAGGTGAAGACGGCACTTTCTTCGTGAGAGGTGCCAAATTTTTGAGAGGGGATTGACATGTGGCTGGCAAAAGAAGTAATGGAGGTAATTTGTTTTGGTTAATGGTCAGAGTAGGAAGGACATCGATTAGGGTAGAAGGATGAAGACCTAAGATGGAGGGCAAATTTGACGGTGGAGGAGGGGTTCGCTTTTGTGGTCTGGCAATCTTCTTTAACTTGGTTGGAAGACTACTTTTGGTCGAGGTCTGGACTAAGTCCACCTTCACTTGTGGGTGAGTGAGGGTAGAGAGAGGGCGAATGCCAAGTGACTTGATTGGTTTAGATTGGGTAGATGCAGGTTTAGAAATGGGGGTTTGGTCTTTGTTTGGAGTCTTGGGCGATTCTGCCTTGGGATGATTGGCAGCATGAGATGAAAGGGCATGGGAATGTTGAATAACTTTAAGATGTTCCCAAAATCCCCGATCCTCCACTTTCCTTGAAGGGAGAAGTTCTAATTTCTCCACTAGTGGGGAAAATGGTTGGGAGGATGTTGGATGAGGTTGGGATCCTTGAGAAGATGTGTTAGGTGTGGCAGTAGTTCTGGACCCAAGGTGTGTGGGAGTTATAGCTGGATTGTCGTTGGTCGAGGAAGATGGAGAGTCAGGTTCTTCTCTTGGTGGAGAAGGAATTAGAGAGTGGGACTCCTCAAGCGGGTAAAGGGTAGGGATTAGGGTGCCCTCCACTTGCGGTCGAGGAGTGGGTAAGGTCAGGTCCTCCATAGGCAGAAGAAAGGAGGATGGTGAGACTGGTGGTGCTGGTAAGGTTGAGGCGTCCTCCAAGATGAGAGAGATTGATGGAAAACTAACTGGGGAAAGAGGTTCGTCCATATGTGATGGACTGGTAGATGGGTTAACCTTTTGAGATTGGTTGGGGATGAAGGGCGAGACCCTATTGACCGTTCGAATGTCATGTTCGTGCGTGTTGTCAATCAAGGTCTGGACATTATTTTGGGTCGATGGATGATTGGGGAATGGTTGCTTGAATATGTCGATGCCCTGGTTTGGAGGTGCATTGAGATTATCTAGAATGAGCTCTCCCTTTTCAAGCATGTCTTGGATTATGTTTTTAAAGGTTTTACAGTTTCTCGTGTCATGACCTTTGACACGGTGGAAATTACAGAAGTCATTTTCCCTATACCACGCAGGGATGGCACGTGAGGGATTAAATTATGGTGGTGGTCGAATCTGGGGGAGGTTGAAAATCCCCTGTTTAACAAGTTTTTCCAGTATAGACGCGTAAGATTCTCCAAGAGGAGTATACTCTCTTTGTACGTATCTCTGCTGGAATTGATAGGTGGCGCTCTGAGATGTGGATGGCTCAGGCTGATTAGATGAAGAGGATGAAGGTCTAACAACTACAGCATTAGCTGAAGCTTTAGACTTAGGATTTGACGATGAAGGTTTAGAAGAAGAAGAGTCATTCATCTTAGAGTTGGGGTTCTTGCTCTGCAACTTGACTTTATTCTCCTCGATGGCACGTAATTCAAATTTACGGGCCATCATGAAGGCTTTGTCGAAGGTACGAAAGGTCTGAACCCTTAAAGTGGAAGAAATATGTTTGGTGCAAGCTCGAGAGAATAGTTCAATAAGTTTAGTTTGAGGTTAGGAAAAAGAGAGTTGATTGAGGAGGCCTCTCCAATGAGCAACGAAGTCAGCTATTGATTCATCCTCGAATTGGCGGATAGTGTAGAGGTGTGTGATCGAGACCTTCTTGGTGATATTAATGGAGAAGTGGTCAAGAAAGAGCTGAGCCAGTTGTGTAACTGTGAAGAGGGAATGGCATGCAATGGAGCTGTACCAGTTGAGCACAGCACCAGAAGGGGACATAGGAAATGTGCGCAAGAGCAATGCATTGTCATGGGCAATAAGGTAACAGGCATGTCTAAATGCCCGTAAGTGTTGCTGTGGGTCTTCCTTGCTTTGAAAGCGAGCAAATTTGGGAAGTTCCCACTGGTTGGGGTATGGTCTAATTGGAACGGAAGGATGAATAGGCTCATTGCAAATTTTCTCGTATGAGAGAGCATTGCGTGAGCCGGAAATGGAAGTCTCTAAGCTAGATATCTTATCCATCAGCATTTTGATGATATCTGCTGATGGATTGGTGGGTGGAGCGCCCCCTAGATTACAAGGTGCTTGAAAGATATTGTGAGGGGCGTATGACATGGTTGGTTGCGTAGATGCAACATATGGGTAGCTGGTTATTAGAGCAAAATTTGGGGCCAAGGGCACTTGTGTTATGGGGTTGGTAGGCATAAGTTGGATAGGGGCCGTCAAGGATGGTTGAGGAGTGGCTACGCTTGTTGACGGGTAAACGGTTACTCTTGTGTTGATAGGTGTAAGAGTAGGGATAATAGAGAATAGTAGGTTTTGGAAAGGTGTGGGGTTTGGTTGAGTGATTTGAGGTTGAGGGAGTATCAGAACCCCCATGGAGGTAGGTTTAGATGGAGAGGTTACATTTTGAAGGTAAGACACAGTTGGGTTATTGGTAGAGGTGTTGTCTAGTGGCTGAATTGTAGGTGCGGTAGATGTGATTCTTGTCTCGACTAAGGAAGTCAGCATCCCATAGATTGGGTTGCCTAGGGAGTCTCGCGTTTGGCTATTCATGAGATAGTGTTGTAAGGCTTTGACGTTAAGGTCCAAGAATCGTGTGAAATCTTGGTCCCCTTTTGGGACGATAGGAGTTTGAGGCGGGGTTGGGCGAGTAGGAGTTCTTTCAGTCTCCGAATTGAACTCCATCATAGGACTGGTTATAGATGGTGAAGGTGGAATCGGTTGTTGACTAGCGTGGTCAAGAAGGGCCTTGGTTTGACTGCGTGTCAAAACCATTCAAGGCAAGAAAGGATCAGGGTTCAGAAAACTGTGTTCTGTCAGTCTCAGAAAACCAGAATGAATGTTTAAACAGCCAGAAAGTTGGATTTTAAGCTTGCTATTTTTGAAAAAAGAAAATAGACAGAGACCGACATTGGTATAAAAACTGATGTCGGTGAAGAATACTGCCGATGTTGGTCAGATGACCGATGCCAGTATAGAGAAGTTGCCGACATCAGTTATAGGACCGATGTCGGTTACTGTGTTTTCCAGAAACTCAAAAAAAAAGTTTTTGGAAATGAAGAAGACGTCCTTACTAGCTCAAAAAAGACAGATAAAAATAGAAAATATGATGATGATAGACAGATCCTAGCGTTAAATCCCTAGAAACAATTTTATTAAGATCGTGTGGCTTATGCCTTAATGTGATGTTTGAGGAAGTTGGCTGTAAGAAGGGTCCTAGAATAGGTAATCTAAAGATGGTTTCAGGTATGTTAGGCACTCAAAAGTTTGTATTAGCTTTCGTACAGGCCTGGTGCTAACGAACAAGCTCCCCTCACTTCACGATTCTAGTGGTTAGCTGGTCTCACTTAGCCAAAATATACTTTCACTATAGTTTAGACTCTGCCAGAGAACAGAGTTGGCTTTCCCCTTGGTGGTGAAATCCAAGTAGGATTGTCGGGATGGGTAAGGTATCCGCTGGGTGATGAAATCCCAGTCGGGCCTTGTCTCAAGTGAGTTTTATGTTTAATTGAGTGCTCGTGGTCTGGTTGTGTAACATCAAGTGATCTACGATTTATTCAATATGGGTTTTACTAATTACTAAGTGTGGACTAAAAAGATGCAAGAAATGGAATGCAGTAAGTTTTAAAGCCCCAAATTGAAATATTAAATTGGAATGAAGACAAGTTGGAGAAAGGGTTGAAGAAAATGAATATTTTTACTAGTCTAAAAATGCAAGAAAAAGTTCTATTTATTTCCTGCTTATGATGTTTTTTTTTAGAAAAGAAAAAAAGAGGTGAAGAGGGAGAAGCCTAATGCACCTAAATGAACAAAGAAGGAAGGGAACCCAAGGAAGGCCCTAAAGGGGTCCCACCAGGCGTGCCAGAATGTTTCTATTCAAATTTTGCTTTCAATTTCAAAAGAGAGAAAATGAGAAACTTAAGAAGGAATGGTCAAGGCTTGATGTACCTGGATATAGTCTGCGCACCGTAATCCAAACGCTGTGAGTACTCCTCTTTGGCTGTGGAGGAATGACACTTGCAAAGAAAAGAAGCTTGGACAAAAGAAGGTGTTAGATGGACATATGGTGGGTTGTCAAGCGAAAGCTTGATCCCAGAAGTATGAAAACTTCCTTAAGGGATATAAACCCACTAATTAATGGAAAAAAATGTCTGATAAATAGCTGAATGATGAAGAACTGAAATGATAAAGAAATGGAATGAAAAAGGAAAGCAAAGACTTACTTGAAAGAAGCTATCAAATTGATCACAGTCGCCGACATCGGTGGTTATACCGATGTTGGTTGGTAAAGGTGCCGATGTCGGTTAATATGTCGACGTCAGCTGGGGTAGTGACCGACGTCGGTCAGAGCAGTTAGCTTAGACAGGGTCTGGGTAGGTCTATGGTCTGTGGACAGAGTCTGGTTAGGGTTTTGGTCTGTGGACAAGGCCAAGGAAGGGTCTAGGTTTGTTAACAGTCTTGAGACAAAGTTTTGGGCTTGGTTGAATGGTCTGGGGTCTGGGTCTGAGAGTCTGGTTGAATGGGCAGAGTGTATGGTCTGATAGAGGATGGAGGAAACAGGGAGGTGGATAAGTCAAGATTTGGGTCTGGTTTGGTTAACAGTCTGGTCTAGGGAGATATTATTTGAAAGCAATAATTGAAAAGAGAATAAAAAAATAGATAGTATACTTACCTGTGCCTTGTGGAAGGTGTGCTACCGATGATTCCTGTACCTGCTGTTGATGTAGCCTGTGTGGAAAACCTATTGCTGATGGAGAACCTGAAGCTATTGCTGCACTTGAGGGAGAGAGTCAGAGGCTTGACTGAGAGATTTGGCAGTTTGATAGATGGTCAAAGACTGAAGATTGAAGGATTCGTGATTTGCTTTCACAGATTAGCCGATTTTTGATTGGGATCCTCAAAGAGTCTAAAAAATTGGTTAAGTATAACTGACATCGGCGATTCCACCGGTGTCGGCCGACACTTGACCGACGTCGGCGGGGTTAGAACGGGCAAAAAGAGCCACTAAGCCCGTTTTTCATCCGCCAAGTACACTATCCGTTGGAGAATGTCAAGGTTTGGGCTAAATACGCACGAGAGTTTGTTAGGTGGTTAGAGAGAAGTAGGAATAGGTCTTGGGTGAGTCATAGGATGGGAATTAGTCTAAGGCGAGGTGTCCTAGGTGAGGTGTCATGGGTGATGTGTCCAAGGAGCGGGGTTAATTCAAAATAAGTTTATTATTTTAAATTAGTAATTACATGTTTTAGGAATGGGTTAGGAATGGACCAAGGGGGAAGGTGACCAAGGGTTAGACACTATTTAGGTGTCTACATTTGCCCCTTTTTGTCTTGTTGGTTGCTCTAAATGAACTGCAAGACAAAAAGAGGAGTTGGTTGCCCCAGGTATGGGATAAGGTTGATTTCATCTTGTTGGTTGTTCAAGTGAACTGCAAGATAAAAAATAGGCGAGGGTTGGTTGCCCCGATTATGGATGAGGTATCCCCCCTCAAAGTAGGAGTTGAGAGAAGGGAACCTAGAATCGGGTGCTGATTTGACAGAGAGTTGATGAAAAAGGGAGAAGATAGAGTGAGAATGCTGCAAAAGTTGTGATTGCGTGTACACCACTTCACAAGAATGGTCAGGTCAAATTGTCGCAGGTCAAGGGTCAAGGAGTGCCAAAATTGAAATAACCGGTCCCCAACATTAGTCATCTGCTCATTGGGTTATTCAATCTAAGCTGAAGCTCCAATGGTCATCGTGTTCCAGGTATCCCAAGCTTAGGAAGTGCTCCCAAAAACACGAAAAAGTCACAAGTAGTGCGGATCAACTGGCTTCCGATCCTATACTTGTGAAGGTCAAAAAAGTGTGCGCACAATTTTGCTAACCAATCATGAGGTAGCATACATGTAAAAACAACCAAGGCAAAATTGCTTTGGAAGTAGTCGCAGTTTTAGGAGATGAGGATGATCTCCAATGTCTGGTGGTCGATGGATGGAGGCAAGAGTGATCTTCAAGTGTGCCCCAGGGGGTGAAAATGACGTGGTCTAGAGGACTGACTGAGTGGCTACATGATTTTGGTCATTTTGAAGAGGGATGAAGTTTTTAAGGCCACCGACGTCGGTTATAGAGCCGATGTCGGTGGCCTGGGGCATGATTCTACCGATGTTGGCGGCCTGCCAAATCTGACAAAACTAGATTGGCGGCCCACCAAAAGTCATTTGTGACATTTGACCAAGTGAAAAAAGAGCTCTAGAGTGGATTTAGTGAAAGTGACCCAGAGCTGACCGAGGAGCTGTGCGAGGTGGTAGATAGGCATTCATGGAGAGGAGCGAATTGGAGAGTGATTGGAGGCTGCAGAGGCATGTGTGGGCCAACAGGAGTGTGCAGAGTCATTGGCATGACAGAGATGGTAGAGGGGAGTAGAGGACCCGTGGGAGGTCCACCACCAGTGGCACCCATTGTGCCACCACACCGGCGATACCGGGATGAGGTAGGAGGGTCTCTGAACCCTATTTGAACTATTTTTGTTTTGTATTTAGTTTTTTGAATTTTTGTTGTTTTTAGGTAGAAATCGAGGGGGAGGGTAGCTAGGAAGGTGGGTAAAGGGTCTAGGATAGGTTAGGAGTGATTTAGGAGGGTTTTGGGGGGGTTTAGAGGTTAAAATGGGGAAGCCCTAATTTTTAAGGCTCGCCCCGTTCGGCCCTAGGGTCGAACAAGTCACCGACGTCGGCGGGTTCGCCGGCATCGGTCAACCAACGACTGGTGTCAGTCGCTAACCTGTTGACATCGGTCACTAGGTGACCAACGTCAGTCAGGTGAGTGCCATCGCCAGCATGATAACCGATGTCGATGGCTACCTGGTCAGAAAGGGTGAAAAAAAAAGGTCAAAGCTATGCCAAGGGCTTCCCGAGTGTCAGGTTAGGCATAGATGGTCAGAATGGTTGGTACAATAGGAAAAGTAACAACAGTTTTAACATGAGATTGATTGTGGATGGATGCAGGTGAGGTAGACCTTGATGCTACGGGATCACCTCCTGACCTTGCTGATGTGGATGCGCGGAGGCATGTCAGTCGAGGAGTGGGCGCAAATGAGCACAGTGGGGCTAGGTGGTCTGAGACGCTACTGCAGAGTGGCGAGAGATGTGAGCCTTAAGGTGGCATTGATCAAGCGGTGGGACCATTCCACCAACACCTTCCACCTGCCTACGGGTGAGATGATGGTCACGGTCGAGGATGTGTACCAAATTTTGTGGCTGTCGGTACATGGAGCAGACATTTATGTGTGCTCGAGAGAGGCGCACGATATCCACATGGTCACGTTGTTTGGGGAGCACATCACGGAGATGAGCTACCATTCAGCTAGTTTTGCATATGAGCCTTTATACGTGGCAGATGAGGATGCACATCAACTGGAAATTTTGATGATGATTGGCATCACAGTCTATGCATTGCCAGATGCAGAGGGAGGCAGGTTTCTGATGGCCATGATCAGGGTTTTGATGGACATGCTGGAGCAGCAGACAGTGTTCACCTGGGTGCCCATCTTTTTGGCCCAGGTATACAGAGAGTTATGGGGCATCAGTCAGCAATGATGGTACAGCCTGTGTGTAGGCCACCTTCTGCACTGCTAGGCATACAAGCACATAGTGGTTACCTGACCTCTCGGCCTCCCAGTGGTGATCCAGGCTAGCTTTAGGGTCAGGTTCAGGCGATGGTGTTAGATGATGGTGTAGACGCAGGTGGATGGAGTGGTCAGGGATATTGATCACTACCGAGGGGTACTGGAGGCCCTGATTCTAGGAGATATCGTTTGGAGACCATACTTGGTGTATCCAGCGTTCATAGACCAGGGTGAGCAGATGGTCAGGATGCAGAGCAGGCGATGGGTCAGAGGTAGGCGAGCCAGTGAGCTCGAGAGGATTCCAGCAGAGAGAGTACGGTGCCAGTATGGGCTGCTACAGGATGTACCTCCCGCGTTCCCACTGTACAGGTGGGATGACATAGAGGCACCGCTCCTACTGCTAGAGGAGACAGAGGAGCCCAATTTTGAGGAGTTGCCGATAGGACCTGGGATAGTAGACCCAGGGTGTACAGAGGCCTACACAACATGGTGGTCAGGGTAGTACAGAGGCATACAAGTGGGACCCCAACCAGATCTGCAGGCTATCATGAG
This sequence comes from Torreya grandis, assembly GCA_037957365.1. NCBI lineage: Eukaryota > Viridiplantae > Streptophyta > Pinopsida > Cupressales > Taxaceae > Torreya > Torreya grandis. The sequence continues at coordinate 4,780,295 of JARHVA010000363.1, forward strand.
GGAGCGGGATACAGCCCACAAGGAGAGGGACACTGCGCGGTAGGAGAGAGATGCGGCTCAGGCCCAGGTCTTGGTTTTGCAGGGACAACTGGCAGGGGTTACAGGGTAGCTGGAAGAGATGACAAGTCGGGTGGCAGTGCTGATAGGGCTGGTCACTTTGTTATAGGGACAACTGGCTACAACCCAGGCACAGGCAGTGGCAGGTCAGAGCTTTGGAGGGCAGGGCCCATGGCAGTAGCCATCTCAGCAGCTAACATTTTCATAGGGGGTAGGACCGTCAGCATCAGTGCACCTAGGTCAGCCATAGCCACAGGGGTTAGGACAGGGCACAGGAGCAGGGCAGATGGGTCCACCGCAGACTGTATCTCTAGTGAGATACAGTGATGTGCTGGATGAGATCACATACTATGAGAGGGACATCAGGGGGTTCCCTCAGATACAACGATACTCAGAGATGCGGGCAGAGCAAAGCCGACAGATGTCTATGTCGCGAGCGACGGCTTTAGGGTCTCACAGATGGCACAGATCAGAGAGAGGAGAGGATACAGCTTCTTCCTGGCCACCGCCACCACCACCACAGCCACAACCTTGAGGGTAGCCCTTGAGATTGATTTTTTGATGTATATATCGGCCTATGAGCCAAAGATGAGAGATGTATGATGAGAGAGAGAGATAGACACAAATTGTGTCTTATTGTATAAAACTATTTGTGATATATATATATATATATATATATATATATATATATATATATATATATATATATATGATGATGAGCATTTTTGATTTAGTGACATATGTAATAAGAAAATGTATGGATGTGTTTTGATGTTTATGACATTTTGATGTGATGCATGTGTTGATATTATGTGTTATGCGTATGATGCTATGATGAAAATGAATGTGATGATAAAATGGTTATATAATGATGTTGATTGATTGTGGATGATAGATTATATGATGATGACTTTAGATTAGATGATGATAGATGTGATATTTAATGTTTAACTTGTGGATTATATGATGTGAATGTTTAATGAGTTATGATGGATGAAATTTATGACTAATGACTTATGTTGTTATAATGAAAATGAGAGTATACTAATGATTATGTGAATATGTGATTGACTGTGCTGAGATTGACAGGTGACGAGAGAAGGAGATGGAAGAAAGTGGGGCCAACATCCTCCATCATCCTCCTAACCATTTTCCCGACTAGTGGAGAAATTAGAACTTCTCCCTTCAAGGAAAGTGGAGCATCGGGGATTGTGGGAACATCTTAAAGTTCTTCAACATTTCCGTGCCCTTTCATTTCATACTGCCAATCATCCCAAGGCAGAATCGCCCAAGACTCCAAACAAAGACCAAACCCCCGTTTCTAAACCTGCATCTACCCAATCTAAAATAATCAAGTCACTTGGCATTCGCCCTCTCTCTACCCTCACTCACCCGCAAGTGAAGGTGGACTTAGTCCAGACCTCGACCAAAAGTAGTCTTCCAACCAAGTTAAACAAGACTGCTAGACCACAGAAGCGAACCCCTCCTCCACCGTCAACTTTGCCCTCCATCTTAGGTCCTCATCCTTCTACCCTAATCGGTGTCCTCCCTACTCCGACCATTAACCAAAACAAATTACCTCCATTACTTCCTTTGCCAACCACACGTCAATCCCCTCTCAAAAATTTGGCACCTCTCACGAAGAAAGTGCCGTCTTCACCTGTCACTGCACCACCAACCCAAAAGGTGGTACGAAAACCTTCTTCAACATCCCCCAGGCAAAAGTCACCAGCGCGTCATGCATCAACAAGCACAGACCCCTTAGTAGGTTCATATGCTTTGATATTATGCCAACTTTTACAAACTTCTAGCATTACCCTTCCTTCTATCAAGCCATTCCAACCCCTCAGGTCAAAACCTTCTTGGTTCAATGATACAAAGATTTGTTTACACCATCGCATGCCAGGACATGATACCGAGACTTGTTGTGCCCTCAAGGCAGTCATTCACCACTATATGGAGAAAGACACTCTTCTCCTTGAGGACACTCTTGACCAATCCTCGACACCTTCCCATCCAACCTCTTCAACCACATCAACATCTCACCAACAGACCATAACCCCTTCTTCACCTACTATATTTGAAATCAATGCTATCCATATAACCACTAGGTCACAAAAGGACAAGGCGAAAAAAAATCTGCTATTTCTTGGACCTATCCATTTGTCCAGGCACCTCAACCACCAAAACCCAAGATTTCCATCTTAGGTGTGTCCCAACCCACTTCTTCAGAGGCAATCACAGAATCTATGATAAAACAACTTCACCAAATGCCTGTGAAGATGACCCTATATGACCTTATCCAAAGCTCCCCCCAGCATTGCCAGGCTTTAATCAAAGCCCTATTGTCAGCAGAAGTCCAACCTGAAGACCCTCAACCACTAGCTGCCCTAGTCCATTCTTTATCCCCTGTCGCCTCCATTACTTTCAGTGATTCTGAGATTCCTACCTCTACCGTGGAAGATCAGGACGCCGCCCTTTTCATCATAGCCTACGTTGATCGAACCCGTATAAATGAGTTATGATCGATGGGGGCACTAGCATTAATATCATTTCCTCCCATGCCTTTGATCAATTGGCCCTTCCCAAGAATTGCGTATCAAAAACTGACGCAATCCTTAGATCCTTTAATGACACCACCACTAACACTATTGGCACTATTGTCCTTCATATCCGCATTGGTCAACGCATAATCCTGGAGCTCTTCTACATCATTGAGGGAGAATTCCAATATAACATGCTATTAGGGTGACCCTGGATCCACGGTATGGCTTGCATCCCTTCAACACTTCACCGTTGTGTCAAATTTGAACACGACAAACAAGTCCATGTCATTCCCGCCGACCCATCTCCTTTTAAGACTTATAACACAACCTATAGCCCCAACGACGTTCTTATCCCGCTCAAGGCATCAACCCAAACATCATCTCCATCCGCAGAAGCATCAACTAGTATGCAAATAGCGGTTGCCACCACATCATCTTCTCAATTAACAACCAACGACCCCATGGACGACATCTTCCAAAGACTTTCACTGGGAGAATATCGTCTACTTACTCTATACATGTTCCAGACTCCTCAAGAGTATGGACAGCTTCATCAAAACCCAAACTATGACTGTTGGATCGGAATGGTCATTCCTTATGGTCCTCCTAGCCTTCAAACCAATCTCATCTGTGGGGGGCTGGATCAAGCTCCTACTAAATCAAATCCTTCCTCTTCGCCTCAAATATTCACATCTGATTTCTCCTTTCTTAGCAACCCCACCTTTGCACATACCTACCTTTATAGGTGTGCATGGAAGGGTTTCAGCTTTGGACGCTACGAACAAGGCTCCCATCAGCCTATCGAAACACCCAATAACTATAATGCCCAGAAACGGTATGAACTGGGTTTTCAAGAACCCGCTGAGGCTTCCACAAACTTTTGCCCTAAACCAACCATCGACCAATTTTTTCTAGACTCGCCTATTCTTCCATCCTCACCTATGGAGTCGGTGGTTTCCATCCCTCCTAGTTTTTTTTTGCATAAACACCATCCGCTTGGAACCCCTAACCTATCAGCTCAACGGGGTTCCCAAGTCTCTCCCTCTCGTTTATTCCAGCATGATAGACGACGAATCGACAACCATTAACACAGTCCACTGCATAGATGACGATGTCATTCTTACCTATATGGGTGCCGATGATTCTTTCATTCAGCGCTCCCTCCCTTCTGAAACACAGGTTATGTTAAATGAATCAACCATTAACATTAACCTTTCATCTTTCGATGTTCCTCAAATCTTAAAGATTGGTCAGTCTTTAGACACCCAGGAGCAGATCGACTATACCACATTTCTCTCAGACAATCGCCAAGCCTTTGCCTGGACCTATGCTGACATGCTTGCCATCAACCCTAACATTGCCACTCATAACATTGTCACAAACCCAGAGGCTAAGCCTGTTAGGCAAAAGCTTCGCAAAATGCATCCTCGTGTTGCACTTCTTGTCAAAGAAGAGCTTCAGCACCTTCTTTCAGTCTCCTTCATCCAACCCATCGATTATCCGTAGTGGGTCTCTAACATCATTCCTATCACCAAGGTGACTGGGGGGATCTGGATCTGCACTGACTATCGTGACCTTAACCTAGCTTGTCCCAAAGATGATTGTCCTCTTCCAAACATTGACCAACTTGTTGATCTTACAGCTGGCCATGAGATGTTATCACTCATGGACAGATTTTCAAGATACAACCAAATCCTGAATGCACCAGAAGATCAGCACAAAACCACCTTCATTACACCATGGGGAACTTTCTGCTATCGAGTCATGCCTTTTGGTCTGAAAAATGCAGGCACCACATATCAGTGTGCCATGACTTACATCTTTCACGATCTCCTCCATAAAATCACGGAGGACTATGTCGATGACCTACTTGGCAAGTCTAAACTTCATCGCGACCATTTGACTATCCTCAAAATCATCTTCTCTCACCTTCTTCAGTACCAAGTCCATCTTAACCCCAAGAAATGTGTCTTTGGAGTCCTCTCAGGAAAGCTCCTGGGATTCATTGTCTCTTTTCATGGCATCGAGATAGATCCTGCCAAAATCTATGCTATCCTCAAAATGCCACCTCCAACCAATCTCAAACAACTTCACAGTCTACAAGGAAAACTCCAATCCATCCGTCGCTTCATTTCGCAGCTTTCTGACAGTTGCCAACCCTTTCATCACCTCCTCAAGAAGGACGTCTCCTTTAAATGGGATAAAGATTGCCAAGAGGCTTTTAACGCCCTCAAATGCTATTTGGTCTCTCCACCAGTCCTTATTCCATCAAAAGATGACCAACCCTTCTACCTCTACATTTCAGCAACCAATCATTCGTTAGGTGCCATGATCGTGCATCGAGACGAGCAACACCGTGAGCAAGCAGTCTATTACATAAGCCGAACACTTGTCGACTATGAAACTCGGTATACTCATACCGAGAAACTCTGTTTGGCATTAGTTTTTGCGACTACCAAGCTCCGTCACTATCTTCTCAATCACAAAACCTTTGTCGTCACCCACACTGATCCCCTCAAATACATGCATTCCAAACCATATCAAAACCAGCGTATGGCCCATTGGCTCATGCTTCTTGCTGAATTTGACTTAGAATTTGTCCAGCAAAAATCTATAAAAGGGCAAACAATCGCTGACCAACTAGCAGATTCCCCTCTTCCCGACAATCAACCTTCACAGTGCGAGTTTTCCAATGAATCTATTGCCACTCTCTCGACTGATGACACATTCTACCAAATGACGATGTTCTTCGACGGCTCTAAATGTCAACTTGGTGGGGGTGCGGGGGTCATCCTCATTTCCCATGAAGGTGAACCCATGCCCCTGTCTTTCAAACTCAACTTTGAATGTACCAATAATATGGCCGAATACGAAGCCTTAATTTTGGGACTTCAAATTGCCCTTTCTTTAAACATCAAATCTATCAACATCTTTGGTGACTCACAACTATTCGTCAATCAAATCAATTGTTCATATCTTTATAAAAATGAAATTTTACAAAGGTATAAGCACCGTGTTGACACTCTTTTAACATCTTTTGACCATCATTTATTGCAGACTGTTCCTCGATCGACGAATAAGTTTGCTGACACCATGGCTTCCCTCACCTCACATATTCCTTCTTCATCATCATCCTCATCAAGAATTTATGTCATGGTACATCGTGTGCCATTGCCTTCATACATTTCCACTGACATCAATCTCGTCCACACAATAGACTCTAGTTCACAAGATGTATGGTATAAACAACTTGAGGACTACTTGGCTCATTCTATCATTCCTCCCAACCTCTCTAGCAATGCACAGCGGGCTTTCATCAAGCGCACCGCTCGCTATACCATGCTAGGGGGCCTTCTCTATAAAATAGGTTTTGACGGCCTCCTTCTTCACTGTTTAAACTCCACTGAAGCTTCTCATGTTGTTAAACAAGCCTATGACGGGATTTGTGGAGGACACTTTAGTGGTAACTCGGTTGCCAAGCGCATCCTTCACCTGGGTTATTATTGGCCCACTCTTCATCAAGACTGTAGCGATTATGTTCGACATTGCATCAAGTGTCAGCAGCATGCTAACTTGCTTCATCTCCCTAGTCATGCCTTACAAGTCGCTCAAGATTTCTGGCCTTTTTCACAATGGGGCTTAGATCTCATCGGCGAGATTAACCCTCATTCGTCTCTTCGTCATCAATCCATCATAACTACCACCGAGTATTTCACCAAATGGGTGGAAGCTATTCCTCTTGTCTCCACAAAAGTCGACAAGATTGTCGACTTCATCAATACCCACATCATCTGTCGTTTCGGTGTACCTCACAAAATCATCACCGATAATGGCAAGTCCTTTAAAAACAAGACCGTCCAAAAACTCTGCGATTCATTTGGCATCAAACTTAGCTTTTCTTTGCCTTACTACCCACAAGCAAAAGTCTGTATTAGCTTTCGTACAGGCCTGGTGCGAAGGAGCAAGCTCCCCTCACTTCACGATTCTAGTGGTTAGCTGGTCTCACTTAGCCAAAATATACTTTCACTATAGTTTAGACTCTGCCAGAGAACAGAGTTGGCTTTCCCCTTGGTGGTGAAATCCAAGTAGGATTGCCGGGATGGGTAAGGTATCCGCTGGGTGATGAAATCCCAGTCGGGCCTTGTCTCAAGTGAGTTTTATGTTTAATTGAGTGCTCGTGGTCTGGTTGTGTAACATCAAGTGATCTACGATTTATTCAATATGGGTTTTACTAATTACTAAGTGTGGACTAAAAAGATGCAAGAAAGCAAGAAATGGAATGCAGTAAGTTTTAAAGCCCCAAAGTGAAATATTAAATTGGAATGAAGACAAGTTGGAGAAAGGGTTGAAGAAAATGATTTTTTTTACTAGTCTAGAAATGCAAGAAAAAGTTCTATTTATTTCCTGCTTATGATGTTTTTTTTTAGAAAAGAAAAAAGAGGTGAAGAGGGAGAAGCCTAATGCACCTAAATGAACAAAGAAGGAAGGGAACCCAAGGAAGGCCCTAAAGGGGTCCCACCGGGCGTGCCAGAATGTTTCTATTCAAATTTTGCTTTCAATTTCAAAGGAGAGAAAATGAGAAACTTAAGAAGGAATGGTCAAGGCTTGATGTACCTGGATATAGTCTGCGCACTGTAATCCAGACGCTGTGAGTACTCCTCTTTGGCTATGGAGGAATGACACCTGCAAAGAAAAGAAGCTTGGACAAACGAAGGCATTAGATGGACAGATGGTGGGTTGTCAAGCGAAAGCTTGATCCCAGAAGTATGAAAACTTCCTTAAGGGATATAAACCCACTAATCAATGGAAAGAAATGTCTGATAAATAGCTGAATGATGAAGAACTGAAATGATAAAGAAATGGAATGAAAAAGGGAAGCAAAGACTTACTTGAAAGAAGCTATCAAACTGATCACAGTCGCCGGTGTCGGTGGTTATACCGGCGTCGGTTGGTAAAGGTGCCGATGTCGGTTAATATGCCGACGTCGGTTGAGGTAGTGACTGGCGTCGGTCGGGGAAGTTAGCTTGGACAGGGTCTGGGCAGGTCTATGGTCTGTGGACAGAGTCTGGTAAGGGTTTTGGTCTGTGGACAAGGCCAAGGAAGGGTCTAGGTTTGTTAACAGTCTTGAGACAAAGTTTTGGGCTTGGTTGAATGGTCTGGGGTCTGGGTCTGAGAGTCTGGTTGAATGGGTAGAGTGTATGGTTCGATAGAGGATGGAGGAAACAGGGAGGTGGATAAGTCAAGATTTGGGTCTGGTTTGGTTAACAGTCTGGTCTAGGGAGATATTGTTTGAAAGCAATAACTGAAAAGAGAATAAAAATACAGATAATATACTTACCTGTGCCTTGTGGAAGGTGTGCTACCGATGATTCCCGTACCTGTTGTTGATGTAGCCTGTGTGGAGAGCCTATTGTTGATGGAGAACCTGAAGCTGTTGCTGCACCTGAGGGAAAGAGTCAGAGGCTTGACTGAGAGATTTGGCAGTTTGATAGATGGTCGAAGACTGAAGATTGAAGGATTCATGATTTGCTTTCGCAGATTAGCCAATTTTTGATTGGGATCCTCAAAGAGTCTAAAAAATTGGTTAAGTATAACCGACGTCAGCGATTTCGCTGACGTCGGCCGACACTTGACCGATGTCGGCGGGGTTAGAACGGGTAAAAAGAGCCACTAAGCCCGTTTTTCATCCGCCAAGTGCACTATCCATTGGAGAATGTCAAGGTTTGGGCTAAATACGCACAAGAGTATGTTAGGCGGTTAGAGAGAAGTAGGAATAGGTCTTGGGTGAGTCATAGGATGGGAATTAGTCTAAGGTGAGGTGTCCTAGGTGAGGTGTCATGGGTTATGTATCCAAGGAGGGGGGTTAATTCAAAATAAGTTTATTATTTTAAATTAGTAATTACATGTTTTAGGAATGGGTTAGGAATGGACCAAGGGGGAAGGTGACCAAGGGTTAGACACTATTTAGGTGTCTACACCTGTAGAAGATGCACATGCACTTCTGGCTCAACTTACACAGATGAAGAAAGAGCCTCATGAACCAATGAGAGACTTCATAGCCAAATTTGATAAACTGAGGAAAATAATTCCTGTAATTGCTCAACCTACAGTTGAGAATCTCAAATGCTTCTTCATTAATTCTCAGTTACCTTAAAGTAAGTTTTCTTTTGAGACGTGCTAGTCAAATAGATCTTACTGCAGCTCAACTTTTGGCCACTGAGGTAGAAGATGATCTCATCTTAGCAAGGAAGATAAGAAGAGATCTAAATAGAAATAGATCCTCATCATCTTCTGAATATTCATCTACAGGCACCACTGATCCAATGGTGCAAAACCTGGCAAATGAACTGCAAGCCTTGAAAAGACAAATGGTGCTAGGAATGTCTTCTACTCCTTCGTATAGAGATATGCCAAGAAGGACATTCCCAAATCACTCATATTAGGGCAATGTTGCTAGGAATCAAGGGCAGCTAGATCTTCTTCCTCCCCCATAAGGGAAACTTGCCCTTGAAGCTCCTCCAACCAACTCAATAGTTAGATATTTGGAAATAGAACATGCTTTCTCTTTCCAACCTGAGTTTGAAAAAGAAAATAATGCTAATCTCTTCATGGAGGGTCAAGAAGAATCAGCCAGTGACTCCCCCATTGGTTTCTTGAACTACCAAGATGAACCAAAAGCAAAGGAGAAGCTATTGATGGATCATATGCAGTGTTTACCAGGTCTAAGAACCAATTAGTCTAGCAAGCTGATAAGAAGAAGACAGAGGAGCAACCTCAACTAGAAATTAAAATTGCTAAGCATGGAACCACTCTACCTTTTCAGTCAAAGGATCTGGTGATCACCCAAAATGTAAGTACATCAATTTCACCTTCACCTTCTACTTTAATTTCAGAAACCAACCCTCCTCCCATCCCTCCTAAAACCCAAAAGGTTGAAATGATTTCCTCTATTCCTAGTTCAATTCAACCATTTGACATAATTTATCATGTCAAGAAGACCAAAATTCAAATATCTGAATTTGAATATTTGCAATCCAATCTTGATCAATTGGATAGGTTGGTCTAATGTGTCAAGAACCAAACCATCCTTGAAAGACAAGAGGTTAAGAAAATAATTCTTAATTCCCCAAAGAACATGCCCATTCCAAATAATCTTGTCATTACTCCTCCAGCTGCCCCTAGGAAAATAGAACCTTTCTATGTTTCCCTATTAATAAATGGTTATCAGCTCAACAATTGCATCATTGATTCTGGGGCATCTAAAAATGTCATGCCTGCTAAATTAGCTGAGTCTCTGGGTCTCATATTGACCAAAACCTTTGGGAGATGTTTCTCCATGGAGAACAAGCAAGTACCATTGTTGGGACAAATTAAAGATGCCCAATTTGCATTGGCAGCCTTTCCAGACAAGAGAATCAAGATGACTATCTTGGTGGCTGACACCCTAGCATCCTATGGCATTTTGCTTGGATGAAATTTTTGCAAGGATGTGGGAGGAGAACTAAGCATGGACCTATCTGAAGTAAGGATCCTTGTCTAAGGCATAATGAAGATATTGCTTACTAAAAAGGAGGCAAAATAGTGGTCACCCAAACATCAGTCCCTGTAGCACAAATTTTGTTTGAGTCTTCAGGCAGGGGTAATTATTTCTTTACCATAGAGGATGTTCATGTTTCTATAGATGAAATTCCTGTAGCTGACAATCTAGGAATTAATCCAAATAAGAATTTAGGAGAATTGGTAGGGCACAGTACAAGTAAGGAAGGATCTTCCATCTCCCATGAAGAGAAATATGATAGGAGATCAGCTTCTAATGATGCTTTGATCCTAAAATCCAATGGCAATAATTTTTCCACCAATGATGGAGTTGGGACTGTGTTGATATCTCCTCAAGGAGATATTCATCCTTCATGTAATTTGCAAGTCAGCAACACCAACAACATAGCTAGATGTGAATCTCTATTGCTCAGATTGAAGATTGCTCAAGATGAAGAAATCAAACTCTTTCACATCAATGGAGATGCTAAGCTGATAATTTGTCAGGAGTTTGATATGGACAATCCAATCATATGCTAGACTAAACTAGAAGAACAAATAATTATGGTAATGGACCATGCTACTACAAATCAAAATTAGGCAAAGGAACACTTCGCCAAGAAAGCAAGGAGTTATGGATTTCAAATTGAAGACCACATCCTTCCATGGGGCAAGAAGAAGAAAGAGTCAATAGGAAGATGCAAAAAATTGGTTTCCTGGTGGAGAGCTCCATTTGCCCGTCACCATTTCTTGGGACAAAATGTCTTCTTGCTGGTTTACCAAGATGGCGCACTATTTTCAATATCTCTTAAGAAGCAGTATCTGAAATACTTCAATTCTTGAAGTATCAGATCATTTCATCTGTACATATGTATATTTGTATAGTTTTTAATTCTATTTTGTTTTGTTTTTTTTCATTTTTGATGCCTTCCATTTCTAGGTAGCATGAGTCTATAGCCCAATGGTACACATGAAGACATTAGAGATTCTAGATTCTACTCCCTTCAATTCTATTTATAATTGATAGAAGTTCCCCAACTGGAGCCAACTATTGTCCCCCAAAAATATCACTCATTTTTGGGACAACATTTGAACTATTTTGGTCCTACAGAGCAAAATTGTCTCTTCCCTTTCCAAAATTTATCTTGTGCATTCAAATTCCTCATTTTTCAAACTTCTCAGGAACCTATAGACTCTGCAGGCCAAGTTCAATGGGCTTTATAGGTTGATTTCTACAGACTTGATTTCTACGGACTCTGTAGGCAGGTTCATTTCTACAGGTTCAAAGGATTCTACAGGTGGGTTCAATCAAAAGAATTAGTTTCCAACACTTAGTCATTTTAGGATTAGTTCAGAACCTTGGTTCAATAAATAATGTTCATCGGCAAGCATCAACAATAGGTTCAATGCATTTGGTTCAACAAGTTCAAAAGCTCTTAACACAACTGTGAAGTTCAATCGGCAAAAGTTTCTCACTTTGGTCCAACCAAATGGTTCGTCAGTTGGTTCAAAAGATTCATTTGAACCATTGAACCAAAGCTTGGTTCAATGGTTGGTTCAATGCTTCAGTTCATTCAATTGGTTTATTGACTTGAACCATCGACTTGAACCATTTTGGTTTAAAGCTTTGTTCATCAGCTTGGTTCAACATTTGGTTCAACCAAGTGGTTCAACGCTTTGGTTTGTTTACGTGGTTCAATCAAAGGGTTCATCAGCTTGAACCATTTTGGTTTAACCAAGTGGTTCAATGTTTAGTTCAACCAAGTGATTCAATGCTTTGGTTCAATCAAATGGTTCAATCAAACGGTTCAACAATTGGTTTAGCGCCTTGGTTCAAAGGAGCAGTTCAAATGCAAAAGTTCAAAAGAGCCTCCTGAAGGACAAGTGCCCTTGTGGAGGGCACTTGGTCGATAAAATTACCCTTTGGAAGGGTCATTTTCAAAGAAGGCTGCAAAGGTAAATTCTTTTAGAATTTTGTTTAAGGCAGGCAAGAAGCAATTCCTTTAGACTTTTTGTCCAAAGGAATTCCTTCAAACAAAAAGTTTGAAGGAATTCAGGAAAGCAGCTGTGGGCAGAAAGCCCGAAGAAATTTACAAAAAGACAAAGATTAGTGATTAGAACAATTCCACAGACTTTTTATCCATGAGAAAATGCCCGCATAGAAAGCCCAGGGAAAATGCCCATGGAAACAGTTCACAGGAAAGCCGCAAGAGACTGTCGAAGATAAAAGGCTGTCAAGAGACCTCAAAGGGTAGGTGCCCTTGTGGGGGACTCTCAATGCCAACTTAAAGGACACTCCCCCAAAGCTGAAGAGTCACCTTCCCATCGCGAGGATGTAGCATAGGAAAGCCAACGAAGGACCAAGGGGTGATGCACCCGAAGACGTCAAATTCAAGACAATGAACTAGTCATTAAAAATGTATTGACAGGCATGTGAACATCAATTTTAAAGCTCATAAAATAGCCATTGATCCTTGTAATCTATAGACCTGAATGCATTCACAAGCTTTAAGGCTAAGACCAACAGAAAGTGACTAAGGAACAAGACAACAAATTGAATCCAGGAACCAATTCAATTAACCATAAAAGGAGGAACGATGAAGAAGGATCAAATCACCAGGTGGACATTGAAAGTTGCAAAAATACAATAGAGTGACTTGTTTCTCTGCATTGAGAAAAATAAATGGGTAGATGCCCCTAATTTCCAGCCTATCTTCTTAATAGTTTTCAATGCAACATGATGTATTATTGTTCCCGAGTCCTTCTTGAAGAGGCTATATAAGGAACTCTCTTTTATTGTAAATAGATCTCTTTTTTGACAATCAAAAATGAAACTCTGCCCAAATTGAAAGGCATTACTGAGACTTTGAGCTCAGATTATTAATCATATTTTGTTATTGGAATAAGAAAGTGACTTTTTAGAATTTGTGCTGTAATATCTTTGTTGTTGGGGAAACTGTTCTTATGTCTTTTTCCTTGATATAGTTTCTATTCCTTTAATTCAACAAGCAAAATTAGTGAAAGTAGTCAAGAAGGTGTCCTGAAGAGTCAACTATGGAGAGACTTTGTGCCTCCACAATTGCCTTTAGTGTGTTTTCTTTTCATTTATGTGTAAAGGACCTTGGGATGACTTTGTGCCCTCATTGTCCTTCTATCTTACTCTTGAGCAATTCAGGTGGAGACTTTGTGTTACATCTCGATTTGCTGATTACTACGTCCTTGGTTACACTTTGCATTTACTACCAAGAGTATTCTTGTGGTTTGCTGAGTAGTACTTCTAAAAGAAGAGGAGTGTTTTCTATCATTTCCCTTGAGTTTTTCCTTTGATTCATATGCATCATCTCTGAAAAAAGAGAGATGGATGGTTTGTCCTACCCTTGAGTATTATTTTCTATATATATATATATATAGGGAACCTTCCATTGATGAGAGGAGAGATTAGTCCCTTTTTGATGTGGTAAACCTAAACATTTGGATGACTAATCTTCTTACTTTGGCTGATCAGACCTATTTTGTTTATCAGTACGCTGATTGACAAAATATTCAACCAACAAGATAGATGGATGTAATCACCTAGGCCTATGTCAATCTTAAGATCATTGATCTAAGTGCAATAACCCATAATATCCCCCTAAAACCAAATTAAAATCCCATCAGATAAAGGTAGATACCCATGAACCTGATTCTAAAATCACTTGTACACAAAGAGGTTCACAAGTTCCTTTCATTAGGAATCATCTTTTTAGTCTACCACTCCACTTGGGTATCCAATTTGGTACCCATTCACAATAAAAATAGAGAGATTTAGCTTTGTGTGGACTTTGTAAATCTGAATCGAGCTTATGATAAAGATAATTACCCATTACACTCCTTGGATGAATTAAATTAAATGGTGAACAGATCCCATATGATATTTTTTGGATGTATTCTAAGGATGCAAAAAAGTCCTTGTCAACCTATAGGATAGAACCAAGATTGAATTCATAATGAAGTGAGGTACTTTTACATACAAATAAATGACATTTGGATTGATCAATACAGAAGCCACTTTTCAAAGAGCCATGTATTTTGCCTTTGAAGGTTTGATAGGGAAATTCATTGTCATCTATATGGATGATTTGAATGTCTTCTCCAAATATAGGTCACATCACATTCATTACCTACAAAAGATATTAGAGAGATGTAAAAGGTATTACATCTCCTTAAAATCCAAATAAGAGTGTGTTTGGTGTTACTGAAGGAAAGCTTCTCAGTCAAATTATCATGAAAGAAGGTATCTCTATTGACCCTAAGTGTGTTTATATTATTTCTAAGATACCTCTCCTGAATTTTAAAAAGGAATTAATGTCTTTCTTTGGGAAAATCAATTTTGTGTGCCAATTTATTTATAGATTTGCTAAGATTGATAAACCTCTGAATGCCATGTTGAAATAGGAAGATAAAATAGATTAGAACTCTAAATCCAAAAAGGCCTTCTAGGAAATCAATGAGGCCATCATGTAGGACCTAATTATAATATTCCTAAACTATATCAAGGACTTCTACCTCTACTCTTTTACTTTCAAACACACCATTACTACCATCCTCACTTAGAAGTAAAGTGGATAAGAACACCCAATAATTTTTTTTAGAATAAACCTTAAGGATACAAAGCTCAATTATTATACAATTGAAAAACATGCCTATGCCTTGATCAAGGTGGTGAGTAAATTTTGGCATTGCATTATTAGGAATAAGGTACAAACCATTGTACTTGTTAAAGTATGCCCTTTGGGATGATCACACTTGGTATAATCATGCCCTTAAATTTTCACCATTTATATTGGTATATGGATTAGATCCCCTCTTCCCAATTAATCTCAAATTACCTACCTATAAGTTTACAAAGGAATACATGGGAAGAATCAAGAAGATAAACTCAAGGCTGTTAGACATCATCTAATTTGAAGATGCTCATGAAGAGGCCCTCTAGAATTTTAGTAAACACCAAGGCATAATTAAAAGGTGGTTTAACAAGAGGGAAAAGAGAAGTCCTTAGGATTTATGACTTAGTGATACTATGGGATAAATCAAATGAAAATAAAGGTCTAGCACTTGAAGTTCAACATGTTATGAATTGGACTCATATCAGATCTCAAAGTTACCTAGACATAATGCATTCCACCTCAAAGACCTTGAAGGCAAAAACTTCTCACTACATATCAATGGAAAATTCCTAAAGCATTACTTCTTAGATGTCCCTTCTAATACAATCTCAGAATAATTATAGAAAGGGTGGTAATGTATATATTAGATTACAATAGTCTAGTGTGATTTATTGTGTGTTTCCTTTCATTATTTGTTTTCTTCTATTGTGTGTTTGATTTCATTGTGTGTTTACTTTTATGGTGTTATTTTATTTGTTGTTTTGTGTCTTTTGTTGACCTTACCTCAATTTTTTCTCTTAATTATCCCCCAAGGGATGGTAGACTCACCCACAATGATTCATAGAGAGAAGTTGAGTTTAGAGAAAGTGATGACTACTCAAAATGATGACTACACAATGAAATTGTTGCAAGAATTGAGAAACATAAGTGAGCTTCCAATATTGAACATAGTGATAAGTAAGGTAACCCTATAAGAAGCATTGAAATAATTAAATGCCAATAATTCAACACTGAATAAGTGAATTGATAAAAACACTACTCTAGCCAAGGTCGTCACTGAAAGGAACATAAAACAAAGTGTTTCAAGACACAAGATCTTAAGTGTTAGCATTACATCACATTCATAATAATAAAAATCTCAAATAATAGACTTATAGATTTATTGCAAAGAACAACTATATCATATATTAAATTTCCAAAAATTTCATGCAAATACAATGAATGAGCCTTGCATATATAGGTAAGGAAGATCAATCCTAACTAAGAGATCTTGCTAAGTGATCAATCATAACTAAGAGATCAAGATAGAGATAAATCATAACTAAGAGATAAAGATAGAGATCAAACATATGACTAAGAGATAATTATCCCTAAATGATCTAAATAACTAGAAATTATCCTCATAATATCTAAAATATAAATATGTAATATCTCATAATATCTATAATAATATAAATGAAATATCTACACATAAGTGGGTGGAAATAATAAATTACCTAGGTGAACATGAGATAAGGTAAATAACCTACTCTAATAACCCCTCAAGTAAAGCTATAAGCTAAAAATAAAGTGGCATAACCATATTATGAGTCCCAACAACAAGGCATAATTAGGTTCTCATGTATAAGAATTCCATAAATCAATTTCTCATAATGTGGAGAAAGGGAGAAATCCCATAGGAAAAATAACTTCCCCCCAAAAAAGGAGAAAATAATGAAGGAAATACTTCATATGGAATCCCCCCTAAGGATAACTTCCTTCACCCCACACAAAGATAAATACTATATGTCTTGCATGGATGGAAAGGATGTCAAAAGTCATATTCATATGAGGTTAAAGAGTCCCATGTACACAAACCATGATTTCTCCCTGTAGGAAGAAAAATCAACTATTATATGTGAGCATGATGTCCCAAAGATACATCACCTGTAAAAACACTAATGTTGTGGTGACCTTTCCAAAGAATAGGCCTTATAGTAGATACGATACTCTATAAGTCACTATCAAAAACTCTATTGGTTTAGGCCATAGATTCGAGTGTGCAAGACCTAAAAAAAGATTATATCTCTCAAAGAAATCAAGCATGTGAGTAAGTGGATCCATCATAAAAAAAGTAAAAATAAAATTAGTGAGAGAAAACAAAATCTCCAAATCATAATGTGCAACAATAATATGATCCTCATTAAAATCACAGTCTAAACACATATCCTCACAAACAAAAGGAATGTATGATAAAGTTACAACTATGGCACAATAAAATTCATCCCCAAGAAGTCATGATGGTTTCTCATCTATGATCTCCAAAAGTGACGGTGGAGGTGCAACATCCTCAAGAATTATGTCTTATTGATCAATGAAATGAATAGGAGTACAAATTATATGAGTAATAGGTGCCTCAAGTAAACAACCATCAAAATATAAGTCCTCACTAACATGAGAAATGATGTCTGTGTCATCATCAAAAAATAAATCATCACTTACAAGATGATAAGGAAGTGGAATAGAAGGAGTTGGAGTAAAATAGGGTTCAAAAGACCTAAAAGACTTAGTTTCCTTTCCAAATAAAGATAAAAAATTGTCCCAAACTTCCTTGGGTGATGTGGCACATGTGACATAGGAATTTAAAGTGTTTGAAACATGGAGGATAATAAAATAAAAATCCTCATCTTTCATAGATGCAATCCATGCAATACCTTTGTCATTTGTAGAGTGAGGAAATTTGTCGAACACAACTTTCCACAAGCCTTTCAATTGCAAGTGTATCTTCATTTTAATATTTCAAGTGTTATAATTTGAAGTGTTGATGGGTTCAATGAAGTAGGAATCCATTTTTAAAAACATAAGGATAAAGTTTATAAGAAGATACCTCTTAAAAAAAAAAAAAAAAACCCCATTGACAATTTAATGTCTCCCGATGAAAATAATGAGCACCCTAAATTTGGTACTTTATAATTCAGTGAATTTTATAAAATAAATAAACCCGATAGATTAAGTATCAAAAAAGATACACTTTTGAAAAAAACAACACTTAATTTTGAGTTGTTGATCAAAAGATAAAGTTAATACATATTTCTTATTATAGATGGGTCAAATAAATAAGCATGGCACTATAAATCAAAAGAATGTGACAAAATAAAAATAAACATAGCCTTTAAACCACTCATTGGAATTGAAATTGAACCACATATATATTCAATCCAATAAAAGTGAAAAATAATCTACCCATAATATATTGTTTTTATTAAAAAAATAATAAAAAATATTAAGCAACCATCTCATACTATATTGTTTCTATTCCCAATAGCAGTTAGTAAAACTATGATAACTTTTTTATTCCTCAATTAAATTGAAAAATCAAAAATGATTTGGAAAGATAAAACTAGGATGAAAAAACCCAAAATGTTCTCGGCACAATTCTATATATTTAGAGTGTAGTTTTTAGAAGAAAAGACATTTTTTGATGAAAAACATAAATCTACACTTGTAAATAACATATCTGGATTTTTTAGACTCTCTAAATGCAATG
Source organism: Torreya grandis (assembly GCA_037957365.1). NCBI lineage: Eukaryota > Viridiplantae > Streptophyta > Pinopsida > Cupressales > Taxaceae > Torreya > Torreya grandis. Next base: position 4,798,606 of record JARHVA010000363.1, read on the forward strand.
GAGAACTCATATTTATTCCATGAAGCTCCAAAAAATATGCCTGTAATAAAAATATAGAGATCTTCTTGCCGAACTTGAATATACTAAATAAAAAATGCCCTTGTAGCAAACTCACAAATTAATGAATAAAATACCTAAAGGCTTTGGTACCATGAAAGAAACGTAAAAAAAAGTGTTTCAAGCCACAATATCTTAGGTTTTATCATAAAATCACATTCATAACAATAATAATCTAAAATAATAGACTTATAGATTGATTGCAAAGAACAACTATATCATATATTACATTTCCAATGCAAATACAATGAATGAGTCTTGCATATATAGGTAAAGAAGATCAATCCTAACTAAGAGATCAAGCTAGAGATTAATTATAACTAAGAGATCAAGATAGAGATCAAACCTATGACTAAGAGATAACTACCCCTAAATAATATAAATAACTATAAATTATCCCTATAATATCTAAGATATAAATATGTAATATCTCATAATATCTAAAATAAGATAAATAAAATATCCACACATAAGTTGATGGGAATAATAAAGTACCTAGGTGAGCATGAGATAAAGTAAATAACTTAATCTAACAATGGGATGGTATCCTCACCCACAATGATTCATAGAGAGAAGGTAAATTTAAATAAAGTGATGATTACTCGAAAGGATGACTGAACAATGAAAATTGGTGCAAGAATTGGGAAATAGAAGGTGAACCTCTAATATTGAAAATAGTGATAAGTACGGTAACCCTATAATAAAAACTAAAATAATTAAAATCCATTGATTCAACACTAAATAAGTGAATTTATCAAAATACTACTCTAGCCAAAGCCATCACAAGTGTTTTAAAATAAAAGAACCAAGATTTTATGTACAACTGAACAAGCAAACAATCATTTGGGTATTGAAATCCTACTAAGAATACCATCAAACTTGGATACATTGGTATCCAACCCTCATAGATAAAACATTAAATATCAAATCAAAGGAAGTCTAAATTTTAATACATACATACATACATACATATATAAAGTTTCTTCCTAAATAAGGATGATTTTGGCAACTTCCATTGTAGGCTTTCTGGCCTAGATAGAAATGGAGCAAGGCCAAAAGTTAAACCAAAATCATCTTTTTTGAGGCTATATATGATTTTATAGTAGTATAACAATGATAAATACCTCCCCCGTTAGCCAAAATTCTATGAAATGCATACCCCCTCAAAATATTTCAATATCTTAGATGTACCAAAGCTTGTTGAAGTAATCAATTAAATAAAAAGAATCCATCACTAATTCACATAGTTGTTTTGGGAGATTCTAGAACCCAATATGTTACCTGTTACATCATACTTGAGCATTTTTCATACTCAAAGTACATCAAATAGAGTTCATCTTGATTATCTCTATGTATAATATTGGATGATTATAGTCTAGTTTCTAAATGATGGGGTAGCATTTTCCCCAAAAAGTCACCATTTTTTATGGCCAACACAACCCATTTATTTGAAAAAAAATGGGGAGCCCTGTAAAAATTATCAACTTAAGATCTTACTAGAGTTTCAACCCCTTTCTCGTCAGTGTCAGACCTTGAGAGTTATTAAACTTCTATTTTAGCTTGGTCTATCAAATGTTTAACAACATTTGTAATGAAGAGTTGGTCTCTATTAAATATCCTTATAGTTTTATAAATTTAAAACTGCTCAAGTCCTTGTTACATTCTAAAAGAACAAAGGGTTTTCATATTTAGAATGATTTGTTATGCTAACCATTTTTTTCACATATTTAAACTAGTGTTGGTTTTCTTAGAGTATGAGTCACCTAGAGTCCTACTCAATGTTTCATAAATATTTAGCAATAGACACGTGAGCTTTTAATTGATTACCTAGATTTATTTTAATTTAGTCACTTTTCATCAAATATCATAGGAAAGCTTGCCTAATGAGGAAGCGCCACAACTCAAATGTCATAATTGTTAGTTTTTTGGACATGTCAGAGATGTCAAAGTTTGGGAGAGCCTAACTAAATGAGGAAGCACCACATGACCTAGTTATTAGAAGTGTTAATCTCTCATACTTGTTAGAGATGTTAGAGCCTAGGAGAGCTTGACCAAATAAGGAAGTCCCACATGGCATAACTATCAGAATTATTAATCTCCTAAACCTATTAAATATGTTAGATCCTAGGAGAGCCTGATTGAATATGAAAATGCCACACAACTCAACTATCAATCTCCTAGACCTATTAGATAATTCATAACTTGGGAGTTCTTAATTGAATGAGGACATGCATTGTGAATATTGTTATATGTGTTAATATCCCAAACATGTTAGAGATGTTATACCTCATGAGAGCTCAACCTATCAAACCATACCATGTGTCACTTTCATAAAAAATAGAAAAAAAGGCCCAAGATACCCCAAGATGGTTACAAGGAGGTACAATTAGATTCAAAATCCAATCAAAGGATGCCATATGTCACCTCACTACTCCATGTGGCCAATTCTAGCTCTAAAATAGGTAAAGTGCAACACACAACTACATTTAAGTGAAAGTCTAACCTAAACAAGACTAATTATTAGTAGGCATGTGGTACTACTAATAACCACTTAGGATGTCATAGGAGCTAAGTTTCCATGTGCCTACCACACTTAATAGATTAACTAAATGAGAAATTAGGACCTAATTAGATGATTTAAAACATCTTGTTATAGCCACCAAATCTAAATAGGGAACATCTTATTTCAAATTCTTAAGTTAATGGAAGATTGGAAAATGAATAGGTGGATTGTGCCACCAACTCAAATTTTAAATTATACTGGGCGAGTCATAAAATTCTATTAATACATAAGATATTTATGGATCTCTATAACTACCCAAAGGTGAATTGATTTACCAGTATTTACTACCTATTTTCTAGAGTTTGCCTCCTCACTTTTAGCTCATTCATGTGTCTTCCATTCCCACCTTTATAAGAATTAGTTTTTATCAAGAGTTCCCCATTTTATACCATGGATACTTCATATTCAAACCCTAGAGATGATATGAAATACATAGAGACCACCTTCCCTAAGAACTTAATCCTTTTTAAACACAACAATAAAATATTTAAAGTAATCGAAGTTGTGCCCAAGTCTCCCTCTAGTGATGATGAAAGTGAGGCCAAATTCCCTGATTCCCTTAGGGAATATGAAATATGTGGGTTTCATAAGACCATAACCAAATATAAGGTTTTCCCATATTATGACCTCTTTGGCAATATACTAGTCACATATGTGTAGGTACATGATGGTGCTGAAGACGTGGTGTAATCTGAAGGATCCAAGCATAATATTACATACATTTTAAGAGATGAAATCAAATCATATTATAATATCCTAGAATACATAGTCACCTATGACAAGGATACCATATATTTATGTGCAAACACCTATAAAATATACAATGTCTTATATTACATACAAGGATACCATTGATCCCTATACTTTATGTTCTTTTAAGGAAGAGGTATATGCTAGGATGATCTTACTTAATAACTTTTTTAAAGTAAGTGATTTGATGCATGCCAATATAATCTGGGTAACCCTACTTAGCATCATCCTTAAGGGAGAGGAAATCTCAGACCTTAGGGGCACTATCAACTTCTAACTAGTACACTATGTTAAGGAGGCCCATGATAGAATTAAATTTTACATGATGAATTACCTAGTGGATGCCTTTGTGATACTATTTTGTTTAATCCTTTTAATTTGCATGGAAATCAATGAGGCAACCATGACTTATCTCTCTAAAAAGATCAAGAAATCTCTCTCTCCCATTAGTGATTACTAGTACTACAAAGATGACACCATCATCTAGGTGGAAGACATTCACAAGACCCTTTCAATTTCCCTACCAGGTTCTAGAATAATTGGCTAAGCAAGAGATAACCTAACAACTCATTCAAGGCATCTTTATCCACTCCCTTAACCACCAAAAAAAGGCTTGCCCATCCTTCCCCATCATCATCATCATCTAACACACATATAAGAGTCTACCTCCATTATAGAATATGGTGGCGAGCATGGATTCTTTGGTCATGGGTAGAGTGGAGCACATAGAATGGGACCATCATGGAATTGTTAGGGCCTATGTGGTAAGATACTAGTCTCACCCAAACATAAATTATAGCCATGATCCCCACATTGATGATGAGGTCCACCTCAACCTTGTAGATGACAAGGAGGTGTTGGCTAGACTCAATGCCAAGAAAAGGAAAAGAGAATGGGTTTAACCTAGGCCATATATATAGAATGGCCCTACTTCACCTACACCAACTCAACTTAGGTGAAATTCAGGTGATTTTACCCCAAATTTAAATAAAGATCATCTAGGGGGTCCTAATGCCCTCTCCTACATAGGTTTCTCCTCCCCTAATCTTTACTCCAGCTCCCTCACCTCCTACAATTTAGGATACTTGGCCATAGGTTTTGTAGGTACTATGATTTAACATCAATAATAACCCCAAGTATAACCTAAAGTATGAAAAAAAAATGCATCCATGGAGATACCTTCCCTTCCTTCTACTATCCCTTAAAAATGAAGTGTAGCACCCCCAATTTCCCTTTTCCCACTAGGCCTACTCAAGTGGTGCCTCCCCTATTTCCCATTTTAATCCCATCATAATTACCTCAAGTAATATCACTCTGACCATGTACAATATCCCCATGCCCAATTTTACACCCACTCAACCCATTCCATCATTAGGGATCCCTACATCTTGACTTTGGTATTTAGGAGATGTAGTTGCCTAGCCCTTGGCATGCCCATTTTTTAATGCATAATAGTTGGCTAATTCTATACCTATGCCAACTTAAATAACAATGACCCTAGAAATGAGTATAATCATATTCATAATTCCATTAGGTCCAACCACCTTCGTAGACCCTATAACCACTTTGTAGACTCCCCAATTGTCTCTTATCACCATTGCCACCTCGAACCCTTATACTATTACAATAAAATTTGATTTGGGCAAGAGGACCAAGAAGAAGAAAAAGGTAGCTCATGATGCTCATTCCTTGGTTTATCTTATTATCCATATTGGGTCTCCATTTTCCATTATCCTAAGTGTGAAAGAATTTAGCTTTAACTAGCCAATTTCTTCATTCCTTTTGGATACTCCTCTCCCTAACACCATGAGCCCACATGCCATTTGACCCAAAGCTAGTGGCATGCCCAGATGTTATTAAGGGATTCCCAATTTATACTTACCCATTTTAACCCATATATACTCCTCCATTTATCTCTTTATTCCCTCCCTCTGATTCATCCATTCCTACTCTTCCCATGCCCCAACCGTCTACCTATATCTCTACCACCTTACCTTCACCTCATTCTACTTGGGGATTGCCACAGGATCACAAGGACCTAAGATGATTTTGTAGCATAATTTGGAAGTCTATTTGGAGTTTTATAGGATCTCAAGGAACATGAAGATGATATTCACATAATAATTCACTCAAGGAGGATATATAGTGGTCTAGGATACCAAACAAGACCTCTTTTCCCTCACCAAAGTGAGAACATCTAGTGAGGAGGAGAAGGTGGTAAAGGATCTAGTATATATGTTTTGAGCCACTCATGACATGTCTAATAAACTTATGGAGGATATGAAGGAGCATTTTTGAGTGCTTGAGGTATAAGTGAATAACACCTTCCCTTTCAAATTGATTGGCTATGTTAAAGAGGCCCTCATTTAGCTCTTCATAGCTCTAAGGGAAGTAGATAGAACATTAACTAGAAGCAGGGAAAACCTCCAGTGTGCACATGTATACTTAGAGAGGTTCACTAACATGGATAACAAGTGTAAAATTCTCATTTTGGTTATTAACAAAGTCATGTTCCTCGAGCTAAAACTCAAGCCTCTTTCCAACCAGAACCTATATCAAACACACTGAGATCATCATATCCTTGAGGAATATGTGGTAGTGGCACAAACAATCACCCAAAATTTATAATAAAGAAAATAATAAATTTTGACTTATTTAAAGGAATCCAAAATCATAGTGTTGTTCTATCTAGATGGTTCCTTGCTAGACAAAGGAGAATTTGAGGTACAGTTGGGTCATTTTGACTAGGTCATAAGGAGAAAGGTGGAAAAGGCCAATAAGGCTGGAGTAAAGGTGATTCTATATCTCTCGATCCAATCCATGATGAGCACCAAATAGGTGTTGGAGGTTAAAGTTTCCATTGAGGCCCCATTCCAAGTGCGTCAATGACTATTGGTCCAATCATAGGTGATTTTCCTAGAACTTCCCATGAACTTGGCCAAGATGGATAAGGAATTCAATTTGGTATAACCATGTTGGTCACCAAAGAAGTTTAGCCTAAGAAAATAGGATATGGTTCTTCTCCAAATACTTAGCATATCAATTGAGTGGGCCTTAGGCATATTTTAGGGGAAGTGGGGAATTTTTTATTTATTTTGGAATCTTTGTAGTTGTAATAACTTTGGGTGGCCATCATGGATAAGGATGGGAATCTCATGTTACTTAGAGGTGATCTCTATCCTTTTTTTATATATTTTATACTTCTATCCTTTGTAATGGTCAACATTTTTTATGTAAAAATACTCTATTAAAATGAATGTAAATTTCACACTTCCTATCAAACTAGTTTGTTTATCTATGAATGTGGTCTATTGATTTTAAATTTTGAATGAATGCTTGTGTTAAAGGATTGACCATAAACTTTGCTACTAATAATGAATGTATTAGTTCGAATGTGATTTACTATTCTAACTCATTTATGAATTTTTATCATACAATTTGTAACACTATTAACCTATGTGCTTGAAGCCACATATTATTTTTGGAGATCCTATGTGTAGTTTACTATAGGCCCTTATGTTTGTTTATATTTAGTGGATAATTCATGAATTAATAATTCATTTTTATTTTCCTTAGACTCTATCCCCGTGTGATGATTGGTTCAAGCCCCTAGTGAAACATGACATTCTATGGGGTAATTATGTTTGGGTACACAACTCAGTTCTTGAAGCATTGGTACCCTTTCAAGCTTGGATACATCCTTGTATACCTTACCTTACTCCCCCTTTTATCTTTGTTATATGAATATAAAAAATTCCTTCCCCTCTATTTATAAATTGGCAAAGTGAAACCCAATAGTATTTATGATTGGAACTAGTTGAACAAGGTGAGGGTTAGAAATTATCTTAATTTGGTATTGGATCCCCAATGGTAACACTACATCTCTTAGAAACTAGTTTCAATCAAGCTATATCATAGAGCATGATACCTAAAACTATGCCCTAGATTGAAATAAATTTAATCCTAAAATGAAGGATGAAAGTCCATTATTATCCCAAAGTTTGTCTTGAACACTTAAGCTCATTACAAACTTAAGATAGATTTTGGACTAGACAATAGGTTTGATGATCTAGAGATAGTATGAGTATGATAATTAATAGATTGTGCATAGATTGGGAATTAATCTAGGTGACTATTATAAAATCAATAAGGTCAAACCCATTAAAAGCATGTGGATAGAAGAGTTGGGCGTGTAAGATCCATATGTGATCACCTATATGTTTTACCTTATTTATTATTTATGTGATCTTATAAGATAAAAATTTAAGATAATTGATATTTTTTAATGTAATACAATAAAGCACTATTATGAATGTAAAATCAAAGTTCCATTACACTATCATACTTTTTGTAAATATAAATAATATAATATAATTAGAAACTTAGTGTGTTACTGTTACGTGTAGGTCTAAGATTGTGTAGGTGATTTAAATGGATACAAAATTGATTATAAGTTGCTTGGATCAAGAATAATAGTGTTTGGATCTATCTCGATAATTTCATCAAACCTATTGAGGCTATCATTTGGCACAGGTATGATGTTTTGATTCTATCTTTTGAATATGTGCTTCATAATTTTCACATAGGTCATTGCACCTACATGAAGTTATATTCTTTTACAATATCATGTCCTTATTTTATGTACAAATCCAAAAATATATCTGTTTATCCTACCAACCCAAGCTTCAATTTCAACACTATATTAACCTATAAAAATAGGGGAAATATGTGGATTGAGATAACCTCAATGACTCCCAAATGAATAATTGAGTACTTTATATATATCCAATACCCAAAATAGGAAAGTTATATCACACGTATTCATCCTAAAAGTGTATGTGTGTAATAGTGCTCCTTTTATAAATGAAACCTATAATCTATATTTCCATAGTAGATGAATAATTGGCTTGGATTAGTTGATTTATACTTGGCTAGAACCTACTCCTTATGATTTATTTTTGAAATTGGAAGACTAGGGTAATACTTATGAATGTACAAGTGTTATAATAGGCTTTCATAGTACTTTATTGATAATGCTAAATGTTCAAATAGGATTAGACCTACTATGTATTTATATAGGACTCTTTGGTTACTTTATCATGCCACTTACATGTTAAATCTTTGTTCCAACCCATAAATATAATTTGAATTTGAATAATTATGGTTGATTTTCACAAGGATTATCCTATTAGGGTTGGAAACCTTAAGAGTTCTATAGGTATTTGAGTCTAACAGAAGAATTTAAAAGTCAAGAATAATGATCTCATAATTTGGAGATAGTCTAAGTATGATAATGAACATGTTAGGCATATATTATTAATTATTTTAGGTGATTGATATCAAATTGGGAAGGTCAAACCCATAAAAATTATATGGATAGAAGATATGGGTGTGTAAAATCCATATGTACATGAAAAATTTATGTAAAGTGAGGGTAGGTCAAAACTGACATTTTAAAGTATCTATTACCATATTTTTGTCTACAATAATCAAATGCTAAAATGAAAAAAAATAAACAATATAAGAAAAGAGAGGAAACAAGGGTCACATGATATATTGGAATGAAAAAATATTTTCCAATATAGACAAGATATGATAATGAAAGAACAAAAATAATCTACCTTAATCTGGATAAGATATATGAAAGAAAATATATAAGTATCCTATCTTTGATAAAAAAAATTAGAATATATAAATACATTGGCATATAATGACCCTAATGAACAATGTATAAGAAATAAATTACATAAATAATATGGCCATGTATAAATTATTGATATATGTGCTTGAATTGATTACCCTCAATGTGGGAAAGATATAATATATGAAGTGAAACAAAGAAAAGACTCTAACACATGTGGTGACATGACTATAAAGATGATGGAAGATAATATTATTGAAAAAGAGATAAAAGTGCATAAGATAAATCACCAAAAAATCATAATAGGACACAAACATGACCAATGACACAAAAATACCTAAGATTAAAAATAAAAATAAAAAGAGTTAATTGTAAATTTAACACAAATGCATGATATTCATTGGATTATTCAAAGATTTTATATCTAAGGTAGTTTGGAGTTAGGACCTTGAATAAAGTTTTGAAATGGAAACAAATGGAACTATCTAATTAGGGTTGAACTTAACTTTATTTTCCTTATCTACATTTGTATTTTTTTATTTTGTTTTAACATCATATCACCCACATTAAATGATCTTGATTAGATCTTACGGTGATTTTGATAAACACTCAAGTTATCAATAAAATTAATACATTCTTCATCCAACATTTCCAATTAATGTAATATTTTTCTATATATATTCATTATCATAAATAATACCTTTTCAAAACACACGAAGAGAAATAATATCAATCTCTAAAGAGAAGTTTGCTTTTGTACCATAAACAAGAGAATATATGGTATTCATTGTAATTGTCATGATACTCATCCAATATCCTCGTAAAACATATATGCATTAAATATTCAAATATTAAATATGTTTAGATACCATTTAACTAAAAATATTGACAATTGTCCTTTTTTAATCCTTGGCTTGGCCATTCCTTTAATGGTAATAAGGAGTTGAAAATATATGTTGAATCCTATTTTTAGCACAAATTTATTTAATATATTATTTTTAGAAGATGATCCATTATCCTAGATGATACAAGGCTAATGTAAGAGATGGTATTAGTAATTTTAAATCTAACCTCGATTCATTTTGTGAAATATTCAGCAGTTTTGATATTGAAAATTTGTGACCTTATAATGATGAAAGGATAATTTTACTATCTAAATCAAATACCTAAATTGAAAATAGAAAAAAAAAATGTGTTGCAATTATTGAGAAAGTGAATGTGTTAATTTTTTGTGTATTTGACATTGTTAAAAAAAATGCATATTCCTATCATTTATGTTCCATCATAAGAAAATAATAACCCATTCTTAACAATTTATATGACATTGCTTTTGTACTAAAATGTCCACCACACTCACTAGCATGAACCTATTACAATTCTAACTTATCTTATTTACAACGAAGGAATAAAATAATTTCACTATTAAATAAAAATTTGAAAATGGCATCTCCAATTATAACATATCTAATATCATCTCTTTACAATTTTTTTTATCATTTCCTGAAAAGTGAAGAGGAGAAATCACTTCTAATAATAATGTATATATATTTTCATACCATTCATTTTTTTTTATACCTAACATAATGGAAAATAACTCTAATCTATGTAAATATAGTAACATAATAGTTGATTGTTGTAATTATTTTATAATCAATATCACATGATAATCTATAATATCAAAGTAACACTAGCCATAACATCAATATGATAATTATTTATTATAAGAATGTTACCAACCTCAAACTCATCAAATTAGGTGATAAAACAAATATCTAATTTATCTTCTCTTTTATGATAATCACTTGTCATTTGGTTTATGTGAATTTTAGAGTCTACATAGACATAATTTATAGATTTAATATTTAAATTATGTGTGATGTGAAGAATTAAAATAAAATCATCATATTGTATTATATTATTATTATTACATTAAAACATTAATATATATATTAATAAAATATTATACTCCTAGAAAATTACTAATACAATATTGGTCTCCACATCTAAAACACATTTGGACCCATAAAAGTAAATAGTATAGGTTTTATCTATGCTAGTAAACATAACAAAATCATCCTAAAAAATCATCACCAACCTAATCTTCTATAAATATTGTCATTTAATTTTAGCACGTGTCATATACATTTAATAAGATGCACATTCATTTTTTAAGACATAAATGCATGATCATATATAAAAATGCACCCCTAGAGGGCTTGAATATTGTTTTATGTTGATAATTGAGATTAATATTTATTTTATTGTAATAAGAGAATTTTTTTATAAAGGAAAGAATTTCGTATCTTACCATATAATCAAGTGTCATATCAATATTAGATAATGGGAATTCATCTTTAAGAAATCACTATTTAAGTCTATAAATTTAGTATAAATCTAATTGGTCTCATTAGGTTTAGCTAGAAGAAAATTGATAGAGGTTCATTTTGAATAATTAATATGTCATAGGTAACCAACACAAATTAAATTTTATTATTCATCTTAACTAATAAATCAAATTTAAGATGTAACTTTATAATATTTTTCTTATATGGTTTAATATCAAGATAAAAAACTTAATTATGAATAACAACAAAATAATTGACACTAAGCATATCTACACAATACCATGAAAATACATCAAGAAAATAACATCACATTTCAAGATGAATATATCAATCCTCTAGAGTCATTAAAGAACTTAAAATTACAAATTTAGGTTCACCACTAGTGCAAATATTAAGATAAGTTTTATCTTCATTTAATAATGTATATTGATCCTTAACATATAGTATAGTTATTAAAGTAATTATAGAATGTAATGATACACCTTCATCAATAAGTAAGGGATCAAACTCTTAAATATATGCATGAGTGTTCAATTAAAAATAAATAAGTTCTTCTAACTATAAGTTTATAAATTTACATACACTCTAAAATATTCTTAAAAGGATTCATTATTAAAGAAAGCATCTAGAAGTACAATCTCATGTGTACCCACCTCGTGAATAAATTTATGATGTATATGTCTTAAAGTTGTGATTACATTTATGTTTATAATGTGATTTATGTTAGATTTTGAGATATGATTATGGATAAATTCATTTTTATTTCATATTTATGATTACAAGCATTGTGATATCTTTGATTCATTTGAAAAGGTAAATCTTCAAGTCTAGAATCTTCATTGTATCTAATACTTTTTAAATATATACAACCAATTACAATGATAGGTTATGTGATACCTTTCCCCTATTTATATTTTAAAGTAAAACATGTTAATGGGTTACACTTTAAAAAAATAAAATAAAAATAAAAATATAAAAATAATAAACTGCAAATAAAAAAATATTTGGAAAATAATTAAAAAAATAAATAAAACACTATATAAGCATGTCTTTTTGATTGGAAAAAATAAGATTTTGACATGTTTGTGTTCACCTTAACATGTGTGTATATATAAAATAAATAATAATAACAAATATATTAATAAATAAAATATGTATAAAAAAATTACAAATATTTATTAGGCACTTGAATTTCTAATATAAAACACGTGAAAAATTATCCTATATTAATAATATTTTGATTATTTAAATTGTATAACTTTAAACTATTCATACACCTTTATGAAAAATACAAACTAATCCTGAAAACACATGGTTAAAAAGAAATATATTTTTAAAAATATTTTCATGTAACATATTTTAAATTAATATACGAAATAACCTCATTCAAAATATAATGTTATTTTTCTCATCTATTAGTAAATTAGGTTTTTTTTTTTTTGGTTTTCTTTTTTCTTTCCTATATCAACACAAAAGTGCAAACCATCAACATTGTTTTTAACTTAAACCCAGTTTAATATTTATAACTCAATTTATATGAACATTTCAATCTGAATTTAGTTTTAACAAGCCTAATAAATTATATTGTCTTATCAGTATTGTAATAGATGTCCCCTATAAGCCCTTTAACTTTATCTTGAGAAGATGCATATAAATAGGCAAATATGATTGCATATGTCTACCATTTTTCTATAAAGCACAATTAATATGACCAATGTCAAATATACTCATGACATATTTATATTCTTCAAATATACTCATGACATATTTATATTCTTCATGGTTATTTGGATTATATTTAAGATTTGATAAATGTCAAAATACTCATGACATATTTATATTCTTCATGGTTATTTGGATTATAATTAAGACTTGATTATTATTATTTTATTTGATCATTTTTTCTATTATTATCCTCCTAAGTTTTATTACTTTCACCTCATTTATATGTGGTTAAGTAATACATTTAAATGATTTATTGAGTTACTAAAATAGATGGTTTTATTGTATTTTACTATTTTATAAAATTAGAAATGAACATCATATAAAATAAAAGTATATTTTAAAAAATTATGTATTTATAACTAGATCATATGTATAAAATTAATTCATGGTCTACCGATTAAAATATTATATCTTATATTTTAATGTATTTTTTAACATTTTTCATTGTGATTTGTGATTTATTAGCTATGTAATATAATTTCTACAAGAACCTTTTTTTAGTTAATTTTCAAAACTTTTTATGACCATATCAAAAATTTTAACATGTCTTCCAATTCCCAATTCACTAAAAAAGGATTCTATACATATGTTATATCTAAAATTCTTTCCATAAAGAATTATTTAATCTCTTTATTTTTATGATAACATAAATATAAAAAGATAAATTTTGATCCAAAACATCATTGAAAGGTAATTCCTATAACTCAAAAAAGTTGTTCTCACCATTTTTCTAGGTTTTAATAATATAAGGATAGTACAAAATTTTGGTGACATGTGAAAAATTAATGTCATGCAAAACCTTATAAAGTATAAATTTATAAACATTATCACTTTTAATAAATTATATATATATATATATATATATATATATATATATATATATATATATATTTTTTTTTTTTTTCATGTTCTATGTCATTATCCTTAACAACATGGAATCTAAGTCTTGGTGCTTAAATAAGGCTAGGAGGGGTATTCTAGTTAAACACCACCTTGAAATATAGAAGAATAAAGAGGGATCACACCATTATATGCCATATCCCTTTTAGTTGTTACAATATAGATACATATTAATGAATCATCATATAATAATTCACTTAATATTTATTAATAAAAGATATTAAATAAAATTTATTTATTGTAGGGTATCAAAACATAATGCATCATCGTTACAAAAAATTATATCATGCTTTAAAATATATGTTATCATTTTATGATATATAGGTGGAAATAAATATTCAATTATTATAATAAATTACATAGAAATTATATCATCATGCTTAATAAAATATAACAACTAGGAACATCTTATAATTATTAAAATAGAAACCAATTATATGAATAACATATACCCATGAAGAAAGATTATAAGTACATGACACTACTACATTTTGATTAATTTATAATATATTTAAGGTTAAATTTGATAAAATTTAACATAATTAATAAATAAAAAACATTCTTAATGCATGATTTTTTTTGACATAATTTTTTAGGCAACCTAACAAAAGACCACATTTAGATTTGGGAGGTTTAGTGATGGTTTTAGATGTAGATTTTGTAAATAAATATAGTAATGCTCAAAATGTCTTGGTTGATTTCCATGCTATCGGATAATGTAGGGAAAGTAGCCAAATTTTTCTTCCTTTAGAATGGACCCAATAATCTTTAACATTGAGAGCAATAGTGGCATTAAAGGTTTCGTTGAGGGTGTTCCAAGGAGGTTTATTCATAATTATTATTTTTCTATTTTTAGCAATTTTTATTAAAATGTATGGAGACATCAAAAGACTATATTAAAATGGAAATGATATCGGTTGGGAAGCTCTTACATAATTCCTAGACACCATAAGACACCTAAAAGTAATTACTAATTTCTAAATTTGTATATATTTGTATATATTGTATTTCAATAAAAACAAATTAAATAATATAAATATAAATTTTGAGTCTTATTTGAAAAAATTGAGAAATTTATATGTTACAAGGGCTTAGTTGTGTAAAAAAAAATATTAATAAGGAGGAAGTGATTTTTTGAGAATAACATAACTCCATTAGTAACCATGGTGACATTGACGATGATTATGATCATGATGATTTGGAAAAGGAAAATAATTTAAACTATATTTTAAAAAAAAATCTTTATAGATTTTATAATAAAAACTATTTCATTGTTAACAAAATTTTAGTTGATGTTGATTTTTAATAAGTGTTGATTGATTTGTAGCACTTATATTAAGATCACTATAATAATATTATTATCTATTGGTTTTAATTTTAATAATATTTTTATTCATTTTAATTATAAATATAATATATGTATTATTAGTTTATTTTAAAAATTCCTTAAATATATTATTGTATGAATATTATTGATTAAAAATAACAAATGATTTATTGAATTTTTTATCATTATCATCATTGTCATTGTATTCATCTACACATGAAAAATAATAATAACCATCATTATTATTTAATTAATAAACAAAAATATAATGTACTATTAAATTACATCAATATTATAATAATAATAATAATAATAATAATAATAATAATAATAATAATAATAATAATAATAATAATAATAATAATAATAATAATAATATACAATGACAATTAATAAAATTAAGTGGTTTTTTGGAATTCTTATCCCATATTCAATGCTAGAGGAAATTGTTTTAATTTAGTATAATTTAATCTTAAAAAATGACATAAGTTATGACAATATCCCCCCCTCCAACCAAAAAAAAAAAAGAAAGAAAAAAGAAAAAAAAAAACCTTTGAAAATAAACTTAAAAATATTGGTATGCACATAATAATATTCATTTCCTTGATACATACTTGGGAGACCTAGAGAGCATTGTTATGTTCCCAAAAGAAGATACCCTCCTCTGGCCATCAGAAGACAATAGAGAATACACAATCAAATCAGGTTTTCTAGCCAACCTAGCTCAATTGGAGGATTGGTCTCTCCAATTGGTCTTCCTATAAAAATATCTAGATTAAATACCTTACTCCAAAGTTGAACATATTTTTTTCGGATATTATCCCATAAAAAATCCTTACTATTGATAATTTGGAAAAAAGGGGGATGACCATCCCTAATAGGCATGTCCTTTACAACTCAACACTAGAATATATGAATCATCTATTCCTTGAGTGCCCATTTAGAGCCTAGATCTAGAATCTCCTTCTTCAATATTTCAACCTTTCCTGGGTTAAGCTCAGCTCAATATTGGTCCTCATCATCCAATGGAAACCCCCTAAAAACTCCCTCCTTGGCCTCCTTTAGTTTATTACCCTCTCCTATTTTTTTGGCTTGTCTGGTTTAAATGAAAGGCCCACATTTTTGGCTATAAACATTCCAACATATTGAGTTCCTTATACAAAATTTATTCTACCATTACATAAAACTAGTAGATGGTAGTTTTGAATGACAAATTGGGAGCCTTCAAGGTTAAGCAGGTCAATTTTGACAAGTGGAATTTCACATCCCCTCCTTTCATGCCATTTCTAGATAGGAAGCTCATGAAATAGGATCATCCCTTGTGGGGTGGATAAATCTAAATTTAAATGGATCATCTAAAGGAAATCCTAGTAGGGTCAGGGGAGGTATTATCATTAGGGATGAGTTGAGGATGGAAATTATAACCTACATTAGGCTTACAAGAATCTAATCCAACCATTTTGTAGAAGCCAAAGCTAACTTCTAGGGAATTCAACTAGTGATCCAAATAAGCATACCTAAATTAAACATAAAAGGGGACTCACTCAACATCCTTAACTCCCTAGTAGGAAAGGTACAACCTTCACATATAATCATCCAGTCATAGTTGATGCTAGATGTCTCCTCCACTCAACTGAATGTAAGATATCCAACATTTTTATGAAGGCAACATAATGGAAGACACCATGACAAACATTGGAATACTCATCTTAGACCTATCCATATGGACTAGACCCCACAAAAACCCTCCTTGTATTCAACCCTTGTTAGCTAATGATGCAAATCTATGGCTCCCCCAATTGTGGTGGGGGCACATGTGACAACATTAATCATGATTAGAAGAAGGATTAAACTCACTTTTTGTCATGATAATGATACCAATTTTGAAGTCAATGGTGAAATACGTCACTTAAAAAAGGCTCATTATAATGACTGGGGAGTAAAACAAAATATTAGAATATTGAATTACAAATTGGCCCATGACAACCCTTAACATAGTTATAAAAATGAAAAAACCATCATGGGAGGAGATAGGGACCATTGTGAACTAATATCCTAAGATAAAGTCTAGGCCTACCATAAATTTTGGAGGAATTTATGGAAGGATAGACTCATGGATTTCATGCTAAGGATATAAGGGCATGATGAGAGTCTAGCCAGGGATTTCATAGTGGGGTGGAAATAATGGCATGTGACCTTTAGGGGGTTTATGTGGAAGTCTCTGAGGAAATCATTAGGGATGTTACTAGCATGTCATGTGAGGGCATGAAGGCATTCTAATATAAATGGTATAAATAGGCACTAATGTAATCATTCTTCCAGATAGATACCATCTACCATATAGACCAGAAGGGATTCCCAAGGGTCAACCTTCTATGGATATGGCCTAATGTCTACTTGTAGGTATGTGTTACTTAACTCTAGAAGCCAAATTCACCCATATTTTTCCACACCACTTCTTTCTATTGAACCACTTCAAAGGCCATAAGATTAGTCTTCCACACTATCTCCTCATGTCTCTCAAAGCCATAGTTTTATCCTTCTAGGAAAAACCCTATGCTGATATAATCCACTAGGGATTAATTATCCTTCTCACTAAATGAGCAACCCTCATGAGAAGTCAATAAATCCATATGGTATAAATCAATAAATAAAAAATATTTTAAAATGATATTACTATGGAGGGCAAAAAAATTGAGGCCTCTCCTTCCACCTACCCGATTCACCCACGAGAGGGAGGGAAGAAGGAAAAAAGAAAAGCTCATGACCCTTCTCCCCCACAAAGGAGTTATGGAAATAAAGTCAAAATAAGCCTTCAATTTCAATAGGGAATGGAAAACCCCAAATTTGAAACCCATGAGTTAAAGGAATCAAAGGTTTGGAGGAGGGAAGAGGACTCGAATAAGCTTCAAGAGGGCCACAGGTAGAAGCTGATGGAGTTCCATGAAAATTTGTAGAAATTGGGTAGGAAGTTGGTTTCATACATGAAACAATGGAATAATTTTAAATAATAAATTAATAAGATAAAGGAAGGGATAAAGGAACTACAAATGGTAGAAAGGGGTAAACTGGATGGAACCTAAAAAGGCAAGGAAATCCTTACCGTCATCCTGAGGAGTTACAACACAAATGAAGGAAAATAGTCAATAGAGAAGGCTAGAGGCTCGAAAGAAGAAAAAAAAGATGAAAGGCAAAGGGGATGAAACCATAGGGATGCTGATAAATAATTCAAAGAATACATCTAGTGGCATTAGGAAGAAGAGACGGTCTGAGGAAATCTAACAGGTGGTTGTGTCTGTTTTGTTTGGTCTAGGTTTTTTTGTTAAAATTATGCTCAATTTTTACATTTGATAGACCAGGTTGACCTTATTTCATATTATTTTATTTGTAATTTTTATGCTTAATGGTGGTTTCTAGGTCCCTATAAAACCCAAGTTTAAATAATCAAATAAAAACAATTATGAATAAACTAAGAAACAACAAACTATGTGTACATAATTATATATAAAAACTTACCCATGTTTTTATGAAAATTTGACACAACTGATTCATTTTGATGAAAATATCTTCCTTATATGTGTGAATAATTTAAATATCCTATACTAAATAATCATTGAAATAAAAAATTAAAGTACATGGGTATAATAATAAAAAAAAAGTAGATACAAGGTTATGACATGATAAAACTTACAAAATCTGTTGAGACTCCTTTTAATATTTTTTCCTTATGTGATGTTTATTGGTTTATTTTCAATCCATTTTTTTCCCTTTAAATATCCACATCTTATTTCATTTTAATCCATGTTATCTTATTTCCCACCCATTTTAAAATAATGTTCTCCACCTTGACCCTGTGTAATGATTTGTATGAATATACATCCATTGTTCTTTAGGTTTGTACTTGATTTATCTATACACCACATGCATTTAAAATTGTTTCCCCTACTTTTGAGGTATGGGAAATATGTGGTGCCATTTTAATAGAGGTTGTGACTAAATGTTTAGTAGCATTGACTTGTGGGTTTGTATACAATAGTTTTTTATTTATTTTCTTAGTGAGTCTGTTGGTTAGTCATTTTAATGGTGACCATATTCAACATGTCTACCATCATGATTTTGGATTTATGAAACTCATAAGAAGTTTTCATCATGACCAATGGTCTCATGTTATCCATGATATGGCATTCACATATCATATGGTGTTTGGTGTGACATTGGTAAGAGGTGTTCGATATGCTGATATACAACACATGTTATGAGATATGTTTATCTCCTATTTCTATATCTATAGTTTCATCAAGATCCTTTAAAATGTTGACTTCTATATATACTAATTTTTAGGGTATAGATGCATAGAAATTATTTTATTTATGGAAAATGAAATGACCAAATGAATTTATTATGAAAATATTAAACTATAAAAGGAAAATGAATCTATGGAAACTCTATCCATATTAGTACTTTAAGCTTGGTATGCTCTAAAACAATAAAATATAAATTAGGTTGTAGGCGGGAAGATCCCAGTGAGGAAGATGAAAGCAAGTATGATGGAGATCCAAATGGGGCTAATAAGGATGACACACTACACATCATTTTTACCTATTATTTTGAAGAATAATTTTTTTGGGGTTTTGGGTGCATCCTTGCCCTCTTTTTCTATCTGATATGGTAAAGGATTGGATGCCACCTAGATTTTGGCTTCAAGGTGCTTCCCATAGCATAATAACTATTATCAGCCATATTCTTTATATTTTTAGTTATTCCTTGAGGATGAAGTCTATTATGGAGGGTTGTGCCTTATTTTAGAGCATAAGATGCTCTGTGACTTATAGTCTTGTTTGGGTCCTATTCTATTTGAAAGGAACATGTTGAGTAGAAAAGAGAATAGAATGGTTGGGAGTTTAATTATTTATTATATAACCCTATTCTGGGGGATACTGGAAGGCAAAAGTTTTTAGGGTCTCAAGCTAGACACCTTTAAATATGATACTTTTCAACAATGGATTTCAAAGAGTGTTCTGGTGGATGATTATTTTAGTTTAATCAAAATTTGCATTTTTATTTCTAGGCCTTCATCATAGGTGATTATTTGGATGGCTATGTATTGAATGGTAAGAAAAAATAATTTATGTTAGATAATCATGGTAAGTCTCTACTCTTTGACCCAGATTAGTGTTTTTTCTTGGGGTTTTTAGAGCAAGGTTTTTGATCTCAATTCTCTCTTAAGCTTGATTTGAGTGATATTTTTTTCTGTGTTTGAGATGAGGTAGATTCCTAGCTTTAGGGTGTCTATTGTGTTTGTCTTACATTTCAATAAGGATTTAAGTGAGAGGCATTTGGGAAAGATGATTAGGAGGGGTTTGGAATATGTCTTCAGTTTATTCTATTATCTATTTGTGATAAAAAAAGTTTTAGACTATTGTTTTTAAGATAATTCAAGAAGGGTGTTGGGTGAGACCAAAACTTCAGTCCTTTGCATTCAATATTGTGACTCCCTTTGTGCTTAGGAATACTGCTCCTCTCTAATACTATTTGTAAATTATTCCTTTAATTTTAGGGGTAATAAGGGTATGATTATTGATCTTGACTTTCTCTCTTTCAAGATTATTTCTAGTAGGGGTTTTCCCTCTACTTTAGGGTTGAGATAGATGCCTATATTTTGGGTGTCCTTTGGGTTTGTCTACCCTTCAAAGGAGATTTTTTGTGAAAAGTGTTTGAATATGTTAAGGAAGGATCTAGTGCATGCTTCTAAGGAGCCCTGGGTTTCACCAGAGAATATTTTTCTAATGATGATAATAAGGGATCTAGTTCACATTCTAATCGAGGCCCAGATAATTCTATAGACTCATGGATTTCTTGTGGATTCTTCATAGAATCCCATTGGATTCCTTTTAGGAGACTTAGGCCTCCCATTATGCTTAGGATTATTAGTTTTTGGATTTTAAGGACTCTTTTGAGAATACTAAGGTACTACTTTGGTTTTTGGTTCTATTGGGTTGCAATCTCGAGCCTTAACCCATTTTGAAATTCAAATTTTAGTTTTGCCACTTTATTGGTTCTTTGATTGATTACTTGTAGTCCTTTAACTATTAGTTTTTGATCACATGTGACTTGGGATGCTTTCATGGTTGTATTTGTGGTAAGGGTAATAATTAGAATATGTTTTATTTCTCTTTCATCCCTCAAAAGGAGACTCAAGTTTTGGACCATGATGAATGCAGTATAGAAGATGAGAGGCTGGCCATCATTAGAGTAAGAAGATTTTTTAATCAGGTTGGAAAGTTTCATGGATTCCATCTATAATCCTACTCTAGAATGTTTTTTAGATCCTTGATGGGATCTTTCTCTAGATTATGTTGGGATTGGGTCATAAGGGTACCATAAAAATTATCTTTCTCTTTTGTGGGTGCTTAATTGGATGTTTTCTTTGACACAAATTTCCCCTAGAATCTTAATTCTAATTATTTCATGGATCCTTGAGGGGTTTCTTATTCATTTGGTGAATATTTTTGGGGACCTGGGTCCCCTTGTGCCTAGGGTGGGTTTTTGATGTCTATCTTTCTCGAGTGATCCTTTTTCTGATCTTCTTTTGTGATATCTATTGGAGACCCAGACCTCTTATTATGTCCTGGGTTGGATTCCACACTAGCTTCTAAAGATGAGTTTATATTTATCAGAACCATTAGGGTGTTACAGATAAACTAGGGACCATGGATAATAATGGATTTGTAGTGATCAACATTGTAAAATTTAAACAAAAATGTATTTGGTTAGATTTTGGACACCATCAAGCTTAACATCATGGGATTACTAAGTATTATTGTTAGGTTGTGGAGCTAAAAGCTTCACCAGGATGCAAACAAGAGGAGTTACATAGGTTACAGGGGTTGTGGAGAGTTGCAGAATGAGTTACAGGGCAACTGATGTTAGTCTGATCGACTGACATTGATCAGATAGTAGTGAAGAAGCAACTGACATTGGTTACCAGTTGACCAACATCAGTCAGGGAGGAGCCGACGTCGGTAGCCTGTGCGTGAACATGCAATTTACATGTTGATTTCAGAGAGTCTATTTTTGGACTGTTAGTTTGCATGTTAAAGGCTAGTTGTAGTCTTGAGTTACGTGTCTAATTATTGTAATTAAGATAGTCTAATTATTGTAAGCATGAGATCCATATATAGACTCATGGGTTGTATTGTAAATGAGTGCTAGAGAGTAAGAGAGCAAAATAAGCTCCTTCAGAGAGAGGAGAGCAATGGTGTGTTCCTCTTAGTGCCACAGTACCAAGTGTGGGTGCTGGTTTGGAGAATTAGAAGGGTTCTTCATATATGTATGATCTTGGTTAGCAGGTGTGCATGGCTTCTTTTGGAGATCTATAATGGTGAGTAAGGTCTAGTGATTTGCAGGTAGCAGTAGAGAGTAGGAGATCTACTTAGAGTACGGTTGTGTACTTGGTATACTGGCAGCGTGATACTGACTGGTGGAGGTGAACATCAATTCTGTATTGGAGTTGATTGTTGGGACCGTAAGAGAAAGAGGGAAGAAGGTCTTGAGGTGTGGCGAGCCTTTGAGGTGGAAGAAGAAGTGGCATCTTCTTTATTGTATTTTCTTTTGAGTGATTATTAATACAATTGTGTATTGTCTCTCATATTCTTGTGTTGTTTCATATTTCTAGTTACTTATAATTCTAGTTAAATTCCTTGTTTAGTTGCTAATATAAGAGGTAATCATATATGCTCTTATTGGAGAGCAAGATCCTGACATGTGGTATCAGAGCTTTTGGTTGGGTTGACTAATAGGTGGTTTCAGATCTGGTAGTGTTTTTGATTACAGGTCACTCTCAGGGGTTTTAGATTGAGTGGGAGTATAGAAATGGCAGAAGAAAGTAAGCTACAAATGGAGAAATTGAATAGCACGAATGGTCTGATTGATGGAAAGAAAGAGTAGGGAAAAGGAGATTGTTGGTCGATAGAAGATCATCGTGTAGAAGCAGATGTTGCAGGTGTTGTTGCACAGGTTGCTCTGGATAAAGTAGAATCTTTGTTTACAAATTCTTTTGCCTCTTTCCATGCAGCCTGAAATAGAGCATCTTTTCATGGGTATGTCTTAAGAGACTTTAGAGAGATTTATTTAGGGGTTGGTGAGCCTTGTCAGATTATTGACGAAGGGAAAGTGAAGCTGAAATTGCAGACGGATAACACACATGTGTTGAAGGAGGTCATGCAGGGCCTAGTCTTGGAGATGAGTCTAATTTCTTCAAGAAAGTTGGGTGATGGGAGATGCACTATAACTCTCATAGCAAATTCACTTGAATTAGATGGTGGTAAGAAAGTAGGTATCCTTTATCTATCTACTTATATTATTGATTCACCTTCTATTGCAGAGATGTGGCTTTGTAGGCTTGGTCACATATGTAGGAGGGGAATGCATGTTCTTAAGCGAAAGACAGATGTTTTTGACAAACTTAAGAACTGGAAAGCCTTGGTGTTCATGGAGGAGATGGCAGATAGAGATCAACAGAGGAGACTGAATTATTCTGAGCAGGGCTGTGTTGATTTGAATAGGGTTTTGACCCAAAAGGAGCTTGCGGGTAAAAAGTTATCACTCACATGTGAACACAGGTACCAACATTGGTCAGACAATAACCGACTTCAGCAATAGGAAGACCGATGTTGGTGAGATAGAAACTGACATTGGTAGAAGGGATACCGGTGTCGGCAGTTAGGCTCAGTGTAGGGGAACTGACATCGATCGAATGCAGACTGGGAGATGGCCGAGATCGGTCACTAGAATAAATGGTGGGCAGACAACAAGCTGTCAACAAGTCTCAAATGCCCATATGGAGGTTAGAAAGGGTAAGTGAACCTCATATTTGTTGTTCACCTTCTTTATATTGCTTATTAATGGTTAAGAACCAGGAAGATGTGAAGAGGCAATGTAGGTAGAATCCAAAAATAGTGGGAGCTTGGCATGAATGAGGAGTGTGAGTCCTTGGAGAAGAACCAAATAGGAGTTTGTTGGTGGAGTTGTCAGATAGAAGAAGGCACTGAAAGATAGATGGATTCCCAAGTTAAAGAAGAGACTGGATGGATACGTGAGATGGAAGGCCAAGGTATATGGTCTTGAGGAAGCTATAAGACAATGGTACAGGTTTTGACAGGTGGATGACAAAGCAAGGCTTCAGTCAATGTCAGTGTAACCATTGTGTTTGACTTACCAGGTGGATAATGATTGCAACATTATTCTGTTACTGTATGTGGGTGATTTGCTAGCGGGTGTGTACATACAGGGTTTTGCTGAGCTAAAGGTAAGGCTAGTTCAGAGGTATGTCATGAAGAATTTGGAGCAGCAAAATTCTTTGGCATAAGAGACATGGAGATTTTGTCTCCAGTGGGAGCTGATGTGAAGATGGTGTTGGCAGGGTTCAAGATGCAGAATCGGTAAGCACACCAAAGGCTAGATAGTTCAAGCTTAGCTTAGAACAGGGTTCGAAATCACATGAGGTCTAGTGTAGACCTGAGTTTTCCCAAGCAGTGGGAGTTGTCAAAAAGTATGGAGCCAATTCAGGGAAGGAGTACTGGAGGGCAGATCAGTGGATTCTCAAGTATCTGAGAGGGACCAGCAGCAGGGATTCATGTTATGCAGGGTCAAGGTCTTCACTACATGGATTTGTAGGTTTGGATATGGCAGGTTACTTGGATGACAAGTGTAGCATCACAGGTTGTGTGGTGGTTGGTCTTCAGGATTGATCTTGAAGAGGGATACAAGCTAGGGAATAAATTAGACAGTGTACAGGTATAGATATAGGTGTAGCTGTTTATCTCCAATTGGGAGATTGTTAGGTTGTAGAGCTAAAAGCTTTACCAGGATGCAAACAAGAGGAGTTATAGAGGTTGCAGGGGTTGCAAAGAGTTGCAGGGCATCAGTTACCAGTCGGCCGACATCGGTCAGGGAGGAGTTGACGTCAGTAGCCTGTGCGTGAACATGCAGTTTGCATGTTGATTCCAGAGAGTCTATTTTTGGATTGTTATTTTGCATGTTAAAGGCTAGTTATAGTCTTGATTTGCATGTCTAATTATTGTAATTAAGATAGTCTAATTATTGTAAGCATGAGATCCATATATAGACTCATGGGTTGTATTGTAAATGAGTGCTAGAGTGTAAGAGAGCAAAATAAGCTCCTTCAGAGAGAGGAGAGCAATGGTGTGTTCCTCCTAGTGCCACAGTACCAAGTGTGGGTGTTTGTTTGGAGAATCAGAAGGGTTCTTCATATATGTATGATCTTGGTCAGTAGGTGTGCATGGCTTCTTTTGGATATCTATAATGGTGAGTAAGGTCTAGTGATTTGTAGGTAGTAGCAGAGAGTAGGAGATCTACTTGGAGTATGGTTGTGTACTTGGTGTACTGGCAGTGTGATACTGACTAGTGGAGGTGAACATCAATTCTGTATTGGAGTTGATTGTTGGGACCGTAAGAGAGAGAGGGAAGAAGGTCTTGAGGTGTGGCGAGCCTTTGAGGTGGAAGAAGAAGTGGCATCTTCTTTATTGTATTTTCTTCTGAGTGATTATTAATACAATTGTGTATTGTCTCTCATATTCCTGTGTTGTTTCATATTTCTAGTTACTTATCATTCTGGTTAAATTCTGTGTTTAGTTGCTAATACAAGAGGTAATCATATATGCTCTTATTGGGGAGCAAGATCCTGACAATTATGAACCTAAGTATTTATCATGTTTTCAAATTGGATATAGTCAAAAAATTATGCAACCATGGTAAATTTTTCAAACTAAAGACATTGTTTATAAAAATATATATAATATAAAACCATTTCAAGTAAAGATTTAGTTGGGAGGAGTTGTTCATTATAGTATAAATGTAAATTTGGTATTTGTAGACACTAAAAAATCATGCAACACAGTTCTAATCATCATCCACACACCCCTTTGACCCTTGGTCCCCTTAAGATTAATTAGTAAAATGCTTAAACTTACCCATTTACCCATTCCCCTTGGCTTAATTAATTAAGTTAATTAATTAAATAATGCCTATTTTCACCTCACCTACCCAAACTAATAGCTAGTTATTTGATACCTCACCTATCCAAATTGTTGGTTAACTAATTGACACCTAGCCTGAAGACCATTTATACCCTAACATTTAATGCGTTAACTTCCTAAGATGTTTTTTGCATGCATCCCAATGAAATCTCTATTAGCCTCAGACTATTTATTAAACCACCTAACAACCCATCATTAGTGAAATTGACCAATTTAGCTAATTTTGACTATTTCCCCATAACTACCAGTGAGTACCCCTTGATCGGTGATGGTTGAATAGGAGCATTGATGGTTAAATAACATGACCTAGAAACCTTTCTTCAGGAGGTTTAAGTCATTTTGTGTGATATAATCTTACTTTCAGGTGACTCAAAGCTCCCAAGGAAACCAAGAATTAGACGAGAGACTGTCGGTACTTTAGCAACTCACTATTAAGAGACAAAGTACCATTATTTTTCCAACATTGATCAAGGATCCATAATAGATTTCAGCCAACCACAATACTCTTCCAACCAACAAACTTAGAGTCAAGTATCTATATCTTTCTATCACATTTAGTAACTATTTTTATCAATTTCATTGCATATGTCCTTTCCCATTTCCCTGCATCTCATTCCTTGTTTTGGAGTTCTATAACTCCAGACATTTCACTCTCTACCCCAAACCACCCACAAACTATTCTTGTTCACATAAATATCCAATCTCTGAACCATGTACTTCTAAGACTTCATTTCTCTCTCATGACCAACACCCAACCCAAAAAAGAGCTTCAAAAACCTTTTTCAACTTACCCAATAACCATCTTTTCCCAAACTAGATCTAACAGTAATCTCCAATAGTCATACTTGACCGTTGATGGTTGGGCCTAACCACCAATGGTCACCATGTGTCCCATTTAACAATAACAAGCAAATTTCACCTACCAATCCATACCCAAATTCTATTTTTTTAGTTTCTATTACATCACAGAGGTTCAACTTATTTTCTAAATCAGGTTTGAATAATTTAGCATTAGTCTTTATCAAATTATTTCTATTTTTAGTAAAATCATTTCATTTATCTCTTGCATTTGATTTTAGTACCTTTTATTATTTCATGCAAGCATTTAATTTCATCTTTCAAAAATTAAGTGTTTTAATGTGTGGATTGAAAACATCCAAGGAAGCTTAGTGCTTCTCGGATCTAGCTCATGCTAGGCAGCCACCTAACTATCTCACTAATCCACTATTTTATAGTTGCTTTCTTATCTGTAGGTCATCCTCCCTAGATAAAGAGGAGTATCTACAACCATCTGGATTCACATGTGCACAAAAAAATTAGGTTTTTCTACCACACCATTCTTATATTTTCTTTTTATCTTCTAAAATAAAATAAACAAAAAATATAGTGAAACATTATGGCACGCCTAGTGGGACCCTTGAGCTTTTTCTTAGGTTCATAGTTAGGAAATTTAATTGCATTAGAGAATTAATCCATTTCATTCTTTTATAAAAATAAAACATTCCTTATTTCCTTTCTTCTTTTCTAAAATCAAGTTTTAGTCTCTTTTGAATTCTTAGAAAAAAGTAAAAATTATCATTTTTGCCTTCATTTCTGAAAATCAAAAGTACTCATCCTAGGATTATGATTTGCATTATCATATCACATTTAATTCCATCTAGTTATTCTTGTATTCATTTGAAAAGACATAATTTTTTTTATTTGGATAAAATTGACTTGCATCCATAGTTTCCTTGTATTTTTTAGCTCACATAGTTTAATTAAATCAACTAAATCAATCATAGTCTCACATTTTATCACACACAAAAACCAAAACACATATTCAATAAAACATCAAAACACTGACATAAGTCCTGAATGGGATTTCATCACCTAGTGGTAAACCTTTCCCTTTGGATATCACACTTAGATTTCACCACAAGGGAGAAACCAAGACTCAGTTCACTGGCTAAGTATAATCTCTAACATTTGGTATATTTTAGCTAAGCACCCAACACCCTTATCATTGTAGTGTGTGAAGTGAGAGGGTAGGCCCTAATATCAAGCAATGTATCAAATACTAAGATAGATTCTTGAGAGCCTTTAACAACATGAAACCATCTCTAGACATCCTCTTTTAGTACCTACTCTACAAGCCCAAAGTCGATCCTCATAATTTCTTTAAAATTGAGGCATAAGCCCAAAGAGAGATACAAAATATTCTAGGATCTAAATTTACTCTATTGTATGTTTGTTTTCCTTGGAATTTTTCTTTTTATTGCTTCTCTTTTGATTTTGTGATATTGATTTTATCTTTATCTGCATGGTTTTGGCAAGACAACAACTAAAAAACCAAGCAAACAAAAATCCACCTCTCAACACCCATCTTCCTCTTCTTCCTCATCCATGGAGTATGTATCAGATGTAGAAAGTTATCCCCATCATTTGGGAAGTCCTAGTATACCTGAAACAATTTCCCAAGTAGATGTGGAATTCACAACCCTTTTGGAAAATAACCCTATATCCCTCCAACACTACATTAATACCATTTCCTACCATACCCTTATTTTGTTTCCATCCATTAAGCCACCTTATTGCATGCCACCTCATCTTATGGGTAGCACCTCTATTGTGACCATTTACACCCAACCTTTAGTCATCCAAGCATCTTCTTCTACAAATAATCCCTCCAATAGCACCATCCAAAACCAATCTATTCCATCAACCAACACCCAAACACCTTCCACACTAACCAATAACCCTTCCAATTTTAGAACAACACAACCTTTGGTAACCTATACTCCACTTACCATTATATTACCTTCCACTAGTGTTACTACCCTTCCTCTTGTCATTTCCAACCCACCAACTTCCACCCCATTCCAAAACTTGGTAGTTTCTATACCCTGTACCCTTTTGCCTATTAGGATTGAGGTCACCACCCACCTTTAACCCATTAAACCAACCATTCCTCTAACCCAACCAATGTCTATTCCATAATAAATGCCCATTATGATAAACCTAAACCATGTTTCAAACCCTTAAGGTTACATGCCTCCACCTTCTTCCCAACCTCTTATGTCCACTCATTCATACGTGGAATTTTCACAACCAACCATGTCCATGTATCAATACGTGACATCCTCCCAACCTTCTAATAGTTATTCATATATTTCACCTACCCAACCCTAATATAATATGCCTTACAAATTCTGGGGTATACAACTATAAACCAATCTAATCAAGATTTTAATGGATAAGATGACCAATCTAGATTCATTCATTTTCAATGCACACAACTTCTTATCATATGATCAAATATATAATGAACCAATTCATCCATCCATCCCAATTTGAACCTACCCTCCTCAATGGGAACCTTTGAAATTTTCAAAATTTTAGATCAAGGAATATCCAAAATAACATCTTAGAGCATTTAGGCACTCTTGTTATTTGATTGCTTATGATGACACTCTCCTCCTCCATACCTTCCCCATGTCCTTAGGTGGTCCAACATTAGATTGGTATAGTGATATTACCAAGCACTTCCTCTTCTCTTTTGCCCAATTAGTCCAAATATTCTTAGATCATTTCTCTATAACTATCTCTAAGAAGGTTTCTATCACTGACCTCTACTCCATTAAGAAATTTGAGGATAAGTTAATTGCCAAATTTTTAGCCCATTGGAGAGCTTTGATTAATCAACTCTCTTTCTCTTTACCCCAACCCGATTTGATTGAGATTTTTTCTTGGGCTTGTGCCAAGAATATTTCCTTCACTTTATAAGTTTAGAATTTTAGGACCTTTGATGAGTCTTTCACCATGGCACACAAGTTAGATCTTAGAGCCATTGACAAGGGGAAGCTTAAATTAAGAAACATGAACTCTAGTTTCAAGTCAAATGAAGCTTCTTCTTCCAAAACCAACAATCAAACCAACACCAACACCAAAACCAAGGGAACCATGAATCTAATATAACTTAAAATGACTCCTCCAATGATTGTGAACCAACCCATTTCTTCCAATTCTTCTAACCAAAATTCTAAAATTCAAAACCTCTATAACCAAAAGCAATACACTCCACTAGGGGAGTCATATGCTTAAGTATTGGAAAAGTTATTAAAATAAAATATGATACAAATTTCCCCAATCAAACCCCTATATAAATTTGATTCCTCTTGTCCTATACCAAGTTTGTATAATGGAAATTAATTATTTTCCTTCCACCGTGTTATTGGACATGATGTTAGTAGACGCAATACATTCAAAAGCATTATCCAAGGGTTGATTGACAAGGGGGAACTTATACTAGATAATCCAAATACACCCCCCAATCAGTCACTTGACATATTTAAATAACCATTCACCTTCTGTAAGCAATAAAAATAACAATGTATAATCCTCTCACAAGCATGAAGTTCACAGGATCAATGTTATTCTTAGTGAACTCATGATTTAGGAAACCATAACACAAACCACTTCTTCCTCTCCACTTATTGAGGTAGTAGATCCACCTACCATTCCTTTAGAAACTAAAACAAAGGAAGCCATTATCATCCCACCTTTACTTATTGAGGTAGTGGAAGCCATCATTCCTTTTCCTTTGGGAATCATGATAGAAGATATAACCACCACTTCCCTTCCCTTTTCTTGCATGATAGAGATTTCCACTCTTCCTTTGGAAAGCATTCCTAAAGAAGAGGTTGATTCATCTACCCCTCCCATGGAAAAATCATCTTCCAAGACCTTGGAACATTTGATTAAGGAAAAGGAAAAGGAAATTGTTCCCCTTTCTCAGCCCCTTGGCTTATCCTTTGAAACCAATACCAAAGGAACCAAGCCAATCTATAAACCATTCTCTAGGTTGGTTAAAAACTTGGAATTCTTATCCCAACCCAACCTTGATCAAGCCACATTTTGGCACCATCTTAGGCTCCCTTATCTGACTAATAAGGAGTCATCAACCTCCCCTTTGTCCACTAAACCTTAAAATTTCACTATTAACCCACCATCATTCCAACCAAACTAATAGAAGCCTCCATCTCCTAAACCATAGATGAACCATACAACCCAACTCCACCCAAAGTAACCAAAATACCTTCCACTATCCTAATAAATCCCATCAAGAATTTAGGCATGCTTCCCAATTAGATCCTTACTCACTCTCCATTAAAAGTATAACTCACAACACTAAACCCACTAAAAAAACCGCAAGTTAGACCAACCAAGAAAGTAAAACCACCTAAGATCCCAAAATCCAAAGCCTTGCCTCCCGTTTCTACTTTGCCTTCCATTTTAGGACTGCATCCTTCTTCCATCCTAGGACCTCATCCTTCCATTAGAAAAAAATTCTCCCAAAGAAAACCCAAACCCAACCTCCTTTTTTATCTACATCTCTAACTATTCTTTCTATGCTTTATACCTCTAAGCCATCCATTACCAAGCCTTATACTTCTAAATATTTTATTTGTAAACCATCCACTACCAATCCTTCTACTTCTAAACCTTCTACTTAAAAACCATTCACCTCCAAGCCATTAAATTCCAAACCATCTACCCCAGTGCCACCCACCAAGAATATTCCATCATCCAAAGCCCCTATTGTCAAGCCTACTCCTATGAAGCCTTCCACCCTAAATGTCAAAGCCAAAGCCACCACTCCCTTAACACCTTTGTTAGAGTCATATCATACCATATTTTAAAGGTTTATCCAAGCTTCTTAATTTAATTTTCTCATATAAAACCATTTGATCCCCTTAGTCTTAAGCCATCCTAGTTTAATGACAATCTAATTTACTCCTACCATAGAATGCTAGGACATGATACACAGAACTGTAAAGCTCTCCGAGTCATAGTCCACTAACTATGTGATGAGGATGACTTATTATTACAAGAACTTCCCATGATTCCACCATCAAGTCAAGAACTAAAAGTAACCACCCCACACCTATCTACCCCCACACTCAAATCTAAGAGTGAGGAGGAACTGAAGTATTCCACGAGCCCAATTCCTCCCCAAATCTATAAAATTCATGTGGTCACACATCACAATCCCGAAAAAAGGATAAATGGAAGGCAAATGTGTCCATTCTCTAGGCATACCCTTCTTACACCACCAAATCACCCAACCAAACCCAAACATCTTCACCCAAACCCAAGGTTTCTATCTTGGGAACACCACAATCCAACCCTTTCAAGTTAATCTAAAGAGGAATTCTAAATCGACATCACCAAAAACCAATGAAGATGACCTTATATGAGATAATAAATACCTCACCCCATTACTACTTGGTAATGATGGAGGCCTTGTAGTCTATAGAGGTTTAACCAAAAGATCCACAACCTCTAGTAGCCTTCATCAAAACCCTTCAACTTTACACCATTGTCACCTTCAAGAATTTAGAGATTACCCCTATTCATCCAGATGATTTGGATCCTCCCTTTTTAATTACCACTTACATCAACCAAGCCCACATCAAGAGGGTGATGATTTATGGAGGAACCACCATTAACATTATTGCTTCCCATGTTTATGACCAATTAAAGATAATAGAGAATATCATGTCATAAAATACTATGTTGCTTTGATCCTTCAATGATACGATGGCCATAACCTTAGGGATAAGCATCCTTCATATCCATTTGGGAAATTTCACTATTCCTAAACTCTTTTATGTAGTAGAAGGAAAGTTCTAATATAAAATTTTGCTTGGATGCCATTACATCCATTCCATGGGTTATGAGCCATCCTCTTTACATCAGTGTATCAAGTTTGAGTACAAGGGTCAATTCCATACCATACCAGCTGACCCAGGTCCTTTTACATCATGTAATATGACTTACCAACCTAATGACATTGTCCTCCTTCCATCAATCAAGATTTCATCAACCAAGGATGAATCTTCTTATTCTTCCATCAACCAAAATTCCACAAACTCATCCATACCTTCCACCCAAATCCTCATGAAGGACCCCTTGGAATCAATATTCCAATGCTTTTCACTTGGGGAGTATTACCTCTTAACCTTAGACACCTTCCCTATTCCCCAAGAATATGGGAACCTTGACCATAGCCCTAACTATGATTCCAATATTGGAACCATTATTCCATTTAGGTATCTTAATTTTCAAACTAATGTTGCTTATGGGGGACTTGATAAACCATTTTCCACCTTCACCACCTACTCTTCTCTTAAACCATTCACTTCTAATTTCTCCTACTTAGATAAACTGGAGTTTGCAAATACATACCTCCATAGGTGTGCTTGGAAGGGATTTGGTCAAGGATTCTATGAGAATGGAACACAAAAGTTGTTACCATTCAAAAATCAAAAAAATCATGAATGATTTAGTCTCAAATTCATTCCACTAGAGGATCCAACTAACCCATCTCCTATTACCATCATTGAGGAAGAAATCCCATCCTCACCAACCTCTTCTCCATTAAAATCTAAGGATCTTGATGTCATTTCATCTAACCTTTTTTTCATTAACATGATTATCTTAGGACCCCTAACTTATCAGAAGGATAAGGCGACCATAAGAATTCCTTTGACTCACCCTTAGATGGAAGAAGATGACTATCATACCATTCATACTATTTAGTGTTAGGATGATGACTCCCTTCTCACCTATCTTGGTGTAGAATATTCCTCTATCCATAAATCTTTCCCTCTTGAAATTTTAACCATGTTAAACAAATCCATCATGGATATCAACTTAGGCACTCAGGATAAACCACACATCATTGAAATTGGCCAATCCCTAGATTCCTTAGAGTGTCAAGAATTCTCTTCCTTTCTACAAGACTGTAGCATAGCATTTGCTTTGTCTTATAGTAACATGCCAAGAATAGATCTTTCCATCATCATTCATAACATCTTTATCATATTTGATGCCAAGCCTATTGGGTAGAATCTTTGTAAGATGAATCCTCATATAGCTCTGCTTGTTAAAGAAGAACTTCAATGCCTCTTATCTGTTAATTTCATCCAACTCATTGATTCTCCCCAATGGGTTTTGAATTTCATCCCTATCACAAAAGCAATAGGGGGATTTCACATTTGCATAAACTTTCATGATCCTAACCTCACTTGCCCAAATGATGATTTCCCTTTACCAAACATTGACGAGCTTGTTGATCGTATGGCCATCCATGAGATTCTATCTCTTATGGACAGGTTTTGAGGATATAATCAGAACTTGATTGCCCCTAAAGATCAACATAAAACTAAATTTATCTCCCCATGGGTAAATTTATACTATAGGGTGATGCCTTTTGGTCTAAAAAACATTGGTGCAACTTACCAATGTGTCATGACCTATATCTTCCATGACCTTATTCATAAAATCATAGAGGACTACATAGATGACCTTCTTGAAAAGTTTAAATGTCATAAAGATCATTTGGCTATTCTTAAGGTTATATTTGAGTGTATTATCTACTTTTATGTCTACCTTAACCCCAAGAAGTACATATTTGGGGTCTTGTCAGGAAATATTATTAGCTTTATTGTCTCTCAACATGGAATTGAATTTGATTTGACTAAAGTCAAGGCAATCCTTGACATGCATCCTTCAACTAACCTCAAGCAACTCCATAGCCTACATGGGAAGCTCCAATCCATTCATCACTTCATCTCTCAACTATCTGATAGATGCCAATCATTTCACCACCTTCTTAAGAAAGTTTTCTCCTTTAAATGGAACAAATACATTCAAAAGGTCTTTGATTCACTTAAAGAGTATCTTCTTTCCCTACCTATCCTTGTTCCTCCAAAAGAGGACCAGCTCTTTTACCTCTATATTTTTGCCACCAGCTATTCCCTAGGGGTCATGCTTACACATCAAGATGACCAACATAAAGGGAAAGTTATCTACTATATAAGTTGACTTCTTATAGATTATAAAACTTGATACACCTATACCAAGAAATTATGCCTCGCTTTGGTCTTTTTGGCCTCCAAACTTCACCATTACCTTCTTGATCGCAAAATTTATGTCATAACTAACACTAACCCACTCAAGTATATGAATTCCAAGCCATACCAAAATAATCATATGGATAAATGGCTCATGCTTTTAACTAAGTTTGATCTTGAATTATTTCAATAAAAGTCAATTAAAGGGTAAGTCATTGTCGACCAATTGGCTGAAGCACCCTTGGCAGACAACCAAGCTTATCTTCTTGAGTTTCTCAATGAGTCCATCACAACCCATTCTCAAAAGGACATCATTTATTAGATGACCATGTTCTTCAATAGATTAAAATGTCAACATGGTGGAGGTGATGGTATCTTTTTAATTCTCCTTGGTATCAAAACTCTTCTTTTATCCTTTAAGTTTGATTTAGATTGTACCAACAACATGGATGAGTATGAAGTCCTAGTAATAGGTTTCCAAACTACTTTATCCTTGAGCATCAAAATGATTAGCATTTTTGGTGACTCCCAACTCATGGTTAATCAAATTAGTGGATTTTAATAATGTAAAAATGATGTCTTAGAATAATATAAATAATTAGTAGATGTACTCTTAGCATCATTTAAACACTACCTTATTCAATCCATGTCACATTCCACAAAAAAATTCACTGATACCATGGCCTCTCTTGCCTCCAAAATTCCATTTATGCCTTTTGACTCTAAACTCTTTGTCACCATCCACTTCCTTCATGAGCCTTCTTACACCAAATTAGACCTTCCCTCTATTTTTCATGTGAAAGAGGCCCAATCTGACATTTGGTATAATTAATACTTTGACTATATAAGCCTAGCCATTTTTCCTTCTTGTATTTCTAGAAATGGTCAAAGATAATTTATATAGAGTACCTCTCAATACACCATACTAGGGGAAATTCTTTACAAACATGAATTTGATGATCTGCTCTTTAGATGCCTATGTAGCCATGAAATCTCTCATGCTATCAAGGAAACACATGATGGGATTTGTGGGGGATACTTTAGTATTCTAGTTATCGCTAAACATATCCTTCCCCTTGGCTATTATTGGCCTACCCTTAACCAAGACTATTGTGATTATGTGAAAAAGAGTGATAAATATGAAATCACGCTAATTTGTATTATGCAACTAGTCATAGCCTCCAAGTCTCTAAGGATTTATGGCCCTTATCATAGTATGGATTAAATCTCATTGGTGAAATTAACCCTCATTATTTTTAGTGACATCTTTCTATCATCATTGATACAAAATATTTCACCAAGTGGGTAGAGGCTATTCCTCTCATTTCAACCAAAGCCAAAAAAATTGTTAATTTGATTAACCATCACATTATCTATCACTTTGATGTTCCTCATAAAATTATCATTGATAATGTTAAATATTTTAAAAATAAAAAAGTGCAAGGTATTTATGATGCATTTGGTATTAGGTTAAGTTTGTCATCATCTTATCATCCACAAGTTAATAGACAGGTTGAAGCTTCTAACAAAACCCTTAACAAAATGCTAATAAAAATGGTTAATGTGTCTGGTCAAGATTGGCATTCACACATTACCTTCACCTTATGGGAATATCATACTAGCATTCAAACCCCTACATGTACTACCCCTTTCTCTCTTGTATATGGAACTGAGGCTATATTACATGTTGAAATCCAAATTTCCTCTCTTTGTATATCCCTACAAGATATCATTTCCAAAGATGATTATCATCACGAATGTTTATCCCAACTTGGTGTCCTTGATGAAAATCATTTATTCGTGCTTAGCCATCTTTATATCTATCAAGAATTAATCAAGTATGCTTATGAAAAGCACCTAAGAAAGTGAGAATTTAATATTGGAGATCTCCTCTTAAAGGAAAATCAACATGTAACCAATATGGAAAAAGCATGCAGGGAAAGTTTGCTTTCAATTGGCTTGAACCTTATATCATAATGCATAAGTATGGCCCAGGTGATTACTAGTTATCATATCTTGAAGCGAAACTAGAACCTGAGCCCCTCAATGCTTCACATCTATGTCCTTTATTTTTTTAAATAAGATCAAACTCACCTTTTGTCTAACTTAAGATTATCCCTTATTTTATAAGATTATCACATTCATACCCTGACTTTAATGACAACTGATTACAATATAGAATAATGTGATTATCCATCACAGTTATAGCCTTAATCTTGAATATGGTTACCATGGCTCTACCTATCACATGATTTTCATAGATACTTTTCATCCCTAATAGGATGGAATCCCATGGTCATTATCTCTTCAAGAATCCTCTCACCCACTATTAAACCTTCTTGTAATTTAGTTTTGCCTTCATAAAGGTAGGCCTTTAAGCCTATATAATCAATTCTATGTCTATAAGGGAAAAAATAAGATCATATATCCTATTTATCATCTCTATCATTATGAATTACTCCCTTGAAGGACAACTACCATAAAAATTCAAAATTACTTAACATAAGGTAGACTGCTCCCTTGAAGGACATCTATCACAAGCCCAAAACAAATCATAAAACTTATACCACTCCCTTGAAGGATGGATAAGTCAAATATTTATAAAATCAAGTATTTTCTTGAGACCCATAGTCCAAAATCAAAAGAAAGAAAAAATAAAATTAGAAGCTACATTCAACTTTCATAAAGTAGACTTCTCACATCGATCAATCTACACCATATCTAACATGGACATATTTATACTAGCTCTTTAGAAAAATACAGAAGGGGAAAGATATCCCCATAAAAAGGTTCCATTATCATCCATATCCCCTTTCACCCTCCATGAAACAAGGGATTTTGAGATTACTTGATACTATGTGATCAAGCAACTTTTTAACAAACCAATGACCACTAATGTGAAGCATGTGAAGGGCTTATTTTCATAAGACCACTCTAATTTCCTCTTGTTTTGGTCCTTACCAATGATAGAGCATCGTGTCTCCTTATTTTTCATACCTACTTATTGATACTTTCATTAAGATGATTATCTTTTGATTGTTTTACCTTTCCTTTCTTTTCTTACATATAGTTTTCTTATCCAAACTTAGTCTATATGTTAAGAATTAATCTTTACATCAACCTTCATCCAACTAAATACAAATCATTAAAGATATTTAAAAAAACATTATGTGTTTTATTTATTGATTGACATTTCTCTTATTTTATTTATTGTTTTAATCATGAAAACATTTTAAATAAAATTCACCATCTCATATATCAAAATATCATCTCGTCTATCTAAGCAATAATCACATCCATCATAATTAATCACATTTTATTCCCCTATAACCATTTAATAATTTTATTATATTAGCTAAATGATTCATGCACATATGTTATCTATCACATATTAATATAGATGAGGGATCACATAGACTCATTAATTTAAAACATTCACATTTGCAACATCTAAATAAGCATACATCTACTCGTAAGAAAAATGCTACATAAACTTCATGACCATGTCAAAAAGGTATCATAAAAAAAATCATCACATCATCAATAACCATAACCATAAACAACATCCATCAACCATAATAATATAATAAAGCATAATAAAAAAAACCATATATATATATATATAATCATAATGTCCACATCACTCAAAGTGGTATATACATCTCACTACATCAACTTGCAAGATAATATCAAAATCATATAAACACAAAATAAGGAGTCTCATTAGGCTTATGGTATTGGGGCACTACTAACCCCTGGAGCCTATCCATCTATTAGATCTATATGTGTACCTACTGATGCTACCCACTGATCTGTTGTAGTACTACTAATGCCCCTAACCACTCATATTTCCACATACTCATAAAAGTAGGGCTGATCTAGTAAATGCATGAAGACCAGTGCCTAATATACCTAATATCATCTACAGTGGCCACATATCTAGATATTAGGATCATCCTCATTGGTCTTATTGGTATTTACCCACTAACCTACCACAGGGAATCTCTTTCTATAGATGTCAGTGTAACTTGACCCTATGCTTGATCTTTCTCAGATCATGATGAATCTATCTCTTGTATACGGATCACCACCTATCCCCATGTCTAGTCCCTCTCATAAGTTAGACAAGTAACCTATCCCTAGAGAGTGTCTCTCTCATGTGTCATCATTGTTAGCATTGTATGTGTTTTGGCTAACACTCTTCCCTACCTATCTAGGGCATCCACATCTATTTGATCCCCATTTCCCACCTCCATCTCAACATTAGAATCCTAATTATACCCACCTACACCTCCATTTGGTCCCTATCCACCATCTCCCCAAACCTTACAACTGCATAGTGACTTTAAAACCATATGATGCACTTCAAAGTGACACTAGAATCATCGATATATATGGTCACTAGTAACTCTTATAATCAATCTCCACCTTAACCATATATGGAGGAGGTAGTGGTGCCTCTATATCCTCTCTCCTATATATAGGAAATCCCCCTAGAACACCCTAAACTAACCCAAATTGCCTCCTAAACCTATCAAATGGGAACAACTCAACTTCCTACTGATGCCTCCCATGAATGCACTTGTAACTCTGAAGTGAAAATGTATGCCTAGTATAGCCTACCCATGAATGGAATGTTGTGTAAGGTATCTAGATGACCTCACCATCAACCAAATCATCCAACCTTTATCTGAAGCAATCCAATTCCCATATCTCAGCCCCTATTATTGTGAGTGCATAGTCATCCCTCCATCTCATGAAACTAACCCTGAAGCCTCTCTAATCCTAATTCTACCATAAAAGTCCAATAAGGCATAACACTCAAATATTCTCATAATCCCAACAATGTAGATAAAAACCAACACTCATCCTATACCTCTTGTGTACTCAATAACCCCAGATCTCATGATATATCTACACTAATGACATTGGGGACCATATAAATATAGTCTGGTCTACCTTCAAATATACCAAGATGTCAAGTAGTACCCTAATAAATCTACCTCCACTCGAGTCTATAAATGATTAAGTCATGACTATCATCATCATGGTAACTAGATATTTCCCCACCCTATCCATATGGTACCTATCTCCAAAGTAGAAGCCTCCAACATGCCACCTAGCCTAAACAAAGTCCTCTCCAAATAATTAGTCCATGTAGGCATCCCATTCCTCATCATGGATATGATCTATCACCTCACCCCATATCATTATCCATAAAATCTTGTGTATATCGTTCAATAAAATAGTTATCTCCCTAGTTTTTAATATGAATGTGTTGGTAGTTAGGTCCCATCTATTGATGAGGGCTACCAACATCATGGTATCTCTCAGCATGTGCCAATAGAATCTCATACCTCCTAGGCCCACTAATACCATGTGATCCCACTCTTGCACTATCATACCCTTGTGTATCTCATCTAAGACTAGTGGTACTTGATCTTACATCACCAACTATTCCCTCACCTACATAGTTAAAACATAACTTTTCCTCGGCTATACTTTTTCCTAAGTGTCTCACCACTTCTATCTCATAAACTAGAACCTGAGCCCCTCAATGCTTCACATCTACGTCCTTTATTTTTTTAAATAAGATCAAACTCACCTTTTGTCTAACTTAAGCTTATCCCTTATTTTATAAGATTATCACTTTCATACCCTGACTTTAATGACAACTGATTACAATATAGAATAATGTGATTATCCATCACAGTTATAGCCTTAATCTTGAATATGGTTACCATGGCTCTACCTATCACATGATTTTCATAGATACTTTTCATCCCTAATAGGATGGAATCCCATGGTCATTATCTCTTCAAGAATCCTCTCACCCACTATTAAACCTTCTTGTACTTTAGTTTTGCCTTCATAAAGGTAGGCCTTTAAGCCTATATAATCAATTCTATGTCTATAAGGGAAAAATAAGATCATATATCCTATTTATCATCTCTATCATTATGAATTACTCCCTTGAAGGACAACTACCATAAAAATTCAAAATTACTTAATATAAGGTAGACTGCTCCCTTGAAGGACATCTATCACAAGCCTAAAACAAATCATAAAACTTATACCACTCCCTTGAAGGATGGATAAGTCAAATATTTATCAAATCAAGTATTTTGTTGAGACCCATAGTCCAAAATCAAAATAAAGAAAAAATAAAATTAGAAGCTACATTCAACTTTCATAAAGTAGACTTCTCACATCGATCAATCTACACCATATCTAACATGGACATATTTATACTAGCTCTTTAGAAAAATATAGAAGGGGAAAGATATCCCCATAAAAAGGTTCCATTATCATCCATATCCCCTTTCACCCTCCATGAAACAAGGGATTTTGAGATTACTTGATACTATGTGATCAAGCAACTTTTTAACAAACCAATGACCACTAATGTGAAGCATGTGAAGGGCTTATTTTCATAAGACCACTCTAATTTCCTCTTGTTTTGGTCCTTACCAATGATATAGCATCGTGTCTCCTTATTTTTCATACCTACTTATTGATACTTTCATTAAGATGATTATCTTCTGATTGTTTTACCTTTCCTTTCTTTTCTTACATATAGTTTTCTTATCCAAACTTAGTCTATATGTTAAGAGTTAATCTTTACATCAACCTTCATCCAACTAAATACAAATCATTAAAGATATTTAAAAAAACATTATGTGTTTTATTTATTGATTGACATTTCTCATATTTTATTTATTGTTTTAATCATGAAAACATTTTAAAAAAAATTCACCATCTCATATATCAAAATATCATCTCGTCTATCTAAGCAATAATCACATCCATCATAATTAATCACATTTTATTCCCCTATAACCATTTAATAATTTTATTATATTAGCTAAATGATTCATGCACATATGTTATCTATCACATATTAATATAGATGAGGGATCACATAGACTCATTAATTTAAAACATTCACATTTGCAACATCTAAATAAGCATACATCTACTAGTAAGAAAAATGCTACATAAAATTCATGACCATGTCAAAAAGGTATCATAAAAAAAATCATCACATCAAAAGCATAAAATAAATCATCACATCATCAATAACCATAACCATAAACAACATCCATCAACCATAATAATATAATAAAGCATAATAAAAAAAACCATATATATATATATATATATATATAATCATAATGTCCACATCACTCAAAGTGGTATATACATCTCACTACATCAACTTGTAAGACAATATCAAAATCATATAAACACAAAATAAGGAGTCTCATCAGGCTTATGGTATTGGGGCACTACTAACCCCTGGAGCCTATCCATCTATTAGATCTATATGTGTACCTACTGATGCTACCCACTGATCTGGTGTAGTACTACTAATGCCCCCAACCACTCATTTTTCCACATACTCATAAAAGTAGGGCTGACCTAGTAAATGCATGAAGACCAGTGCCTAATATACCTAATATCATCTACAGTGGCCACATATCTAGATATTAGGATCATCCTCATTGGTCTTAT
This sequence comes from Torreya grandis, assembly GCA_037957365.1. NCBI lineage: Eukaryota > Viridiplantae > Streptophyta > Pinopsida > Cupressales > Taxaceae > Torreya > Torreya grandis. The sequence goes on from JARHVA010000363.1 coordinate 4,841,386, forward strand.
TGGTATTTACCCACTAACCTACCATAGGGAATCTCTTTCTATAGATGTCAATGTAACTTGACCCTATGCTTGATCTTTCTCAGATCATGATGAATCTATCTCTTGTATACGGCTCACCACCTATCCCCATGTCTAGTCCCTCTCCTAAGTTAGACAAGTAACCTATCCCTAGAGAGTGTCTCTCTCATGTGTCATCATTGTTAGCATTGTATGTGTTTTGGCTAACACTCTTCCCTACCTATCTAGGGCATCCACATCTATTTGATCCACATTTCCCACCTCCATCTCAACATTAGAATCCTAATTATACCCACCTACACCTCCATCTGGTCCCTATCCACCATCTCCCCAAACCTTACAACTGCATAGTGACTTTAAAACCATATGATGCACTTCAAAGTGACACTAGAATCATCGATATCTATGGCCACTAATAACTCTTATAATCAATCTCCACCTTAACCATATATGGAGGAGGTAGTGGTGCCTCTATATCCTCTCTCCTATATATAGGAAATCCCCCTAGAACACCCTAAACTAACCCAAATTGCCTCCTAAACCTATCAAATGGGAACAACTCAACTTCCTACTGATGCCTCCCATGAATGCACTTGTAACTCTGAAGTGAAAATGTATGCCTGGTATAGCCTGCCCATGAATGGAATGTTGTGTAAGGTATCTAGATGACCTCACCATCAACCAAATCATCTAACCTATCTTTGAAGCAATCCAATTCCCATATCTCAGCCCCTATTATTGTGAGTGCATAGTCATCCCTCCATCTCATGAAACTAACCCTGAAGCCTCTCTGATCCTAAGTCTACCATAAAAGTCCAATAAGGCATAACACTCAAATATTCTCATAATCCCAACAATGTAGAAAAAAATTGACACTCATCCTATACCTCTTGTGTACTCAATAACCCCAGATCTTATGATATATCTACACTAATGACATTGGGGACCATATAAATATAGTCTGGTCTACCTTCAAATATACCAAGATGTCAAGTAGTACCCTAATAAATCTACCTCCACTCGAGTCTATAAATGAATAAGTCATGACTATCATCATCATGGTAACTAGATATCTCCCCACCCTATCCATATGGTACCTATCTCCAAAGTAGAAGCCTCCAACATGCCACCTAGCCTAAACAAAGTCCTCTCCAAATAATTAGTCCATGTAGGCATCCCATTTCTCATCATGGATATGATATATCACCTCACCCCATATCATTATCCATAAAATCTTGTGTATATCCTTCAATAAAATAGTTATCTCCCTAGTTCTTAATATGAATGTGTTGGTAGTTAGGTCCCATCTATTGATGAGGGCTACCAACATCATGGTATCTCTCAGCATGTGCCAATAGAATCTCATACCTCCTAGGCCCACTAATACCATGTGATCCCACTCTTGCACTATCATACCCTTGTGTATCTCATCTAAGACTAGTGGTACTTGATCCTACATCACCAACTATTCCCTCACCTACATAGTTAAAACATAACTTTTCCTCGGCTATACTTTTTCCTAAGTGTCTCACCACTTCTATCTCATAAAATTCCCCTACCAACCTATTTCAAGCATAATACTACCAACTACTCAACCCTCTCAAGTTATACTCTTCCTTAAATCCTGACCCTAACTTAGCCTATTTCCAAATCCCATCCCAACCTATCCTATCAACCCCTTTCCAAACCCCTTATCTTTATTTATTGACTACCAATGGTCAAATATCAATTTATAGTGGTTTTTTATGGAACCATGGCTAATCAACCCTCAACAACTGATGGTCAAGGTTTTGAACCACCAAGAGTCCACAAAGTGACCATTCACTGGTCCATTATCGACCACCAATGGTTGATAGTGATCATCGATGGTCACTATTTAGTGATTTCCAATGATCAAATCCTAGCTCCTACCCATCAAAAACCCCTAAAACCTATAATTCTCCCTCTCAAAACCCTAATCCCTACCCACTTATGCTATTTTACACTCGACATTAATTCTTAAAAGCAAATTTTCCCTCTTCTAGCCACTTTTCACTTTCTAAAACCTAAAACCCCCATTTTTAATATATACCCATCCAAATAACAATAAAAAAATTAAAAAATAAAATAAAAAACAATAACAAAACATTATAAGAATCCCTTACCTCATTCTGCATCCACTATCATAGTGAAGCCCTCAGTATAACTGATGCCATTCAACCCCATACTCAACCCTTATCATGTTTTATCCTCAATGTTGGTTGATTACCTATCCCACTTAAGTCTCTCTCTACCTCGTAGTCAACCATGATTACTCACCTAACTCATGATCACACTTTGAAACTTCTATCATTTTCACTCAGGATAATAGATACTCAATAGTCAAAAGTACATAAATGACCATAATAAATGAATTTTGACCTTTTTACGATCAAGGTCCCTTTTTAGGGTTTTATGTGATCATTGATGGTCACCAATTGACCAATGTTGGTTGACCCTACTAGGGTTTTCACACCCTACCCTTCTTTTTTTTACTAGGACAACTTGTCCACCTTCACCCACACCTAATACCCAATTACCCTTTGGTCACCCAAACACTTTTTAATGCCATTACCCTCAACTTTGTTTTTCCCTTATCATAATTCATGCTATTATAATCAAACTCAACCTTTTTAAATGATGACCTTTTAGATGCCTAAGACTATGTCCATTGGTGATTATAGAACGTATGACCTATTCCATTTTTTTCTCAGGGTCACCCATTTTTTAGACCCCTGATAAAGAAATGACCTTTTGCATGATGACTTGATTTTATAAGTGCACCCATATCTACTACACCTAAATGTATGATCTAGCTGACTTGTCCCTTGTCCTCCTTGCAGTAAACTACTTTGCCACTTCATATGATCTTACTCATTTTACCACCCATATAATCCATTTTCACCTCTTCATATCCTAGTTTAAGGGGGAACACCTCCTCCCATACTCAAGGAATCCATCTAAATTTCCACCACACTTTTTTCTTTTTTCACAGCTTGAGGATGCAAACTACACAACAAAAAGTGGCAAAATATACACACTCAAAAACCATGCACCCCTTGGCCCCTTGACCCCCTTAAGATTAATTATTAAAATAATTAAATTTACCCATTTACCAATTTACCCCTTTGGCTACATTAATTAAGTTAATTAATTAAATAATGCCTATTTCCACCTCACCTACCCAAACCAATGGCTAGTTGTTTGACACCTCACCTATCTAAATCAATGGTTAACTAATTGACACCTAACCTAAAGATAATTTATAACCTAGCATTTAATGCCTTAATTTATTAAGACTTTTTTTCATGCATCCCAGTGAACTCTTTATTAACCTCAGAGTATTTTTAAATCACATAACAACCCATCAATAGTGATATTGGCTAATTTTAGCCAATTTTAACTGTTTCCCTATAACTACCAGTGGTTACCCCTCAACCAATGGTGGTTGAATAATAATTTTAATGGTTACATAATGTGACCCAAAAACCTTGATTTAAGATGTTAAAGTCATTTATGTGAGATACTCTTACTCTCAGGTTAATCAAAGCTCCTAGGCAAACCAAAAACTAGACCAGAGATTTCAAGTACTTTAGTAACTCATTATCAAGAGCCAAAGTACCATTATTATTCTAACATTTCTCTAGGATCCACAATAGCTTTCATCCAACCTCAATACTCTACTAACCAACAAACTTAGAGCTAAGTATTTGTATCTTTCTATCAAGTTCAGTAACTAGTTTTATTAGTTTCATTACTTATGTCCTTTCCCATGTCCTTGCATCCCATTATTTATGTTGGAGTTTTGTAATTTTAGGCACTTCACTCTCTATCCCAAAACACCCACAAACCATTCTTGCTCACCTGAATATCCAATCTTTAAACCAATAATTTTGAGACTTCATTTCTCTCTCACGACCAACACCCAACCCAAAAACCACATTCAGAAACCTTATGCAACTTACCAAACAACCATATTTGAATAAACTAAATCTAACAATAATTTTCAAGGGTCATACTCAATCATTTATGGTTGGACCTAACCATCGATGGTCACTGTGTGTCCTATTTAACAATAGCAAGTAGATTTCAACTACCAGTCTACACCCAAATTCTAATTTTTTAGTTTTTTTTGCATCATAGAGGTTCAAATTATTTTTTGAATCAAGTTTGAATAATTTAGCATTAGTTTTTATCAAATTTTGTCTATTTTTAGTAAAATCATTTCATTTATCTCTTGCATTTGGTTTTAGTACCTTTTGTTATTTCATGCAAGCATTTACTTTCAACTTTCATAACTTAAGCATTTTAATGTGTGGATTTATAACCTCCAAGGAATATTAGCGCTTCTTAGATCTAGCTCATGCTAGGAATTCCACCTAACTATCTCACTAATCCAACATTTTCTAGTTGCTTTCTTATCTACAAGTCATCCTTCCCAAATAAAGATGAGTATCTACAACTGTCTGGATTCATGTGTGCACAACAAAAATAGGTTTTTCTACCACATCCTTCTTATAGTTTCTTCTTGTATTCTAAAAGAAAATAAACAAAAAATATAGTGAAATAGTATTAGACACTTGGACACATCAATTTTGGCACAATTTGAAAAAATTGGAATTTGCATACATATTTTAATCTTGTGCACACTTTTTCCTCATTTTATACTCACCTATTTTTTTATAAACTAATTTACCAGTACGTATATCCAGCATAAACCTAGTCTATAAAAGAACACTCTATAATCCTAAGAAAATTATTTCCATATCCTAGATCACTGATTTTCATCCCAAGAAAATACCAAAAAAATAAAATAAAATTGTAATTTGTTTTTAAGGTATCAGCCTCTAAAACTAGTATCGAGGAAAAGTCGATGACTATTTTTAAATTTGGGACACATCTATTAGGTTTGACTATACATATTTCATAGTTATATCATAGTAGTAAATATCAAAGAGTTAGGTGTAGATACAAAAAAATCATAAGGTTATCATTCACTTGCTCACTTGCTCACTTGGACCTTACATTGAGAATCAACTGAAAGCTTGATAATCTATTAGCACTCTCTTAAAATGTTATAAAAAAAATCACAAACATATAGAATACCCTATAAATAGTGTTATTAAATATAATTCTAAATAAAAACATAGGTCAAAGTTTCATGGTGTCAATATTGAATGCTAAAAATTCATTGCATCATAACATGAACATGATTCACACACACACACGCACACACACACACACACACACACACACACACACACACACACACACACACACACACACACACACACACACACACACACACACACACACACACACACACACACACACACACACACACACAAGTGGGAGAAATACTTGTGATTTGAGCCCTCTTCATATTAAATGGATGGAATAAATAATAAATCACTAAGCCATGTTTTTTTTGGGATGTCTAGCCCAACATTCTAACCACATTTTCAAGGGTCATTTTATGTCAAAAGTGAAATTAAAGTTTAAAAATAAGGAGAAGAAAAAATAGGGACCGATGCATAGGACCAAGGGTGATCACACACATATAATATATTTACATGTGGAATCAAAATGATCTAAATAATTAGAGACTAGCATACACAATTAGGATAGTACCAATAGAGATGAGACAATAGTGGTTCTTGTAGGGGTATAAGTTTTACTAATAGTGTCCTTGAAAAGTTTGATTTATTTTTTCTTGATCTAAAAAATTACCAAGTATACATAAAGAATTTTTAAGGAATATGAATAATGCAATGAGTAACATAAATTTTATAAGTGCATCTATTCTATATTTCTTTATCGATTTTAAATATATTAAGTGTAATATCAATCTATCCATTTAAAATAATATTTGTGTGATTAATCCCTTATTTATATAATATGAATATTCATAGTTTTATGTTATTTATATTACATTAATTACAAAATAATTTTTTCTGGTAAACCTGTCATTGAATTTAGTGTGGAATAACCTAGGTTTATTCTACCTTAGGGTTTCATAAATTCTCATGGTTTTAAATTTATCTTGCCTTAGGGTTTGAAATTCAAATTTGATTTCTTATTTCCCCTTATTAAAATAATAATAACCATATCATAGATACAATGGATGTGTGGATACTTAATAATATATTTTAAAAGATAAACTAGGTCTTCACACTTGAAAAATATCACTCTAGTCTCTACCCTTCAGCTCTTAACATTACCACTATCGCAAGCTTGCATTCACCATCTCACTATGCTTAAATGTAAATATTATTGTCTTACACTAATATTATGAATGCCTAGGCCAATCGTATCCAAAATTATGCTCAAAACATGATATATACCGTTCATTAATAGTTATATATCTTTAACAATTCTCTATTCTCTAAGACACCAATGTTCAGACCTATACACTAGTGTCCCGGTTCTAATGCTAGTGTTTGTACCTTATAAACATTAAAATTAAAAAAAAATTAGATATATATGGGTCAGCCTATTTAAATTAATTAACCCTATATGATATTTTTTTTCAAAAGGTATTTTATAAATACAAGTCAAAGATAATTCATTATCATCAAGTACTTTTCAAGAACACATCTAACACTTACCAAGAAAAAACACCTCTCAAGTATTCAAAACTATTGTATTCTTCCCTATTTCAATATAAATCATATGAGTAGTAGTATCATATGTTTCAATAATTTAAAAACCATCCCATGAGTATTATTTTTTAATTTTCAAGCTATATCATTGCATGCACTCGCATATAGCATATTTCACCCTTGTTCACACACAAGCCCACAAATAGGGGACAACTACATATGTTTAATTTCCTCTTCATGGTATTATATATGTAAGTAGTGATAAATAATATAGGATTATTTTAATTCAAATCAAACTAACTTGAGCCCATTAACCCCTATTTTATAGGGTGGTATGCCCTAATTGGAGGAGATAGGGTTTTGATGAAAAAATTGATATAAAGAACTTGTGTGCATGATCCGAACATAGAATAAGAATGGTGAAAATGAAACATAATAGGAATAGGTGTAATTTTTAGAAAAGATTCAATATTCCATATAAAACACTAGTGGAATAATTAGGACACTAGCATTGATGTTAGTGTCTACATGGTGATGTAAGTATTTAGACTAGAAAAGAGTTAATATTCATAATCTAACGACTAGACCTATATCTTCAGACAATCCATTACTACACCTATACTACTAAAACCTACCTACATGTCAATTTATAATCTAATTAAATTTTTTCCTTTAAATTTATATTATCAAAACATTTAATGATGTACTTTTTATATTTAGCATATGCCTAGATTTAGTATATCTTATCAAAATATCAATATGATCTAAATCCATTTAATTATCCTAATTTTTAGAGTATCTTACTCCTTAATTGATTAAGTTAATATTTATTGTTAATCCTTATTTCTAAAAAGAGTTAAACATTTGGTGAACCTGACTCAAGTCTTATTATGCAAATCCTAGCTTTACCTAGGATTTTTAGCTTTCCATGGTTTCAATTTTCTATAATTATCCAGATCTACATTTTTAAATTATTTTTGATATATTTATTTTCATTTAAAATGGAAAATGTAACAAAATATATTTTTTAAATATAAAATAAGGAATCCTTAATCAACCATATAAATACAAGTCATGAATTAATTGATGCATTCTTGTATGTTACATGAGATGAAATTAATAAACATGTTAAGGCTAATGCATCCACATCTAGTAATGATGAATCTTTAAATGGTAACACTATCAATTAAATCAAATATCCATTCCCTTAAGCAAAACATTGAATCCTACATCTAGTGGAATCACATGATATGTTTTCAAACCATTGTTCCTCAAAGATTAAACAATTATTTCTACATTCTCTATGTGAATAATTATTACTTTAACTCAATTACTAGTTTCAATGCTTATATTAGTGTAAAATTTTGTACCCCCTTTGGTGACTTACCAAATATCAAATCTCAATCCCAATGGGTCTAATATAAAAATTCTTCTCCAATTTATTCAAGCTCCAAAAGCTAAGGTTACTAACATTGAGAAAAAGGCTTTTAAATCAACTCATGCTATTGATTCATAAGATGTATTGCATAATCCTCTTGGACCCTAGATATATTTTCACCCTTTTCCAAATAGTTTTTTTCACCTAATTTCACACTTTATGATGGAAATGGTGATCATAAATAACATCTTTGATCTTTCTATGCAACATGCCTTGATCATGCTTCCAATGATAAAAATTTCACCAAATTATTTCCAAGAAGTCTAAAGGACTATGCTTTGTTATGGTTCTATGAACTACCGATATAATTAGTAAGAGCATTTAAAAATTTAACAGATCAAATTATAGCATATTTTTCTATCAACATGAATGAAAGTTTGTCATATACATAAATAGAAAAGATAAAACAAGGAACCAATGAGCATATCAATGAATATGGTTTGAGGTACAAGACAATGTTGGCCAAAATGAAAAATACAATGGTAGATAAATAACTTCAATATATCATTAAGCAAAGTTTACTTGCCCCATTACATAATTCTATTTTCTTAAATAGGTTTAAATATTTTGATGACTTATGCCATATTTTTTGAGATTGAGAAATGAAACTTATTGTATTAAACACGTTTAAGTATACATAAAACACACTATCAACATCCAATACTAAGTTTCATATCAATCTAAGCTATAAGGTTAAACCTAATGAGTCTAAAAAGGAATCAAAAACCAAATCTAATATATTATCATAAAAACATAATTGGCTCATCTTATCCAATGTATTTAAGAGACAATTTATACGACTACTCAAGTCTCCAACTTTGCTTCTTTAGAAGCTAGTGGAGTGTCATCTTATATCTCTTTATCCTCATATGGTGGTTGATACAAGTCAACCAATACCAAAAGAATATGATGCAAATGATGATTATGACTACCACCAATGCGATGTTAATTCTAAAAATCAATGTTATAATTTGAATCATAAGATAAAATATCTTATTGATAGAGAATATATCACATTTCACAATACTCCAAATGATTTATGGTCACAACCTTATGATCATAAAAATCAAAATATATTCAACCATCCATTACAAGATCATTCTAAGGATGCACCAAAAGTGAAAATGGCATATAATTCACATCCTCATCCACCACATTATGGGTACCCATTATATGGTATCATTAGAACCCTTACATGAGATATACCTCTTATTCTTTAGAGGTCTTCTATTTCATTTGATGTCAATGATATTGTGGATGATGACTCAGATCCTCATTCACTATTTATTAGAGTACATATTGATAATTGGATTATATATATCATTATGGTTGATAATGGTTCTAGTCAAATGTATGTACCATGAAAATACTAACACATTTGGGATATACACATGATAATTTATACCCCTCTACCAAGAGAGTAAAATATTTCGATGGGAAAACACAATTTTTTTGGTGAGATTTATTTAACTTAACAGGTTGGTCTAGAAAATGTTATCACAACCTTTTTAGTTATACCATATGAAATAATATATGATATGTTTTTAGATGACTTTTGATTCATAATATCCAAGTAGTACCTTCCACAATGCATAGATGTATAAAGTATATTCATGTTAATAGGGTAATCATAGTTTCAAGAATTCTATATGAACATCCATTACAACAAGAGAAGTTTGTTCTAAGATAGATAATAGTAAATACTAATAAGGTTAATATGCATAAAAAGGTAAGAAAAATGCAATCCTATTTCCTATTTGACTAATACTAGAGAGGTTTTTTCTTCATAGATACATAGTGGACTCCACGAAGTCTTCATTTATACCTCGATGACCTAGCACATTAATGAGAGTAGATCATCATATTTTAGAGAGGGTAGAAAGACCCAAAGTTAAAGTTGCATTGAAAAGGTCACCAAGAATTAAAAAATGGGTTCCACGATCCACTATGGTTCCTAATATTATTTCATGACCATAAATTCCTATGAGGCATCTATAATGTATTATAGATTCTCTAGCTATAAATTTGGCACATATACATGATCTTTGTTATCCTGACCAATTTTTTATACAATATTATCATTATATATAAACCTATGGTCATACCTTTTATGTGATCATTATATATCCCTTTACTTATTCCAAACATCAAAATTTTCAAAAAAAAGAAGAGGAAATAAAAAACATTCAAATAAAGAAAAAATACAAAAATATTTAGCATTTCACATGTTTACTAGTTTTTTCATATGTTTTTTTTTACTTTATATTAGTATATTTCATATACTTTATATACACACATATGTTTGATGGGTAATTGAGTGTGATAAATTAATATACTAAATTCATGATACAATCACATGTAGATGTTGAACATTTTTTCTACTTATGTGGTACACTACACTAGGTGGATCTTGATTCTATTGATCACGATTGATATAGGTTATAATATTTTGTGATCATTTTAAATTATCATGTTGAGATTATATAATAATGATTACACATGCCTATACTCATGCTATTATTTTACATAGTGTACTTGATATGATATTTTATAGGACATTTTTCTAACACATACATGCATGGACTAGTATGATATGCTTTTGTTAGTTGTTTATATTTCATCTTATCACAAGACTTATGTGTGTATTCATTATTTTATTCCTTTTGGTCAATTTTGGAAAATTTTAACATGTTATTTATTTGTTGGCCCTAGTGCCCTGAGTGTTGATTATTTCTTTAGTGTGTGGAGATTTGAAAATGTCCTCTAATTTTGAATGTGTGACATTTAAACATGCCCCTTATTTAATATCTCCTTAGACTCATTCTTTATTATTTTTTGAGCTTATTACTTCTCTAAGTTTCCATGATCCACATCATACAACTTTGGGATTGTTGTGATTTGATACTCTAAGCTTAATTGATACATCTACTTAGACATGATACTACAATATGCTTTATTACTACATGATTGATACAAATATAATATGGTTATATTATCCTAATGAGATAAGGTGAATATAAATTTTCATTTCCCTCACATCAAAAGTGGGGGGAATATCAATGGTGTCATGTCATAGAGACATGAATACACATACATACAATTATAAAATTTGGTAAATTTTGATATAATATACATGATTTAGATATACACTTGTGACAAAATATTATACATTTAGAATAGATTAGAGACAAAGTATTTTAAATTTTTGACACATATTATACACAGTTTATATATTAGATTTTAAATTTTGACATATATTTTAGATTAAGACACATTTGATGTGCATATTCCATGCAAATATGCTAAATTATGAATATAATATTCAAAACATACCAATATTCATGCATTGACCTTATCAAAAAACATCAATTGATATTTTATCTATTTTATTTGTTAGATCCCTTAAGTAATTTGATCAATACTTTTCACCCTTGACAGACTTGACACTACTTATATTATTGTGGGTTGATATGGTTATACCATTTGACTCATGCGAGATTAGCTAGATTATGTGTACACTTGGGTTGTACAACTCATCTTTACACTAGATTTTGGGCATGATCACCTTCAATTTCCATATTCACATCTCCAAGGTTTAGTTATGAAACTCTCTTTAATGATTCAACTAGGAAACACCATTACTAAATCAAACTATGAAGGAGAAACATGGTTACATCAACACAAATTAAAATTATTCTTTTTCAGATTATATGCACTTTTTACACTTGTAACATGCTCTTGGTTGCAGGTTATATACATATAATAAATTAAAATATGGCTCAAGTCAAAACAAGGTGTGTTGTACACACCACGACACACAATATTTCCTTTAAACTAATAATTTTATCCTTATGCATTACTGATTAAAGGGGGAATGTAGATATTTAAATCTAGATTTTACATCATAAAATAATATTTCACATTATTGGGAAATATTGTTTAGTGCATACATTAAAATGTTGAGTGAGTGATATTTGTTTGTTATTATTTAGTGAGGTTGTTTACAATAATTCACTAAAATAACTTTGATGAGATATTGTTAGATTTGGTGTAAGGCATGATTCTTTATATCAAGGAGATCATATGCTTACATATATTTGTAAGAAATGTTATTCAATATAATCAAATCATTATTATGTATCATATTTTGGTAAATATCTAACCACACCTTCATTTGGTATCAGAGCAATCATGGAGACCTGAGAGATTGTATAGGGAGAGAACAATTATTTTTATTCACTTCCCTAGTTGATGAGAAAGGATACTTATGATAATTTTTGTAACAAAGATTAACTATGTAATTGTTACAATTTTTTTATATATTTTTAATTCATTCCATCTTAGCTTCTATCGCAGTAGGTAGTGGATGAACAAGTGATACATGCCACCACTGTAATATTTAAGAACCATGCAAGACATTTTTGGAGCAAATAAAATTAGTTATTATAGCATCAATGCTCATCACACAACCCTATGTGTAGATTTTATCTTAACAAAGCATTAGACATCATAAGCAAGAATAATTCTTCCTACTATGGCTGATTAGAATAAATTTGATGTTGATGATAGTAATGATATTTTCATACATGTGATATGACATTCTATATTATTTCTATTTTTAGATCCAATGTAGTCTTATCTCCAGTGTTGATTCATGCTTAGTTTGATAAAAACCTATACATCATGGAAGATGCATGTGCATCATATTTTTAGTTCATTCATCCTTCCTCTAGCAAATCCTATATGGTGAACATATCTCCTCAGATGTACATCATGTTTCAGATCAATCCATTACCATTGTTCCTCACCATTCTCTTCGAGCTTTTTATAATTAAAACTTCATAATTTGATCAAATTAAAGTCTAAATAATGCCAAATTTAAGGTAGGTTTATCATTTTGTTTAAGCATAAAATATTTTGTGGTGTGTAGTAAAAAATTATTTGTTATAAGAATTACGTTTTAGTGTTTGAATCCATGCGTCTTATAGATATATTTTTAAGAGTTTATTTTATCATTTACTTAGATTTTAATCTATTCATGTTTAGTTTTTTAATGTGGTAATATTATTAGGTATTTAGGTTTAATTTTATTTAATTATTGTTGTTAGTTTTTAGTTTCATGCTCAAGGTCTTTACCTAGTATTTTATATAGTTTTCTTAAATCTATTTTCTAATTTTATTGATATTTTTTATGTAATGTAATGTTAAGTTTTTATAGTATTTATAGCCAATATTTGTTTTTAGTCTTTTACTATTTTAAAATAATAGTCTTTGTCTAGAGTTAAGTCATGTTAATTGTCATTGTTAAATATATTCTTGTAAAATTATGTATTATCAGTAGAATCTGACATGTAATTAATGTAATGACAATCAATTGCACCAAATCAGCTAAAGCCAATGGAAATATCTAGTGAAAATAGATATTGCCTATGATGTTCATGATTGAGTGGCAACGATAAAAAACAAAGGTTAAAAAAGAATAATTTGAGGAATTAATCCTCAAAATATTTTTAAAGTTTTTATATAGTGTGAAAAAATAAAGTATTATAATCAATGCAATTCCCTTGTTGTAATGAGAATGTGGAAATAAAATCCAAAGGAACTCTAGTAAGAAATATTATTAATATCTTGAATGGTTAGGTAGATGTGTTTTCATGAGTTAGTTGATGGGTCCTAATTCATGAAACATGTATTAACATGAATATGTTGATGGGCCCCTATTCATGGTAGATGTAGTTCCCATAGTCAATGTGAGTATCAAGACTGTGTACAAGATTCTGAGCAACATGTTATTTAGAAATTGAATATTATTATCTTCCCATGTTCGCAGTAAGGGGGGAATGTTGTGAAGTAGTGTTTAGTGCATACATTAAAATGTTGAGTGAGTGATATTTGGTTTTTTATTATTTAGTGAGGTTGTTTATAATAACTCACGTAAATAGTCTTAATGAGATATTATTATATTTAGAGTAAGGCATGATTCTTTATGTCAAAGAGATTGTATATCTATATATTTATAGTCAATATTATTAAATATAATCAAATCATTATTATGTATCATATTTTGTTAAATATCTAACCACACATTCACACACTTGACAAATATCACTCTAGGCTCTAACCTTCAAGTTTTAAATTTCCTATTATCGTAAGACTCATATTTACCATCTCATTATGCCTAAATGTGTATCTTCTTATCCAACCTTAATATTATAATTACCCAAATCACTTTTAGTCTATATTATGATCAAAAATTAATGTGTCCTTAAATTTTAGCTACATATATTATACAATTATCTATGCTCTAAGACACTGACATTCAAACCTAGAAACTAGTGTCAATGTTAGTGTCATAGTTCCAATGCTAGTATCTGTACCTTAAAACACTAAAATATTAAAATATTTTATTATAAATGGGTTGGAATATTTGTATTAATTAAACCTTCATTAGATTATTTTAAAAATATATATTATAAATATAATTCAAAGACTATTCATTATCATCAAATACTTTAAAAGCACACATCTAACACTTACCAAGTAAAAACATATCTCAAGTATTCAAAATTTTCCTATTCTTCCCTATTTCAATATCAATTATAGAATAAATATTATTAAAAATTCATCCCATGAGTAGTATTTATCAAGTTTCAAGATAGACCATTACATGCACACTCATATAACATATTTCACCCTTGTTCAAAAACAAGCTCACACATAGAGGATAACTAAATATGTTTGAGGCCATATTTAGAGTATTGTTTACATAGGTATAACTCACTAATAGAGGTGTATTTTAGTTCAACTCAACTTATTTTGAGCCCACTAACCCTATTTTATAAGGTGGCATGTCCTAGTTGGAGGAGCTGGGGTTTTAATCAAAATACTGATATCGAGAACCTATGAATGCAATCTAAATAGAGAATATGAAATGTGATAGTGAATTTTAATATGTTCATGTGTAATTTTTAAAAAATATTTAATATTTAATAAAAGACACTAGTGATAGAATCAGGGCATTAACATCGATGCTAATGTCCACAAGGTGACACAAGTGTCTAAACTTATAAAAACCTAATATTCAAAATTTGATGACTAGATACATATATTCAGAGAACACATTATTTCACCTTCACTAATCAAACCTACCATGCATTAGTGTATAATTTAAATAAAAATTATCCTTTGTATTGTTATTATCAAAACATTAAATGGTGTACTTTCTATATTTAACATAAAATTAGATTTAATATATATTATTAGAATATCAATAAAATCTAAATTCATTTAATTAGTTTGATTTTTAGATTAACTTAATCTATGTTGGATTATGTTACTCTTTCATTTTAATGATTGTTTCTAAAAAGGGTTAAACATGGTGCTAATAATTTATATTTTATGATCCAAGCTATGATTTTCATTATTGAATGTCTTTTATAGAATATACAATATGTTTAAAATTATTTAAATAAAGTGGGTTAAATTTATTTGTAATATAACTAAGGATGATATTTATAAATATAAAATTTTAACTCTTCTTAGTAACACATGTTTCATGAATATTTAATATAAGATGGATCTAGTTACTACTTGACAGGAAATGGCATGTGTGATTATTTTTTTCCTTCTCTCCATATATCTTAGGGTAATGATATCCACCATACCTACCCCATTATTTTTAATAGGGTTACACTGAATATAAATATCCATGTTATAAAAACATGAAGAGGTAGGGTGAAAAATCCTAAAGGGTTTTACATGAATATTGAATATGAAATGTGTGGGATTTGTGACTATAAGGCTATATGCTCCCAACACATGATAATTAGTGTTCCTAGTGTGGTTATTCATGATAATACTCAACCCTTGAATGGACCTATTTATAATTTCATCATTCCTATATAAAAAAATATTACTATGATGTATTCATGGATAAATTGAAAAAATAAGTCTAAACTTTATTTGTAAAGGTATTTTCACTTGAATGTAATCTTGTAAATGCTCAAAACATGAACATGATATTATAAATTACACATTTATCTCCCCATTCAAAACCAATGTGTCCCAAAATATTCCATCTTAAACATGGGTTAATAATAAAAAATACTATATGGAAATTGCCATAAGCTTAATATTTGTCCACGTAAAACTGTCTTAAAAAGAAATTGATCATGTTACCTCCTATGTATCCTATGATAATATATAGCTATTATTATGCTTATCGTAGAGTTTATGGTAGAGTTTATGGATATGTTATGGATAAGTTTTGGGATTTAAAACATAAATTATAATATCTTATTGATATTAGTGACCTTACATTAGACACAACTATTGAATCACCATTAGAATTAAACACACCTTCCAATATTGAGAAACCCATTAAACTTGTGGTTCTATCTACCAATGTCAAACTAAATATAAAAAAATTACCTAAAGAATTTTTTTGTAATAAAAATGTGCCTAGGAAGGAATTTCATTATAAATATGTACCTAATAAGACTAATTTTAAATAGGGGTTTCCAAGGTGGCAACCCCAAATTCTTCTTTATTCCTATAACTTTTGATTATTATCCCTCACATAGAAGTTGTAAAAGCATTGGAATGTCATGGTTGATAACATTTTGAAATTATTCTATGTATCATGATGATTTTCAATTATCTTAGATATTAAATTGAACATTTGAATAATAATTTTATTTAAAAACAACCAACAATAGGACCCATTGAGTGGCCAACAACTCTCTGTCTCAAGTTATGTTTTGATCAATTCCACATTGATCCTACTTTAACCCAATATAATTTTATACAAAGAAAATAATGGACAAGATCAAAGGATGAAATGATTTACAAGAATCATGTTTTATTTACATTTGATCTTAAATTCAAGGGATATTTCCATCTTAGGAGATGGGACATTTTAAAATCAAGAAGAAAAAATAGAAAACATGTATTCAACTAATACTCAGGAAATGAATTATAATTCTCTACATATAATAAGAATTGAGGTATATGGTACTGATGATGATGAGTATATTAAATAAAAAATAAAATTTAATAAACAAATTCTATTATATGGTTCAATTATATTATAATTTTTGTACTAAAAATAAAAAATAAGATTGGAATGGCATATCTGAATTAGTGAATCACTATGTCAATACACTTGATTATTATGATATATACAATACATGATCTACATATAAGTATAGAATTTATGTGATCATATTTTAATTAGAATATAATTAAATTAAAAAAGACACAATTTTTTTAAAATAAAATATAAAAAAACAATATTCAAGAAAAATATAAAGTGAGAAACTATGCATGACATGTTTTTTTATTATACATAATTGATTGATAGTATTTATCATATACATAGTGGATTACATATATATTTCCTATGCATATATTTTTCATGGTATACATGAGTGGGATGCAAAACACACATGTTACACATGATCCATAGATATATAAATGTGTGAGATTATTTACACCCATAGGAAACCTTTCTACATGTGGAAATTCATACATTAGGTGCATGCCTACATTGGGCACATCCTTGCACACTTATCATATTATATTTTTTTATAATTATACATTGATCATAGTATAATGTTACATATATAATGATCTTATTTACACATTTTATAGTGTTATTTTATATAGATATTGTGTTTTTCTATACAGATGATGATATTAATTTAGTATGAGTACTAACATTTCTTGCTCTATGTGTGATTGATGCTCACGGTTATGTGTTTATTTAAGTATGTTATATTACATGTTTAATGAATTCATTGATTATGTATTTTCATGTCATGCATCAGATGTTTTATAATATCCTCTAATCCATGTCATGTCCATGTTAGTTTAGAGTTGATTCAGAGTTGAGTTGTGTCTTGAGTAGTATGCATCATGATCATGATATTGTTGTTAAGCATGATGCCAATATGGGAACTTGAGTTCTATTTTTAGACTTAGCATATTTTATTTTTATGTGTTTTGGATGGTTATTTAATTTATTTATTACCTTAACTAGTTTTTTGGTCACTTTTGGACACTTTCTAATGATTTTCTAAAAAATAGTTTGAACTACCAATTAACTCCAGTTCACTGTCTAAGTACTTGAATGAGTTCCCAAGTGGTGGTCTACACTTTTAGTGTTATTTAAGTGAAATTAAAGTGTAATTAAGTCAGTTAATATTTTATAGGGATTTTGGGATGCTAATGTTTTCTAATTATAGCTTTTGGTATGAACTAATAGTGGTTTCTTACATGATGACTAAAAAACTATCAATTAGTGTTAGTGGTACTTTTAGTTATCTATTAAGCTTATATTTAATCTTATTTAAGTTGTATTAGAGTAAAATTTTAGAATTATATTTATTTATTACTTAATTTTCAAATAAATTTATTTATTTAATTTTGAATTTATATTTTTTCTAGAAATGACTTGTCATGCAAGTTATCTTATATATTTTTTGTTTTAAGTCTTATTTATATAATAAAGTTGCACACAATACAAGTGTCATGTATTAATTTGAGTTGAAGAGATATTTTTTATGTTTTATCTCTATTATTATTATTATTATTATATAATAATTTAGATTATTAAACATATATTTTCAATTTTGAATCTATTTAGTATATTTTTTGATTAATAATTTCACTCACAACACAACTAGTTCGAATACAAGTAATTCTGAGATAATTTTGTTGATTCAAATTATTAATTTGGTATTATTTCAATGTTAAATAAAGGTTCAAAAAAAAATTAGGAAACTTTCAAAATATACAATGGGTTCAGTGAATTTTTCTTCCATGAATATTCATGTTTTCAAAAGTGAAAACTTTGAGTATTGGAGAGATTCATTGAAGAGAATTATTATGTGTAAAGGAGTTTGGAATAATGTTAACACCTAAAGATTGGAATAACTTGACATAATATTATAAAATAAAATAAAAAAAGATAAAGGAAAAGGAGATGCACAAGTTTTATTTTATATTCAGAGTGCCATATACCCAAGCATTTATTCAAGAATTGTAAAATGCAAGAATTCTCATGAGACATGGAATACCTTGGAGAATTCATATAAAAGATATATTAAGTTAAGAGAAGTGAAAATAAAAAAAAATTAATTTAATTTTTGATAATTTGAGAAGTTCATATTTTGAAGGATTAGGAGATTATTTCATAAGGGTAAATGATTTAGTTTATAGAATGAGGGTTAATGGAGAAACTATCCAAAATAATGTTATAGTAAGAATTTTTTGAAGTATTTAATCCAAATATGGATGTATATTGTGATAAATATTAAATATTTTAAATTCATGAAAACAATAATTATTGATTATTTAGTTTTTTCTCTTTTAACTCATAAGGATAAGATGAGATTATATGTAGGATATCTAGAACATGGTCTGGAACAAGTAATTGAAACCAAGTCAAGGGTTTAAAATACCAAAGAGATAAATAAATATTATAATCAAGAGATTTTCAAAAACTCAAATTAAAATACAAAATATTAATCAAAATTTATAGGTAATATCAATAAATACTTTACTTTTCATTACTACAAAATATCAGGTCACATGATAAAAGATTACGAAATACTAGCAACTAAGAATCAAGTATATCAAGAAAGTGAAAAGAAGGATTTTAAATATGAACAAAGTGAGTTTAAATAGGGATAATATTATTTTATATCATGTTTTATTGTAATATATTAATAAAATAAGTTTTTATCTCTTAATTTAAGTTTCTCAAATCAAAATCAAAAATATCATTTCAGCAAGTTAGATGATTCCTTCAAAAGCCAAGAGCAATTAGGAGATGGAAAGTCAATTTAAGTTGAAGGAAATGGTAGAATGAAAATAAACATCATGTAATATTTGAAAAATCATAATTAAATGGGGGAATCCTCTTTAATTTTATATTTAGGGATTAAAAATTCTTATATAGGTTTCTAGTTCATCAGGGAATAATACTAGCTCTTTGCAAGAGACTAGTTATCCATGTACATCAACACCAAGCAATAACAAGAATTTTTGAATCCTAATCTAGACAATAAAATTTTGGATAATAATTATGAAAGGATTATCATAAGGATAAAACATTAGGAATGTAATTTATTGGATGATGTTTATGATGAAAATATTATATTTGCATTATCATTAGTGACTAGTGAACCTAAATATTATACAAAAACTAATCAAAAGAAAGAATGGGTCGATGATATGAAATTAGAGATAGATTAAATCAAGAGGAATGATAAATAAAATTTATTTAATCCTCATTTTAATAAATACTTTATTTATGTAAATTGGGTATACAATAATAAAGTTAAAAGTGATGGTACAATTGACAAGTTGAAAGTTAGACTAGTTGTAAAAGGGGTTGCACAAACATATGGGATTGAATATGAGTAAGATTATGTTCATGTGTCACATAAAGATAATATAATACTAGTGATTATTATATATTCTCATACATGATGAAAAAATTATCAAATAGATGTTAAAGTGTATTCCTTAATAGAGTGATTGAAGAAGTATATATGGGGCAACCACAAGGTTTTGAGGTAAAAGGTAAATAATGTTGGGCATATAAGTTGAATATGGATATTTATGGGATGAATCAAGATATAAGAGATTTTTAATCAAGAAATAAAATATATATATTGAATCAAGGCTTTTTAATAAATTAAAATGAACTAACTCTTTATATACAAGCATTGAATTCTACTGTTTTATAAGTTTGTCTCTATGTAGATGACTTGATCTTTACAAGTAGCTCTATGGAGATGTTGAATAAATTAAATGAAGATATGAAATACTATTTTTATATTAATTATATTGGAATTATTAAGTGATTTATTGGCATGAAATTCCATGAAAATAAATAAGTCTTCATCTGTCAAGCCAAGTATTTCTAAGATATGCTAAAGAAGTACAATCTTCAAGATTCAAAGCCTACAATCACTCAAATTTCAAGTGGATAAAAGATCATGATGTTGAATAAAATTAATTAATATAATGATAATAATTTTATAATCATGGTGGGAGGTTTGATGTATCTCATTATGATAAGAGCTGGTATCAGTTAGATGTTTCCCTAGTTTTTAGATTTATGGGCAAACTACCATTCAGACATTTACAAGTTGTAAAGAGAATTTTTAGATATGTAAGGGGTGCATATAATCATGGTATTAATTTAAGATAATAATTTATTTATGTATTATTGGATACATAGATTCATATCGGGGAGGATTTTTTGATGATAGGAAGTCAACTTCAGGTTATTGTTTCACATTGGAAAGTGGGTTGGTTTAATGGTCTCGACGAAAATAGGCTATAGTTGCATTATCCTTAATTGAATATTAATATACATATCTTACATCATATTTCACACAATTATTATGGTTTATATTAGTAAATAATATTCATGGAAGAATTAAGGAGATGATAATAATTTCACCTTTTTACATTGAACGGAGGATTATCGAGTATGATGTCAATATGGGCACTTGTTTTCTATTTTTAAAATTAATATGTTTTAGTTTTTTTGGTTTTTTGGAAGATTATTTAATTTATTTATGACCTTAATTGATTTTTTGGTAACTTTTAGATACTTTTCAATTATTTTATAAAAATATGTAGAACTGTCAGTTAATTCTGGTTCACTGATTGAATATTCAAAAGAGTTCCTAAGTGGTGGGGCACACTTTTAATGTTATTTAAGTGAAATTAAAGTGTATTTAAGTAAACTCATATTTTATGTGCATTTTTGGATGTTAATTTTGTCTAGTTATATATTTTGGTAGTCAACTAATAGTTTCTTTGTTAACAATCAAATTTTCACCCTAGAGGAGGTATACTCTAACTTCCTTCAATTTGATGTAATATAGAATCATATCTCAAATTATGGGTAACCTATGGCAGAGACGATTCTATAAATTGAAGGGATAACTCCTTTGCACCACACCTAAAACTAAACACTAATCTAATTTATTTGAAGGAAAAGGGATAAAATAATACTAACACTAATCTAATAGAGGTGATTAACCAAGATGTATCCCACAAACCTACATGAACTTTCACTATGAAATAAAATTCATAAAAACTGATCTCAATACCCAAGGTTCTCCTAACAAAAGTGTTTTAATACAAAAGTTAAATATAATGTATTTCTTAAGGTAGATGATTAGTAGGTCTGATCATAGACACCAATATCCTTCTTTACACTTAAGCACATAGAAAAAAACCATTTACACTTCATATGACCTGCTATAAGTCAAATTACTTATACCAAGCATGAAAGAGTGATATGAACACAAGGAGAGATGGCCTTCGCTTGCTATTCACTATGAAATAATTCACACACTTAAAAATAAATTTGAGACTCAAGACTAGTTTGAAATATTTTATTCAAAATAAAAATTAGTATTCATTATAGCATGGCTTCACCATACCAAATGTGGATACCTTACAAGGCCAAAAGTGACAAATTATATAGAGAATTGAGGAAGAGAGACGGGGATGTAGTAGAAGGAGACTACCAAGTGTCTACCATGATTTAAAACAAGGAAGAAGTTATATAATAGTCCTAATAAACTTAAAAATCCATGTGTATCTCTTATATATATACTCCATTCTCTGAATGGCGTAGGAGTTAGAGACTCAGCTTGACACCTTACATAACTCTTCAAAACTACCCATATTTGTATATGGGAAGTGAAAAATGGACTTTTTTTATTATCAATTCACCATGAAATATACTTATAAAACTTATTTCACACCTATAATGCATTTTGAAACTCCTCTAATTTGACATTCCAGTAGCAATCATCACTCATATGAATAGTTGTCTTGAAACTCTTCATTTCCCATGCCTAACTTTATCCAAGTGGCTCAAAACTTGAGATAATCTTATCCAATTCATTATATCTCCATGGATTTCATTAAAATATATTATTATACTTGGAAAAATACACTTTTGTTCCTATAACAACTCCCAATGCTTCATTTTGCTCCTCAAGCTCTCATTAGGCCTATTTTCCTTATAGCCCTAAAATCTTATAAACCTTATTGTGTAGGGAAGTATACAGATGGTACTAAAAAAATAAGGGAATATTTTATGGATCAGTATGGATTTAAAACTCCATGCAAATTTTTAGGTCTAAACTCTAAGTAGAAGTGCCTTTTTTATGCCTTTCTCTCTCCTTAATTAGGCCTCCTTGCCTAAAAACTTATTTTTATACTCTAGATATATTACACAAATGTAAAACTAACCAAAAGAATTTGATTCACTTTACCTATCTTATAAACAACCTACATGTCAAATTTTAGTCTCTTATACCTTGTGGATATCTGAGAACCATGAAATGGCCTTGAAACCTAGTCTTATTTTAGGCCTTTTTAGGACTACCTTGGAAAATGAGATTTGTTGGATCACTTATAGGATTTAATATGCATATTTTTTGGCTTTATTAGATGAAATAAATCTCATGTGACATATTCTAATAGTTTCAAAGTTTTCCTTTTCTCAAAACCCTTGAAAAATACCAAAAACCATGCAAAATGGTGCATTTATCCGTACAATTTCAAGTTAAAAAAATACACTTATAGAACCTAATTTGAGTCCCAAAAATATCCATGAGGTTATAGAGTCAAAAAAATCATTAAATGTGATTTAGAAGTCCATTTCTCACATTGGGTCTCTATTAGGCTTTTAGGAGGGTTTAAAGTGGCTTAGGTTCTTAACACATGTTCATAAACTTTAGGCCCTTAACTTCTAAAATAATGCCATAATTTTAAAATGTGTTATCCTCCTAAACTATCCCTAGGTTATTAGGGTCCCCATGCATCCTGGCCGTATAGTTCTGAGTGTGAGAATTTGACTCTTGGTTTGTAAATTGGCCATTGGAGAGGGGTTTGAGTTCTTAAGCATTCTTCATGCATGCTAGAGGCTCAATCCAACAAATTATGCCACAATAATTAATTTTTGAGACCTAATTATCATATATAAAATACACTTATCTCCATTTATAATATCATGGCCTCACCAAGTAAGATAAACTCTAATTTGAAGTGCGGTCACCCATTGAAGGAGTTTAAAATGGTCTTGAGAAGTCAAAATATAATTTTATTTCTTTCCTCTATGCATGGATTGTCTTGAAAGGTATATTATTTATCAATTAACCTTGAAAATACCTCAAACTTCAAATTTACTCCCAACAAGTCACTATTGTTCATGATTGCACCTATGGTCTGTAGGTCTTTATTCTAACTTGTTTAGACTTGATAAGACAAACATTTGAGTGTTTTGTTTAGAGATTGTAATCAAGTCATGTAAATTATAATGAAAATATCTCAATAATCTTGTAGACTTCTGACCAAAAATTATACCACTTCCACTTATCCATTCATGTATGAATTGTATACATAGTTTATATATAAGGTTTGTATATGAGAGTTGGAGATTAGCACAAGGTTTATGTTCTTGATGATACATTTATGTATATTAGGGTCACATGGTTGTTTATAATATCATATCACTCTTATCTAATGCTTAATAAAACTCCACATATAGTTTAGGTCCCATGAATGTCCACCTATAGGGTTGTAGACCTGTGGATGGCTAGAACACACTTCAACCTTATTTGAGATTATAATTTGACCTCACCTCTCAACACCTTGAAATTATGACATTATCCATAGTATTATCTCATGATACATTGGTTTCATATTTCCACTTGGGCCAAAATTGATGTTCATACCTGTAGAAGACTGTTTATGCACAGACCATGCTTTACAAAGAGCAAGACATAATGCCTCTTGAAGGATTATTTGAAAAGAGATACTTCTAAAGAGAGAACACATGAATTATGGGAGAGTGAGGAGGTTTTTCATGAACTATTTAGTACTTTAAACTTAATAAAATGGAAAACATCTTAGACAAACCAAAATAAACTTGTAGTAGGATGATAATCCCACACACTTAAGACACTTTTCCTCTTGTTGAAGACACTTCATGGAGTTGAAGAAAATAATGAAACTAATATTAAGGGAGATATTTTAACTATGAAAAAATATCTAAAAACCATTCTTATCCATCAAATTCTAATGTCAAGAAATAGGAGCAAAGTCAAACCCTACTTGGATGTATAAAGCATAGTGACCTACTATCACTCTTAGCCACTAATTTTAATATGAAAACTAATGCCACTAATTTTAATCTTATTAGTACCCTTAATAATTTCAAAATTTTAAGCTCCCAACTCTTTATATCCTAGCCATACCATACATCTAATTTTTGCCTTTCTAAGCTTATGAAGGTCGCGATGGAGGAGAGAGAGAGTGTCTAGTACATATATACAACTTGAAATTTGATTTAAATACTAAATATAATATTTGGAAGCCTAAGGGACACTATAAAACTATTTTTAACTAAAAAATAATCTTCCAAGGTCGTACAAGTGTCCAAAAGTTCTTGTAAAGGGGGATTTTACTTATTTTATGCATTGAACCTAAAATTTTGTCAATATCTAACCATACCTAAACATTATCTAACATAAATTACATTTTTTAACTTTTTTAAATGTTTACCTTTGAATTTGGTACGTTTAACTCCTCAAAAATAGGCTAAAAGGTGACCAAAATGATATTTTAGCACATAAGAACATAATACAAGGTTAATACATAATATTATGACCTTAAAGACACATTAATAGCCTTTTACAATGACTCCAAACCATATCAAACCTTTTAGCACATTTGAAAACACCAAGACCTTATGAAAGACTCCTAGGACTAGACAAGTGCACATGAGATCAAAATTTGGAAAAGACTAGACACTAACTAATGTGACCATATGGAGACCATTTAGGATTAATTAATATCATAACAAGACCATATACAAGTTTAAATAACCCTATGAAAATTTTCAACCTATATGGGTTGACCATTTTTGACTTGGGGTTAAAAATTGGTCAACAAATTAGCGATTCACAAGGGTAGCATGCCTACAATGCTAATAGATCAGTGACCTTTGTGAATCTAGGAGTTTGACTTAAGAGAAGATGGTTATTGTGGTGTTAGTTCCAAAATGAAAAAAAAATGAAAGAAACACACTAACTAGCATAACATCTCTAGGCCTAGACACTAGGGAGATCTTAGTTAACAAACATGAATAAAACAAACAACTAAAATGTAAAAGAAACTTTCTTTTACCTTCCTTGGATGCTCCAAAATGCTTGTTGTAGTGGTTTGTTCGGCTTGTGCTCATGATGTCCTTAGAAATGGAAGCTTGGCTACCTCCATCTCTCCTTGGCACCTTTGGCTTGTGGCTTGGATTGGATTGGAATTAATTTGGCATGGTAACACTAGTTGCTTAAATCTTTGTAATCAATTTTGCATTATAAATTTGCATAATCATGTCTTAAAATTCATATGGTGAGACCTCCTATTTATAGATTTTTGAGAATGTCTAGAATCAACTTGAACCATCCATCCTAAGATTGAGATGTGTGGTTTAGGATTAATTCAATTTTTATAATTAATTTTATAATTATCCTCATCATGACATTGGAAGAAGGGGAAATTAAGAGGCATGGAGGGCATGAATCCTGATATTTATGGTATTTATGGCCAAGGGATGTCTTCCCAAGAAATGAGGCCACCTAATGATGCAGATAGTCAATATTCATTTCAAAAATAAAGTATTAAATAATTTTCCATGGAATTATTAACTATGCTCTAATTTGGATTAATTATCTCTAAGCATGATTAAGCACTTTGTGCATAAATTACTCAAATTGATCATAATGCCTTGTTATTGGTCCAAAATTCAATTGGATTGGAATTGGAAGTTAATTTCAAATGTGTTGGATCCATTATCCCATTTAGGATATTATCAACAATAAATAACAAAGGCATATGTCTCATGTAAGAGATGTTATAGGAAAGAGCAATTTAGAGCACCTAGGTACAAAATTGGCATTTTGATTTAGAATGATCTGATTAAAGTTAGTTGGCCCATAAATTGTATTTCCCCATTTAGGGATACCCTGGATAAAATTGGCACTTTAATATGTCATTTTCACATCATTTAACATGTTTTAGTGTTTTTAGGCCAAATTATGCATTTTGGGTGGAAATTGGCCAAAAGCCTGATTGGAGGTTATTGGTGGCCAGATTTGGGTGTCTACAACCTTATCCTACCACTGGGTAATGGAGTCACTCCTATACTACAAATTAAAAATAACATTTTTAAAAATGACTTAAAACTCACAGCAAACCACGTAATAAAATCAAATACACTATTCTAAAGGCATTTAGGGGAAATAGATAGTAGCAAACTCACATTGAACACATGGAAAATAAACACACCTAACCTATGTATAAAAATTAAACTAATTTTAGTATCAAGGATTCAATGTATCCCATTTACTATGATTATTAGTACTTATCCATCAGGTATTGATAGCTAAAAGCTATTGTGTTCTTTACAACCAATGATCAAATAGGGCCCACTCCATAATGTATCAAATTTTTTGTGCTTACCAGGCTTGGCCCTATCTTCATCCCACTTTAGAACAAGATCATATTATTGGAAATTTATTAAACTATCTATCCTATCAAAAGTTTTCTTTATTTATTCTTGATGATGTTCCAAATTATGCATGGATTCATTCATCTTCTCTTCTAGTTCCATCAATTCTGCCATTCTTACTTCCATAAGATTATTTTCTATTTATTTGGACTGATGTCCTAACTCTAAATTAGGTAGCTCAAGAGAATATAAATTTTGGATTCTCTACCACAAACAATCATTTATGGTGATTTTCCTACAACTCTCTTAGGGGTGACTCTATCATCCCATAAGGTTGTTTTTAACTTTTTATGCAAAGACCTCTAATTATCATCAGTTGTTCTCTTGATAATCTTGATCAAACTCTTATTTGTAGATTCTAAAATACCATTCCATTAGGGGTAGTAATTAGAAGAGGTAATTAGGTATATACCATTCTCATTTTCCCATTCACTTGTCTTTAAACCCATGAATGCTAATGCATTATTAGATATAATGGTTGATGCTACTCCAAACCTAGTCACTATGTCTTCATAGAATTCAAGGACTAAATTTTCATTAGCTTCCTTAAGGGATACTACCTCTACCCACCTTGTAAAGTAATCCATGGCTATGAGTATCCATTTTTGACCTGAACTTGAGGAAGGATTAATTATACTTATAAAATCAAGCCCCCTTGCATGACTGGTTGGTCAACTTGGATGGGATTGAGGGGTAAGGATTCTAGCCTTTATTTTCCAATGAAGAAAGCACTCTTTGCACACCTTCTTACCCATGCATAGGGTTATTTGAAGAGGCTAGTCTAATATTAGCCTTCTCTCATGATATTTGTTTCTATTTTTTGAGGAGAGAAATGACCACCTATAAGTCCATCATGAAATTGTTCCAAAATTATTCCTACTAGCTCAATTTCCACACATCTAAGTAATATACCATTAAGGTTTTTTCTAAAAATTCTCCCATATATAAGTACATAGGGTATATATTGAAGCCTAAATTATCTCTTTTTTGATATATTTAAGTTGGTTGGACATTCACATGTTTTCAATAACCTTGTCATGTCTTGTATCTAACTTGTAGCATGTGAAGGTGTTGCTACTTGGGGATCATCTTGGAGTACCAAAGCTTCTTCTTTATTCCATTGGAGATCTAGTGCTAGATGTTCACATAGACCTCTCCCTCTTACTAGTTTGGTGGTCTTAATATATACATCATATTCCATCACTTTATTAATCCAACCTTCCCTCTTCTCATTTAAGTGCTTATTGAGAAGTAAATATTTGACACTTGGATGAGATACCATGAGGTTTATCTTATTATTTAAGACCATATGTCTAAATTTTTTAAATCTTATTATGAATGCCAGGACTTGATTTTATACAAAAGTATACATGTCTTCTATAATCTCCAATCCCTCGACTAAAGAAAGCAATGGGTTGTTCATCTCCTTCATTATTTTGTTGTATTAACATGGCATATATGCTTTCAATATTAGAGTAAGCATAAAAAAATAGGTCTTTGGAGAAGTTGGGTTTCATTAAAGTAGGTGTTTTTGCTATAACTTGCTCTATAGATTCAAATTTACTTCTATCTTATTTAGTCCAGTTGAATGTTTGATTTTTATTTAGCATGGTAGTCAAAGGTTTTACAAGTTTTGAAAACTAAGTATAAACCTTCTTATGAAGTTTTTTTTGCAAATTAAACTTTGCATCCCCTTCTTATGCAATGGTGGTGACAAATCCAAGATATCTTTTAATCTTTTAGAATCTATAGTCAACCCCTTTTTTAAGATAATGCTCCCAAATAGCTTTCACTCATGGACTATAAAAACACATTTTTTAGGATTCAAGTGTATCCCAAACTACCTCCACCTTTTTAAAATTAGTCTTAGATGAACCAATTGATCGCTGTCATCTTTTAAAAAAATATTGATATCATCAAGGTACACTACCACCATATTATTAATCAAATCTTGGAAGGCCATGTCCAATTCCTTTTGAAATGTAGCTTCTGTATTAGAGAGTCCATAAGTCATCTTTTTTGTAGGAATAAGTGCCCCATTTGGTTGTGAAGGTAGTTTTATATTGATCTTCTTCCTTGAGCAAGACTTAGTTATAACCTAAAGACCCATCCAAGAGTGAAAGATTTTAGACACTATAACCATTTTAATTATTTGATCCATTGAAGGTAGGGTTGATGATCCTTCAAAGACACCCTATTTAAATCCCTAAAATCAACACAAAACCTAATTTACCCACTCTTCTTCCTTATAGGAACTAAAGTAGCAACCCATGAGGAATGATTAATGGGGAAGATAATGTTTGATTCAATAAACTTGATTAGTTATTTATTAATCAAAACCTCAACCTTAGGATTTAAGGGTCTTTGATTTTGTCTTACTAGTTTTGAAATTGAATCTAGCTTAATGGTGTGTTGAGATAGACTAGGGTAAAAACCTTAAATTTGATACTTTCAAGGGTCTCCAATCCTTTGGGAAGTTTTTTGGACTGCATCTTCACTATTTGGTCACCATATTATTTTTAAAACTTAGCTTGATTCTTTGAGGAGAACTCAGTTTCCTCACATAGGAAAGATGCAATTGATATATCACTATCAAATACTTGCCAACTTGTATTGTTATTTGGAATAGATGGTCTCACCAATACCTTAATATGTGATTGATGTTTCCCATTTTTAACATCATTTAGAATATTAAAATGTGCTCCTAATGCTATCAATCTATCAACATACTAATTACTCTCTCTTGGGACTAATTTTAATTTGAAATCTTTGAAGTCTTCAATGAGGTCACAAATCCTATGATTTTATGCCTTTAACAAAGGATTTTTGGTAGTATTTTTCCCTCTAACTTGTTGTACCACTAATTAACTATCCTCATATGCCTAAAAATGATTTATATTCCTTTCCCATTAGAGGTCATGAACAATTCCATCATACTCTGATGCATTAGAGGAACAAACAAATTGGAACCTAATGATATAATATTACTTCTCTTTAGAAGGAGAAATAAGCATCACACCTTCCCCTACTCCATTTTTACTCCTTGAACAATTAAAGAATAATTTCCACTTTCCCTCTTCATCTCTATTAAGCTTTGAAAGAGTTGGTATATTTGATTCTTCTTCATGCATATAATAAACTCCTAGATCAATTTCCTTAATATATTTGAAAGGGTCAAACTCATTATTCTATTTACCCCATTCATCTAAAAAAATTTCTAGGTATGCCATCTAGAGATTCAATTGGTTCTATGTCATTGATTTGATCTCTATCATCAATAGTAGTGAAATTCACGTTATATGAGTTTGATTCATAAGGCTCCACATGATACTTAACTAAAGGTGCATACTTGATAGATACCTTTACACCATACCTAGAGGACCAATCCGAAGTCAAGTAACCCCTAATCTTAGTAGTAAAATCTCTTGATAAGTAAAGAGCTAAGTGATGTGGCACATAAACAACCACCACATCTTAAGAGATAGATAAAGTAGGACAATCATGAAGAGTCAAATGCAAACCTTTGATAATGTCAACTATTTTGGCAGATAACCCATCTAGTTGTAATACTCACTTTGAGTTTGGTTCATACTTAAATTTTAACTTGTCACCTAATTGCTTTGGCATGAATCAAATACTTGATCCAATATCAACTAGAAAATTGTGAACTAATGAGTCTCAAATAATAATAGAGAAGTATAATGGAGGAGGTTTATCCTTTCTTTCAATTTTGATTAGCTACCCATCTTTGGTCTTAACTTCATTTTTCAAAACTACCTCTCTTTCATTAGGCTACCTAGATGATGTATTTAGCTTAGAGATCTCATTTTGGAACAAGTCTCTTTGACCAGGTATGGATAGTGTTTCACAAATAGGGATGCTTACATGGGAACTATTATTCTTCTCAACAATGTTCATAGGATATTTTCCAACTTTCTCATCGACTCTAGAATCCATAACACTAGCACTATCTTGTATCACTTGATTCACAGGAGAAGGCATAAAAGGATCTCTAAAATTTTAATTTTTTTTATTTACCTGAGCCATGGGGATGAATTTAACATAATTGATCCTTAAGGTACTTGACATTTCATGTTTGTACCACTACTTACTATTTATACTTCCTCAATCATTCTCTTCTTTAACCTTATATTTATAGTTATGGAGTTTGATCCAATGTTCAAGTTACCTTGGTAGTTGACTGCACCTAAATCTTCTTGATATTAATTCATCAAGGTAGCATTTGATTGAGCATCTCCTCCAATGTTTTCTCCTCCACTAAGCATCTCCTCTTGAGTCATGGAAGTCATTTTTCCCCATTGATCCATATAATCATGATTGAATGCTTCATTTGCATAGGTGGAAGAGTCATGAGGCTGGTCCCATGAAGACTCCTCTCCATTATCTTATACAAGATTGTTTTAGATAGGTAAAAGTGCTTTAGAAGTAGAAGGATCATTCTAATTTGTCTATTATGTTTCCTCACTTGAGTTAGGTACCCTTCTCTTTGATATTTACCTTGAAAAGGTTTTATAGGAGATTGATAAGACTGATAGGGATAGAAAATACCTTGATAAGACCTTCATTGTTATTTTTATTTTTTCCTATTAAGAGTTTTAACCTCTTATCTAAGAGCCTTAATCATATCTTCTTCTTTTTGCTTGATTAGTTAATTAGGAGCATCTTGCTTATGCTTGGTTATGGGAATAGGAACAATGGTGGGCATAGGATCTTGCACATTAGGAAACAAGAGCATGGGAGGTCTCAGGGATATCTTCCTAGCTTGAATAAGATAATTCTCAGCTCTTATGCTAGTCTCATAGGCATTAGGAAAAGTATCCCCTCCCATGGATTGGATAATCATGGATATATCATAATTAAAAGGTTTAAGGTAGTAAAGAAAAATATGATGGGCAGTAGGCCTTACCAAGAGTGGGATCCTATCCCAAGTCTTTTGGAATCTTGTGTTAAAGTCTTGAATGGCCTCTTGAGGTGCTCTCTTTATTGTAGTTAGCTACTCTATCAAGGACAAGTAGTTATATTTGTCCTCAAATCTCCTTCTCCAGGCATCACCTAATCCATTTCACATAGTGATAGAGTTGGGAGCCAAAGTTCTATACCAATCAAGTGCCTTTCCCTTGAAAGAAAGTGATATAGGAGTTATAGACTTAGCTTGACACCTTGCATAACTCTTCAAAACTGCCCTTCTTTGTATATGAGAAGTGATAAATGAAAATTTTCATTATCAATTCACCATGAACTGATCTTATATAACTTATTTTACACCTATCATGTATTTATAAACTCCTCTAATTTGACATTCCAATATCAATCATCATTCATATGTATAGTTGTCTTGAAACTCTTTATTTTTGATGCTTAACTTTGTGTAAGTTGCTCAAAAATTGAGCTCATCTTATCCAAGTCACTCTATCTCCATGGATGAACTTCAAATATATTATCATACCTTCAATTATAGTGAGAAAGTACTAAAGGACTATGTCCATTGAAGGTAACAAAGGGCAGGTTCCTTGGGGCTGCCATCTTACAATTTGGACTCAAGAAAATTATCCTAATAGGTGAGTAGCTAAATATTTCTTGAAGTATGGATGGGTGTAAGCAAACCTTTTTGATCAAAGAGAATAGTAAGGTAACTCTAAAAATTCAATTGGAATATCTTTAGTATAAGACCTTGTATTTACCTTAGGCATGAAAATGAAGTACTAGTATATAACCAAGAGCCAATGAGTGATGGAGTCACCAAATATTTCATGAAGGAAGCTTTATAACTTCAAATTTGCCAAGGTTAGCATCCACCTTTGACAACTTATAGGACTATGCATCCCACTAGTTGTGCTAAAACTATTAACAATCAAATTTTCACCTTAGATGAGGTCTAATCTACCCTCCATCAATTTGATGTAACATGAAAACATCTCTCAAGTTGTGTGTAACCTATGGGAGAGATGAATCTCTAGATTGAAGGGCAACTTCCCTTGCACCACACCTAAAAATAACCACTAATATACTTGATTTGAAGGAAAAGCAATAAAATAATAATAACACTAATCTATTAGAGGTGATGCACCAAGATGTATCCCATAAACCTACCTAAACTTGAACTATGAAAGACAATTCACAAAAACTGATCTCAACACCCAAGATTCTCCTCACAAAAGAATTTTAATATGAAGGATGAATACAATGTGTTTCTCAAGTTATATGATTATTAGGTTTGATTATAGACACTAATATCCTTTTTTAGACTTAAATACACAAAAAACAACCATTTATACTTCATATTACCTACTATAAGTCAAATTACTTACACCAAGCATGAAAGAGTGAGATGAACACAAGGTGAGATGACCTTCAATTGCTATTTACTGCGAACTACTTCACACACTTAAACACGAGTTTGAGAAATCAAAACTAGTTTGAAATATTTTATTCAAATTCAAAATTAGTAGGCATTTTATCAGGGATATTACATACTAAATTTGGATACCTTACAAGGCTAAAAGTGGCAACTTATATAGACAATTGAGCAAGAGAGAGGATGTGCATAGTAGAAAGAGATTGCTAAGTTTCCACCATGAGTTATAAAAATAAATGAGTTATATAATAGTCCTAACATAATTAAAAATCCATGTGTCTCTCTTTTGAAGATACTCCATTCTCCAAGTGGCATAGGAGTTAGAGACCCAACTTGACACCTTGCATAACTCTTCAAAACTGCTCTTCTTTGCATATGGGAAGTGACAAATGGATTTTTTCATTATAAATTCACCATGAACTAATCCTAGATATCTTATTTTACACCTATAATGAATTTATAAACTCCTCAAATTTGACATTTCAGTAGCAATTGTTATTCATATGCGTAGTTGTCTTAAAACTCTTCGTTTTTCATGCCTAACTTTGTGCAACTGGCTTAAAAATTAAGATCATCTTATCCAAGTAACTATATCTCCATGGATGGACTTAAAATATATTTCATACCTGAAAAAATCCATTTTTTCCCTAGAACAACCCCCAAGACTCCATTTTTCTCTTCAAGCTCTCATTAGGCCTATTTTCCTTGTAGCCCTAAAAACCTATAAACCTTATTGTGTAGGTACATGTATGAATGTTAATGACATAAAAATGGAATATTTTATGAATATTATGGATTTAAAACTACATTATATGTTTTAGGTCTAGACTATGAGTGGAAGTGTTTTTTTGCCTTTCTCTCTCCTCAATTAGGCCTTAATTAGGTGTCCTTGCATAGAATCCTATTTTTCTACTCCATATCTCTTCTAAACATGTGAAACCACCCAAAATAATTTTATTAACTTTAAATATCCTATCACTAACCTCCATGTCAAATTTGAGGCCCTGAGACCCTGTGAAAGTGTGAGAACCATGAAATGGCCTTGAAACCTTATCTCATTTTAGGCATGTTTAGGATTGCCTTGGAAAATAAGCTTTGTTGGATCAATTCCAGGATGTCCTATGCATATGTTTTGGATTTATTAGATGAAATACATCTCAGGTGACATCCTCTAATAGGGTTCAAGTCTCCTTTGCTTAAAACCCCTACAAAATAATAAAAACCATGTAAAATAGTACATTTATTGCAGTCTGTACAACTGCAAGTTTAGACAAAATATACCTACATAGCCTAATTGGAGTCCTCAATAATATCCATGATGTTAAATATTAAAAAAATATAATTACATCTATTTTGTAAGTCCATTACTCACATCAGGTCTCTATTAGGGTTTTAAGAGGGTTTAAAATGGCTTAGTTTCTTAATAATTGTTCATAAACCCTAGACCCTTAAATCCTAAACCAATGCCAAAATTTTAAATTTTAATAGAATCATAAACTATCCAAAGTTGTTTATTTCCCCATACATCGTAACCATACAGTTCTGAGTGTGAGAAGTTGACTCTTGGTCTGAAAACAAGCCATTAGAGAGGGGTCTAAATTCTTAAGTATTGTTCATGCATGCTAGAGGCTCAATCCAAAAATTGATGCCACAAGAATAAGTGTGGACACCTACTTATAATCTATAAAATACACTTATATCCATGTAAAATATCATGGCCTCACCAAGTAAGATAAACTCTAATTTGAAGTGTAGCCATCCATTAGAGAAGTTTAAGATATGGTCTTGAGAGGTCAAACTATACTTTTCTTGCTTTCCCCTACCAATGTATGGTATTTAAAGGTATATGATTTGTTAATTAACATTTAAAAGACCTCATACTTCATTTTTACTCCCAAAAAGTCACTATTATTCTTGATTGCTCCTATGGTTTGCATGTTTTTAATCTTAGGCTTATTAGGCCTAGACATGGCTTGTGTTTATTAGCCTCACTTTAAATGAGTCTGATGGTTTTATAGAATCATGTTAGAATAGGGAGTATTTACCTATAGACTTAAATCCATCCATAAGCCTCTATGTATTTCAATACAATTATCCTTTTGAAAATGAACCAAACATACTTGTAGGCTCCTAATTGGCTTTGTATATAGGGTTTAAGATAAACTTTATCTTTGATTATCTCCTCTAAACCCTTCTTCAAGTCCACTGAGTTTCTTGAACTCATATATTCTCATCAATTAATCATATTCTCATCCAAATTATCTTCTCACTAACTGTAAGTGACCCTCTCTTTCTCAAAACCATAACTAACCTACTTGCTTAAGTAACTTGTAGGTGGTCCTTGAGATGGTCTGACTATATTTTGTGTTTAAAGACTTATATTACCAATCCATTAGCATATCAATGATTTTGTTTCACTATGGGAAGTTTTAACTCTTATTCACATTTCCTAAAACATTACATCTTTTTAAGCACACACAATCATTGTACCTTCTCAAGGTGGTTATAGGTATCAATATTTGAAGTTTTGACTATGTCTTAGGAGTTGAGAACTCTATTGAAACTCATTACATGATTTATCATAATAATAAGGGTTCATGACCTTTCACTAACTTTCTGTAACTTCATCAAATCCTTTTATTCTAATAAACATGTGCTCTGCTTCTCATGTTTGAACATATATAGTTATAGGTGGTCATTGTGATGATTGTAGTGCTAAGTCTATGCAATGTGACCTTTCTTAATTAGGTCATTGATAACTTGTAGGTGACTAATATTAATTTTAGGTTTCTTCTTATTACAATATATTTCCATTGTCCTCTTCATAATGTTTTACATACATTTTTCTTGTCATCTTTGTAATCAGACCTATATATGAACAACTCAATGAATGATTATGACCTTAGCTACTTCAATCATCTTTTGTCTCTCAACCTTGAGTGATATGTCTTCATTGGTTTTTATATCCTATTCTCATTTGCATTGAGTTATTATTTAACCTTTATTTTAACCTTTTTTTTGATAGTTCATTTGAGTACAATTAGTTTTTAGTCTAAAAGAGGACTTACAAGTCTGTCACCTGTAGGTCTCTATTCTTACTTGTTTAGACTTGCTAAGATAGAACTTTGAGTGTTTTGTTTAAATATTCTAGTCAATTCATTTAAATTATCATGAAACTCTCTAAATAATGTTATATAATTATGACCAAACATTATACCACTTCCACTTATCCATTCAAATGTATAGATTGTATACACAGTCAGTTTATATGCAAGGTCTGTATATGAGAGTTGGAGATTAGCCCAAGGTTCATGTTCTTGATGATAAAATGGTGTCTATAAGGGTCACATGGTTATTTATAAGTATGTATCACACTTATATAATGCTTAAAAAAATTCCACATAGAACTTAGGTCCCATGAATGTCCACTGACAGGTATGTAAACATGTGGGTGGATGGAACACACTTCAACCTTGTTTGAGAGTACAATTTTACCTCACCTCTCAAAAACTTGAAATTATAAACTTATCCATAGTATTTTATCATTAGACATTGGTTTATTATTTCCACTTTGGATAAAATTGATGCTTATTCCTATAGAAGACCATTTATGCATAGACCATGTATTTCAAAGAGCAAGACATGATGCCTCTTGAAGGACTATTTGATAAGAGATAATTATCAAGAGACAACACATGAATTATAGGATATTGAGGAGGTTTTTAATTAATTATTCATTACCTGAAACCTTTTAAAATGGAAACATCTTAGACAAACCAAAATAGACTTACATCAAGATAATATGTCCACAACTTAAGACACTTTTCCTCTTGTTGAAGACAATTCATCGAGTTGAATTAGATGATGAAAATTCTATTGAAGAGAGATATTTTTCCTCTAAAAACATCCCCCAAAACTATTCTTCTCCATAAAATTATGAAGTGGAAAAATAGGAGCAAAGTCAAACTCTTCTTGGATGGACAAAGCATAGTGACTTTCTATCACTCTTAGCAATTTTTCATAAATTAGGGCCATGAATATGAAAACCAATGACACTACTTTCAATATTATTATGACCCCCAATAATTTCCAAGGTTTTATCTCCCAACTCTCTCTCTTGGTTGTACCATGCATCTAACTTTTGCCTTTCTGAGCTTGTGAAGGCATTGATGGAGGAGAGAGAGTGTCTGATGAATATTTATAACCTAAAACTTGATTAAAATACTATAACTAATCTATGGAATCCTAAATTACACTTTCAAACCATTTTTAACTAAAAAATGATCTTCTAGGGCTGTACAAGTGCCCAAAAGTGCTTGTAAAGGGGGATTTTTCTCATTTTAAGCATTAAACTTGAAATTTTGTCAGTATTTAACCATCCTTGAACATTATATAACATAAATTATGTTTTGTAACTTTTTTATATGTTTACATTTCAAGGTGGTACATTCAACTCCTCAAAAATAGGCTAAAAGGTGACCAAAATGACATTTTAGCACATAAAAACATAATGCAACAATAATAAATGATATTATAACCTTATAGACACATTAATAACCTTTTATAATGAATATAAACCATATAAAAACTTTGAACACATTTTAAAACATCAAGACCTTCTGAATGACCCCTAGGACTAGACAAGTACACATGAGATCAAACTTTGGACAAGGCTAGACAACGACTAATGTGACCATATGGATAGTATTTAGGACCACTTAAGACCATAAAAAGACCATATACAAGTTTAAATAACCTTATGAAATGTTTCAACCTATATGGGTTGACCATTTTTGACTTGGGATCAAAATTTGGTCAACAATCTTCTTACATGACCAAAATGCTATCAGTCAGTATTAATGGTACTCTTAGTTTTCTCTTGAGTATACCATTAGTCTTATTGAATTTTTCTTAGATTAAAAATTAAAAATTATAATTAAAAATTAATTATTTTTCAATTAAATTTATTTATTTAATTTTTACTTTATGCTTTTATTAAAATAACTTGTCATGCAAGTGATCTTGAAAAAGACTTGTTTTAATCCTTATTTATTTAATAAAATTACACAAGATAGAAGTGTGGTACATTAACTTTAATTGAGAATATTTTTTTATGTTTTATCTCTAATATTGTTATATATACACATTAATTTAGACCAATAAGCATATCTTTTCAACTTTGAAGCTATTCAATACACTTTTCGATCAAATATTTCATTGACAACTAATTATTTTGGGACATTTTTTTGATACATAGTTTCAATTTCAGATTGAAACAAAGATGATTTAAACTCCACCAATTCATTAAAAACCTTCAATTGTGTTTATATACATAGTTACATATATAATTATTGTTGATCTTAGTTTTTTAATTTATATCATGCATTATTATTTTGTATGTGATGGCATGATTTCTATCATTCATCTACTATGTTGCTTACTATTTCATACCTAATTTATATCCTCACTTTATATGACACTTGTATGAAAATTTATTTAGATCACATAATTCATGTGCACTTGAATGTTAAAATATTTATATGATGACATATCTTGTCATGATTTTTTATGTACTTTACATGGTCAAACTATTTTATATAATACATGATGTGCATAGATATTTATTTTTATTGGAGTGATTCATAGGTTTCATCACTAATATCAAAATGGGGCATATAGTGGGATTTTATTTTATATTTATTCCATGATAAAAATAGTTTTCATACTTTAGATTAGATTATGTGATTTAAATGGGATAGATTGAGTGGATTGAGGCATGTGTGAGACATATGTGGGGCATTATACATGATTGTGGGGAAAATTTGAGAAATTATGACACATATTATATGGGTGATATTTATAATATTTGTCAAATTTATTATATTAAGAATATTTATCAAATTTATCAAATTGACAAAAGAAATATGGCATTCAATATCAATTTAGGTATAGCTTGATTAGATTTTGGGCATGACTATAGTTCATGAAAACCTTTTTATATTTCAATGTTGTGTACCAATGTGGATTTATGGCACTATAAAATCACCTTGGATATTAAATCTTTTTGAAGTAGTTGATTTAGAGTTTCATTTTACATAATAACTTATTTCTATTTTCCACCTTGACATATGAACCTATTTTTAGGTTCCACCTTTTGCATACAGACTTGTGTTGATGTTCCATGAAAGAGTTATGATGTTATTTGGAATAATTCAATTCATGTTTTTGTGTTTCTCAACTTATATCACTTATATTTATTAAATTAGGTTTGAGGCATTTATATTTATGAATTCATGGTTTAAACATTGCATTTCATTCGGGTATAATCACCCCATCGAATTATACAAAATAAATTCAACAAATGGTAGCTTGATTTCCACACCCTCAAGTTTATTCATTCTTTGAATTTTCAATCTCAAATAATTCAATGACTTAGATTATTTTAGATTTTATATGATGAGTCTACCTTAATCTATACATGTTTCTTTACAATTTTGGTATGAATCAGGTGGACCATTAGTGGCATATCTATAAACACCAAGTAAAATTACTCACAAGTAACAAATTTATTATTTTATCATTTTGATATATAGTTTTCAATATTAGACTAAAAGTGGGGAATTTTTATACACCTAAATTTGGTATTAGATACTTGATAATATTAATTTTGACACAATTTGACATACTTGGACTTTGTTTATACATTTTATTCTTATGCACACTTTCCTCCATTTGTCTACTCACCTATTGTCTTGAGTAACCCAATTTACCAATACACACATCCATGATCACATTATTATATGAAATAACATTCTATAATCCTAATCAGACTCTCTCTCTCTCTCTCTCTCTCTCTCTCTATATATATATATATATATATATATATATATATATATATATATATATATATATATATATATATATATATATCAATAATTGGTTTTCACTCCCAATATGGTACCAACAATAGTCAGATAGTTAAATTTTTTTGCTTCTATACCTAGCACAATCGAAGAAAACTATGGTTAATTTTATTATCTATATGCCTTCATTATGTTATCTTATATAGGTTTCATAGGTCAATGATAATGATAAATATCAAATATTTGACTATAAATAGAAATTAATCCTAAGGTTAGTGCTCACTTAATTGGTAATAACACTAAGAATAACTCAAAAGATTGAGTTATACATAGATACTCTCTTGAGAATTTATCACAAAGACATACACATCTAAAACCCCCTAAAAGGACTGACTGTAGAGCCAATTTTGAATATAAACATAAGTCAAATTTTTATGGTGTATAAATTATAACTCTAAACATTAATTTACATTGTAGCATGATCATGATGGTGTACATAAAAACCTAAGTAAGAGAATTACCTAATGTTTGAGCACTCTTAATATTATTGGAACATAGGAAATGCTTAGTCACTAAGCAAGGAGTTATTGGGGTAGTCTGACCCAAATCTATATGCCTTTTTTCAAGTGTCATATTTTTGTAAAAAAATAAATCAAGGTTTCAAAGTAAGAAGAATAAAAATAGGGATCATGCACAAGATAAAATTAAATCACACGCATATGAAATATTTATAGGTGTAAATGTAGTTTTCTAAGGCATCACAAACTGACATAGTGAACTATGATAGTATCAAGAATTCCTGGACAACATGGTCATTGAGGGGTTTGAGATTCACTAATAGAACCAGTGCATGTTTTGAACTCCTAAATTTTTATTTGAGTGGTTAAAAATTATACACAGAGCATTTTAAATGGTTATGATGAGTTTAGTGAGTAATAAGATTTAGAAATCAAGAAATTACATCTCTTCCCTTTTGTTTTTTCAATTCTAAATATAATAAGTGCAACATCAATCTATCCTTTTACATTTAAATTTTTATAATTAAGGCCTTAATTTACAAAATTTGAATATTTATAGTAAACATACAATAAATAAAATATTTACCCCATGGAATACATTCATAATCAAATTCTTGGCTTGATTTGGTGTCATTTTTATTACTATTTATAGCTCCATTGGAGGTACTTTCATCAAGTGATGCAAGAGTTGAGGAGTTATAAATAAGATAGCTTGACTCCTTGCCCAAGGGGAAATGAACTAGTTGATGAAACATAATAAATGCAAGTTCATTCAAATTATCATAGGGTCAAAAAAACAAAATAATTAAAAAGATAAAAGGCTAAACATGAACATAATAACATTTCAAAGACCTAAATAAAAACTTATTCAAAATTTGATAATTTGATTTTTAAAGTAGAATAAATTCATATTTTAAAATAATATTTTTACATTTTATTAATTACAAAATATTTATTTATTATTAAACTAAAATAAATATTAATTTTAAATAATAAAATAATATAAATTTTTAATTTAAAAGATCAATTTAACATAATAGTACATCTTTAATCATATAAAAAAGGTGGAGGGAATAACACACCATAATGTGAGTCACATAGAGCTATAAAAACACTTGAGATAAAATACAAATTACATCATTAAAAAGGTTCCAACATTAATTGTGTATAATAGTTATATCCATGATAAAAGTGGTTTTTCAATCAAAAAAGAGTGATAATACCATGGAGCCCTACACTAAGGACCACCAACCATAAAAAATAAGGCAACTAGGTAGTAGTGGCAAACATGGAAGTCAAAGAGGAGGATGAGGGGTTCTATCAGGCTTTCCCCCCAACCTATTTGTTGTTTAAGTTATAGGCTCCCACCCATAATTCTACTACCCTTATTATTCTCTTTATCTAACCAAGAAGGATAAATGGAAAGAGCCAAGTGTGGAAACTTATCCTAGGTAGGAACACCCAAGCCACTACCACCACTATTTCCAAGATAGTTTAACATACCACTGTCATTGGGAGGTGAAGGTTGATGGGAATGGGGTTATGATTTCCAATTGATCTTAGAGTGAAAACAAGGAAAATATTATCTTCATCCATGAGAAGGATAATGAAAATAGGGAGGATTTATAGGTATCTTACTAACAACATGTAGAGCACTTCCTCAATTATCCAAAATAGTCTAGAGGTACTCCACCTCCAAGTGTAATTTCTCCACCTAGACTCTGATTTGAATCAAAACATTGGAGATAATAATATCTTTATTAGTCACCACAGATTCTCTTTCCATAGTTTAATTATAAAAAATAACATGATTTATATCTTTATATATATGAAAAATAATATTAGCATGAAAGATCCACAAAAAAGTGTTGTGTATTGCAGGTAACATGGTCAATTCCCCAAGAAGAACTATTTTAAAGCAAATAATACTGTAATTAGAGGTTGAAAAATGGTGTGAATCCATTTCTAGGAAGACTAAGCATGGGGTAAAACCATAAAAGGTATTTAAAGGTTTAAACCTAATGATAAGCATGACAAGTGGGATTTGAATACCCCATGTGTTTTAGCTGATATCCAATTGGCAGGTATTGAAAAAGAATACAATAGATAAAATGATATTTTTTGGGCTCAATATGGGATTTCCAAAGAT
Organism: Torreya grandis; assembly: GCA_037957365.1. Lineage (NCBI taxonomy): Eukaryota > Viridiplantae > Streptophyta > Pinopsida > Cupressales > Taxaceae > Torreya > Torreya grandis. The sequence continues at coordinate 4,884,980 of JARHVA010000363.1, forward strand.
TGTAAAACTTTTGAGCCTAGATATAATCTAGGGACCTTAAATTCCAATGGTGGTTGATGGTTTCACTCTAAATATATAGAGGGGAAAGAAGATGATACCTAATCTAGGTTTTATAACAATATAAATGAGTAATAGTAGGCTAATTATAGACTTTACACCATGGGTAAATATAATATTTACTAATATTTTGAATACAAACGTTAGTTATGGAGTTATGAATTTCATAAATAAACTATGCACCCTCATTCTTAAGTTGGTATTTAATTTTGATTGTATCCTATGATATCAGTGTGCAAGAAACCTTGTATAAAATGTCATTGATAGTATTGATTACCTTTCTAAAATCCTAAGACTCTTAATCTATGGGACCATGTTAAAGAGGACATTATGAAAATGAATAAAGGGAGATCACCAAAGATAATGAGAATTTTGAGAAAGACCATTTTTAAAACCATCCCCTATTTAGATGAGGTTGGGTTTGAGTAATTACTAGGGTTTAAATATAATTTTAGTCATAAAAGTGCCACCAATTCTAACTTTCACTATAGAAATAATAATACTCTTCAAATCAAGTCCCTTCAATGCCTTCCTACCAAGAGGAGTTTCTTTGGTAATACAATACCTTGATATAACCTTATAAACCTCATCCCATTCTAATAATTTGGTGATCCACTTGACACTTAGGACATGGCATGAAAGCTTGATGTGTCAATTATACCAAGGCCCCTTGCTTCCTTATGTCTATAAAAAATATCCCATAAGAACCTATGGAAATCCTTAAGTCCTTATGAAATTTCCTATAGAAAATATCTTAGTAACTTCTCTAATTTAGCATAGACAAATTTGGAAGGTACCCAACAAGAATAATAGTAAAAATTAATAGCATCCAACAGTTTGAAAAAAACTTGGAATTTCCTTACTAAAGAAAGAGGTTTGATGATTCAATAAGAAATATTTTTCTTAACCCTCAAGACAACATATGAATAAAGCTTTGATGGAAAATCTGAAAAGTAAATTGAATTCCAATAAATTTAAATTGTAAACTTAAATGAATCCATTTCTATTGATATCCTTGCAACCAAGAAAGTTTGGGGTAGAGAAACTATATGTATCATTGAGTCTTCTCCACTTAATATAGGATCTAGACACAAGTCAAAAAATGTCAAGGCATTCCATAGCATTCTTGACTAAATCTTATTCCTCTAAAAGGGTAAGAAAATAATCATATTTAAAATTCCCATTGATGAGCTATTGATTAGAATGGGGGAGAGGTATGCCTTTCACCAAACCTATTAAATAATAGTTGGATAGTAGGTAGTTTAACCCTCTTGTAGCGATCACATATAAAGATGTCATTAATGGGTGACCTTGCAGAATATACCTATTTAGTCCAAACTTATTATATTTCACTATAATAATCATAATACAAGGTCCAACATGTTGAAACAACATATTAACTATGTAGAAGAACCCGGGACCAATCCAAGATATTGAAGCACTAAAATGATGAAGGGTCGTTCAATCCTATCAAAAGTTTTATCAAAATCAATCTTCACAAACATGGGGTTTCACCAAATAATTTTGCTCATTCCACACTCTCCCAAACCATAATAACATTATCTAAAATATACCTATGTTGGATAAACCTTATTTGTTCACATATAACAAAGAGGGTAAGAATATGTCTTATCCTAAGGGCATGAGGTTTAGTAATGATTTAATAAGAAACATTCAAATTAGTGATATGCCTCCAATTACTAATAATATCTAGATATCTATCCTTTGGAATGACTTTGATATTACTTTTATTGATGAGGGATCCTAGAGAATTGGATAACATAACTTCATAATATAACTTGTGAATATCTAGTCCAACAATGTCTCAAATGAATTAATAAAATTCACAGTGGAAACCAACAATGCCAATGGATTTTTTAAAGGCCATATGCATTACTACTTCCTTAAGATCATTAAAACCAAGAATTATATCACATACAAGTCTTTGTTCTTTAGAAATCATGTAGGGGACAACTAAAAGGAAATATAAGAGAAATACTTTGTAAGTTGGGTAAAAGAGTTGGGAAATAATTACTCCATGATAATGGTGAAAAAAATCTTTCATAATGCTTGTTATCTTGGGAAACCTAACCAAAAATATTGCATCATGCTTTCAAATGGGATATAGTTAACAAAGTATGAAATCATAGTAATTTTTTCCAGCTAATGGCACTATTTTTAAAAATATAGACAATAAAAAACCATAGGTAAATATTTAGTTGGGAGGAGTTTTTCATAATGGTATACCTAAATTTTATATTAGACACTTGGATACATCAATTTTGGAATAGTTTATTAAAATTTGACTTTGCATAATATTATAATCTTGTGCAAACTTTTTCCTATTTGTATACTCACCTATTGTCTTGGATAAACCAATACCAATACACATATCTAAGATAAACATAGTCTATGCAAGAACACTAAAACCCTAAGATTTTTTTCATATCCGGATCAGTGATTTTCATCCTAGGAAAGTACTGGTAATATTAAAAAAACTAAAATTTTCTATAGGTATCAGCCTCCATACGTAGCATCAAAAAAAGTTAATGGATATTTTTAAACTTTGGACAACTCCATTAGGTCAACATAGACATGCTTCATACTTTGATTGTAGTGGTAAATATCAAAGAGTTGGGAATATATACAACTAAATCATAAGTTTATCATTCACCTATTCACTTGGAACTTATATTGAGAATCAATTGGAAGCTTGATAAATACATTTTCACTCTCTTAAACCATTATAAAAAAATTTACACACATCTAGAATACCCTAAAAAGAGTATCCTTAAATCCAAGTATAAAGAAATCATAGGTTAAAGTTTCATGGTGTTAAGTGTCAAATGCTTAAAATGCATTTAATTCTAGCATGATTATTATTATTCTCAAACACACACATAAGCGGGATAAATATGTGCATTTTGATCACTCTTCATATTATTGAAATGGATTAAATACTCAATCACTTAGCTAGGATTGGTTGGGGATGTCTAATCTAACATTATAACCCTATTTTCAAGGGTCATATTATGTGAATAGTGAAATTAGGGTTTCAAATAAGGGAGAATAAAAATAGAGACCAATACATAGGATCAATGGTGATCACACACATATAATATATTCTAGGTCCAAGAAAAATGATCTAAGGCATCACAGGCTAACACACCCTATTGGGATAGTACCAGTAGAGACAATATAATACTAGTTATTGTAGGGGTATGAGTTTTACTAGTAGTGTCTTTTTAAGGTTGTATTTCTTATTTATTGTTATGCACAATTACAAAGTATATGCATATCATTTCAAGGACTATGAATAATTCAATGAGTAACATAAACTTGATAAGAGCATAACTGTAATGGATGTTAATAGTATATATTTTGTGATCCAAGTTATGATTGTCAGGACTGGATATTTTTTTCATAGAATATAAAATAGGCTTACAATTATTGAAATGAAATGGGTTAAATTTATTTGTAATGAAAGTAAGTATGATATTAATAATGATAATTTTTTAACTCTTCTTAGTAACACATATTGCATGAATATTGGATATGAGATGTTTCTAGTTACTACATAAAAGCAAATGGCACATGTGACTCATTTTCCTCCTTTCCATATACCTCAAGGTAGTGATACCAACCATTAATCCCCCATTATTTTACCTAAGCTTATGTTGGATATAAATATCCATGATATATAAAAAATAAGAGGTAGGGTAAAAATTACTAAAGGGTTTTGCATGAATATCAAATATTAAATGTGTGTGATTTATGACTATAAATCCATATGATACCAAAACATGAGAATTAGAGTTCCTAGTGTGGTTGTTCATTATAAACTCAACCCTTTAATGAACCTCTTTAAAATTCCACCATTCCTAAACTAAAATATTTTTTTATTATGTATTCCATGGATGGATTGAAGAAATAATTCTACACATTATATATAAATTTATTTTCACTTGAAGTTAATATTGCATATGCTCAAAGTCCTAAAAATGCTATTGTAAATTACATATCTATCTCCCAATTCAAAACTAATGTGTCTCAAAATATTTCATCCTCAACATGCGTTAAGAAAGATAAATAATATATGGAAATTGGCATAATCTTAAACTTGTCCACGTGAAACTCTCTTAAACATGATTCAAAATAAATTGATCATGTTAACTCCTAGATATATTTTGAAAATATATAAATAATATCATGATTATCATAGAGTTAATGGACATGTCATGGATAAGTTTTGGGCTTTAATTTTTTTTTATAAGATCTTATTGATAGTAGTGACCTTACATTGGATACACCTATTTAATAACCATCAGAATTAAGCATACCTTCTTATATTGAGAAACCCATTAAACTTATGGTTCTAGCTACCAATGTCAAACTACCAAAAAAAATTACTTAAATAATTTTTGTGTAATAAATTTTTTCCTACGAATCAATTTCATCAAAAATATGTACCTAAGAAGACTAATGTTAAAAATTTGGTTTCCAAGGTGGAAACCCCAAATTCATCTTCATTCCTAGAACCTTCGATTATTATCCCTCACATAGAAGTTAAACAAAGCCCTCAAATGTCATGGTTGATAACATTTTTAAAATTATTAAATGTATCATGATACTTTTCAATTGTCTTATATATGACATTGAACATTTGAATAAGACTACTATTTCCACACCACCCATAATAGGATTCATTGAGTGTCCCATAACTCTTCATCTCAAGTCAGGTTTTGTTAAACTCCACATTGATCCTAATTTGACCCAATATAATGCTACACTAGGAAACTCGTGGAAAATATCAATGGATGGAACACTTTACAAGAATCATGATCACATTACATTTGAGCTCCAATTCAATGACATTTCCATTTCAAGAGATGAAACATCTCCAAATCAAGAAGAGCAAATATAAACAAAATACTTAGGCAATGAGTTCTAATTATCTACATATGACAACAATTGAGGTACATGATATTGATGATGATGAATATATTGAATAGAAGATAAAAACTTATAAACCAAATCTAGTATATGTTACAATTAGGTTATACATACCCTAATACAAATATAGAATATGATTGGATTTACATGTATAAACTAGTGAATGAGTGTGGCAATACACTTGATGATTATGATATATATATGATACATGACTTAAATATGTCCATACAATTTATGTGAGATCATATGTTAGTTGGAACATAATTTAATTCAATAAGACAAAAAATTAAAAATCAAAAAGATGAAAACAAATTATTCAATAAAAACATAAAACAAAGACCTATGCATGACATGATTTTATAATATATATATAATTGATTGATGTTATTTATCAGATACATGGTGACTTACATATATATTTTATATTCAAATGTTTTTCATAGTATACATGAGTGGGATGTAAGACATACATGTTACATATGATAAATGGACATATAGATGTATGCGATTATTTTCACCCAAAGGCAATCTTTATACATAGAGGGAATTCCCACATTAGGTTCATGCTACATTGAGTTCATATTTACACACTTATCATATTATATATATGTATAAATATCCATTGATCCTATTATACTACTACACATTGATTTCTTTTACTTGTAACTTTTTGAGTGTTATTTTCTATAGATATTGTGTTTTGCTATACTAGATGATGATACTAATTCATTACGCATAATAACATTTCCTTATCTATGTGTGATTAATTCTAATGGTTATGTGATTATTTAGGTGTACTATATTATGTGTTTATTGAGTACATTTATTGTGTCCTTACATGACATATATCAGTTGTGTTTTAAGATCCTATAGTCCATGTTAGTTTAGAGTTGAGTTAGAGTTGAGTCAAGTCTTGATTAGTTGTGTGAATCATGATCATGATATTATGTGTGTATACATGGTTACATATATATTTATTTTTTATCTTGGTTCTATGATTCATATCATGCAATATTATTTTGTGTGTGATGCCATGATATGTCATTTATCTAATATGATGCTTATTATTACAAACCTAATTATTATATCCACTTGACATGACATATGTATGCAAATTTATTTGGATTACATGTTTCATACATGTTTTAATGATAAAATATTTATATGATGAAATGTATTTTCATGTTTTATACATACTTTACATGGTTACAATATTTTGTATGATACATGATGTACATAACTCTTTCTTTTGAGATGTGTGATTTATAAGTTCATTCCTCATATCAAAAGGGGGGAACATAGTGGGAATTTATTAAATATTTAGGGAATGAGAGAAATAAATTTCATACTTTGGATTGGATTATGTGATTCATATGGGATAGATTGAGTAGGTTGAGGCATATGCGAAGTATATGTGGGGCATTCTACATGATTATGAGGAACAATTGACACATTTTATGACATTTTGAGATATATTATATGGGTTAGGTTGATAATATTTATCAAATTTATTATATTAATAATATTTATAAAAATTATTAGTTTTTAAAATAACTTATGACATTTGATATAAATTTGAGGTATAGATGGATCAGATTTGGGGCATGATTTTAGTTCATGCAAACACTTTCGTATTTCAATGTTGTGTATCGATGGCGATTAGTGGTAATATTAAATCACCTTGGATATAAATTTTTTATAGAGTTCCATTAACATAAGAACATATTTTAGTTTTCCACCTTGACATATGAACTTGTTTTTAAGTTTAACCTTTTGCATACAGACTTGTTTTGGTGTTCCATGATGATATTTGGAGTAGTGCAGTTGAGGTTTTTGTGATTATCAACTTTTTTCACTTATCATTTTTAAATGAGGGTTGAGGTATTTATATTTATTAATTAATGCTTTTAAATATTATATTTCCTTAGGTTATAATCACCCCATGGAATTATCCAAAATAAATTCAACAATGGCAGCTTGATTTGCATACCCTCAAGTTTATTATTTATTTTACTTTTCAATCTAAAATAATTCACTGATCTATATTATTTTAGATTTTATATTATGAATACACCTTGATCTATACATGTTTCTATACAAGTTTTAAATGGATAAAATGGGACATTAGTTGTATTTATATCAACACAAAGAACAATTCCTCACAAGTACCATATTATTTTATCACTTTGATCTATAATTTTAAATATTATATTAAATGGGTGGAATTTTTATACACCTACATTTTGAATTAGATACTTGACAATATCAATTTTGGCATAATTTGATATACTTGGAATTTACATACACATTTGACTCTTGTCCACACTTTGCTCCATTTGTCTACTCACTTATTGACTTGGTAACCCAATTTATCATTCCCCATATCCATGATCACCTTATTGTGTGAAAAAGCATTTTAAAATCATAAGCAAACTATATCTATATTCCATATTATTGATTTCCAGTCGCAAGATGGTACCAAAAATAGTCACATAGTTGCAAGTTTATGATTTTACACCTAGTGGGGTCAAATAATAATATTGTGTCTCACTAGGCATACAAAAAAACTTAAAATAATAATTAAAAAATAAATCCTAAAAATTACTAAATGATTCTTTTAAAAATTGGAAAAAATTATATGCACTAAATCTTTGTATAAATAAGATAAAACATGTATGTTTGATTAAAATAAATGACCCAATATAAATAAATATGAGGGAGATTGGAAGTGTATACAATCTATTTATGCCATAAAGTGGGACTATTATGCTTTGACCTAGTGTCAAAGAAAACTCTGACCAATTTTCTTGTTTGGATGCCTCCATTGTGTTGGCCTAGATAGGTTTCCTAGGTCAGCCATAGCAATAAATAAAAAGATCTATATATAAATACAAATTAATCCTAAGGTTATCACTCACTCAATTAATCATTACATTGAGAATTACTTAAAGCCTTCAAAAATCTATTGGCACTCTCTTGAGAATTTATCACAAATACATACACATCTAAAAACCACTAAAAAGACTACACCTAGAGCCAAGTCTAAATATAAAAACAAGTTAAATTTTCATGGTGTATAGTGTATAAATCCAAACATTACATTTAATTATAACATATTCATGATAGTGCACACACACACACGCATGCACGCACGCGCGCGCACACACACGCGCACGCACGCGCACGCACACACACACACACACACACACACACACACACACACACACACACACACACACACACACACACACACACACACACACACACACACACACACACACACACAAACACACACACACACACAAACACACACACACACACACACACACACACACACACACACACACACACACACACACACACACACACACACACACACACACACACACACACACCTAAGCAAGAGAACTATGTGAGGTTTGACAGATATTTAGAGTATTAGAACATAGGAACTACTTAGTCTCTCAATGGGGAGTTGTTGGGGCAGTTCAACCCAAATTTATAGCCCATTTTTCAAGTGTAATTTTATGTCAAAAGAGTAATTAGGGTTTAAAATTACATATAATAAAAATAGGGGTTGTGCATAGGATAAAGGGAAAGCACACATAAGATATATCTATAGGTGATAGCATAGTTATTTAAGGTAGCATAAACTAGCATAGTGAACTCATATAGTATTGATAATTCTTATATAGTATCAATCATTCAGATGTTTAAGCTTCATTACTAGCATATACAAATGTTTTGAGATCCTGATTCCTAATATAAGTGGTTACAAATTAAATATACAATATTTTCAATGGATATGATGAGTGTCGTGAAAAATTAAAATCAGAAATCAAGAAATGTCATCTCTTTGCTCTTTTTTTGTCAATTATAAATATAATAAGTTTAATATAAATATATCCTTTTACATTAAATTTTTTATGATTAGTTCCTTAATTTAAAAAATTTGAATATTTATAGTTTTTATCAAATTTAGATTACATTAATCATAAAATTAATAAAACAGTGATCTCATAGAATACATTCAAAACAAAATTCTTGGCTTGCTTCTATTTCATTTGTATTACTATGTATAGCTCCATTATAAGCACTTTCATCAAATGATACAAGATTCAAGGAGTTGGAAATAAGATGACTTGACTTACTACTCAAGTGGAAATGAACTGGTTGATGCAACATAATAAATGCGGGTTACTTTGAACTATTACAGGGTAAAAAAGAATAAAACTATGAAAAAGATAAAAAGGCTAAACCCAACAATAAAAACTTTCCAAATATCTCGGTAAAATATTATTAAAATTTTGATAATTTGATTTTAAAATTAAAATAAAATTGTATTTTAGAATAATATTATTACTTTTTACTAATTATGAAATACTTATTTGTTATTAAATTGAAAGAATATTAAGTTTAATAATAAAATAATATATATATATATTATTGAGAAAAATAATTTAATTAACTAAAATCATAATAAATATCTAATTTACAAAAAAATGGGTGGAGATAATCACATACCATAATGCGATTCACATCGAGCTAGAAAAAGACTCGAGACAAAATGTAAATTGCATCACTAAAAAAATGCCAAAATTAAGGTTGTATAATAGTTATAACCATAATAAAAGTGTGGTTCAATCAAAAAAGGGTGATAAAACTATGGATCCATACACCAAGGACCACCAACAACAAAGAACAAGGAAACTAGGTAGCAATGGAAAACATGGTAGGTAGAGGAGGTAAATGAGGGGGTCTATCAAGCATGCCCCATCAACCACTAGTACCTAGATGTTGTGTTGTGTTAGTATTAGGATCTAACCCATAATTATAATACCCTTATTTAGTTTCCTCATCTAGTTGACAAGGATAAATATAAAGAGACAAACATCAAAATTTATCCTATAGAGGGTCACCCCAATCACTACCACCAATGTGTCCAAGATAGTCAAACACTCTAACACCATGGGGAGGTGAAGGCTGATGGGAATGGGAAGAGGAGGTCAACCTGATCATATAACAATGACAAATAAAACCCTATCCTCATCCATTAAATGGATAATGTGACAAGGAGAATTTAGAGGCATCTAACTAACATCAAGTGAAACACTCCCCTAGTGGTCCAAAAATAGTCTAGAGGTGTTCCACATCCAAGTGAAATTTCTCCACCTAAACTTGGATCTAAAAAAAAATATTGGAGATAAAAATAACTTTACTAGTCACCAAAAAATCTCTTTCCATAGATTCATTATAAAAAAATATCATAATTTTTATATATAATAATTATTTTCCATGTAAATAATTCTATAAGAAAGGTTGAAAAAAAGTATGAATCCATTTCTAGGTAGACTAACCATGGGGGGAACCAAAAAAGGTATTTAATGGTTTAAAATTAATGTCAATCAAGACAAGTGGGATTTGAAACATCTATGTGTTTTAGATGATCTCCAACTGGTATACCATAGAAGAGAATACACTAGATAAAATGATATTTTTTGGGCTCAATGTGGTCTTTCCAAAGATTGGAAAACATCCAAGCCTAGATAGCATCTAGGGACCATAAATTATAATGGTGGTTGATGTTTTCACTCTGAATATGTGGAGGGGAAAAATATGATACCCAATCTAGGGTTTCTAACAATAAAAAAGAGTAGTAGTAGGCCAATGCCAATATTTCCATCATGGGTCTATGGAAGATACACCAATATTATTAATAAAAACATCAAGTATGGAGTTATGAATTTCATAAGTAGAATCTACATCCTCATTCTAAAGCTGGTGTTTAATTTTAAGTGTATTGTATGAGATCCACTTGTGATAAACCTTATAGAAGATGTCATTGGTGGTCTTGATTCCATTTCTAAAAACCTAAGACTTTTAATCCATGAGACCATGGAAAATGAGACATTATGAAAATTAAGAATGGGAAATCACCATAGATAATGAGAATTAATATATAATACATTTATGAATCTATCCCCTATTCAGATTAGGTTGGTTTTGAACAATTACCAAGCTTTCCATATGATTTTAATCATAAAAGCAAGACTAGTTATTAACTTACATAAGATCAAGAATAATACTCTAAAAATCAAGTCCCTTGAATGCCTTTCTAGCAAGATGAGTTTTTTGAGTAATGTAATGCTTCAATAGAACCTTAAAATTATTATCCTATTATAATATTCTGGTAATCCACTTGACACTTAGGGCATGGCCTAGAAGCCCAATGTCCATGATCCCAAGGCCTCTTATTTCCTTATGTCTATAAAAACTATTCTAGAAGAACCTATGGAATCCCTTAGCCTTATGAATTTTTCTAGATAAAATATCTTAGTAACTTATCCAATTTATAATAAACAAATTTGGAATGTGCTAATGAATAATTATATTAAGCATTAGTAGTAGCCAACACTTTGGAACAAACTTGGAACTTCCCTGCTAAATAAAATAGTTTGGTGATCCAATAGAAAATATTTTTCTCAACCCTCTAGATAAAATATGAATAAATATCAGATGGGGAAGCCTAAAAATTAAATAGAATTCCAATAAAATTAAATTTAAAACTTATATGAATCCATTGTTATTAATAGCCTCCTAGCCAAGGAGGTTTGGGGGAGAGAAACTGTATGTAGCATTGAGTCTTTCTCCACTAAATAAAATATCTAGATGCAAGGAATTTCATGGCATTATTGACTGAATCTTCTTATTTCAAAAGGGTAAAAAAATAATCATTTGTGAAATTCCCATTTATTAGCTATTTATCAAAATGGGGGAGAAAGATGCCTTACAGCAAACTTGTTAAACAATAATTAGATATTAGATAGTTTAACCCTTTCATATCAATCACATATAGAGATTTATTTAAGGGGAAACCTTGCATAATAGACATATATAGTACAAAATCATGATATTTTGTTCCAATAATGGTAATAAAAGGTCAAATATTTTAAAATAACATATTAACAGTGTGGAATACCAAGGGCCAAATCCAAGATCTTGAAGAATTAAAATGATGAAGGGCCACTCAATCTTATCACAAAATTTATAAAAATCAATCTTCACAGAAATGGTTTCTTAAGCAAAGACTCAATCCCATTTCATACCCTCCCAAACCATAGTAACATTGTCCAAAATATACTTTTGTTGGATAAACCTTTTTTTTCACTCATAACATTGAGGGGAAGAATATGTCTTAGCTTGAGGGAAAGGGATTCGACAATGATATTATAGGAGACTATTAGTGTGAAAAGGGTTCTCACCTAATATGGTTTTACGTTTGGGTTCCTTTCACACTTATTCACTTTAAAATTATTTAGGTCTTAATTATGTGCACATATGTTTAGAACATAATTATATGCTTAATTATGTGCACATGTGTTTAGTACACAATCTAGTCACTCTACTATGAGTAGACCACACTCCACTATGGGATTTTTACCACTTTGTCCCCCACTTTGGTGTGTGCACATAGTGTTGACATACCCATTATGCATTGTCCACCATTTTTTCCCCCACTTTGGTGTGAGAACATAGTGTTGATATATGCACTATGGGTTGTCTATTCCACTCTCTGTTTCCTATATATTTTGCACTCTAGTAGTGCATTTTTAATTTGGAATGTGGAATGTAGAGTCAATATATTGCATTTATGCAACTCCTTTGATTCTAGTTAAATTAATTCATCATTTGCATTTGTCTTTCATATTCTTTATGCATCCTTGATAAGAATACAATTTATTCTTATCAAGATATGATCTTATGAGGAAGAGTGATTCCAATAGGCCTTAGAATCCTGATAGGCTATCTTAGCAAAATATTGTAAATAAATTCAGAAGAATGATATGCCTGTAATAAATATTAAGCTCTAGATATCTATCCTTTGGAATGAATTTGATGTTACCTTGATTGATAAAGGATCCTATATATTTGGATAAAATAGATTCAAAATAGACTTTGTGAATATTTGGTCCAATAACGTGTAAATTCTCAAACTAAATATTTATAACATCTTGATCTTGAACATTTGATAAATATCAATAAGGGCTCTACTCTTCAGTTCTAGACCTCCCTACTATTAAAAGGCTCATATTCAACATCTTAATATTCCCAAATGCTTATCTCTTGGTCTGATCCATATCATTATGATGACCCACGTCTTTTGTATCACACATAAATCTTAAAACATGATAAAAATCACTCATTGTTAGTTTTAGATCCATACCTATTTTCTAGCCATTTGGACACTATCAGCCACATAGGGACACTAAAACTGATAGTAGTGTCTAGATCTTTCTCTAGTGTCTAATATCCAAAATTCATCTAAATTATAAAATGATTAAAAACCATGGGTTATCCTACTTGTATCATTAAACCATATTGTGATATATTTTCAAAAGGTGTGGTATAAATACAAGTTTAAGCCTTCTCATTCTTCATCTAGAAAATACCAAGAAAAACACCTACTTAAGCTAAATCAATCAAATACACAAGCACTCTAGTATACCATATTCATCTCTATTTTCATATCAAGTATAGGAGTAGTCATATCATAAGTCTTAATCATTTAAAGATCATCCCATGAGTGAAATTTTTCAAATTACAAGCTAGATCATTGAATACATCTTCATATAGTGTATTGAACCCTTGTGCACCCACTTTTAAACATATATGGGATAACTACATAATTTAAGTCCCTCATTAGAGTATTGCCTATGTAGGTAGTGCCCATTGATAGAGGGGTATTTTTGGCAAATTAACATCATGATCCCACTAACCCATTTTTCATCAAACTCTTTCTAAGGGTGAATAAAGGTGAAGAGCTAGGGTTTGATCAATAAACAAAGAGAGATAACTTGTATCAAAAATATAAATACATAATAAAAAAATATGATAGAAACCCATAACGATGGTTGCATCTAGATCTGGTCATTATTATATATGGGACACCTATGTCATAGTTAGACACTAGTGTTGATGGTACTATCTAGATTCGATAGTAGTGTCCATGGCCATAGAATTACAATATACATAATTTGATTACTAATCTAAAATACTAATCCTACATATTTTACACCTAGTTCTAGTCCATATTTTCTTGTGAAAAGCAAACCAGCTAAGTACCATTGTTTTTTATTTAATATAATAGCTTTTAATAGTTATGTTTACTATTTTTAGCAATCTCGATTGTATAAATTCATCATATTGTTTATCTAAGTTTTACATTAATTGGATAGCCATAGATTATTTTATCACCCTTGTGTTATAACTATTTATATATCTCTTAACCCTTGATCCCCCACATCTAAAATTCAAGGTTAAGCATTTGGTTAACCTGACCCTCGAGTCTTCACATGCAACCATTATTTTCTCTAGGGTTGTGAAACTTCCTAGGGATTCATTATTTATTTTTGAGCTATCTCATTATATATTTTACCAAATATAAAATTAAGGGTGTTTTTGTAAGATCAAACATAGACTATGAGCAAGAAGACATACATTATAAATCCATATATATTGATCAAAATAAATTTCAAACTTTACCACATGACCAAAATCAAGTATGTTTGGCCATCTCCATAGAGAAATATATCCCTCAAGATTATAAGAGTTACCTTCTCGCTTTCATAAACTTCCCAAGGCCTATGTTGGTTATGCAGTCCATATTATTACAAATCCAAAAGGTGGTGTATCCCATCATGGTCAACATGTTACTCACTCTCCTAAAACAAATTTGGATATACGTAGGAAAAATATTCCATTGTTTGATCATGAGAAATTTCAACAAATGCATAATGATATCATGACTAATTTACAAACTAATCAAAAATGGAATGTACCTTCAAGTACATTGATTCGAACTCCCATTATTCTAATCTTAACAAACAATATTTCCATTATCAAGGGTGATGAATCATTAGTTCCTTCATTTGATATTAATTTTTTTTGGAAAGTGAATAAATATATCATGGAATCATTATCAAAACCAATCAAGGAACCAAAAATGGCAAAATTTCCTCATGTACCAAAATATGTACCTTTAGCAAGACTACCTCAATTTTCAATTATAATATCATTATTAAAGGTAGATGAGCCTTCAAATGGTATAAACATATTAAAATTTCCAATATCTCAAAATAAAATACCAAAGGTTCCAAAATTACAAGATCCAATACCATCACCAAAGTATCCTAAATTTAGTGATTTTAAACTTGCACTTAATGTTCATGAGGATGATAATACCAATATACCTAAATTAAAAAGAGTTAACATATTATTACTAATGATCACATTTTTCCCAAACACCACCATTCCTAATGATTATCTCATGTCTATGATGAGTATTATTGTAGAGCTTCAAACACAAGTATATATACTTCAAATGCAAATGGCTTACCATAATGATAATGCTAATATTAACTCATTCAATAATCAACTAATTATGCAATGTATATTTGAATATACTTACCTGCAAAGTTTTGAACTAACACATTTATCTCTCTTTGATCATCATAAATATCCTTTTGATCGCATGATTAAATATGTATATAATATTGGTCAATGGGATAAAGATGAAAAAATATTAATAATATTCTTTGATATTAATATTATCAATGAAGCTCACAATTGGTTCTATAACTTACCCAAGGGTTCCCTAACCACTTCTTAAAAATTAGAGGATGCCTTTTTTTTGAATTTCAATATACACAAGGTGCCTAGACTTTAATTATAACATTTACACAATTTCAAACAATATAATGATGAATCCCTTGAAGACTACACTATTTGATTTAAAATTACATCATATGCATTAGAATTTAGACCCTTGAATTTGGAATTACAATTCATCTTTAGTAGAGATATTA
Source organism: Torreya grandis (assembly GCA_037957365.1). Classification (NCBI taxonomy): domain Eukaryota; kingdom Viridiplantae; phylum Streptophyta; class Pinopsida; order Cupressales; family Taxaceae; genus Torreya; species Torreya grandis. The sequence goes on from JARHVA010000363.1 coordinate 4,900,855, forward strand.
TTTCACAGGGAAAATTCATTACATAAACAATATGAATCATTTATCTATTAATACACAGATTTTTATAGATATGCTTCATTCTTATTCAAGTATTAAAACAAAATTAACATATCTCCTTCCAAATACAAAAAAAATATTCCACATAAAAACAAGGAAGATGAATTACCAAATGAATACTATGGTCAAATGTGTGGCATTCATCCAATTTATATAAGAAATTTACAAACATTACTCAATATGGGACCAATACAAGACACACATCCAAAAAAAACACCTCAAGTTGAACAAATAAAAAAGCATTCATGCCAACAATATTTAACAATCACATTATTCACGTGTGGTGATTATTTTTGACATAACTATGTTGATCCTACACAAACAAAAAGCAATTATAATGTAAGATGTTTGGAACAACCTGAATTTCATCTAAAGGACTTAAAAAACAAAAGAGGCTCGAAAGACTCCTTAGTAAATCTCATAATACCAATTTATTTAGGTCCTAAAGTGATTCAAAAAAGAGTTTGGGTTATGCCACATGCATCATAATATGCATTTACATTGGTAAATCTTTGTTTATACAAGATGGAATCCAAAATTGACCAAAATCAACAAGGTATCTCATTTTCCCATGATGGAAAATTGATGCATATACCACATGATGGCATGTATTCTTCTACTTCACACATAATTCATGAATAAGAGTGTGTAAAGCACTATTTTCACCTATCCAACCATGATCCAAATTATGAAAATGATCCAACCTAAGGTTGCAGGCATAGAATTAAAATTAAAACAAAATAAAATATATTAAAAACACAAATAAAATAAAATAAAATAAAAAATCCAAAAATATTGATCATTCTCATATTTTACTAGTTCCTTGGCATCTATGTTATTTTATTTAGGTTAGTAGGTATCATATCATTTCATTCTTCTATACACATATGTTCCATGCATATTTGAGTGTGATACATGCATACCCAAAGATATGATCTATGCATTTCTAGATGTTGGACCTTTCCTCTACTCACATCATATAGTACATTGGGGGCATCTACTTATTTGATCATGATTGATACAAGTTACATATCTTGTATGATCATTTTTACATTATCAGATTTGATCTTATATCCTAACTCTTATATATGTAATATCCATGCTCATATCCTTCACAATGTACTTGATATGATAGAGTACATAATATTATTTGTTAACACATATATGCAGGGACTAGTATAATATGTTTATGCTTCATCTATGTTTTACTTCCTTGAGTGTATTACATTACATTCTATTGGCTTGCTTGTGGAAAATTTGAATATGTTCCTTGATTTTTGGCCTCTATGTCATTGTATGTTATTTGGACATTTGAATATGTCATTTATATTGATTAGACATTTAAAAATCTCATTCATTTCAATTGTGTGGTATTTAAACATGCCCCTTATATGAGGTCTCCTTGGACCATTAATTTGCATTACATTGAGTGCTCTAGTGTGTGCATTTGATTGATTGTTGATCTTGTATTTTTACCCTATACAAATTGGCATGATCTATATCATGCATCTTAGGATTTGATTGATCACATACTAGGATCCTAATTGATATATCTAATTTCACATGTTATCCATATATGATTCATGATTCATAAACAATTTATACGACTACCTTGTCCTTTTGAGGTAAGGTACCTATCAATTTCTATTTCCATTACCTCAAAATGGGGGTATTTTTAGTGGGGGGTTGTCATAGAATGCATGACCTCCATAATTTCAAAGATCTCTAGACTGCAGTGGGGGCATATCATAAAGGCATGAACTCCACACTTATACATTTTTATAATTTGTATATTGAAGTGAGGGAATGTCATAATAAAATGACCTCCACACATATAAAATTAATCTTTATCTCTATATTTTAATGGGGGCATGTCATAAGAACATGACATCTACAATTACACAAACTCTAGTTCAAATTTCATGATTCAAATATACACTTGGGCTAAAATCCTATACTTTATACTACTTTTGAATAGATTTTAAATAGATTTTTTAGATATATGACACATATACTCTAGAGGAGACATACCACAAGTGCATGTGCCATGTCATTGCACCACAAATTACAAAATTTACCAATTATACTACTCACTAGGACACACTGATTACACTAGGATGTATTGTTATCAGGTTTTTTTCTATTGTATCAGTGGGTTCATTTTATAGGTTTAAATACTTAAATTTATCAAACTCACTAGATGTATATATTGGAGTGATTAAATCATCCAATCTCACTATATTTTTAGGATGACTTGATTAAATAACTCACCCTCACCAAGTTATATATATTCACACTTGAGTTATGTGATTGAGATATAATGATCTCAATGCTTATGTAACAACTCATATTTACAATAGATTGGGGGTATAATACCTTTCAATATCCCTCTTTAAATATCCAAGGTTTAGGTCTAAACCTTTTCCATATATAATGTTTCATAAGAAAACATCTTTACCAAGTTAAAGCATCAAGAGGCATCATGGTTTCATCAAAACATAGATGTACTCTTTCCTTTCTCTCTTAATTTTTATGCATTTAAATTATTTCAAATTATATGCACTTATTTATAATATAACTTGATTTTTTTATAGTTCTTACACTAGTGAAGCACTCAAAAGTGGGGTCAAGCAAAAATAAGATGTGTTATACACACTAAAGTACACATTTATTTTCTTAAACCTAGTAATTTCATCCTTATGCACTATTAGATTACAAGAGGGGAAATGTAGATACTAAAACTAAATATTTATATCATCTCAATCTTGTATATTTGAAAAATATCAATTAGGCCTCTAACCTTCAGTTCTAAACATCCCTACTACTGAAAGACTCACATTTTCCATCTCATTATGACTAAATTATTATCTCTTAGTCTGATCCATATCATTATGATGACCCAAGTCTACTGTACTAGAGAAAAAGTTTAAAACATGATAAAAATCATTCACTGTCAGTTTCAAATTGATACCAATTTTATATCCTTCTACACATTAACGACCACATAGGGATATTATCACCAATGGTATTGTCTAAATCCTCATCTAGTGTCTAGTAGAGAAAATCCATCCAAATTATAAAATGATTGAAACCCATGGGTCAATCTAATTGTCTTATTGAACTCTGCCATGATATATTTTCAAAAGGTGTGGTGTAAACATAAATCTTATCCTTCTCATTCCTCATCTAGTAAATACCAAAACACACACCTACTAAAACTAAATCAATCAACTACACAAACACTCTAATCTACCCTATTCATCCCTATTTTCATATCAAGCATAGAAGCAATAATATCATAGGTCTAAAAAATTCAAAGAGCAGCCCATGAGCAAAATTTGTCAAATTAAAAGCTAGATCATAACATGCATCTTCATATAATATAGTGCACCCTTGTGTACATGATTTTTGACATAGGGGAGAACTACATAAGTATGAGGCTCTCCCTAGAGTATTGGATATGTAAGCAGCACCGATTGATAGAGGGGTTTTTAGGGTAGCTTGACATCATGATTACACTAACTCATTTTTCAATAAACTCTAAGAGTGAAGAGTTAGGGTTTGATCGATCAACAAAGAGTGATAGCCTCTATCCCAGATCTATATGCATAAGTAGAAGGGTGATAGAAAACCTAGAATGATAAAGTTAATGGAATCCAGATCTAGTCATTATTATGTACTAGACAATTTCATCTTAATTAGACACTAGTGTTGATAGTGGTGTCCAAATTTGATGGTAGTATCTGCAACCATACAAATAAAATTTCTAGAATCTAATGACTAATCCATACTATTAATATTGCATATTTTACACCTGATTCTAGTCCAAATATACATGCACATAGTAACCATCTAAGTACCATTGTTTCTTATTTATTAAAATATATTTCAATAATTGTAAGTTACTATTTTTAGTAATATCAGTTGTATAAATTCATAATATTGTTTATCAGTTTTCTATTAATTGGCTTGCTATACATTGGTTTATCACCCTTATGTTAGAACTATTTCTATATTTCTCAACCCTAAATCCCCCACATCTATGTTTAGGGTTAAACACAATGTCCCAAAGGACTCGATAAGATTCACAACTGAAACCAATAATTCTAGTGGCTTTGTCTAAGGCCATTTACATGACTACTTCCTTAATATCATTCACATTAAGAGGTTTATCACATGAAACTCTTTGTGCTTCTAAAAGCTTGTAGGGGACAACTTGAGGGCAATGTAAGAGAGCCACTTGATGATTTGGGGAAAAGAGTTGGGAAATAACCACTCAATGATAAACATGCACAAAATATTGCATAATGTTTGGTATTTTTTTAAACCTAACTTTGGCCTCTTTAATGACTTTAATTATGTCTTTGGGTTGTCTAGAGTGGAGAAGAGCAAATAATTATTAGGTAACTCTATCACCCACTCTCAACCAATACATTATAGCTATAATTTGGGATCATGTGGCTTTGTAAGCTTCCTCAATTTTTAGCTTGTGTCTCTATTGAGTAGCTTGGGATTTCAAATGAACATTAAATGTGAGAATTTTGACGTCCCTATGAATTTATATGAAATTTATGGTATGATGCTTCATAAGCACATTGTCTAAATATAGATGCATACTTACCATACAGTCAAATAAAAGTGTTAGTTGAGTAATGGAATTGGCCCACCAATCAATCCAACTTGTTTTTTTTGGGTGTGTAAACCATATTCAAAATTTGTTTGATATGGAATAAATTTATCTCATGCCTATGATGTGATGAGTAGTATTGAGATATAACTAGGTGTTAGTTGATTTAGTTTGAGGGGAAATCCATTCAATATAGAATTAAATGGGTTGATGGTCTAAAATAATGACATAATCAATGAAATTTATTGGGTGAGTGGTGGAAATCGAGGAGGAGAACCAGTCCTGCTCTGGGAGTAAAGCATAATCTAGCCTTTAGGGACTATTTCAAATAATTTGTACTTATTACTAGTTCAATTATGAAAAAAATATAAAAATAAGTCTAAAATATTTACTTTTTTCTATTTTTAAATTCTATCTAATATAATATTTGGGTAATTGATCCACATTAGTAACTATTTTTTGTACAATTTATTTATAATACATGAAAATGACTCTTGTTCTAAACTTTTCTCTTGTCTAATTTGGGGGAGTAAGTCCATTTTATTTGAAATTGTACTTATTTTTAACAACTCTACCTTGACCTTGTCTAAAATTTGACCAATTAAATGAAGATGAAGCATATGATCTCCTTTGGTGGTGACTGAGATCATAAATACCAAGCTTATTATGCATGTATAACTAGGATTCTCACTCCCAAACACACTAATTCATAAGAAGGTGACCTTTTTTTATCTTTATTGGATTCTACCATGTTAAAATCACCACAAAAAATCTAGCAAGATTCAAGAAGAAAATATGACAATAATCTCAAGAGTAGAGCTATGTTGACTACATCATTTGAAGCATACAAATTTTCCAACCTAAGAAGTTAGCTATCAAAATAAAAAAGAGTCCACACCACTTGATGGATAGGATCAAACCCTAAAGAAATAGTATTCTATGAAAGTTGTAGTGTTAATAATGTGATGAATCCTTCAAGACCAAGATCACGATTAGACACCTTGTAAATTATAGCTTGTCAAGTCATATAATGGTATACAAAATAAGAAAACTAAAAATTTTGACTCTTACAAACAAAATACTTTCATATTACAAAATTTATAGTAATTCTTCCTGACCATGTACCTATGGGATAGTTTAGTGAGGTCATGTATATTCTAAGAGTAAAGTATCATGGGTGTTAGGTAATTTTGGATATCCAGAAAAAATATATTAATCTGAACAAATAAATTAATGCAAAATAAACATAGAAGAAGAAATATATGGACAATAAAAGGAGACAAAAGATTTAACATGGCTCACCCAATGTGGGATACATCCACTAGAAATAACCAGTCCTTGTTATTCAGTCCAACAAAAAATTGTCACTCTCATAATGCTTCCACTATTATAGTACAATCACCATTACAATCAACCACACCTTTACAATCAACCACACCTCATAGATCTTAAGTTTTTTATCATTTTGGGGAAACAAAAAAAACCACTCTAACTATAATGTTAGATCTGTGACCTAATAATGAACGGCCCAAATTTCACAATGCATAAATATATATAAAATGTGGCTTTCGAGGGTGCTACCCCCAAAGCCCCACCAAGGCACGTGGCCCCTAGACCCCCCATGAGGGGGGCCATCCCCCCAGAGTCCATAAGGGGGGTGAATCCCCCCTTACAACCCCTATTGCTATGAGTGTTAACCAATAAGATTAGGATCCACTACTAACAATCTCCCACTTAGAGACTGATCATTGCAACTCCACCGCTATAGTTCCTACTTGCACTCTTCTTCTATCCTTGACATTGGCTTATTTCTCCCTCTTCAATATTACTCTTGAATACCAACCAAAGATGAATGAATCTTCAATTTCTCTTTTATCACTAGTTTAGTCAATATATCTTTAGGATTTTGACTTGTATGGATATTTTCTAACTTCAGCTAACCATCCTCCAATTCCAATCATATGAAGTGATACCTAAGTTGAATGTACTTGGTTCTTGAATAGAATGTTGAGTTCTTTGCCAAATGTATGGCACTCTAACTATCACTGAATAACCTATGATCTTGTTTCTCTTTCCCCAACTTTCCCATGAATTGAGTCATCCATATCATTTCTTTGCTAGCTTTAGTAGTTGTAACATTCTCCACCTCAGTAGTAGATAAGGTGACAATATTCTACAATTTAGATATCCAACTAACTGCAACTTCACTAAATGTAAATATATACCCTATGGTGCTCCTCCTGCTATCTAAATCTCTAGGCATATCTACATCTAGATATCCTTGTGAAGAGATATCTGAACCTCCATAGCATAAGTGCCTATTACTAATCCCTCTCAAATATCTGAGTGCCCACTGAACCACTTTCCTATGTTCCTTACCTAGATTAGACATATACCTACTTACAACTCCCACTGCCTGTGTAATTTCTATCTTGGTACAAACCATTGCATACACTAGGCTCCCTACTATTGAAGCATAAGGAACCTGTGCCATGTGCTCAGTCTTTTCCTGTGTCTTGGGACACTGAGCCTTACTCAATTAAAGTGTCCTACTAAATATGTGCTAATAGGTTTAGCACTCTGCATATGAAACCTTTCAAGCACCTTATTTATATAATCCTCCTAAGACAAATTAAGTTTGTGATTTTTCCTATCTTTGGTAATACTCATCCTAAGGATTCTTTTAGCTACACCCAAATACTTCATCACAAACATGTTAGCTAATTTCTTCTTCAAATCATTAATGTCCTATAAACATGATCCTATAATAATCATATCATCTACATATAGTAACAAAATTATATAGCTCTCATTATCCATTTTCTTAAAATATACATAATGGTTAGATTGACATCTAGTAAAACCATGCTCAAACATGAACCTGTCAAATCTCAAATACAATTACTTAGGAGCTTACTTAAGGCCATTTAAGCTCTTTCTCAACTTACACACAAATTTCTCTTTACCTTTGACCTCATAACCTTGTAGATGTTGTATGTAGATCTCTTCCTATAAGTCACCATGAAGGAATGCAGTCTTAACATCAAGCTACTCAAGAAGTAAATCCTCTATAGCTAGCAAACTTAAAACAATTTGAATAGAAGTCATTTTTACTAAGGATAAAAAACTTCACTGAAATCAATACCTTGCTTCTATGTAAAACCTTTTACCACTATCCTTGCCTCGTATCTTTTCTCTCCACCCTCTTCTTCCTTCAACATGTAAACCCATTTATTTTGATATTCTTTCTTACCAGCTAGAAACTCAACCAAATATCATGTCAAATTTTGTACCAAGGATTCCATCTCCTCATCCATACCATGCTCCCACTAACTTTTGACATCTACCTGCAAAGCTTCTTCAAAGCTCTCAAGTTCACCATTAACAGTCAGCAATAAATAATACAATGAAGGACAAAACCATTTAGGAGGGCTACTTACCCTTTATGACCTCCTTAGGGGTGTTTGAGGCTCATTAATATCTTGCTAATTTTTTGGTAATAGTGAATGACCATGGTTACTAGTAGGTGCTTCTAGAACTGAGCTTGGTACATGCTACCAAGCATATTCCTTGGTACCTATTGATGCCTATTTCTTATCTAAAAATGCATCTTCAAACACAAATTTATTAGCTTATTCATTTTCTAGCTTCTTCTCACCCAAAAACTAATCCCTATACATTTTATTCTCATTCCACACTACATCTCGGCTTCTAATTATTTTCTTTTCTTCTAAATCCCAAAATTAGAATCCAAAATCATTAGGGCCATAACCAATAAATGTTCACCTCTTGGATTTTACATCCAATTTCTTTTTATTTTCCTTATCTATGTGCACAAATTCTTCTAAACTAAAAACTCTCAAAAATGAAAGGTCTACCTTTTTACCTGTCCAAGCCTCTTCTAGGATTCCACCATCTAGAGCACTAGATGGTCCTCTATTAACCAAGTAAACTATAGTATTTATAGCTTCTACCCAAAATTGTAAGGGCAAACTAGTGTGTAACCTCATAATCTATGTACACTCCATTATTATTCTATTGATCCTCTCTAAAACACCATTTTTTGGTGGCGTCCTTGGAACTGTCTTCTCCCTACAGATTTTATTAAGAGAATATTAACTATTGAATTCATTACTGCAATACTCACCATCATTCTTATATCTAAGACATTTTAATTTTATGCCAGTCTCATTCTCAACGAAAGCCCTCCAATTCTTAAAAGTGTTAAAAACATCATATTTCTTCTTTATGTAGTAAACCCATACCTTTCTAGTGGCATCATCAATGAATGTAACATAATAAAGGGAACCATGAAAAGAAGCTACCTATGTTGGTCCCCACACATTTGTATGTACTAACTCTAATTTATACTCCTTGGTTGTTCCAACTTTGAGAAACCTCACCTTTTTATGTTTCCCAAATACTTAATGCTCACAAAAATTTAAATCAATACATTTCAAAGCTGATAACTTACCCTTTGATTTTAGAATCTTCATTCTTTTCTCACTCATATGCCCAAGCCTATAATTCCATAATCTTGCATCTACATTTGAAGTAGTCAAAATAGTAGAGGGATTAGTAACATAGGTTATCAAATAAAAAGTGCCTACTCTCTTACCTCTAGACACAATCAATGCTCCCTTTGTTTCTTTCCAATAATCTAAAGTGAATGTGACCATACAAACCTCATCTCCAAGTTTCCCTACAAAAATCAATTATTTTCTCAAGTTTGGTACATGCTTGACATCTCTCAACACCCATGTGTTTCCATTCTATAGTTTGAGATGAAAATTTCCCTTTCCAACAATGTTGCATGGCTCATCATCCCCTAAATAAACCTATCCAAAATTACACTAGACATAATCTCTAAAATAACTCATATTAGGAGTAGCATGGAAGGAGGCTCCAAAATCTAAAATCCAAGATTCTAACTTATTATCCAAAGAAAGGACAAGAGCATCATGGAGTATATCACCTATAATATTAGCTTTTTTATTACCTTCTTGTTGATCCTTTTTCTCACTTGACCAATACTCTTTCTTTGTGTGTCCTCTCTTCACACATTTTTAGCATATAATACCACTCCTGGATTTCGATCTAGGCTTGTTTGGTTTTGATCTCCCATGTGCCTTACTCCTTAATGTATCCTTCTATCTACCCTTTGTTTTAACACTCAAGGAATTTTTTGATGATTCACCTATGTTTTTCCTATTAATTTCCTCAATTAAGATAACACCCACAACATCATCAAATTTCAAAATATTTGTAGAAGCAATATTACTAACAACCATTATCAAGTTATCCCAACTATCTGGGAATGAACTCAAGATCAAGAGTTCTTTCACCTCATCCACAAAAATAATTTTTATAGAGGATAACTAATTTATAATAGAATTAAATTCATTCAAGTGGGTAACCATAGATCCAACTTCTTGCATTTTTGAACTAAAAAGATAATTCATTAAATATACCTTATTTGAAGCAAATGGCTTTTCATACAACTTTTGTAAAGTCTCTATTAACTCCATAAAATTTTTATCCTGAGAGATATTTGAAGTCACAGATGCTTCTAGGCTCAATCTTATATCATCGAGAGCCTTCCTATCTAGAATGGACTAATTCTCATATAACATAGTTGTAGGTTGCTTCATCTTTCCCTCCAATGGTTTATAGATATCTTTTTGATACAAATAGTCCTCAATCTGCATCCTCCAAGATGGTAATTTTTACCATTAAATTTATCCACTATAAAATTACTGCCCTATTTTACTATTTGCTCCCACTTGAATAGAAAACCATCCTATGAGTTCCTTTATTTCAAAACACAAAACCCCCAATTTGATCTATAGCAAACACAACCTTGCCTACAACCAAGTCATAGCTCTGATACCAGTAGTTAGGTAATTTTGGATATCCAGATAGAAATTATTAATCTAAAAAAATAAATTAATGCATAATAAACATAGAAGAGGAAATATGTAGACAATAAAAGGAGACATAATATTTAATGTGGTTCACCCAATATGGTCTATATCCACCAGAAACATCTAGTCCTTATTATTCAGTCCAATAAAAAACTGTCACTCTCATAGTGCTTCCACTATTACAATACAATTGCCATTACAATCAACTACACCTCATAGCACTTAGAGTTTTTATCATTTTGGGGAATCAAATAAAACCACTCTAAATATACTATTAGATTTGTGACCTAATAATGAATGGCCTAGATTTAACAATGCATAAATACATATAAAATGTGGTTTTCAAGGGCATTGCCCCTAAAGCCCCATTGGGGCGCATAGCCCTTAAGCCCCCACCAGGGGGGACATCCCCCCTAGACCCTAAAAAGGGTCAAAACAACCTATCAACCCCCATCACTATGATTTTTAACCAATAAGATTAGGCTCCACTACTAACAATGGGGAATTATCAAGGTGCATATTATTTCCCTTTGTGAGATCTTTGAGAACTACAAACTTATTAGTAAAGGCAAGATTTGTTTGGTTGGTGCATAGAAAGTGACTTATTTTTAAGGGGTGCCATTTTCATTAAACATATTCTCCATATTCCAAATGAGAAGGATTGTGGAACCAACTGAGCATAGATTTATGATTGAATAACACCACATTATCCTTTATGTGTGTGGATATCACCCCCAAATGGGGTTATGATGATTGGTTAGTGATAACCATAGGTTGTAATGGAGTAATTGTGGTCACTTCTTGTGGCATGTGAGAGTCTAGTGGGTTTGTTTTGGAGGTGGAGGGCATAATGGTTTTTTACCTTAGGAGCAAAGGAGCTAGATCTAGGACCAAATATGAGTTGATACAAATATATTTGTGGCCTTGATGTGCCATAGAAGCCAAAACATTATTCTTATTAGTCATGATGGTCCATCCATTACTAGAAAAGCTTGTCATTTTATTACATGGACCACCTTTTTCCTATAAAATATATTGAGAAGTAGCCATTAAAGTGAATTATTGACTCATATGGTCTGAAGATTATTAGTGGAAAAAAGTATTCAAAATATTAAAGTAAAGCACATACTATGAAAATCATGGATCACCCATTTGTATGTTAATGGTTTCCTTCATGTCCTTAGCTAGGTTAATTTTAATGCATATTGGTCTCTAAGAGTGAGCTGTGTAAAATTTGGGATACTCATGGAAAATGAATTACACCAAAGGTTTGATGCGTTGCTCAACAAAGCCCCAAAGGGGAATAAGGAGACCTACAAACTCAATCTAGACTATGATTTTGAGCTTAACTTTCTTAGAGACTTAGAAATCATTGGTATAATTATAAAAGATCACAAGAATATTGTGAATAAACTAGGGACCATGGGTTATAATAGCCTTACAATGGTCAACCTTAGCAAAGCAAAATTAAAAAATAACATTTGGTCATGTTTTGTACACTTTCAAGCTTAATGTCATGGGGTTGCCATTGGTTGTGAACCCACTGCTTAATCAAGATCTTAGGTGGAGCTTGGCTGACAAAAGTAAAAGATTCAAATAAGTTCCAATCTTTTTCAAATTCGATTAAATCAAGCATAACATCTAGTAAATGTGTTTTAGAGTTAGAACCAGTACTTCATGGAAGAACTTTGGTATAAACTTCCTTACCCTTTTCAGTACCATGATTGTTCAGAAATATATTAACAAAACCAACATCAAATGATACAAGTGCATAAGAAATGACCCTTAATATAGTGAGTTGATACAAATACCACACAAGAGACATATTGACAACCCAACTGAATGCTAATTTTATGTTTCACTAAAACTATACTAATTTTATAAGACTTATAAACTTTAAATTATATATTGAATCCTTTAAAATTATTCACATGGTTGCCATAAAGATTTAAAATTTATCAATATATAAAAATTATATAATAATTTTACATCATATCACTTTATTTTTTCTTATTTAAAAAGAAAAGTGCATCTTACATTAAAAATTTTAGAGAGAGAATTTTGTTTTAAAATTTACCCATAAAGAATATTATTCATGTTGATTTCAAGTTTTAAATCGTGTATATAAAAAAAATTTATCTATTTTATATATTTTTAAAAAATTAATTCCATGGTTACAGTCTACAATTTTTTTTAGTATGAATAAAATGTTGCACAGCAAATTATAAGGTATAGCCAATGTAAAGTATTTTGGTGTTTGAGTTTTATATTTTATTTATTATTTAATTTTTAATTTTTTACTTTTTTATTGATAAGTGCCTATATATTAATATAAAAAAAGATATGGTACAACATTAATCATATAAAAAATGGGTGGAAAAATTCACACCCCACGAGCAAAGACAAACCAAGGGTTAAATAAAACCCCTCAAGAAAAGTCAAAAAAAGTGGTCACGAAATGACCACACCAAAAAAGTTACATCAAATCAATTTTCATCAAAGCAAAGAAACCAAAGTATAGATAACATTAACGAGAACATTTAAGCAGTAGCAATAAACATGGGCATTGAGTGAGGTGGAGAAGACAACGGACCCTGAGGCTTATCACCCCATCCTCCCATGGCTAAAGGATTTTTAGCAGTAGGTAAGAGCTCCCAACTAGAATTTTTATTCTCTTCCAAAGTCTCATTTTGATTCATTTTAGTGGAAATAACCAAAGCTAAGTGTGGGAATTTACCTTGGGGAAGTAGACCCCATCATCTATTATCACCATCCTAGGATGGGGGAATTCCTAGCCCCGACCATCACCTCCAAATTGAGAGGATCCACTTGGACTACCATTATGACGAGAAGGCTAGTGAGGTGATGACCATCATGGAGAGTAAATTTTGCATCTAGGTCTAGATCCCTATCACCTTGGTCCACGTCCTCATCCCTGAGGGGGTGAAAGATTATGTGGAAGATCAAGAGGTTCCTGGCTAACCACACATGAGGCAGTTCCCCAATGATCTAGAAAATGTTAGAGGTGGTTGAGCTCTAGATGAACCTTGTCTATTTGGATTTGAATTTAAAGAGTGACATTATAAAGAAAAATATTTTTTTTAGAAATAGAAAATTTACATTCTAGCTCTTCATGATAAAAGCAAGCATAATTCCTAGGTTTCCATATTTTAAACATAATGTCAGCTCAAAAGATCTGCTAAAAGTAATTATATTTTTTAGCCAAAAAAGTTGAGTCCCCCAAGAGAGCCATCTTCCATGTGAAGAATTCTAGGTGAAAAGGCTAGAAAAGGGAATGAATCCATCACCACGAAGACTAAGCATGTGAAAAAAACTAGAAGAGATGTTTATTAGTTTTTGGCTATTGATAGGCTGAGTAGATGGGATTAGGCACACCCATATGCTTGAGTTGATCACCTAAAAGTAATCCCTTGTAAGGGAGCACCATAAAAAGTGAGAATTTTTTGGCTCAATATAAGTAGACCACGATGTGTTAAAATGCCTGGCCTAGATCCTGTCATGAAAATGAAGATTTCATCTAATATTGAGCATATCAACTGGAATATGTTGAGGGTATAGTAATTTATATCCCATCCATGTAGGGTATCAAGTGAAAGGGGTGGTTTTATTCCAATGCCAATCCCTTCACCAATCAACAATAAAATTAACTCTAATTTTATGTAAATATTCATCAAGTATGGAACCTTGAATTTTTAATAGCCTCTATATCTAAGTTTATTTATTGATATTTATTTTGAAGTTGTTACCAAGAGAGACAAATCTACTCTCTTTATAAAATAGGTCATTGATAAGCTTCATTCCCTTTTTGAAAAGTCATATCCCTTTAACGTAGGGGGCCAAGGCAAAAGGGACATTGTGAAAATTAAGACAAGGCGACCACCAAAGGGACTAAGAGTTAATGGAAAGGCCATTTTTGAACCCTTCACCATCCCAACTAAGGTGAGGCTTAAGCTTATCCCAATCCTTCCATAAACTTTGATTAACAAAGGACTCCTTAATTTTGATAGGCACTGGGGTGATAAGTAAAGAGTGAATCCCTAGGACTTGCCACACTTTCCTACCACAAGGAGACCCTGAGTGATACAATGGTAGAAAAGAATCTTCTACACTTCATCCATAGAAAGACCTCTGATTATCCATTTAGCCCCAAGAGAAATCCCTTGGAGTTTAATCTCAAGAAGACCAAGTCCCCCATCTTCCTTGAGGTGGCAACAAATGTTACAGGCAACTCTATGGAAGCCCTTATGTCCCTCAAAATTAGCCCAAAGAAAATCCCTTAAATTTTTTTCTAATTTTCTATAGGTAGTATTAGAAGGGGCCCAATAGGAGTAATATTAAACATGTGTGGTTGCCAAAACTTTAGAATAGATTGAAACTTGTGAACCACATACAAAGGCTTAGTTATCTAAAAGGAAATGTTTTTTTCAACTCTCTACACCACATAGGACCATAAGTCAAAGGGAGGGGCTTGAAAGGTAAAAGAAATGCCAATAAACTTGAATTACACTCCTAGTAGAATCCACTACCATTGAAATTATTCAAGCTAAGGAGGTTTGGGGCCCAATGATTGCCTATAGCATTGGGTATTCCACTATTGAATGGAAGAGCCTAAAGCCAAACAAAATATGTGCAAACATTCCATGGAATTTTTAATAGATTATTCCTCCTCTTGGAATGTGAGAAAAGATTCATCCATAAAGTGGAAATTTAGAATTTATCTATCAGATTGAGGGAGAGAAATACCTTTCGCCAAACTCTAGTAGCATAATTACCTAGAAGATAGCTAAATCCTTCTATTGCAACAACATATAGGGAGGGGGATAAAGGACATCCTTGCCTTATGGAGGGATGCAACTCAAATTGAGAAGATTGAGTGCCATTGATAGTAATTGTTGGCCATTTTGGCCAACCATACCAAGCTTCTACCTATTTTAAACTGATGAATAGGGTCCCAATTGATGAATGGATTAGGTGACTTAGAAGTAGGCTCAACATTATAAGTGCAAGGATTTAAGAAGGTTTTCATGGTGTTGAATAATTATAGAAATAGGTCTAAAAGAGGCGTAAGTTTATACCTTTTCAAAATTTGGCTAACTGTAGCATTCAAAATTCCTTTAGAGGAAGTGTTCCACATAAACCTTGAAATAAATGTACAAGGCTTAATTCTTTTAGGAGTTTTTTCCCACTTTATTTGGCTAAGTGTTGGAATTATTTTGGGGGTTCTATTTCAAGATTTTTATTTAAGCATTGGGAATTATTTTGGACATTTTATCCTAAATAATTTCCCTGAAGGGTCATTTATTTGAAGAGGGTCCTTTTCAGAGGTTCCAAAGGGCACTTTTGAAAGAAAGTGTCCAAAAAACTTTTCTGAAGGGACATTCTTTGATAAAGTGGACCTTTACAAAATGCCCTAAGGATATATTCTTTGAGAAAAATGTCCCAAATAATTTTCTTGAAGGGTCTTTTCTCAGGAAAGTATCCCAAACACTTTTTCCAATGGGTACTTTTTCTAGGAAAAATGGTCTAGTTTAAGGTTCCTAAAGGGTCTTTTTATTTTATAAAAGTGACCAATGTATAAGTTCTGAAGGGCACTTTTCAAGGGCCATAGGGCCATTCTAAGGACATAATTCCTTCAATAAAATTATTCAAGATAATTTTATTGAAGGAAATTTTCTTTTAGATCTTTTGTTTCGGGCCAAAACACTAAGGTAGAATTCTTTCAGACATTTTTTCTAAGATAGAGACCACAAAGACTTGAATTATTTTGGACATTTTTTCCACAATAATTAGTTAAGGCAAAGGCAAAGGTATACTTATTTATTTTGGGTAATTATCCTACAATAATCCCACCTAGACATTTTGTTTGATGTAAAAGAGCCATAAGAAATTTCCTTTAGATAAAGTGGATAAGACACAAAGCCTGAAAGAAATATCCCAAGGAAAAATGTCTGAAACCAAAGAGTCTTCTTCAAAAGATGAAGTCATTTTTTTTAGAAAAATTATCTGATACAAAATGACCAATATAAATAGTCCCATGCAAAGGTCTCGAATAAGTAAATTCTTTCTAGGAAATTATTCCAAAATAGTTTCCCTAAATACATAATTACATCAACCAATTTGTTTTGACAAAGTTGATCTAGTAGGGTGGTGACAGGTGTGTGAACATCAAAATCCAAAAAGTAGCCATTTGGATTTGAAAATCCAAGGATATTTATGCAAATGTCAATTTTGGGCCTCAGGGAATAGTCATTTACATTTAAATATCATCAAAGGGGGTCTCCAATTGAGCGTAGGCTTGACAAGTGTCCAAATCTTGGGTGCTTGGATCAAATCTAATGATGAGTGGGTATAGATAGGATAGTGGGCCCAAATCAGATCAATGACATGCTTTCAATCATAGACTTAGATCAATGACATGCAAACAGGTCAAAGGGTCAACAAATCTTAAGGGTAAATGGGTGCATGACAAGTGTCAAAGATGCATTCAATTAGTAGAAGATTGATGGATCACATTCATTCACTTGGGGTAGATCTGATAGTGTGAGTAAGGGTCAAATAATAAAGGATATGAGCTAGTTCTCAATAACCAATCAGAATAAAGGAGAGTTCAAATGACTTAGATAAAGGTTAAAGGGTCAATTTTTGAATAAGGTAAATAGATATGAATGGGATCTGAACTTAAGAATGATCAATTTTGGGCCAAGAGTAGATATTTCAATATTGGATGGTGCCATTGATAACCTATAGAGGCAAGCACATAGGCTTCAACTATTTTATCACCAAAGCTAGTTCTAAGAAAATAACCTCCCTCCCTACTTTGCCACACATCAATAAACTAGTCATGAATGGTTTTGCATTAGGACAAAATGAAAGTTACTTATTCCCACTATAGTAACCACCATGGGGCATCATAGAGATGATATCGTAATGATGCAATGGACTACAGTGACCTTGATTGACCAGGAAGGGTTTGACTGAGATTTATTCATGGAGGCAGTTTCAACAACTTTTCAAATGGATTTGAGATCATTTATTTTCCTTTTTTGAGTACCAAAACTCCCTCTCTCTTGCTTAATTATATATATATATATATATATATATATATAGCCTTCGAGCTATTATTTTTTACTCCTTAGGTTGGTATGACTAGACTCTACCAGAATTGTATTTGACACCTTTTGGAGTAGTGAATAGAGTGTTTTGTAGTCATTTGCTAATTTGTATCTAGTTTTCTATGTTTGTTTAATATGAAAGTGTGAATGTTATCTTCCTATTACAGGTCCAAACTCAACCTAAGTGCTAAAATATTTCTTTTTAGGTCATATAGTGTGTCTAAACATTAATCTCTCAAAGATATAGTGGATAGTCAAATTTAAGTGTCTTTAACCAGACCTTATTTCCATTGCTCCCTAATCTGAGTGTATCAAATAGACCTCTATATGAAATACTATTGAATTGAAACTATAGTAAGCATTGCGTGAGCTTCTTTCATAGTTCATTAGTGTGTTAAGGATTCCAAGTTTAAGGGTGGATCTGATAAATTCTTAGTGCATCACAGTATGTTAGAATATGTTTTACTTTATGGAAATCTCTTAAATTTTTTCATCCCAAATAGTTTTTTAGGTTTTAAAAGCAAAGGTCTAAATTATAAAATTTTAGGAGCTAGCCTCATAAAAAATCCTAGAGGTTTGGTCTAGATATAGACAACCCACAACCTTAGACCATTCCCATATTAGTCGAGGTATGGGTCAGAATTGAACAAACCTAACCCCTATTTAGGGTGTTATCTAGATAGTTAACAATTTTGGAATGCCTGATGGGACCACCTATTAAGTATAATATAAAAATTTAGAGTTTCATTTCTAGATTTGCATAATTTTCATAACCCCAGAGTTATCACAAGATTTTCTGCAAAAGGGAAGGAGACAAATTTCTCTGAGCTACCTTTCCATTCAAAAAAGAAGAAGAAAGCCTCTTAGTTAAATACTACACCTACCCCTCTTGTTCCCTTGATTTATACCTAAAATCCTCATGTTCAAGCTAGTATTATTCAGTCAAATGTTGTTATAAACCCCATACCTCAAATGGTCATCGCTATAAGGCAAGCCTTGGTGCCATTCAATGGAGAAATTCCCTTGAATCTTACTCAATGAGATAATATTATAGTCTTGGATTTAAAGGATATTACCTATTATATAGGATAAAATCTAGATACTCCTATAGACCATATTGTAGATATTGCTAACCTTTGTTCAATGCACCATGTAACCTAAGAAAATGTAGAAATGAAAATTCCTACGATGATCAAGCCTATGCGCAACTATGTTTTTATGTACTATTTAAAATCTCTCAACTCAAATTTAGCTATAATGATTCAATCCATGGGAGGCAATACCCTACCTAGAGATTTTGAAGTAACAATTAGTGCTAAAAATTGCCTTATACAGGCAAACAAGTTGGCTCCAAGGCCACCAATGCCTCTCTTCTCATAGATACATCTTTCTACCCCAACTATTTCTCCAGTTCCCAAATCAACAAAGTTTTATCAAATAAAAGGTGATTAAACTAATAGATTGGGGAAGATAGAGAGTCTTCTCAAAGCCTAGAACAAGAAGTTGGTTGCAATGGAGAGGAAACAAGCTCCACCATATAGGCCATACCAAAATAATAATCAAAATTTCTTGTACAATAGGCTACCCTATCAACATAATCAACACGGATAGGGGAAAAATCCTCAGTCAAGGAAATAAAATCCCCATGCTTTAAGTAATTCTAGAGTCGTTGTGCCAACTCAAAACAACTATGCTCAAGAAGGTCCATGGTAGTCAGAGGGATAGTCTAATGAGATGGTGATGGCCACTACCAGAGACATGTATCAAAACCCTTGTTGGCATCATGTTCCTTCATTTTAGAGTCATGACATGATGCCTCCTCCATCACAAGCCACCCAAACAAGTCAAGACAACATGCCTACCATGTCATGATTAGAAGATCAAAGCTAATAGTAAGGAAACATGGGTAAAACACAAATTGATATCACATGTGTGAATTTTAAATAAGGGGAATATGTGTTTGAGCATGTAGCATCTAATATGGGATAAACTTCACAAAGGACAAATGAGCCAATTGTAGCTCAGATAAGGGCTAAGAAGAGGATGCTAAAGGACAACTTGGGGTAATGTAGGGTTTTTGCATCATCTACACAAACTAGTCAACAACCTACTTCTTTAGATGAAGCTACTAAGGCTCCTATAAATCAACAAGTTCCCCAACCCCAAGGACACCATCAAAGGTCCCCATTTATTTCTCATGTTACTCAAACACCAAGTGATGCTTCCACTTCCAAGGTGTAGTCCAAAGGTGCTAGTCTTCCATTTAATATTGTGGATCATTTGAAGAAGGCTAATGTAACTATGTCCATGTATGAGGCTCTATTTATCTCGAGGAAAAGGAGATTCTCCAAATAGAGCTCTCCAAACTATCTCATGTGGAAAGGGTGGATGATAAAGTGAACATTGTTTTCATCAATAATAGTCAGCCTAACCAATCCCCTAGCCAAGTTCCTAATTAAGTTCCAAGCAAAAGTCAATCTTAAAATGTTGTTCATCCTTCTATGTTTTTTAAGCCTCCCCCAATTTATTTGTCAGTTATCATAGGGGATCATTTAGTACATAATTGCATGATAGATTTAAGTGTCTCAACCTTAATGATGCCTAAAATTATATAAGACAAGTTTGGGCTCAAATATGAGCCTAACAAAAAGGGTGTACTCCAATTGGATGGCTCTCCTACTAAGATAGTAGGCATATTGAAAGATCTGTAGATTACATTAGCTTCCTATCCATATTTTGTCATTAATCAAGATGTAATGACAGTAGACCTACCTCCATATTTTTCCCTATGATTATCTAGGGACTTTACCACTAATATTGGGGGATATTTGTCATCTGATTGGTCATACATGGTTTTTAGAACTAGATATGGAACCAAAGTCACCATAAGGTATGAACCTATCACTAGGTTCCACCTAGAACCCTACATGCCCAATCTTGAAAATACTAATTATGCCATATTTGAAGAGGTTGAAGAGGTTATTGAATGAGAACCCCATAGTCATCTTGAAGGCATCTCAGATATGTACTTGGATGAGTGGGTAACTGATAACCATGGATTTGATCCATATAGCAGTATTGAAGAGACAAACTTAGGAGTGCACTATATACATGAGGAAGGTGTTGCAATACCTTGCTTGACTAACACTACTCAAGAAGAGGATGGTATATGTACTTTATTCTTTGATGGGTCAAAGTCAAAGAATGGAAGTGTAGTGGGAGCCATGTTTATTTCACCTTTAGGTCAAAAGTATCATTATATTGTAAGACTCTAATTCAGTTTTACTTTAAATACAGCTAAATATGAAGTTCTTTTACATGGTTTACAAGAAGAAAGAAAGAGAGGTATCTAGATCCTCAAAGTCAAGGGTGATAGTGAAATTATAATAAAATAGGTGAGAGGCCTAAGCATATTCAAGAGTCACCGTTTAAAAGCATATAAGCATTGAGTGTGGGACCTTATGAAGTATTTCTTAGCATTTGATATCTAGTCTGTACTGAGAGAAGCAAACCAACATGTAGATAGGCTTGAAGCCATTGGTGACCAATATGAGATAGAATAAGGAGTTAAATGTAGCCAAATCCAACATAAGGTCAAGATTATATGTAGACCAATTTTACCTAGAAATGAGGTGAGTTAGCAAGTATTTGAGAATGATGATCAAATAATATGTTTTCTAATGCAAGAGATAGAATTCTACCAAAGGAACCATGGTAAGTTCCAGAATTAATATGATGATCAAATAGTACAATTGAGATCTAATAAGCTTCCCAAAGGGCTTGTGACATTAGAAAACATCTTCAATCAAGATGACCAAGTAAGAAAAGGGAAATCATGCATCTGCATCTCAACTAAAGAGGAACACTATGAAAAGATAGAGATCTTTAAGGGCAAGTTGTTGAAGCTAGGAAAGGTCAATATAATAGAGGAAAGAGATATATTTGTTACTTTTTGCCAAGAATTTTTTGATATATTTACTTGAGAGTAGAAAGACTTGAAAGGGTTTGACCCCAAACTTGCACAACACACCATTGAATTAAAAATAAATGCCAAGATAGTTAGGCAAAAATAGAGGCCTATCAACCCAAGAGTGGAGGATCTCATGAGAAGAGAACTCTATAAGTTGATTAAATCAAGGATAGTATTTCCAATTAAGAATTCCTCTTGGGTGGAAAACCTCATGCTAGTGAGGAAAAATAATGGAGAGATTTGGTTATGTGTTGACTTTAGGGACCTCAATAAGGTGTCCCTAAAGGATCATTACCCACTACCCTCTATGGATCAAATTCAGCAAAAGGTGGTAGGTTCTCAAAGGTTCTCAATTCTTGATGGTTATATTGGCTATAATTAGCTCATGGTGAAAGAGGAGGATAGGCATAAAAGTGCCTTCACTACAAAATGGGGCATTGATGCATATTATAAAATGAATTTTGGACTCTCCAATGCTAGATCCACCTTCCAAAGAGCAATGGATGTTTCTTTTCATGGCCTTTTGAATGATATGGTTTTAGTTTACCTGGATGACATAATAATTTTTTCAAATAATTTTGGTGAACATATAACACATTTGAGATATGTTTTTGATAGATGTAGACAATTTAGAGTTTATTTGAATCCAAAGAAATACATTTTTTCAGTCCATGAAGGAAAACTCCTAGGACATGTGGTGTTTGAAGCTAGTATTTACATTGATCTAGAGAGGATAGAAGCAATCCTTGATCTATCACTACCCAAACATACTAAAGGGTTATAGAGATTTTTGGGCAAGATCAACTTCATGAAGAGGTTCAATCCAGGCTTTACATAGATGGTCAAGCCTCTCACTCATATGCTGAGAAAAGGCAAAGATTTCACATGGACAAGAGAAGGTAAGAGGATATTTGAGGCCATCAAGGAGGCCATATCTCATGCCCCCACACTTTTAAACCTAGATTTTAATAAAGAGTTCTATTTGTATGCCTTTTCCACATTAGATGCAATTTCAACCATGTTTATGCAAAAGAATGATCAAGGTCTGGAATAACCCATTACTTTATTCAGCCAAACTTTGGAAGGTTATGAAGAAAGATATAGCTTTGCTGAAAAACCTGTGCTTTCTATTACAAGAAGTTTGAAGAAATTTAGGCATATAGTTTCAAATAGTAATATCATACTAATGGTAGCTAATCCAAATGTGAATGATTTTATCATCAATAGAGATTTGAATGAAAAGAGAATTGTATGTGTCACTAAATATATGGAGTATGACATTGAGGTCAAGATTGCAAATCTAGTTCAAGGAAAAGGATTATGTGAACATATTGTTAAAGATGAGAGAGAAGACAAAGAGACAATCTTGGTAATCTAAGACACTCAATAGGAAGATGAAGATAATCTTCCATCCAGTTGGACACAAGATTTTGCTAGATTTATCCAAACAAGAGAGTGTCCAATGGGTTTCAGTGCATCACAAAGAAGGCATTTTAGGTTGCAATCAGTGCCATACATTTTGATTGATGGAGTATTTTTCAAAAAGGACATTTTAGGTATGCTCTTAAGATGTGTTGAAACTAACCAATTTGATAAGCTTCTCAATCAATTTCATGATAGTTCTCAAGGAGGCCATTTTACAGCTAGGACCACATCTACAAAAATCATCAGAGCTGGATACGTTTAACCCAATTTATTTAAAGATGCACATACATGGGTAAGGAAATTTTCAAAATGAGCCATGTTTATGGGGAAACAAAAACTAGTTGTTATGCCACTGAAGCTTATTCAAGTTGAACAACCTTTTATGCAATGGGGTTTATACTTCATTGGTATGATTAATCCTCCATCTAGTGTCAACCATAAGTGGGTCTTAAAATCCATATAATACTTCACCATATGGATGGAAGAAGTTCCCTTGAAGGAAATAAATGATAACTTTGTACTTGAGTTCTATGAGAGACTAGTCACCCAATTTGGGGAATCTTCCACCATAATATCAAACAATGCTTTGGCATTTAGTAGTATAATGGTATGTGAGTGGGATATTGAGTAGGGTATCTATCTAATGTCTTAATTTAATTATTATCCATAGGGTAATAGACTAGTTGAGTCCACTAATAAGAATCTGATTTAGATCATTAAGAGAATAATGAAAGATAATCAAAGATCTTGACACACAAAGTTGAAGACTATCTTATGGGCTAATAGGATCACCCCTAAGAAGGCCATTGGTAACTCACCTTATCTCTTAGTCTATGGAAGAGAATCAAGGTTTCCAATTTCATTTGAGATTTTAGATTTGGAGCTTGCACACCAACTAGAGCTTTTATAAAGTGATGTAATGAAAGTCAAAATGAATAAACTGAGAGAATTAGAGGAAATAATGGATGATGCCATGCATACCATGTCATATAACTAGTAGGAATTCAAGATGAATTTTGATAAAATATCTTCATTGAAGACATTCCATCAAGGTGACTTAGTCCTCAAATAGGATGAGGACCATGGAAAACCAGGAAAACACTCTAGGTTTGATAGCCTTTGGAGTGGACCCTATGTCATCACAAGTTGTAAAAAGAGAAATGACTTTGAGATTAATAGATTGAATGGAGAGAGCCTTCCCATACCTATCAATGGGGGGTATCGCAAGTTCTGATATTAGTCTCATATCTTGCCCTTTGTACATTAGTTGATAGGTATGTTCTTTTCCTCCAAGTGCTTTTGTACATTGATATTTTTATTTGTTATGTTTGGAGTTTAGGTTGTTACTTTATCTTTTGTTACCTTGTTGTTTTTTTCCTCCCCATTACTCCAAAAAGTGTTTGCATAAGTTAAGCAAAGTCTATTTGTAAGTAGTTTTTCATTTAAATAAGCTTGATTAAGGTCTGGGTTCCATGACCATCTGGCTAGTCAAGCCAACTGAGTTACTAGAATTATTGGCCATTTTGGCCAACCATACCAAGATTATACCTAGTTTAAATAGATGAGCAGGGTCCCAATTTATGAATAAATCAGATGGCTTAGAAGCAGTCTCAACATTTTAAGTGGAAGGATCCAAGAAAGTTTTCATGGTGCTGAATAATTATAAGAATAGGTCTAGATGAGGACTAAGTTTACACCTTTTCAACTTTTGGCTAAGTGTAGCATTCAGAATTCCTTCAGAGGAAGTGTTCCACACAAAGCCCACAATAAATGTATAAGGCTTAATTATTAGGGAGTTTTATCCCACTTTATGTGTCTAAGTGTTGGATTTCTTTTGGGGGTTTTATTTTGGGGTTTTTATTTGAGTATCAGGAATTATTTTTGACATTTTATCCAAAAAAATATATTTGAAGGGTCATTTATTTGAAGAGGGTCCTTTTCAAAAGTTTTGAAGGGCACTTTTGAAATAAAGTGTCCAAAACACTTTTTTGAAGGGACATTCTTTGAGAAAGTGAACCTTTGCAAAAAGCCTAAATAATATCTTCTTCAAGAAAAGTGTCCCAAACAATTTCCCCAAAGGGTCTTTTATTGAGAAAGTGTCCCAAACACTTTTTTGAAGGGTAATTTTCTCAAGAAAAATGGTCCACTTCGAGGTTCCCAAAGGGTCTTTTTCTTTCAAAAAAGTGACCAATGCATAAGTTCCAAAGGGCACTTTTCAAGGGACGAAGTGATATTTCAAAAGGGCTACAGGGCCATTATAAAGATATAATTCCTTTGAGAAAATTATCTAGGATAATTTTACCAAAGGCAGTTTTATTTTAGAGATTTTGTTTCAAGGCAAAAGACTAAGGCAGAATTCTTTCAAACATTTTGTCTAAGACAAAGACCATGAAGACTTGAATTCTTATGGACATTTTATTTGCAAGAATTGTTTAAGGCAAATGCAAAAGCAAACTTATTTATTTTAGGCAATTGTCCCATGATAATTCTACCTGGATATTTTTTTATGCAAAAGAGTTGTAATCAATTTACTTTAGAGAAAGTGGTTGAGACACAAATCCATAAAGCCCAAGGAAAAATGTTTGAAACCAAAAGATCCTCTTCAAAAGATGAATTCATTTCTTTTGGACAAATTATCCAATATAAAAGGTCCAAGAGAAATAGTCCCATGTAAAGGTCTTGAATAAGCAAAATATTTTAGGTAAATTAATTTGTAATAATTGCCTTGAATACATAATTACATCAACCAATTTGTTTCGATAAAGTTGATCCAGCAGGGTGGTGGTAAGTGCGTGAACATCAAAATCTGAACTCAAAAAGTAGTTGTTTAGATTTAAAAATCCAAGGATATTTATGCAAACATCAAGTTTGGGCCTTAGGAAATAGCTATTTGCATTCAAATATCATCAAAAGGGGTCCCTAACTGAGCATAGGCTTGATAAGTGTCCAAATCTTGGGTGGCTAGATCAAATATAATGGTGAGTGGGTAGAGACAGGATAGTGGGCCCAGATCATATCAATGACACATTTAATCATAAATTCATATCAATGACATATAAGCAGGTCAAAGGGTCAACACATCTAAAGGGTGAATGAGTGCATGACAAGTGTCAAAGACATGTTCAACTAATAGAATATAGATGGATCATTTTTATTCACCTCGAGTAGATTTGACAATGTGAGTAAGGGTCAAAGAATCAGGGATCTAAGCTAGTTCTTGATGACCAATCAAAATATGGAGAGCCCAAATGACTTAGATGAAGGTTAAAAGGTTGATTTTTGACCAAGGTAAATAGATATGAATGGGATTTGAGCTTGAGTACGATCAATTTTGGGCCAGGAGTGAATATTTTAGGATCAAATAGTGCCATTGAAAACCTACAAAGGCAGACATGTAGGCTTCAACTACTTTGTCACCAAATCTAGCTGCATGAAAATGACCTCCCTCCTCACTTTGACATGCATCAAAAACTAATCATGAGTAGTTTCACATCAGGATAAAATAAAAGTGACTTGGTCCCACTGTAGTAGCCACCATAGAGCATCATAGAGAAGATATTGTAATTATGCAATAGATTAGAGTGACCTGGATCAGTCAAAAAGGGTTTGAGTGAGATTGATTCATGTAGGTATTTGTTTTATATGGAGGTAATTATTTTGTATTTATTTCCTTTTTTGAGTGCCAAAACTCCCTCTCTCTTACTTCCTTTCTACTATAAATATAGCCTTTGAGATATTATTGTGTATTTGATCGAGAAGATATTTTTAGATGTTCCCTAGTTTTCTTTAAACATGTTCTATTGTGTAGATATCATCAAGAGCTTGTCGATAACTTTTGGAATGCAAAAAATAGAAATTATATGCTTCAATTATCATTGGTTAAAGTTTGGTCAACAACTAGTCAAATCTGGTCAAACTAGAAAACTTGATGGTCTTGAAATATTTCTAAATCAGTTCCATGGCGTAGAACTCATCACAAGCTTTTCAATGCATTTTGAATGGACTAATTTTGAATTCATATGCAAAAGTTATGGCTAGTCAAAGTTGTGGTCGAACCCTGTAAAAGTGATGACGTGGAAACATAGACCAATTAAATGTTGGCACATGGACAAATTACCATGGGATATGTGGACAAATTTTTAATGTAATACATGGGCATTAAATCATGGATTATTTGATGTTATTTTTAATGTAATGTTTTATTAAAATATGTAAAGGCCTTATATTGTAATCCCACGATAAATGGGATAATTGTTAATCCCATTAAAATGGGTCTTGGGATAATTATGAATTTTAGTTAAATCCCATTAAAATAGGTCTTGGGCTAATTATGAATATTATAAAATTGGGAAAGTATAATCATCTAATCCCACCTTTTGTGGACCTGTAAACTTATAAAAAGGGTCTAGAGAGGTCATTTGAAATCATAATCAATGTGTGAAGATCAATACACAAGACTTCAGAATAATCAAGCAAAAGCTAGAGCCAAGAGCGAGTGTCAGATCCAAGATCTAGATTGAAGATCTAGAGATAGAGCCCATATCCCAAAGCTCAGAGCTAGAGTTGAGATCTAGAGCTAAGCGCTGAGAGCTAGAGTTGAGAGATGAGATCTGAGAGCCAAAGCCAAAGCTGAGAGTTGAGAGCTAGAGCCAAGAGATAGAGCTAAGAGCCAGAGCCAAAGACATAACCAAAACTAGAGCCATAGCTAGAAAACATCAAAACATTCATTTCTATATCGAGAATCCCTCTTGGGGTTAACTGATGTACAAAGTGATTTTGCATCAATAATTGATCAATTTTTCCTTTGACCATATCCCAAAGATGTAGCCCAAATTGGGTGAACTCTGTTATCAACTTTGGAGTTTTGTTGTCTCTGTTTTTGCCCATAAATTTTTATATTGCTTTTCATTTCAATTATGTTTCTTATTTTAATGGATTTATAATAAATTTGATGGTAATTATTGATATTTAAAGAATATCTATTTTTAAACAATTTTTAATAAAAGAGGGTCACTTACTATTTACAAATCAAGTTTGGTATCAGAGTGGTTGAATTTAATGGCTTAATTTTGGTTTCTATTTGATATCAGTTTGGTTTTGATTTAGTATTGCAGATATTTGGGCTTGTTAATCTTCCATTTACAGTGTGTGTTATTTTGGAAGTATAGGTTGTTTGCAGATAGCTATGGGTAAAGCCTTGAAAAGAGAGAGGCTAGAAGAGCTTGAAAGCATCAATAGATAAATCCAGGACAAGAATGCTTTCCTAAGATGTAATCTCAACTCCCTTGAAGAACAAATTGCACACTTGAAATTAGAGCTAAAAACTAAATATGAGCTCTTGATCAGATTACAATGTGGTGAACAGAAGAAGTATTTGCCTTCCATGTCAGATGCAGAAAAAAATGACAAATAAATGTAATGTAATTTCATCACCATGTTGTTCTTCCACCCATTCAAATTCAGATTCAGATAATGCTTTTGAAAAAACCCTAAAGGCATTAGATCTAAATTATTAATTAAAATGGGATTTGATAGAAGTGGCCTTGGTAAAAATGGCTAACGTATTTCTAACACAATATAGGTAGAGAATCATCCTTGTTTTTTAGGTTTGGGTTAATTTAGTGTAGGAATGGAAATTGGAGAGTACTTCAAGAACACTAAAGGGAGACAAGCTTCCAACAGCCAAGTGATTACCCTACTAGTACTACATGAAGATTCTTTGTTAGGAAATTGTTGATTCATCATCACAGGATGAAAGATGTAATAAATTTTAGAGAAGAGGTAATGAGATTTCACCTCCTCATTCTTACAAAAATAATAAACATAAACATGAGGGAAAATGTAAAATTTTTGATGCACTCTTTCAGTATAAATAATATGGTTTTGATATATATAAAATGATGTACGCTTTTCCATGTACTTTTTATGAATTAAGTAATCATCTAGTTGCCTATTGTTGGAAGACAAAATCTTTCTTACAGAAGTGGTTTCCTAATGAACTTAGTGATAAAGACCAATCCCATCATTCAAAGGTGAGAAATGACAAATGTGATTCCTCATCCAAGAAGGCCAAGAGGAGCTTTTGTGCTCATTGTCATGTGAATGGGCATCGGGTTGAGCAGTGATCGAGACTTCATCCATCTCAAAATAATAAGATGAAGATGGAATATAGACCTGTTGCAAAGGTAAATGAACTTCTTAATTCACCAATAGTTACTAAGTCAACCCTAGATCATGTATTAATTGAAAAGGAAAACCCATTAAAATGGGTTGGTAAATAATTATTTAATTATATGTTACAAAAATTACAATTAGAAGTTCCTAAAAATGGTAACAAGTTCCTTAGTTTTATGTTTGCATAGATGGAATTGAAGATTAGCATGCAAAATTTTCAAAGCATCTTTGGGATTTACGATGACTGATGAAAGGAAAATTAGCCAATGTTTCAGCTTTGAATATTTTTGTAATAAAAAAATGAGGAGAATCTTACGACAGGTTTGTCATGCTTGGTTTTTCTCACATTTTAATTAACTCCATTGTGAAGTTGACAACAATATACGTAGGTTGTTTGGGACATGTTCAATATACCTATTTGATACTTATAATTGAAGTAGTTATAATGAAATTGCATATGATGATAGAATGTGTAGATGCAGTTCAAGACCCATACATGGGAAAAATTTTGTCTACAATTGTACCATGTGATATTTTATAGTTACATGCAGTTCATTGTTTTGGGAATGAAACCAATGACACAAAAAAATTATGCTATCCCCATGCTATACAGGATAGCTTTTTCATTGGTAGATCACTGAATCAATTGGACACTTGTCTCTTTGACATTAAGATGTTTTTTTCAAATTGATCATTTTATGTGATGCTATGCTTATAGTCAATTGATGTTTTTCCATAGGAAAGGAATGGCATAGCTTTCCCATATCAGAATATCAGTTTCAGAGACCACAGAGTCCATTGTAGAGATCTCTATGAGGCATTATAAAGAACCAAATCCAGTATCAAGAAAATAAATGTTTCAGATTTTTGTGGAACAAAAGCCTTCTCAGTAGGGAGGTGTGATCCAGAGGATATTTTTAGATGTTCCCTAATTTTCTTTAAATGTGGTCCATTGTGTAGAGATCATCAGGAGCTTTTTGATAGTTATTAGAATGTAAAAAATGGACATTGTATGCTCCAATTATCATTGATCAAAGTTTGGTTAATAAGCAATCAAATCTGGTCTAACTAAAAATATTAATGCTATTAAAATATTTATAAATTAGTTCCATGACGTAGAACTCATCTTTAGCTTTCCAACACATTTTGAATGGACCAATTCTGAGTTTGTAAGTGAAAGTTATGGCCAATCAAAGCTATGATCAAACCTAGTAAAAGTGATGACATGGCAACATGGACCAATTAAATGCTAGCATGTGGAAAAATTACCATGGGACATGTGGATAAAATTTCAAGGTAAGACATGGGCATTAAATAATGGATTATTCGATGTTATTTTTAATGTAATGTTTTATTAAAACATGTAAAGGCCTTATATTGTAATTCCACGATAAATGGGATAATTGTTAATCCCATTAAAATAGGTCTTGGGATAATTATGAATTTTATTTAAATCCCATTAAAATAGGTCTTGAGATAATTATGAATATTATTAAAATTGGGAAAGGATAATCATCCAATCCCACCTTTTATGGACCCATAAACCTATATAAAGGGTCTGGAGGGTTCATTTGAAATCACAATCAAAGTGTAAAGTACAATACACAAGACTTGAGAATAATCAAGCAAAAGCCAGAGCCAAGAGTGAGTGCCAAAACCAAGAGCTAGAGCCAGAGTCGAGAGTCAGAGCTGAGAGCTCAGAGTTGAGAGCCAGAGCTGAGAGCTAGAACCAAGAGCTGAGCTGGTTGTTAGATCCAGAGCTAGAGGACATCAAAACATTCATTTGCAAATAGAGAATCCCTATTGGGGATAACTAATGTATAAAGTGATTTTTCATCAATAATCAATCGGTTTCACTTTTGAGCAGGACCTAGAGATGTAGCCCAAATCAGATGAACTCTATTATCAATTTTGGTTTGTATATTATCTCTGTGACCTATGCATTTTGCTTATTATCAAATTTTAGTGTTGATTTTAATTATTATTCCAATTTCAAGTTAATTAATAGGAAATTGAGAATTTATAAAGCATCCATAAAAATAGAGTGATTAGTCATATTTTAGACACTGCCTATTTACAAATCACTAGCCAAAGTCAAGAGTCAGAACCAAGAGCCAAGGCCAGATCCTAGAGATAGAGCCCAGATCCAGAGCCTAAGGCCAAATTTTAGAGCTGAGAATTAGAATCAAGAGTCAGAGTTGAGACCCAGAGTCAAGAGCCAGAGCTGAGAGCTAGATCTAAGAGCTAGAGCTAGAGCCAGAGCTAGAGGACACCAAAACATTAATTTGTAGATTGAGAATCCCTATTGGGGATAATTGATGTATAAAGTGATTTTGCATTAATAATCAATTGGTTTTGCCTTTTAGTAGGACCCAGAGATGTAGCCCAAATCGTGTGAACTCTATTATCAATTTTGGATTCCATATTATCTCTATGACTCATGCTTGTTGCTTATTATTAGTTTTTAGTGTTGATTTTAATTATTATTCTGATTTCAAGTTAATTAATAGGAAATTGAGAATTTATAAAGCATCCATAAAAATAGAGAAATTAGTCATATTTTGGACATTGCCTATTTACAGATTAGTATCCCTCAAGCTGGTACGACTAGACTCTACTAGAATTGTATTTGACACCTCTTAGAGTAATGAATAGAGTATTTTACAATCATTTGCTAATTTGTATCTAGTGTTATATGTTTGTTTAATATGAAAATGTGAATATTATCTTCCTATTACATGTTCAAACTCAACCTAAGTGCTAGAATCTTTCTTTGCAAGTCATAAAGTGCATCTCAGCATTAATCTCTCGCATATATAGTGGACAACAAAATTTAAGTGTCTTTAACTAGACCTTATTTTCATTGCTCCATAATATGAGTGTATCAAATAGACCTCTATACAAAATACCATTGTATATAAACTATAGTAAGCATTGCATTAGCTTATTTCATAGTTCATTAGTGTGTTAAAGAGTCCAAGCTTAAGAGTGGATCTGATAAATTCTTGGTGCATCACCCTATGTTATAATAGGTTTTACTTTGTGCAAATATCTTAACTCTTTTCATCCCAACCATTTTTTTAGGTCTTAAAAACAAAGGTCCAAATTATAAAATATGAAGAGCTAGCCTCATAAAAAATTCTAGAGGTTTGGTCTAGATATAGGCAACCTACAACCTTAGACCATTCTCATGTTAGTCTAGGTATGGGCTAGACTTGAATGAACCTGACCCCTATTTAAGGTACTATCTAGATAGATAACAATAATACAAACCCTTGCATCCTAAAAAAGCATATTAATAGTATGAACAAACTTTGGGCCAAATACGCGCACCTAAAGCATAACCAAAGTGAATGGATTTTCAATGTGATCATAATCCTTTTCAAATTTAAACTTAATAAACAAGGCCTTTTGATTAGAAATCATAGCCCATTCCATACCTTCCCAGAAAATGATGACATTGTCCAGGATGAACTTGTTTTGTATGACATTATACAATACTGTATGGCTTTGGGTGAGGCTTCATGGATAGATTTAAGCTTTTCACAACATTAGTAGAGATTAAATTCTTTTGACTTACAGTATCAAGAATGAAATGCAGAGGCTTACCTTTCACCCATAACTTAGAGTGAAATAACCTTTCCTTGTCATCTAGCCTCTCCTCATGGTCTATGATGAAGCAACAATGGCTTCGGGCTTAGCATCTATAATTTTTTCTTCAACCTCTTCAACTATAGGGTATGTATGAGGTAGAGCAGTAGATGTTGAGGATTGTGATTCAGAAAGTAGGGACTTGATGGCTTGACATTATTCTTTGGAGTGAGTTCTAGATTTGTGATAATCACACCACTTCCTAGTATTTCTTTCCTTTTACTTCCAATTTTGTCCTCATGTTTGACCTTCTTTATCACTTTTCCATTTTGAAGGCTAACTCTTCGTATTCATTCTTCTATGCTTCTACTCAATCTTCATTGTGAACTTGTACACCTCACCAATGGTTTCCAAATTGAAGAGTTCCATTTATCTCCATATGTACCATTGTAGTTTGCCATGATATTTGAGAACCTTGTGTTTCTCACTTTCTTGGATGCCCAATCTCGCAGATAGAGAATGAAAAATGTCAGTGTAATCTTGAACAGACTGTTCCTTACCTTGGTGAAGTTGTTGCCACTCTACATACAAACTAGCATATGCTCCAATGGGGTATTATTCTTCCTTTATAGCTTCTATGAAATCATCCCAGGTAGTTTTTGTCTCAATGCCAATATCATCTACATTGAATCTCTTTTTGTACACTTCCCACCAATTTTTGGCAAGCAATGATGCTTTCAAAAGAGTAAAAGTGATCTTCTCTTTATCGGTGAATTTATTTATAGAAAAATAAGATGACAATTGATCCAACCAATTTTCTACTACATCAGCATTGATTTTTCCTTTAAATGTAGGGATATCAAAATTCACTTGAACCTTGAAGGGTGTTGGGGTACTGAAAGGATGTCGGGGTGCAGATGAGGAGCCAAAATTTCCCATCAAGATTTGTTGGAGAATTTTAGCACATTGTTTTAGCATCTACGCTTGATACTATTGGAGGGATTCATTCACCATTTCCTTGAAAGGATCAAATGTCTTAGTGTTGTTTGCCATTTAAAGTCATTTGGAGAGAATAAGTGGATAGTCTGTTGGTTCTATTTTCCACCCAAGCTTCATGTAATCTGACCTCATCCTTGGGATCATACACTTTAAAGACAAAACGTTTTGATAACACTGATGCAAAACTCAAAAATATTTGGTTGAAATCTAATTCAAGAAACAAGAACAAGACAATTCAAATAATGCTATCTTTGAGAAGAGATGTTTTATTGATCAAATTTACAGACCTAAATATATGCTTATCTTTGAGAAGAGATGTCTCCTTTCCATTTCAGGTTACATCTTCATTTATACATGTTTTGAAGGTATGAGGAGGATGTGTAAGGTTACCAATCTCGAGGGAGATTAAGTGGTTCGACTTCCATGATTTACAACAATACAAAATTTGAGGAATTACTATTTTTAAAAACTTACTATTTTTAGACTACACTACTAAAATTGAAATTTGGGGCACTTCCATTGATTTTTTAAGGTCAAACTTAATTGAGAAGAGCTCCATGCCATATCACCACATTCTCCTTATTCTTAGCTTTCCAACGGTTCAAACGGTGAGTCAATTGGAGGTACGGTGTAAAAGTTATGGCTCCCGAAAGTTCCATCATCAATTAGGGTAGACCCATCACCTGAATTATCACCCAGATCATTCCTCCCTCTTTAAGAAGCAATGGTCCCCATTACATCAAGATTTGTCATCAAGTGTGGTAGCTGTACTTCAATTTTATTCCCGATGCAAACTTGGAATGGACTGTGATTTATGGAATTGTGCAGCGCTTGATTGTATACCATTTCTATCTGACCATCAGTCTATGGATGGAAGGCCATGAAATTCTTCAGCTTGGTATTTATTTGCTTCTATTGTTGTGTTATTTATGTATTCAAGGCTGCAACATTGGCCCTTTTGGATTCTTGTGGCTTGACCACCATGAGAATAAATTTCTTGGTACTAATTAGAGAGATAGATGTAGAAGGTGGTACCTCTAGTACCCTGTAGCATCATGTTCTAAGAGTGGAAGTGATCCTTTGAGTTATTGATTCATAGATGCCATATCGATCATACATGAATGGCTGACCAAATAATACATCACAAACATCTAGATTGACCACATCATATAAGACCTCATCTTGGAAAGGTTTTATTGCATATGAGAGAAGACATTGGTGGGTGACACGGAGGTTTCTCCCTTGACTCAACCATCCAATATTGTATGGCTTTGGGTGAGGCTTCATGGACAAATTTAGACCTTTCACAACATTAGCAGAGAATAAATTCTTTTGACTTCCACTATCAAGAATGAAATGCAAAGGCTTACCTTTCACCCATAACTTAGAGTAAAACAACCTTTCCTTGTTATCTAGCCTCTCCTCATGGGTCTGTGATGAAGCAACAATGGCTTAGAGCTAAGCATCTATAATTTCTTCTTCAACCTCTTCAATTGCAAGGTCTATATGAGGCAGATCAGTAGATGTTGAGGATTGTGATTCAAAAAGCAGGGACTTGATGGCTTGATATTCTTCTTTGGAGTGAGTTCTAGATTTATGATAATCACACCACTTCCCAGTCTTTCCTTCCTTTTGCTTCCAATTTTGGCCTCGTGTTTGACCTTCTTTGTCACTTTTCCATTTTGAAGGCTGACTCTTTGTATTCATTCTTCCATGCTTCTGCTCAATCTTCATTGCAAACTTGTACTCCTCATTGATGGTTTCCAAATTGAAGAGTTTCATTTCTCCCCGTATGTACCATTGTAGTCTGCCACAATATTTGAGAACCTTATGTTTCTCACTTTCTTGGATACCCAATCTCGTAGATAGAGAACGAAAAATGCCGGTGTAATCTTGAACAGACTATTCCTTACCTTGGTGAAGTTATTGCCACTCTATATACAGATCATCATATGCTCCAATGGGGTAGTATTCTTCCTTTATAACTTCTATGAAATCATCCCAGGTAGGTTCCATCTCAAGGCCAATATCATTTGCACTGAATCTCTTTTTGTACACTTCCCACCAATTTTTGATAGGCAATGATGCTTTCAAAAGAGCAAAAGTGATCTTCTCTTTATCGATGAATTTATTTATATAAAAATAAGATGACAATTGATCCAACCAATTTTCTACTGCATCAACATTGATTTTGCCTTCAAATGTAGGGCTATCAAAATTCACCTAAACCTTGAAGGGTGTTGGGGCATTGAAAGGATTTTGGGGGTACGGATGAGGAGCCAAAATTTCCCATCGAGATTTGTTGGAGAATTTTAGTGAATTGTTTTAGAATCTGTGCTTGGTATTGTTGGAGGGATTCATTCACCATTTCCTTGAAATGATCAGATGTCGCAGTGTTGTCTGCCATTTGAAGTCATTTGGAACGAATAGGTGGATAGTCTATTGGTTTTATTTTCCACCCAAGATTCCTATAATCTGACCTCATCCTCAAGATCATACATGCTAAAGATAAATCACTCGGATACCATTGATCCAAAACTCAAAAAGATTTGGTTGAAAGATAATTCAAGAAACAAGAACAAGACAATTCAAATAATGCTATCTCTGAGAAGAGATGTTTTATTGATCAAATTTACAGACCCAAACATATGCTTATCTCTGAGAAGAGATGTTTCCTTTCCATTTTGGATTACATCTTCATTTATACATGTTTTGAAGGTATGAACAAGACGTGGAAGGTCACCAATATTGAGGGAGATTAAGTGGTTCAACTTCCATGATTTACAACAATACAAAATTCGAGGAATTACTATTTTTAGAAACTTACTATTTTTAGACTGCACTACTAAAATTGAAATTTGGAGCACTTCCATTGGGTTTTTAAGGGTCAAACTTCATCAAGCAGAGCTCCATGCCATCTCACCATGTTCTCCTCATTCTTAGTTTTCTAATGGTTTAAATGGTGAGTCAATTGGAGCTATGGTGCAAAATTTATGGCTCCCAGAAGTTTCGTCATCAGTTGGATTAGACTCGTCACCTAAATTATCACTCGGATCAACAGAGGAGGGAAAAAAATCCTTGGACACCTTATCACCAATTTTGAGCAAGTGCATACAATATCTTAGTTGAGTTCCTCTGAATTTGTGTGCTTCCTCAATTTGGAGTTTGTGTATCCATTATGCCACTTGAGTTTGAAGGTGGACATTTAAAGATGCCTGCTCTAGTTCATATGAGGCACGGATAAACTATGGATTTTAGCATTATGTAAATGCTATAAAAAAATAGTTGCTTTCTTGCTCTAGATCCAAAGAAATGTTAAATTGTGAACAAGAGCCTCAGATCACCACTGAATCCAACTAGTATCTCCTTTTAGTCGAGGAATTAAGATCCAAATTTTAATAATTTGCCCCACCGTTCTTTCATGTTTAAGATGGGAAATATTGAGATAGAATTTCATGGAAGAGGGATTAAATTGAGGAGAAATCCATTCAAATTTAAAGCAAATGAGGTGATGATTTGAGAGAAAAGTATCAAGAATGATAGAAATAAACATGTCATTGATCAGAGTAAAATAAAAAAGATCTTGCTCATCAAGCAGAGCTCTATTGAGATGTTGAAGCACCCTATCATCCCTCTAGCATAAATTAGACTATGTGAACCATAAAGAGTATTAATCCTTCCTTCGATGATGGTTAGGATCAAAAGCCTTTGGTTTGTTATGCATATGAAACCACACTTCCTACTCACCTGCACACCATCACATCAGAGGGCACCCTTCTTTATCTTTAGCTGACTCTACCATATTAAAGTCACCATAGAGGATCTAATGAGCATACAGGAGAGAGTTGGTCAGCGATCTCCACATGTTTTCCTACTCCATAGCATCATTAGAGGTGTATAATGCAACCAACCCAATAATGCAATTTTTTAAATCAAAAAGGGTCCACACCACCCGATGGGTGGGGTCTGATCCCCAAGAAATAATATTCTAAGCAAGTTCTAAAGCCAAAAAAGTGACAGCCCCACCATACCCAACATCATTCTCAGTGGCTTAAAAAATGGCCACAGGACAAATGATCTATGTTGTATTCTGCAACAAGAAGCCATAAATCTTGACCTCTTGCAAACAATGAATTTTCATGTTACTGAAAAACTAGCAACTATTCCTAACTGTATACTTACATAGCGGATCAGTAAGACCTTGAACATTCCAACAATACACAATCATTGAACAAGATCAAGGTGTATGTCACTCTCCTTAGAGAGTCCTTCCAACATAACAAACTTGTTATACATAAGATTGTTGGGCATGTAATCATTCATTCTAAATGATTTTCACTTATATACCATATATTCCTCCTCTTTAGGAAATGGAGATGGGCTGTGAGAATGTCATAATATAGATTTTTGGTCTAAAGTGACTAGGCTCCTATCCTCCTCAGGGGCACTCACCCTAGGAGAGGGTTGTGGCTATGACACTGAAGGTGGCATCTCAACCAGTGGGGTCACTACATGCGGCATACACACAATAGGAGGAGACGTTTTGGTGGATAAGATAGACTTGAAAGTAGAGGTTGATGCAAAATTATTACCAATAGGTCAAAATGATAAAAAAATTTGGCCTGTTGCCACCTTTGGAAGAGTTATTATTTTTTTGGTTGGTGACGGTAGTCCAACCGTCATTATTTCCATTCAAAGCTTTGGCTTTAGATCTACCTTTTTTAGAGGAGCATGGAGTGTGCGAACCATCAAAGGGCACTCTCAGATCATGTGGTCTGAGGACTAGCAATGAATCAAGTGTTGAACAAGCTGATATACAAAACATGCTGAGAAAAATGGTTAGAGCCAATTTTTTTTATCAATATAATCTTTAAAATCATGGGACAAATCAACTTCCACACAAACCCTTTTCTGAGGATGAGCCATATAAAATTTGGTCTACTCATGGAAAATGAAACACCCAATGGATTTTATGATTTGGTCAATAAAACCCCAGAGGGGGAGTGACAAGCTAAAAAAATTAACCTAGATGGGCACTTTCAATTTTGCATGCTCGGAGACTTGAAAGTCCCAAGTCTAGTGGGAAAACATGACCAAAGTGTTGCAGATGAACCAAGGTCCATGGTTAACAATAACTTTGCAGTGTTTTGGGTTAGAAAATTGAAACAAAAGAAAAACCCTTTGTAAGATTTTGGACTCCATCAAGTTTCACACCATGGCCTTGTCAGTGGTTGTGAACCCATTGCTTCATAAGGCTATTCGGGGGGACTCAGCTGACAAAATAAGCAATTAAATTAAAATTCTCAATGAAATGACAAGCTTTGTCAAATTTGGGTACATCCAGAATAACATCAAGAAATGGAGAGTCAGAATCATCAGCATTACCTCGTGAAAGACCTTTAAGATGAATTTCCTCGTCTGCTTTAGGACCATGGTTGTGTTTGTTCGCTCCAGCTTTCTTTGTATATGTGGATGCAAAGATGGAGGTAGTAGTCATTAAATAAAGAGTACCCCCTTACTGTCCAGAAGGCGAATAATCGATCAAAATAATCAATTAATGTATACAAAGCAATATCTTGCCTAGACCCGTGGTGACCAATAGTGTGGCAGAGACCTAAAAACTCATGAATGCATAACTAACATCATAGGGCTTTTTTCTACCATTGAACAAGATCAATACTCATGCACACACCTAGTATTATATTTTTAAATGTAAAAGTTTAAAATTATATAGATATTGGTATCTTTGTTTATATTTTATAATACATATAATAGAATATAATTGTGGACTATTTTTGTCTATATATTACAATACATATAATAAATAATAATTAGTCAAAATTAATTATAATTGTTGATTAAATTTATATTTAAATATGAACATTTCTTTGATTAAATAGTTATTCAACATTAATTACCATTGTTAAGTAAGTGTATGTTTAACTCTCTATATCAAATATCTAAAAAAAATTGTACATTAATATATGACCATCCTCCTTCTAAAAAAACTATAACTCTTTTAATAAATTTAAAATTTTGTTTATAATTTATTTAAAATAATAGTTTCATCTTTTTAATTATTAAATTTCAAAAATATGTGCTAGCTTTAGAGGGATATGTCCAATGACAATTATTCTAAAATATTACTAAGTTATCTGTTGATAAATATTTAATATTTTTTATTATATTAAATTTTAGATATTCCAAAATTAAAAATTACATATATTTATCATATTTAATTTGTACAATATTAAGTAAAATAAATAAATAAAAACTTTACCTCAAATAAGTATTTATAAATTTTCTAATACTTTATATATAATTATCAGAGAAAGTATTTTCGCAATTTATAAAACAAAATAATTATAAATAGAAACTTTACCTCAAATAATTATTTATAAATTTTCCAATACCTTATATACTTGTTCAACCATTTAAAAATTAATTAGGTATCTTTCTTTAAGAGGGAGACTATTTTTCCACAAACTTGCCAACCTTTCTTGTGGGATATCAACAAATTCCTAGAAATATTGTTTAAAAAAAGAAAAACTAAAGGATATATAAGCATTATGTTTATTTATGGCTTGACCAATTTTTCACATGGAAATCTTACTACTAGTTATGCTTCTCCCGCCTTTTAATTCCCGTTTTCCTCTTTTTCTTGCAGTGGGCATGCATTTCGTATGGCTATGACACGTGTTACATATTGTAAAGTCATGCATTTCTCGTTGTGTTTATGACTTGTGTCCTATGCACCAAGATTGTATTAGAACACAGTTGAATTTTGTGGGTCTTTTTTTAATACTTGTGTATGAGGTATTTATTTTAATATTATTTTTGAAATATTTGTATTTTAATAAATATAATATTTTTTTAATTTTTTTGGATTAATATAAGGTGATGTGATTAATTTTTTAAAGGAAATTGTTATATTTTAGATTAATAAAAGAAAAAATATTTTGCATCGTTTAATAAAATTAAAGTAATTTAAAAAATTAAACATTGATTATAGTCTATTTTCTTTAGCATGCAATATATTTTTATCTTCAAAAAGTGAGATGAAATAAATATGTGGGTCCTAGTGGCATGCGAATGTGATTGGTAGTCTATATCGATCTCTTCGTCTGGGTGATGTATTCTCTAGGGATATGGGGCATGTTCTAGTAGACATTTGAATTTCATCTGTACTTTATTCTGAGTCGATGATGGTTGTGGTGGTGACGAGTTCATCCACGTTTTAGTCAATGCAACACCCCTTCTTTCGGTGGGCTTTTCCCGGCTCTGACATATTTGGTAGGTCCGAGAGACTGGTTGCATTGACAACTGGTGGCATGGCATTTTTTATTCAGTTGCACTCTCCCCAACTTTGACATCTCTAACAAGTCTTGGGGGACTTGCCGTAAAGACATAGTATTTTCTAATTTTTGCTTGGGTTTGAAATATTTGTATTTTAATAAATTCAAAATAAAATGGTTTTTTATATTTATGTTGGTCCTAGTGTCATGCAGATGTGGCTCGATAGTTTATATTGTTCTCTTAGAGTGGGTGATGTGTTGTCTACGGACACTGGGCATGTTCTTATAAGCCTTCGAATTTCATCTATACTTTGTTCTGAGTTGGCCAAGGTTTTGGGTGGAAATTGGTTCACCCACATATTAGTCAACATGGTGTGTCTTTGTTGGCTGAGGTTCTCTTGGGCTATGACATATATGATGGGTGCAGGGAACTCATGATGTTGACAAGTGGCAATGTGTTATATCTTCATTTGATGTAGTTATCCTAGGCCCTAACATCTTTGGCAGGGCTGGATGGCTGGCCACACGAACAACTGGCAACATGATGCCTCTTTATTTGGTTGGTTTTCTCTCAATTGTGACATATCTGCCAAGTAGTGGGATTGGGCATAGAGACAACTATTAGCATGGTGCATCTTTGTTCGACTAGGTTATCTCTAGCTCTGACATCTCTGCTAGGTTGGGGGAACTATTCATAC
Organism: Torreya grandis; assembly: GCA_037957365.1. Lineage (NCBI taxonomy): Eukaryota > Viridiplantae > Streptophyta > Pinopsida > Cupressales > Taxaceae > Torreya > Torreya grandis. The sequence goes on from JARHVA010000363.1 coordinate 4,942,748, forward strand.
TGACAACTAGTGACATGGCACCTTTTCATTATGTCAGGATTTACTTGACTTTGTCAAGTTCGAGGGACTAGTCACAATGATAATTGGTGATGTGGTGTCTCTTTATTCATCTGGGCTCTCCCTGACCATGACATCTCTAACATATTTGAGGGACTCATCGTACCAATATATGCCAAAATGGTGCCTCTTCATTTGGATGGGTTCTCTTAGGCCCTGGAATCTCTAGGAGGTCTAAAGGTTGGCAACATTGACAACTACTGACCCTGGTGCCTCTTCATTTTCCTAGTTTTTTCTAGGCCCTGACATCTCTGACAGGTTTGGGGGACTGGTCACACTGACTAGTTACTTGGCACCTCTTCATTTGACTAGGCTTTCCCAAGATTTGACTTCTGTAATAGGTCCTAAGAACTGATTGGATTGATAGCTGGCAACATGGCATTTCTTGATTTGGTTGAGTTTTTTTGGGCCTTGAAATATGTGATAGGTTTAGGGGAGTGGTCAGACTGACAACTAACAATGTGTCTCATGTTCATTCGACTGAGGTCTCCCTGTCACTCAAGTCTCTGACATGTATCTATTATAATCAGTTCAACCTAATATAATTACTAGTACCTACATAACGACGTGGCAATGTTTATCCAAATGGGTTTAACCAATTGTAGGCAATCAAAGTTGAGTGGTTTTTTATTTTAACATTGAGTTTGAAACATTTTAATGGTTACATCAATTGAAATAATTACTCGCACATGCAGTTTCTTTCAAGATATTAATAAAAAATATTTGTATTGGTTGGGATAATTAAGACTATTTATTACATTTTGATATGAACATTAACCTAGGAAAATGTAGAATTCTTTTGTTGAAAATATAGAATTTTAGTACCTATATAGGTGAAAAAACATAAGGACACATGAAAAATAATTTACAATAATAATTTGTGGCACATAACAGTTTTAATTGAAACAATCACTCGCATGTGTAGTCATTGTTAAAGTTTTAATAAAACATGTTTGTATTAACTAAAAAAATTAAGACTATTTATTAATTTAGAGAGTCGCCATAGAGGTCTTAAACCAAAGTTGAGGGGGGTCTATATTTAACAATGCATTGTTGTTCTAGTTATTATTGTTGTTTTGGCTGCGTCTTTATATGGCAAAAAAAGGGGATCACTTCCAATCTACAATAATCTGGGTTACTTTTATTTTTGTTAATTTGTAAGGTTTATGCAATTTTTTGCATGGTTAGGGTTTGAGTTGAAAAGGTATGTAATGCGGATGTTTTGGGTATGGTGTTTTCTCCTTGATATTTTTTTGGAGCAATCGATGGAAAAAAATGCATTTGAATTTTAGTTGATTCTAGATTAAGAGATTGGGATTGTTAGGTTTCAAATTATACATGAATATCTGTGAGCCTGGGTTGGTTTTTTTATATAGTATCTTACATTTGTATTTTTGTTTGTGAGCATTTGATTTTGATTGGTTTGGTTTTTTGGTTGTGTTTTGTTCTTGTTGAATCTCTATGTGTTTTCTCAGAGGTAGAAGAGGGCATTTTGGCTATGATGTATCAGGTGCTTGTCTATGGCATGTTTTGTGGCTTTTTTACTCACCAATCTTATCAATAGTCTCTTTGTGTGTATTTCAAGATGTTGGTTCAGTTTTAAAGGTAGTACGAGTGTCATTTTTATTGGGACTGCTTAGTGGGTTTCAGGTTGATTGGGTAGATTTTAAGCAATTTCAGGGCAGGTTTTTTATTGCTCTTGTAGACATTAAAAATTTGTACACCATGATCTCAAATGTCATAATTCCCCTGGACTGCCTTAGGACCCCTTTAGGACCATTTGACCTTCCAACCCCTAACCAAACCTAACCCATAGCCAGTTTGGCTAAATTGGCTTAACCCAAGCTTTACCCACTTTTTACCCTTTACCCTCGACCACTGATGGTCAGGGTCCACCTCCTTAACAACTAGCATGCAAACTACCTACCTTATTTTTCTAAAAATAACTTGTTTAAATCCTGTTGTGAGCCATTGCATGGAAAATTTATAATTAGATAGCCCAATTGAACCTTCACTCCCACCTCTTGCTTGTGCCTATAAGAGAAGAGGAGTCTGAAGGTGAGATGGATCTACAATCATTATCAAGAGCTTTGTTCATCTAGGAGTTTCTTTCTTGCAAGTCAATCATTATCAACAATCCAATGAACCAGCTACCATGTCAGAGAGTCAATTTGCCTCCACCTCTCCACTAGGTTCTTAGGTACCATTACTTTGTTGGAATCAAGCTAGATTCTACTTACAGATAAACTACCTCAATCGACCACCCAATCAAATTTTGGTAAGAGAAGTACTTGTTTCTCAGTATTCATTTACTTTATTTCCATTTCACAATCATCCTAGGTCTTACTCACCTCTCAATATCTATCTTTTGGATCTCATCAACCAACCCTTTTACCAACCTAGATCCATACATAGTAATTGCTAATGGTTGATCCAACTATTGACGGTCTGTCCAACCGTCAATGGTCACCTTGACCACTGATGGTCACTTTAACCACTGATGATTATCTCAACCACCAACGATCGCTATGGTAGTGAAAAACAACAAGCTAATTTCACCTACCTATACCCAATCAAACTTAATTATTTATATCTTTGCTTGTTCACAAACCCCTTTCTAATTTTTTGAAGCAGATCCCAACCCTTTAGCCCTAGTATTAATTAGATAAATCACTAATTGAATCATTTATAGCATATTTCTTAGAAAGCATTCTTGTGTTCAATTTTAGTATCTTTTGATTATTGATGCAAGCACCTTCTATTCTATTTATAAGCTTCATTGTTTAAAATGTGTGGATTGACATCCCCTAAGTAAGTTCTTACTTTCAAGATCTAGCTATCGCTAAGCAATCCACTCAACTATATGTCTAACAAACAAATTTGATTTAATGATTTTTTATCTATAAGTCATCTTCCCAAGCCAAAGAGGAGCTCTTTACAATCTTCTAAATTAAGGTGTGCACAGTCAAATAGGTTTTTCAACCATACTCGTACATAGTTTCTTCTTTTCCCCTTTCAAATAATAAGCAAGAAATTCACTAATTTTTTTTGGCACATCCAGTGGGACCCTTGTGTCTCTACTTGGGATCTTGTTTGCTTGCATTCTCTCTCTATTCTATGCTTATTAACAAGATCAAGTGCAAACATTGACTGCTTGAAAGTTTAGTTTACATAGCTTAACTTAAAAGAAAATTAATTTATCGTAGCTTCACTCTTTGTTGCACACACTTAACCAAACCAGTTTCATCAATTAAACATCAAACAAACTTGAGATAAGGCTAGACTAAGATTTTATCACCTAGCAATAACATTACCCTTTCCTAGTGATCCTATTTGGAGGTCATTACCAAGGGGAAGACCAATTCAACTCTTTGGTTGAGTATAATCTTTGGATATCAATTTATATTGACTAAGCACCTAACACCCTTATTGCTATGATGTGTGAAGTGAAGGGGTAGGCCCTAATACCAATCCATGTATTGATTCCAATATAGACTATTTTTTAGTGCCTCACAACCTGAAACCGACCTTAGACTTCCTTTCTAGTACCCACTCTACAAACCAATTTTAGTCACATGTCTTCTTAAGGTATAAGCCAAAAGTGAGAGTAATTAAAAATATAGGGCTTAACGGATCTTTTATAGTGTGATTTGATTTCTTTGATCATTTTCTTTTCTTCTCTTTGTTTGAGTAGTAAGGTTGTTTGTGATTTCTATCTCCCCTATCTTGTATGGTTCTCACTTGCTAGCAACGAAGAGGCCTTGTGGGGAAAAACCCATCACCAAGCTAACCTACCTCTTCTACCTCTTCATCTATGGATTATGTTTTCGAACAAGAAGACTCTCCTTACCCCTCAAGAAATCCTACTTTCTCTCAGTAGGTCCTTCAATGAGATGCAAATTTTGTCACTTTCCTAGACAACAATCTTATAACTTTACAACATTATCTTACAACCACATATTATCATATCCTAGGTTCGAACTCACCCATAGATCCACCTTATGGCATGCCTCTCTACCTTGTGGGGAGTACCTCCATTGCCATGGTCATAACTCAACCATTAACTACCCAAGCCTCCTCATCAACCAACAACCCCTTTGAGATTACCATAGAGAACAAACCAACTCAAAATACCGCTGCCCTTATACCTTCAACTCCTACCAACCACTCCTGTGCAATAGGAGTGCCTACCTCTAGCACTACTAAACTTCCTTTAGCAACCCCCAACCCATTGACCACTACTTTGATTCAAATCCTTGTGGTGTTCATACCCTCTACCTTGCCACCAATTAGTATAAGGGTCACCACCCTTCTATCGGTCACCAACCCAACTCCATTCCTATCCAAGAAGCACCCCTTAGACCAAACTTTGGCTACATCCCTAATCTACAAGGGCATGTACCCACTACATAAACACCTACATCTACCTACCCTTATGTATATTCCACTTGACTAATGGCATACACTTACCAATATGTGTCAGCCTCCCAACCTTCCACCTAGTATCAATATGCTTCCCAACCATCCCAACAATACACATCTTATAACCCTTCGGGTCCATAACCCTAAGAGAACTTAATGAAGATGCTTATAGACAAGATGACCACCTTAGATTCATCCATTTTGGGTGCTCACAACATCTTATCATATGACCAAATCTATAATGAGCCCATCCATCCATCTATACCTATTAGGCCATAACCTCCCCAATGGTAACTTCCCAAGTTCTCTAAATTTCAAAGTAAGGAGGATCCCCAACAACACCTTAGGGCATTTAGACATGATTTTTATCTCATCAACTATGATGATGCCCTTCTTCTCCACACCTTCCCCATGTCCCTAGCTGGTTTGGCATTGGATTGGTATAGTGTCATACCTAAGCACTCCCTTTTCTCTTTAAACAAATTGGCTCAAACCTTCTTGGACCACTTTTCGATCAATATCTCTAAGAAATTTTCTATCACCGGCCTTTACTCTATCTAGAAATTTGAAGACAAATCCATTGCTGATTTTGTGGCTCATTGGAGGAGCATAATTAACCAACTTTCCTTTTCCTTGCCTCAACCTGAACTCATAAAACTCTTTTCGCGAGCATGTGCCAAGCATATCTCCTCTACACTGTGTGTCCAAAAATTCTGAACCTTCGACAAAGATTTTACCATGGTACATAATTTGGAGAACTAATCCATTGACGAAGGGAATCTAAAACTCAAAAACAAGAATTCAACCAATAAAACCAATGAGGCTTCTTCCTCTAAGTCAAACAACCAGTGTAATACCAAAAACAAGAGTAAGGGAACCACAAATGCAATTTTCCTTAAAGTCATTCCTCCACCTTTCGTTAACCAATCTAATTCCTCTAGTTCCTAAAATCAAAACATGAGGAACCAAAAGTAGAATAACCAAAAGTAATTCACTCCACTCAAATAATCATATGCGTCCATCTTGGAGAAGATATTAAAGGCCAACATCATTTAACTTCCTCCTATCAAGCCACCCTAGCATTTTGACTCTTCTTGTCCTGCACCTAGTTGGTACAATGAGAATGATCTATGTGCCTTCCATCGAGTGATAGGGCATGATGTTAGTAGGTGCAACACCATCAAGAGCCTTGTCCAATCCCTCATTGACAAGAGGGAGCTTACATTGGATAACCCCAATGCACTATCAAACTAAGCCCTTGATATATTCAGGCATCCCTTCCCAAACCATGTTTCTACCAATAATGAGATCAAAAACATCAAATGCTCTCATGATATCCATATAGTTAACATGGTTCTTGACACACTCACTGCTAAAGAGCCTATTGACCAACTTATTTGTCCCTCACCCTCTCCACTTATTGAGGTAGCAAAATTACCTTCTCCTCTTTCAGAAACCCAAACCAAGGAAATATCATCTTCTCCCCCTCCACTTATTGAGGTTGTGGAGTCCTTAACCACCTTTTTAGCTGATATATCAGAAAAACCAACCATCGCTCCCCTATATTACCTTCAACTACCGAAAAACCTATTCCCCTTTCAAAAATAATTCCCAAAAAGGAAACCCCCATGTCCACTCCTCCCATGAGGAACCACATATCTCAACCTCACATCCTTTGATTGAGGTTGAGGATGAGGTTGTCATCCCTATGTCTCTGCCTAGGGACTTATCTTTTAGGTATACTATTTAGGGAATCAAACCTACCTACAAGCCATTCTTTAGACAAGTGCAAAAATTGGAATTTACTCCAACCTTGACATGGATCGAGCCACCTTCTAGAAGTAATTAGGGCTACCCTATATCACCAAGAAAGAACCTCCAACTACCTTTAGTGGACCAACCCATCACTTCTACCATCTGAGCTTCTACCCTATCAACTAATTTTACCAATCTAATCATCCCTCAACCATCTGAGACACCTAGACCCAAAACAACTGAGTCACCTTCTTTGACCAAACCAACCAAAATATTTGGAATCCTCCCTACACCAAGACTTATCCACCCTTTAATGAAGGTAGAGATGACCTCTTCAAACCTAGCTGCCAAATACTAGACTAAAGAAGCCAAAGAGGTTAAACCACACAAAGGTTGGAAGGTCTAAATTTTACCTCCCTTAACCTTATCCTCAAGGCATTATGGGGCCTCATCCTTCTACTCTGAATAAGAAGCCAATTGTCTCTACCAAAACCCTACCACCTCTTTTGGTTACACCTTCGTAGTTTCTCTCTGATGCAATTCTTTTCCTCATGCCAATAATACCTAAGCTACCTACTTTGTGATCTTCCACCTCTAGCTCATCAACCTCCTTTCCTAAACCAAAGACATCAATCAAGTGTACCACCCTATCCAAAACACCTATCACTAAATCTGGGTCCAAACGAACTCCTACTTTAACCATCAAAGCAAAAACTGCAAAGCCTTTACCATCTTTGGCTAAATCCTACTCAACCATTTTCTATAGGCTATTAAAAACCTATTTTTTATCCTTACCTCCTATCAGGCTCTTTGACCCTTTTTCTTCCAAGCCTATCTAGTATAATGACCACCAAGTGTGTTCTTATCATAGGATACCTAGCTATGATACAGAGAATTTTAAAGCTCTCCAAACCATTATCCACCAACTTTATGATGAGGATCATCTATTAATAGACAAACCTCCTATGAGATCCATACGAATCCTACAAACAACCATACCTACCCAACACTCACCTACTCCTCCATTCTCACCTAAGAGTGAAGACGAGTCTGACCAATCCTCTAGCTCAACCTCTCCTTCTATGCATACTATCAATGTGGTCACAAGTTCACAGTACAAGGATAATGGGAAGGCTAAGGTGTCCATTCCTTGGATGTACCCCTCTTTAACCTCCCAATCAAACTACACCCATCCATCTCCATTTCCCACCAAACCCAAGGTGTCTATTTTAGGTGCCTCCTAATCTAACCCCTCAAAATCCATCTGGAGAGTTATCCTCAAGCAACTTCACTAGACCCCAAAATATGAGCTTGTATGAGTTTATCTTTACCTCTCCCCATCATCACCAAACACTAATAGAGGTTTACAATCCATTGAGTTCCAACTTGAGGACCCCCAACCTCTAGCATCCTTTATTGGTGCCCTTCAAATTTACATCCTTGTTACCTTCAAGGATTTAGAAATACCATTAAACCATCCTAAAGACCCAAATACTCCTCTCTTTATCACTACCTACATCAACCAAGCCCACATCAAATGGGTCATGACTGATAAGGGAGATAACATTAACATCATCTCCTCTCACACCTACAACCAGCTCAACTTACCAAATAATGTCATGTCCAAATATTTGGCCATCCTTCATTCCTTAAATGATACCATGGCTACTACCTTGGGAACTATCATCCTTCATATCCATTTAGGACCCCACACACTCCCCAAACTTTTCTATGTTGTAGAAAGTGAATTCTAATACAACATCTTGTTGGGATGACCTTGGATTTGCTTTATGGCTTGTGTTTCTTCTACCATTCATTATTGAATTAAATTTGAGCATGAAGGCTAGGTCATCACCATCCAAGCTAACCCAAGCCATTTCTAAACATGTAACTTGACATAATTCCTTAATGATGTCCTCATACCCCCATCCAACACACCCTCAATAGCTAAAACCCAACTTCCTACCACCAAAGTAGATATCATATCCCCTGTTACTAGTGAGGTATCAATTAGTTCCTCTATATATTCACACCAAATCCACACCATAGACCCTTTGTAATCCACATTCCATCACATTTTACCTGGGGTAGTATCACCTTTTAACACATGATGCCTTCCCTATTCCTCATGAGTGTGGGAAACTTACCAACCAGTGGAGATATGATCCCAATGTTAGAAATATCATTCCCTTTGGACCTCCCCACAATCAAACTTATTTTGTCTATGGGGGACTCAACAAATCCCTTGATGCCTCTACCACCTTTCTTCTACCTTGACCATTCACTATTGGTTTCTCTTATCTGGATAAACCAAGCTTCACCAAAACATATCTTCATAGGTGTGCTTGGAAAGGCTTCAGTATTGGGAAATATGAGCATGGCCCACATGAATTGGTCACCATCAAAACTAGAAATCCACATGAGAAACACAGACTTGGTTTCATCTTACCTAATAAGAAGAAATCCAAACAACCCTCCATCACCATTATTGAGGAGGATATCCCTTCCTCACCAACCTCACCTCCATTTATGTGTGAGGATGATGACATCATCCCACCTAATTTTTTTCATCAACATGATCAGTCTTAGACCCCTGACTTATCAAAGGGAGGGGGCAACTATAACCATCCCTTTGACTCACCCTAAAATGATAGGAGAAGACTCTCCTTCCATTAACACTATTTAGTTCTAGGATGATGATTCTATTCTCACCTATCTTAGTGCCCCAAAATTTTCAATCCACAAATCCTTTCCTCCCAAGTCTTTGACTATGTTGAACGAATCCATCATGGATATCAACTTGGGTACTTTAGATAAAACCTAAATTATCAAAATTGGTTAATCATTAAATGTTGATGAACTTCGGGGCTTCCCCTCTTTCTTCTAAGACTGCAACATAGAATTTTCTTGGTCTTACAATGATATGCCTAGAATTGACCCTTTCATTACTATCCATAACATAGTCACTCACCATGATGACAAACCTATCAAGAAAAAACTCTAATGCATGCATCCCTACATAGCCTTTATCATCAAAGAAGAGATTCAACATCTTCTATCTATAAACTTTATTCAACCCATTGACTACCCCCAATGGGTCTCAAATGTTGTTCCTATCACCAAAGCCATAAGGGGACTATGCATTTATGTGGACTTTCATGACCTCAACCTCGCCTGACCCAAATATGACTTCCCTCTTTGTCATTGACTAGCTTATTGATCTTACAGCTAGCCACAATATTTTATCTCTCATGGATGGTTTCTTAAGTTACAATCAAATCTTAATTACTCCTGAAGATTAGCACAAAACTGCCTTTACCACCCCATGGGGAACCTTCTACTATAGAGTCATGCCCTTTGGAATAAATAATGCTAGTGCAACCTACCAATATGCCATAACCTATATCTTCCATGACCTTATCTATAAAATTGTCAAGGACTATGTGGATGACCTTCTCAAAAAATCCAAACTCTAAACAGATCACTTGGTTGTTCTTAAAATCATCTTTGAACACCTTATCCATTACCATGTATGCCTTACTCTAATAAATGCATTTTTTGGGTCTCATCAGGAAAGCTTCTTGTCTTTATTATCTCCCTTCATGGAATTGAAGTTGATCCCACCAAGATCAAAGCCATCCTTGTCATACTTCCTCCCACTAACCTTAATTAGCTTCGTAGCTTTTAGGGGAAGCTACAATCCATTCATCATTTTATTTTCCATCTTTCAAATCAATGTCAACCATTCCACCACCTTATAAAGAAGGATGTGTCTTTCAAGTGGAATAACACTGCCAAAATGCCTTTGATTCACTCAAAAAGTACCTTTTGTCTCGATCTATCATCACCCCTCCCAAGGATGACCAACCTTTCTACCTATATATCTTTGCCACTAACCATTCCCTAGGGGAAATGCTGGCTCACTGAGATGAACAACATAGAGATAAATCTGTATACTACATTACTCACACAATGGTAGAATATGAGACTCGATATACCCATATTAAGGAAGTTTTATTAGCCTTAGTCTTTATGGCTACCAAGCTTTTTCATTACCTTCTTAACCATAAAATGTATGTCATAACCAACACTGACCCACTTAAGTACATGCACTCTAATCTATACCAAAACCAACGTATGACCAAGTGGCTCATGATCTTAGTATATTTTGATCTTGAGTTATTTCAACAAAAGTCAATTAAAGGGAAAGTCATTACTAACCAATTGATAGAAGCACCATTAGCAGACAATCAACCTCCTCTTCTTGAGTTACTTAACAAGTCCATTGTGACCCTCTCTCAAGCAGACTTTACCTATCAAGTTACCATGTTATTTGATAGATCAAAATGTCTATGTGGTGGAAGAGCATGTATCATCCTTATCCCCCTTCATGGTGAGCCTCTACCTTTGTCCTCCAAACTTGATTTTGAATGTACCAACAATATGGTTGAGTATAAAGCCTGGTGATAGGCCTTCAAACTGCTTTAGCCCTAAGAATCAAAATAATAAACATCTTTGGTGACTCCCAACTTGTGGTCAATCAAATCAATGGCTCCTACCAGTGTAAGAATGATGTTTTGTAATAGTAAAAGTAACTAGTTGGCAAAATCTTAGCATAATTTGAACACTACCACATCTAGTCAACCCCATGATCCACCAACAAGTTCAATGACACCATGGCTTCCCTTGCCTCATAAATCCCATTTGCACCCTCAGAATCTAAGTTGTATTTCATTATCTATAGGCTTACCCAACCTTCCTATGTCAAACTAGATTCTCCCACCATTTTCAATGAGGAGACCCAAACCAACCTTTGCTATTAACAAACCTTTGACTATCATAACCTTGGCATATTTCCTTTTAGGCTCTCTAGGAATGCTCAAAGAGCATTTATCTAGAGTACACCTCGCTATACCATTATGGGGGGAATTATTTATAACTATAGATTCCATGGTCTCCTCTTCCATTGCCTACATAGTGAAGTAACCTCTCACACAATTAAGGAAATGCATGATGGAATATATGGAGGACACTTTAGTGGCCTCATTATAGCTAAATGCATCCTTCACCTTGGATATTACTGGCCTACCCTTAACTAAGATTGTTATGATTACATGAAAAAGTTTGTCAATTTCAACAACATGCTAATTTGCATCATGCACCTAGCCATGGTCTTCAAGTTTCTACCAATTTTTGGTCCTTGTCACAATGGGGTCTAGACCTTATTGGTGAAACTAACCCCCATTCCTTGTAGAGACACCATTATATTATCACCATGACCAAATATTTTGCCAAGTGGGTAGAGGTTATTCCTCTAGTCTCAACTAATGTAGAAAAGATCATTGACTTTATCAACCATCACATCATCTATTGCTTTGGTGTTCCTCATAAGTTTATCATCGACAATGGTAAATATTTTAAGAATAAGCAAGTCTAGGGTCTGTGTGATGTATTCAACATCAAGTTAAGCTTTTCGTCGCCCTATCTCCCCCAAGAAAATGGATAGGTAGAAGCCTCTAAAAAAACTCTTAATAACATGCTAACTAAAATGGTCAATGCATCAGGTTGGGAATGGCATTTACACATCCCCTTTGCCTTATGGTCATATCGTATTAGCATTAGAACCCCTATGGATGTTACCCCATTTTATCTTGTGTTTGAATTAGAGGCCATCATACCTCTTAAAGTATAAATCCCATCTCTTCACATATCTTTTTAAGAGCTTATTTTTGAGGATGATCATCATCATCATTATTTATCCCAACTTGATTTACTCGATGAGCATCATTTAAAAACCCTTACCCACCTCCATCTCTATCAATAATGCATCAAATGTGCCTATAACGAACACCTTAAAGTGCAAGAATTCAATATCAAAGACCTCATCTTAAAGGAAAACTAACATGCCATTAATATGGAGAAAAGCAAGTGGGGCAAGTTTTATTTCAATTGGATTGGACCTTATATTATAGCCCACAAGTATGGATCACGAGCTTACCAGTTGTGTTCTCTCAAAGGCCACCTAGAATCTAAGCCCCTCCATGCTTTGCATCCACATCCATTTTTTTATTAAGGAGGATCACATTCACCTTTTATCTAACATAAGCTAATCCCTTGCTATCTACCTACATTCCATTTCCCTATTTTAGGGGCAAAAAATTAAAACCAAATCATTTGATTCACTATCACTGGCATATCCTTGTCTTAAACAATGGGTATTATGGTTCTACCCATGGCATAGTTCCCATGGTACTTTACAACCCTTCACAAGATGGATTCCCATGATCAATGTCACCTAAAACTCTTTGCACCTAATCAACCTTCTTGTGATTCTAGTTTTGCCTTCATAAAGGTGAACCACTAAGCCAACCTAAGCAAGTCTATGTCAATAAAAATCAAAGCAAGATAACAAAAATCCTATCACTAGAAATCATGGGTCATTCTTAGCATTCACAGACTGCTCCCTTGAAGGACAGCTATCAAAAATTTATTTGAAATTACCACAACATAAGGTGGACTACTCCCTTGAAGGAAAAATATCAAAAAGTATTAAACAAATCACATAAACTTTGACCACTCCCTTGAAGGATGGTTGTGTAAGAATTTTTCAAAAGCATATAAATTTATTAGAAGCTTCTCATATTGATCAAATTCCCATATAAACAATCAACAAAGGACCCATCATCAAAATCATAGCAAAAACAAACTAATTTTGAAATTTATAATTGGTTCTCAAACAACATAATAAGGTGGAAGCTACAATCAGCTTTCACAAGTAGACTTCCCATATTGATCAGTTTACACTTTACATGGCATAGACTTGTTTATACTAACTCTTTAGACACCTACATAAGAGGCATGCTAGTCTCACAAGTAGGTTCCATTTCCAACCATCTCCGCTTTACACTATATACAAGGTATTCTTCATCTTACTTGACATTAAGTGGTTAAGACACCTTTTAACCAAACAGTGAATGCTAATGTGAAGCATTGGAAGGGCTTATGTTCACTAAGCCTAGATAACTTTGGTTTTTCTTGTAGTCCTTGTTAAATAAGAAGCATCATGCCCTCTTCTCATCCTATCGTGACTAGTTGATGTTTCCATCATGGTGTTGGTCTCTTGGTTGTGTGCTTTATTATTCCATCTAGTGTTGTTAATTAAATCACCTCAGGGGTTTTATCATAAACATTGAACCTAAGCATGAACATTAACCATAATCATAACAATACCAAGCATAATAATCACATTCATAAGCAATTAAAATGATCAATCATTTTCCACCACCTATCTAAATATAATAAAAATCCAAATGCTCATTAAACATTAGCATGTCACAAACTAAGAAACATAAGCATATATAAAATCCACATCATACCTAGAAAGTCAATGTCAGTATCTAGCAAGTCAACCATAACATAAGCATAATACATGATCACATATAGACATCACATCAAAAGCATCAAACATCAACATCAAACCATAAACCATGAACCATCAACATGAGCATAAGTAACCATAACATATATAACTCATGAGTCAAATAGCATAATAATGTGTACAAAGTAGATAGATATGACTCTCTCTCAAAAATGTACATCTCACCTTATCAGTTCATAGGCTAGAATCAAAATGATATACAAAATGTCATACTCTAGCTATATTTATACCCTAGGGGCACCGCTACCTCTTGGAGCACTATTGGATCCTGATACCTACCCACCTACTATGCCTATTGATCTCCCATCTATCCCTATCTATCTAGATATAGATGCTTCTCACTTCCCTGGTGTTACTACACTAACATCACCTACTAAGTTGGCCTTATAGTCACCTCATCATGGCTCATCTAGGTACTATGTAAGTATAATAGCCTCATAATATCATAGTTCCTCTACTATATCTAGGCATCATGCCATAAGAGTGAAACCTAGTGGTACTACTTGTCTTAATGTTTCTCCTCCTCCTCTCTACCTTAGAGAGTCCCTCTCTTGGGTCACCAAGCCTAGAGAGGTCCTGGCCTAATCCCTCTCACCTGTGATAGTAGCAAGCTGACCCTGTAAGGTAACAACCTAACCTTATAGTGTGACAATCTAGACTTGTAATGTGGCCACTTATACTTATACCTATGTAGTGGATAATGTCACCCCTACCTATCCATCATGGCCAACTAGATCCATATCCATCGACCTCACACTTCCATCATCTTTGCTAATATCTATAATTATGTATATGGGCTGGTACCAGGACATGTACCCATAGATAAACCTAACATCATCTATCTAGGCCCTAGTAGGCATATCCTTAAACTATAGAAAAGTAGGCCTAGGATGTGGCTATCAAAGTAAAATCTTAGAGTCCTCTTGCCCATACATGGGGAATAGGCTTGGGATACCCTATACTAGGATGGACTATTGACATACCTTATCAAATGAGATCAGCTCCATCTCCCCATCTTTCCTAGCAAATATCCATCTATAGCTCTACATTGAGAGTGTCTTCCTTTGATAACTTGGCCATACTAAAAATTGGATGTAAGGCCTCCATGTGATATCTCCTATCACTAGTGCACCTAGTGCACCTTTAAACCACTCCACATCATGTATGCCACCCCTTACATCTGATACAACAAAGTTACCCCTCTATCAGATGAAGTTGATGGAGAACTCTATCTATGTAAAGTTAGCCCAAGGCAAACCTACGGCCCTTAGTACCTTAACATGCTCACATGCCTAGTAATGTAGAACCAGGTTGACACTGATGCCATATCTCCTATGGGCCCTGAAACCCCCACAACTTCCTATATATATAAACTAATAGAATAGGAACCCAACCAAATACCATCCACCCTAGCAATAACTCAACCAGAACCCCTAGTAGAAAATATGGGAACCTCCCACTATTTGAGTTAGAAAGCCTAAAGTAGGTAACTACAATCATGAGCATGGTTATGAGTCTCCTCTTAGTTGGATCCCTCTAATACAAAGAACTATACCTAAATCCTATATCATGCCATCTAACCTAGTTACTCTCATCTATGTATAGTAGCTCAATATGATCATCTTACTCCTCTTGCTCTATGTGGTATATTAGATCACCATGGAGTGGAAGTTGAGTAATGTTATGTACTCTTTAGGCAAGATAATCATCTGGTCAATCAGTAGCAAGAAGGTATTCATAGAAATACCCCATCTCTCAATGAGCAATATGACCATGGATGCATCTCAGGGCATGTGCTGATAATGCCTCATCACTCCTAACCCTGCCTCCTCCATGTAGGCCCAATCAATTGGGGTCATACCCTGATATATCTCAATAAAGATACACAACACTTGATCACACATATGTATTTATTCCCTCATTTTCACCAAGTCAAAAGCATGATTTAGTCACCTAAACTAATATCATGTACCCTAAACTTTATGTAATTAAACTATTCCATTATCTATCCTACCCACATACCCACTACCCACTAAACTTGCCCTTTGGACTTCCATTGCCAACCTATGCCTAACACTTAAACTTTTGATTTTCCCTAAATTTTTAAAACACTTAGCAAAAACTTTCCTACCCTCATCGACCACCGATGGTCATGGTGACCACCGATGATCAAGTACCCATATTTTCTAGGGTGTCAACCATTGATAATCAGACTTAACCATCGATGGTCCTTGTGGGCATTCTGTGGCTAAAATACCCAAACCCTATCACACCCAAAAAACTACCAAATACAAAAATTAAACTAATAATATAACAACCTAATTAGCTATCCACCCTAATTTATCTACCCAAGCTATCAATTCCCATTTTTACCTATCTGTTTACCCAAATTTCACATAAACCTTAACTAGGGCACAACAAACCTAGCCTGAGTAATTTTAACCTACCCTAACCTTCCAACCTAATATAAATACATAAAATCAAATCTCACCTAACAAATATAAGACACCCCCTACCTCATTTTGTGATCACCACCATGATGTCAGTCATAGGCCCACTCATCCTCACCATGCCTACATGCTCCCTACATCCTAATTGGTCCTCTAAGTTAACCTCCACCTCAACAATCAATCTCACCCTAAGCAATCACCCTTTGCAAGCAGCTTCACCACTCAGGAAGAAAATCACCAGAGTTAATAGTTAACAACATATACAATACAAATGAGTAAAAGTAATTCTAAATTTACATGTATGCCATGGAATTTTAAGATTTTCACCCTGATCATTGACGATCAGAGTGACTATCGATGATCACCTTTAGGGAACCTAATTATCAATGGTCAGGTCACCCCATCTTTTTGGCTCTTACCTTTTGTAAGCCATCTTTTAGTAGACCCTTTTTAGCAAAACTCAACAAATTCTCACCCACCCATAGAGTCTACCCTCTCTACCCACCTTAACCACCTCATCACCTTGTTGTTGGTCTACTTCGACCCAACTAACATGTATTTTGTGACACTTTTTTCCTAGTGTATTGATCATAGTGACAATATTTCCATGTTGACCCTTTTTTTGTACTTATGCCACCTCATGTTTACCTAACCCATATGTGTCTTTTCAAGAACACTTCCTACCTTAGATACCTACAATACTTCACCCATTTGTGTTTTCACTAAGAGCACTTCTTGCCTTAGATACCCATGGAAATACTGATCTTATCTAAGAGACTAATAGGTGTACCCAGCCACCATGCCTAATTATAATCATGTAGTACACTAGTCACTTGTCCTTTAGAGCTAAACTCTATTTTTATCAACCATGGCAACCTTGTCTTTTTGTGATCTTGACTATTGTACCTTCTATCAAACTTTTCACACCTATTTGAACTTTAGTAACCAAGCCTATCATCCACTTTCATGATCTCCACCTTTGTCATCACCTTCACCCACCTTATCAAACTTAAAATTGATTCTATTTTACCTTATTACCTCTAGGTTCAAAGGGGAACACCTCCTCCCATACTCAAGGCAATCAATAGACCTTTTACCAACATTAGTTTTTATTTTAAAGATAGTTGATTGTAGGTCACATAACAAAAAGGGGAAAATTGTAGACACCATAAATCTACACACCATGATTCTGAATGCCATAATTCTCCTGGATCGCCTTAAGACCCCCTTAGGACCATTTGACCTTCTAACCCCTATCGAAATCTAACCTATAGTTAGTTTGTCTATATTGGCTTAACCCAACCTTTACCCACTTTTTACCCTTTACCCTCAACTATTGATGGTCAGGTTGACCACCAATGGTCACCTTGACCATCGATGGTCAGGGTTCACCTCCTTAATAACTAACATGCAAATTACCCACCTTGCTTTTCTAAAAATAACTTATCTAAATCTTATTACAATCCATTACATGGACAATTTATAATTAGATAGACCAGTTGATCCTTCACTCCCACCTCTTGCTTGTGCCTATAATAAAAGAGGAGTCTGAAAGTGAGATGGATTTACAATCATTATCAAGATCTTTGTGCATTTAGGAGTTTCTTTCTTGTAGGTCAATCATTATCAACAATCTAGTGAACTAGCTACCATGTTAGAGAGTCAATTTTCCACCACCTCTCCACCAAGCTTTTAGGTATTGTTACTTTATCAAAATTGAGTTAGATTCCACCAACAAGTCAATTACCTCAATCGACCACCCAATCATCTTTTGGTAAGATAAGTACTTATTTCTTAGTATTCATTTACTTTATTTTTATTTCAAAATCAACCTAGGTCTTACCCACCTCTTAGAATCCATCTTTTGGATCTCATCAACCAACCTTTTTAGCAACCCAAATCTATACATAGTAGTTTTCAACAATTGACCCGATCATCGATAGTTTGTACAACCACTGATGGTCACCTTAACCATCGATGGTCATCTCAACCATTGATGGTCATTTTGGTAGTGAAAACCAACAAGCTAATTTCACTTACCTATACGCAATCAAACTTAATTATCTATGTCCCTACTTGTTCACATACCCTTTTCTAATTTTTTAAAGTAGATCCCAACCATCTAGACTAGTATTAATTAGCTTAATCACTATTTTAATCATTTGTAGCATATTTCTTAGCAAGCATTCTTGTGTTCAATTTGAGTATCTTTTGATTATTGATGCAAGCACCTTATATTACTTTTATAAGCTTTATTATTTAAAATATTTTCTTGTTTATGTATCTAATCAATTCATCGATCAATGTGTTAAGGTGGTGTGCCTATGTTTAATTTTTACTTTTTTTGTGATTAAAATTAGAAAAAAAAAACAATACCAATTATATTGATTTTTTTAAAGAAAAAAATGGAGAAAAAAAACAACACTTTATGTGGTTTATGTTCTTTGTATAATACTTTATGAATAGTTGATTGGGTTTTTATTTGGAGAAAGAGAGAGAGAGAGAATGAAAAAAATGAATTATGTTTTTTTGTCTTTGGTGGTAACCAATTTATGCATGTATTAGTCAATGTAGTGCCTTTTCATTTGACTAAGTTCTCTCAGACTCTAACATATCTGACAAGTTTGGGGACATGCCACATTGACAATTAATAATGTGTTGTGCTTTCATTTAGGCTAGTTATCTCAAGACCTAACATATCTAATAGGTCTAGGGACTGGTCACACTAACAAGTGGTGATGTGGTGCCTCTTGAATTAGTCAAGGTCCTCTCAGCTTTGACATCACTGCTAGGTATAGGGGATTGGCCAGACTAACATTTGGAAACATGTCATGTCTTTATTTGTCTAGGTTTTTCTTGACACTAACATCTCTACTAGGTTTAGGGGATTGACTGCATTGATAAATGGTGACATGGAATCTCTTTATTTGGACAAAATATTACTAGCTTTGATATCTTTAGAAAGTCTAGTGGAATTTCTATGGTAATAGCTGATGATGTGATGCTTATTCATTTCATCAAGCTCTCTTAGGCTATGACATCTCTAAGAGGTCTGAGAGATCGATGACACTAGGGAGTGGGTGTGTTGTGATCAATGTGACCAAATTTTTTTTCTATTTTTTTAGTTTTGCTTTCTTTTGAGACAAAGTAATAGTGAAATGTCTTTTTTTAATTTAAAGGGGCATTGGTATTATAATTTTTTGAAACATATTGGTTTCTTTCTCATGGCATGCATCCAAGGCTTTTTCCAAGTTATGAAAAACCTCAGGTAAGTATTTTATAATTATGTGTTTGCATTAAATTATTCTCGTCCCACTAATTATACAAATTTCCTACTAATTTAGTCTAATTCCTATATGTCCTAGTCAAAATAACTAATCACCTAACAATCCCCTTCTGATTCCTCTATCCTATAAACCTTTAATCCATCCTAAAACCAATTAATCTCCCCATTAAACCCCCAATAGAGTCTATTACCTACTAACCTTCTCCGTAAACCAACTTGACAATTTAAAATTCATATTTATTCACCTACTACCCTAACCACCTACCACGCTAGCCATTCCTACATCTCTATGAGCCCTAAACCTCATTAATTTCTATCTAATCCCCTCATTACCCCCTAAACTAATGGAGAATTCTCTATAACTAGAGAAGATCCTCTACGACTCTAGAAGTCTCTAAACTAGAGACTTCTAAATAATTTAAAATTCCTTCAAAATTCCCTCTATTTTCCTATAAAAGGCCATACTTGGGCCATGGCCAATATAACTGAAAATCAACTAGAAAGCCATCAAGCCATCACTTTGCCACTATCATGAGTATCCATACAAGCACTCTAGCACTCATCCAAGCCATTATCCAAATCACTCAAGCATTTGAAGCCATTGGCAAGAGTTATCAAGAAATCCAAAAATTCAAGTTTTGATATCAAATCATTCAAGTGAAAATCTTGGAATGGAGGCATAAAGAGGTAAAAATGATGCTAAGCTTGTTCTATTCATTCTGATTTGCCTCTTTTATCCATTCTTATTAGTGTCATTAGGTTTTAGGTTTCTATTGCTAATTTTGATAATATTGCATAAATCTAAAATTTGGTGCACACTATGTAAATATGATGGTCATTGTCCATTTTTAAATTTTTTTTGTAAAGATAATGTAAATATCTTGTTTGGCAATTTCTTTTTTCTGTAGCAAGTGAGATTACTAGAAAATTGATGTTGTTTTAAAGCTGGTATTTTATTATTTGATAGTTTACCTTGTTCTTCATTTTGAGAAAAAAATAATTAAAAAACATTAAAATAAAACAAAAATAAAACAAAAAAAAGTTGAAAAAATAACTAAATAAATTTTTTAAAAAATGGTGAATAGTCATGAAAAGAAAAGAAAATGTGATTAAATTGGGTTGTCTAGTGGGAATTATTAATGTGGACACATATTGGCAAAAAAACACTAGAGTTTGTAAATATTGGTGATGCTTTGAAACATGAAAATATATTTAGGATTAGATCATTCAATTATGTTGTTGGTGATTGCCTTTTTGATACATTTCAAGTGTTATTGCATTTTGGTTACACATCGAGAATGTTGTGAACTAGCCTCATTGACTATTTTATGGATTCACTAAACAATGGGGATATAGAGGCAAGATACTCATATGAAAATCAATTACACACACACACACACACACACACACACACACACACACACACACACACACACACACACACACACACACACACACACACATATTATGTGATTTGCATCAAATACATGATAGAAACATATACTTTCATTGAATGAGATTTTTTGCAAATGATCTTACAGACTAGGCAAAACTGGTTTGTGGGGTGACATATTTTTGTATTCAGTGGTTATGCAAATGGTTGAAAATTCTTGTTTCTATTTGGTCTATGATGAGAAGAAACATGTATCTACATTTCAACAAAAAAAGTTGTATTCCAATGTATTCAATCTTATTACATGACATAAACCCCACGCATGGATATTTTAAGCTATTATTTTTTTTTTTAAATGTAGTCAGAGTAAGATTTCTAATACAAAGTTAACAAATATTTTTAAAAATCCTTCTTTGCACTAGAATGTTATTTTTTATGACCTGGAAGCATATGGCATGTACAAATCAAATATTTTAGGTTCTAGCTATGGTGAAAGCTTATTTAATTCTATTAGTTTGTTAACTAAACATGAGTTTAATGGGAATTCTCTTCATCGATATATGACACAATCTTTTTAGAATGGTATTGTATTGCTAAATAGCTATGGAATGACTTATTTAGGGATTTGTCAATATGAACTATAAAAATAAGAACCTGCAATATTTTTTGACTAGAAAATGTATGTTGCAAATATTGGAATACCATATCAAGAAAGTAGACTTGAAGGTAACAACTTTTTTTGTTCTTGGCTTTCAAACATCCTCAAAAGCAATATTCGATTATGGTTAGCAAGAAATAAAAAAATTTCAAAAACATTTTGAAAATTTTCTACTCCAGATAAAATGTATAACATTGTTTTTTTGAGACATACATTTCATATTCATTATGATCCATTGTAAACAATTTGCATAGATCAGGGTGTATATGTCATGTTAGTAAATATTTTGATAGGGTTGCCTAATAATGATAGATTCAAAGGTTTTGAAATAAGAATATGGTTTTTTTGTATTTCCAAACAATATTCAAGGGATCCTTCTATTAGAAATACATATAAGAATATAAATAGGCATCACACTTCTCTATGCTATTTAAAACAAACAATGCACGAGCAGAAAAAAAAATGTAATAGAAACATATAATATAAACACTAAAAATAAAGCTTAAATGGAAACAAAAAATTTTTACAATCGATGAAATCAATGATAAGTTATCACAAAAATCAATAGTTAGAATGCACACAACATGATCGATGAAGTATTAAGATAATAAACAACTATCTAAAATCGATCAAAGACACACTGATTCATTCTTGTATAGTTTTTGAATACTTACATTTTGAAAAGGATATCATTCTAGTTAACATTGACATTGCCAAACCAATGCAATATATCTCTTGAAAATGGAAAAGTATCAACATTTTTTATTCCTTTCAATGTTAGGAGAAATAAAAAAAATGCTATTGTGAAGAAATTAACACTTTTATAAGAAATATTTTTTGCTTTGCAAATGTAATTTGCATAGTTGTAAGAGTTTGGATATAAACATTCATAATATGGCCTCACAAGAATGATTATAAATATCCCAATGGACTTTAATTGGGTGAAAAAAACATTTCCTATAGAAATAAATGACATAAAAATAATTAAAATAAAGATAAAACACAAGCTATAATACAAAAATGCATATTTAACAAGAAATGTGAGGCATTCACATATGATGAAAGAATTATCTCATATTTATCAGGCATTGTTGTATAAGAAAGAAAATATTACTATTGATAGGGGTCTACCTAATAGCTTTGAGAAAATAAGAGAAATAATATTGGCAAGGTTATGCCTATTGATGACAAGACATTTAATACTTGATAAAATGAATCAGAGCCTATTAATGAGTATTTAGTGCATGATTTTAGTAATGTATAGTCAATACATGATCTCCAAGATTAGATCATTGAAATTATCCCATTGAAAGTAATCAAACCATTAGGTATATTTGAAGACAAATTCTTAGTTGAGATTAACTTCCCAACTTCGTTATGTGGTTTTAGTTTCTTTCAAGATATGACAGATAGAGTGTCATACCATAAAATTGTAAAGTGGGAGATTTTTCATAATAAAATGACATCGTAACACACATAATTAAAATCTTTTTTAAAGTTATAAAAATCATTATACGTCAGGTGTCATGTTGTTCTTAGATATGCATACACAAAGACAAATTGAAAAATAAAAACAATGTGCCAAAGATATTCAAAATAGAGATAACATAGAAAAAATATTGAGATTGACCATAGCTTATAGAGATTTCAAAACCATTTGAACATCACTTGACTATTTTGAAAATTCAAAAAAATATATGTTTTCAATGATTAGGCAATTAGGCCCGCCAAGATTTTTTGTAACTATAACAAGTGTTGAATGTTATTGTGAGTCTTTGTGTTATGCATTACAGAGAATGGATCTAGTGACAAATAGTAAACATAAAGAAACAATTGAAGAAGATAATATTGATACGATAATAAGAAAAAAACATTTTCTTTTTAGTCTCTAATTTAATCATAGATCTAATGCATTCAAAAAAATGCTATTGCAAGATGAATAATTATTTGGAAAGGTTTTGGATTTCTTTTTTGTGGTTAAATTTCAAAATAGAGGAAATGAGCATTTTCATTTCATGCTCTAGGTGAAGGATGCAATTGTATATGAAGATTTTTATAATTATAAAATTTAAGATTTTGTAGACATATACATATCTTTTGATTCAAAATTACTTGATAACAATTTAACTAAAATGCAAACACGCCATCATACAAGCACATGAAAAAATCATATAAATTCACATTGTAAATTCAATTTTCCATTGCCTCCAATGCAAAAAATGAGAATAATGGAGTCATTGGATGAAACTAATGAGCTATACAAAGAGAATTCCACAAAAAAAATTCTCAACTTGAGTATAAAAAATATAGAAAAGACAACATTTCATATGTTTTTATAAGAGGAAAACTTGTTTGAAACATAATACATACTTTCATTGTGATCTTGTATTTGCAGTCATTTATAATTCTAAAAATAAATCCATCTGATGCTTGGGTGAATGCATTTTCAAAAAAAAACTTTTGGCATTATGGTATGCTAACATAGATGCATAGTTTATTCTTGATGCATATGATGATGCAACATATTGATGCTTTTATATGACAAAAATTGATTGTACCCTGACAAATGCATTTTGACAAGTGCATGATAAAATTATCCATAGTATTGACAAAAACTTACAAGTTATAATAAAATTAGGGAATACACTCTTGAAACATCAAAAAATATCTATTCAATAGGCCATTCACATTGTGTTGTTGTTGCCTTTACATCATCATTCAAGAAAAAAAAATTCATAAACACATCACCTTGAAAAGTCTAAAGCTTTTATCACAAGAACCAGACACCTTAGAAGATGTAATATGTTCTTCTCCTATAAATAAATATATTGTGAGACCAACACATTTAGAACATGTATGTTTTGTTAAATTTGTTTCTTATTACTTGGGTAAATGCTTAAATAACAAGAAACATAAAAAATCATGCATCATATGACATGTCAGATACAATATCCATGTGGATCCTAAAAAATATTGTAGAGAAAAGATGATTATATTTATACCTTATCATTACAATGAAGACACATTGAAGAAAAACCTTAACATGTGGAGTGACACATAACTTGCTCATAAAAAATAAGTAACAAGGATTGAAAACATGTTTATTGCAAAGATGATAAAAAAATGAGGCAACATTGATATTATTGCATATAATATATACATTACTTATGATTCTCTATTCTCCATTGTTGAGGATGTAAAGAGTGATCAGATTGAGAATTTTTTTTATGCATATGACATAGCCTTTGATTTGCATCACATAAGGGATCATTAACTAGTCAATACTCAATCTTAGAGAATGTTTCAGGAAACCAAGAATCCTTTTTTAATGAATAGAGAATAACACCTTTACATATGGAAGTAGCTGAATAAAGAACAAGAAGAAATTGTGATGGACATTGCAAACACCAAAATGTTAGAGCTAGACAAGCCAATCTATTTTTTCTTAATAGGGAGACTAGGTATAGGAAAAATATTTACCATGAAAGTGATATATGAACATTTTATGTGCATCTATAACAAAGATCTTAAAAGTGATCCTTCAAAATTCAAAGCCTTGATTATTGCATACACTAGAAAAACAACATACAATGTAAATGGCCTAAATACACATTCTATTTTTGAACTTCCATATACATATATCCAAATGCTATCATTGGATTCAAACACTCTGGATACATTGAGAAAATGTTATCAATAATTACATGTTTTGTTTATTGATAAAATATAATTATTTGGAAGTTGAATGCTTTGTAATATTGATAAAAAATTTGACAGATAATGCATACACCCACAAAGTCATTTACCAACATTGATATATTTGTTGGTGATTTTTACCAAATAGAGCCTATTCAAGATAAATGGGTTTTTCAAGAGCCAGTATTGAATGGAGAAATAACTTCATACACTTTTTGACTTAATAATGTAAAATATTTTCAGCTTTGACAAGTCATTCATCAAATCAATATTTAATTTCTTTCCATCCTGAACCGCATCATAACTTATTAGTAGACACTATCAGACATTGAATATTTGAATAATTTATGGTATAGATCTCATCCTTATGAAACAAAATTTACATTATTGTTTCAACATAATGATGATCTTAAAAGACATAATATGAAAATGCTTACACTTGTCAATGAACATACATATTTATTGAATGTTGTTGAGAAAAAATAACTTTTTTTGATGAAATCATTATAAATAATGAAAAGAATTGCTTGTCTGATATAATCATTTTAAAACCTAACATATTAGTAGAAACTATTGTATACAACATGGATTAGTGAATGGTGCTAATGGAATTATCAAGCATTATACACTTAGACATGTAGACATAGTTTAAATAGAATGCAATGACATTAAAATTAGAGTGTTGCAACACAAAATAATGTAGAGTTTTTACAATGACTAGATTGCCAAAAATTGGACTCCAATAACAAGAATCTCAAGGAAAATTTACATTATAAAAACTATGGCCATGATACGTGAGTAATTTACAGTATAAATAGCATGTGCTCGAATAATACATAGATCACAAGGACTTACAATGGAATCATTAGCCTTTGATCCTAACGGTGTCAAGTGGCATGGACTTGTCAATACTGTGATTTCACAAGTAAAAAAAATTAAATCATTGTATCTGGTGAACAAAATAGAACCTAAAAATTTTGTGATATGAAATAAAGTAAATGTTGAGATGCAAAGACTAAAAACTTTTGCACAATGGTTTTTTGCTTTTGTAAATATTTCTCAAACATGTGATAGCCTAAATATTCTCTCATTGAATACCTAGAGTCTGCAATTGCATTTGGAATGCATCACACATGACTATGAGCTCATAAATACAAGAATTTTATGTTTCCAAGAGATGATAACTATGCATGTAGATAACACTTTACTTCTTGCATAAAATTTTGACTATCATCTATAAATGGATGTGCATGGAGTAATGTCAATCTTTATAAAAAAACATTGTATTAAGAAACAATAATGTGTTTTATACACTTAACATGGAGATTATAACACATGATATATCATATTTAGGTACATTGATATGTATATTAAATATTTAGTTAGTACCGAATGCACCAATAGATGATGTATTGTTATTTATAGATATAACAATTGTTAGATTTCCACCTAGAACCAATATCATATTTATTGGTGATTTCAATATTCACATGTCTCAGGAAATAATATCTAGACGATGACTTTTAAAAATAATGTATAGG
This sequence comes from Torreya grandis, assembly GCA_037957365.1. Taxonomy (NCBI): domain Eukaryota; kingdom Viridiplantae; phylum Streptophyta; class Pinopsida; order Cupressales; family Taxaceae; genus Torreya; species Torreya grandis. Next base: position 4,969,444 of record JARHVA010000363.1, read on the forward strand.
CATGGTTATTCTTTGATATCAAACATGCCAATAACAAATGTAGGCACTTTAATAGATCACTTTTAGACAAATATGAATATTTAGAATGCTCAATTCGGTGTTTGTGATGTATATTAGATAGACCATCATGCATGTTACCTTCAACTTTTTATTTGACAAAACAACAACAATGACTTTGTAAATACAAAACAAAATGTGTTGTTTATTCTTTGCAATGTTATTTACATACATCAAGTATAATTAGAAAATAGAATTTGTCACTGTCGATAATGAATAACAAATTAAAGCAATAAAATCAAAATAAATGAATAAATATCTGAACAAAAAAATTAGTGTTTTGTGCCACTTGCATTATGCATAGGCCCATTGTCTTTGCATTTAAATGCAATCTTCAGCTATTATTGTGGTCCAAAAAAATTGAAAAAAAAAGGGTATGGATCCAAGCATGTGTATTATTAAATAAACATAAACCACACAATAAAACATGTTATAATGGTAATACTTTGTTTTTGAACATGACAAATTATTTTTGCATGCTCATGATTTTTTTTTTCATTTTTTTGTTTATCGATTAGCAGTGTCACATATAGAATATCTAAGAAATATTGTCATGATGCAAATGTGAAACTATATATATGAACATAGAAATACATATAGAAATAGACAAAACACATCAGTTATATTATGCATTGTTTTTTTTGGCTTTGAGTTGAAAAGATACTTATGAAAGTTGAAAAAACATATCCAAGAAGGTGGATATGGATCCAGTCGAATACATTGAGTAGGATCTGCAAATAAGATAAATGAGACCATCAAAATGGTAATATTTTATTTCTTAGCTATGATAAATTGGTTGTCTTTACTCAATGATATATTCTTTTATTTCAATTTTTTTAATTTAACAATTACAAAATCTAGGACGTTGATAGTGTTAGCTTGTAGTAAATATAAAATTGGATATACGAGTGGGGGAAAATGTCAACCAATAAATGGATCCAAACCAAATAAATATCAAACAACACACATAATCATAATAATAAAGTATAGATTTAGAAATAGAATCAAAGCAATAGATACTAGAAAAATGGTAATTTTTCCCTTTGCATGACTTGTTGTGGAGCTCTACCATTCATAAAAAGTAGTCTATTATTTTATTTGCATAGAACTTGTGATTTGGTTTTAGTTTTTTACCAAAACAAAGAAAAAGAATGTCATTATAAATTAATATAAAATATTTGTATTCATGGCTTTGATTTCAAAACCATTTTTGTAGTACAAATGCTAGGCAAAACATACCAGTTCTACTCGTTGATCTCTCAACAAATAAATGGTAATGTTTTTGAAGGCGATGTATTGGTTGTCTATGGTACTTATTTCATAAAGAATTCAAATTCACCATCGAAGGTAGAAAGAGTGCATGCAGATCTTGTCGACATATTTGGTCAATTGAAAATAATTATACATATTAGTAACAAATCATTTGACAATTTATTGCCCCATTTTTTGGCTGACAATAGTCTCCACATTATAGACTTCATGATAAAAAATAAAAGTCAATATGAAAGAGAGGATTCTAAGTCTTTTATTGTCTTGAATATGAAATTGATTGTGGAAAAAATTGTGATTGTGTGTAAAGAGTGCAAACTCACTCCAGATATCACCATACATGATATTGTATAATTAGATAATGTATATGCAATGGGTTCATTGGCTATTGTGATAGTCAAGTATAAAAAATGTTAAATCAATATGAGCTTCATCTTAAAAATGACAAAATTAAGGAAGACATGACAACCATAAATGCTAATGATAGAAGATTATAGCTCTTTTTGTCATCTTTTGAAATGTTATCCACTTTGAGCTAACATATACATATCCACTTTCTTTTCCAAAATATTAAAATCAAATAATTACTTTGCATCTTGTCATAAACGACAATTACAGATATATATTCTTGTGTTCAGAAAATATTTTCAATAATAAACATACCAATAGTTTTTCTCAAAAATATTATCAGAAATGGTATCAAAGACACCCCTTTGCTTCGTGCAGGGTAATCTAGGTTTTTGGATATATTGAATGACAAACATAGAAAAAGCTTATTTTAAAAGTTTAGCAAAAAGTAATGTTGAAGCTAGTATTTATCAATAACTTCTTGTTTCTAGTGAGGAAATTAAAAGGTTAGAAAATATGGAATTTTAATAGTTTAAGAATATGATACTTTCTATTTTTTATTTATTTGAAGTTTAAAGGCCTCTTAAAAGTAAAAAATGTTTATGCTTCACATTTTCAACTATTTTTCAACCATTTCAAGTTCATACTAAGCATCCATTCAATAAATGATCATGCATATTTCATAAATTATCAACAAAATCAAATGTATTCATATCAACATTCATTGCAATCCATTGTACAGATAGAAAATAGACAAATAAATTGAATTTTGAATGGAACATTCCTAAGTGAAAATCTACCATATCTCATTAAAATCTCTTTCGATCAATACAAGTAAGATATATCAGTCACCACATTTATACTATGGTAATTCCAACTACATGGAAATTTTACACTTTATACAGACAATGCCATTAGATCTATTATCAAGTAATTATTACTTCTTTTATTTTTAATTTTTTTTGTCTTAATTTAAAAAAACAAAAACAAAATGTAAACAAGAAAATAAAGTAATAGATTTAGCGCTTGCATTGATTACAATATATAATTTTTTTTTAGAATCAAGCAATATGTTCACTGCTATGTGTGTGTAATGTTTATTTTCTTTTATTTTTTTCCTATTTATTATTATTATTATTATTATTATTATTATTATTATTATTATTATCAATTTTTTCTAGCTAGTGATTTTAATAGAGATTGATGCTCTCTTTGCTTTTCATTTCTTTGTAAGGCACTGAATAACTGACTATATACAAGATCATGCATCCATATTACATAATATAGTATACTTGTTTGAATGCATAATCTAAGTGAAGACATTTACAATTCTAAGAATGACAGGAACAACAAATTTAGAGATATTTTGTTTAGTACAAATAAGCTCTTTTTACATGTTAATCTTTTTCACCTTTATATATTTGTTCTCTTATTTGAACAAGTTTCAACATCATAACCAAAGGATTGGACAATAAAGACCACTAATGGTTAGGCCCATCTTAATCTCCCTTTTTCTTAGTTTATTGCACAACAAATTTTCCAGATAGTATTGCTATGTCTTGGTTTTTAGCTGCACATGTGAACTTGTATTTGATTTAAGTACTGATAGTGTTAGGATGATAACAACCATATGAGGCATCATATAATTGTTATTAATATTGTCAAATATAGAAGGATTTGAATCTTATAGATGCTTTCTCTACTTCACTCTTGATGTGACCATATCAACTCTAGGGTATGGGTCCATTCTAGTTAGCTTTAGGTATGGATCAGAAGTTGATTAATAGTCTAGTATTGTATGGATTATGTAGTAACACAATTTTTCTTGTATATTATTCTTTTGATATGTTATAGTGTAATAAATTGAGCCTTGGTTTAATGCATTATCCTTATTGAATTTTATTCTTTATCATAGAAAAGAAGTGTTAAAATGGTAATGACTAGTATATATTATTTTAACTATGATGTTTCCATAAACAAACTTAGTCTTAAGCATTATCTCTAAATTTTATGTAATAAATTGGCTTTCGTGATTTGTTTATTATGTATTGCTTTGTACATGTTAGAGTAATTAATGTGGGTTAATTGCTTGTTAAGCTTACTTAGGTGTATGTCAACATTATGTTGACATACCTACCCCAACTCACCCACTTACTTGCTCTCTCTGCTATTTATAAACACTCTTAGAGTGCATTTCAAAAAGAAAAGGAGTTGAGAACATTGTAATCTATATTTCTAATTTATAGATAGTTCATAGTTTTGTGAGCAATGTGTTAATCTCCATGGCTATGGCAATGGATTCTTGGAGAGATCTTGGTTGAGAGTTTTACAAATTCTAACATGGTATCAGAGCTTCCTCCAATACTCATTGCTCAACATGTCTAATTTGTCCCTTCGTTATATCTTATAATCTTCAAAATCTATGTTTTTTTATTTTAAAGATTGGCATTTGGGTTGGTTGGATTTATTTTTTATGCTAGCTATACATTCTTTTTTGAGAGATTTTTTGCATTGTTTGTCAAAAATCTCATTGTGTAGGCCATTCAACTCTAACCATACCTCTATTTTTTAGTTTGAAGAAGTTGTATGTTTTTTTTTTTTTTTTTTTTTAAATTTGTTTTTGAGAAAAAAATATGTTTTTAAACCAAAAAGTGATATCTTTTGATCAACTTATCTTTACTCCTAAGTTTTTTTAGAAACTATTTCTAGGTTATGGGCTCCTCTCTCCAAGATTTCCATAACACCTTACGGTTTCAAATTTTGATGATTATTAAGAAAGTTATGATCATTTTAATCTATTGCTACGAGCATTTTTTTCATGATGTCATTGGATGTAGTAGTAGTGGCATGGGAAAGAGATATCATTTGGCAGTGTTGGAACTTCTTTACTTTGATCTATTGCTCCAATCTATGACATCACACTTTCTAGCCTTGACATCACCTTCAACAATTGTGACTGAGGAAGATTGGCATTTTATTCTGCTTGTGCATGGAGGTTATGTGCATTGGGAGGAGATTTGAATAGAAAGAGGTCACTTGTTTCAAGTTTTGGTGCTGGCATTGGATTTTGTTTTTTATTCTTTTACCTTAGATCTACACCTTTTCTACCCTCTGTGGCATGCTTTTATTTTTTTTCCAGATCTATTTTAAGCTTGGTGAGATATGGGTGGGTGTTGAAGTGTGAGAGGCTAGTGTTGGACTTTCAGTGTTTTGGCATTGGATCTAGTTGTCTCATTTTGTTATTAGGCAATTTTTTTTCCTTGGCACAATGTTGAGATTTGCTTTGGATCTTTTCTGCTACTACACCTTCTTTCCATGGCATTAAAGCATAAGGAAGTGGAGTTGAAATATTCAAGTTTGGCATTTCACCTAAGAAGCTAGGCATTGGAGAGAGAAATAAGAGACAAGAAGGAGAGGCATTGCAGCATTATCTACTACTAAGAGGCTTTGGAAAGGGAGGAATGCTAATTTGAATTACTGATCTGAAGTCAATCAAATTTGAAGCATAGAGATCTAAATATGAAATGTGGAGTTGATCATTTCCTTTTTGGACTGTTGGGTTGTGATCTTTTGCACGTAAAACAAGGTAAATAGAGAAGCATGTAAATAAGGCAATAAGTCAAGCAAATTATTTTTTGACTTCTGCACCATTTTCCATGGCTGCATTGAATTTTTCTTTATAACTATCTCTTGGTACACCAAATCTTGTTTTTCCCAACATCTATTTATGCTTAAGACATGTGTTTTGCATTGACAAACTGTAACCCACCTCCTTATCCTCTTAAGACAGCAAGAAATTTCTTTTTTTCCTTATTATACTATATTTTTTTCTTAAAGAGGGAGTCAAGCACACTTGCACACATATTGAAGTAATTGAGTTGACCTTTTTTTACTTATGTTGGCCTGAGGATATTCTTAGTTCCATGTCGATTCTAATGAGTGGTTGGAAGGCTAGTGTCCCTTACTTGTGGTGCAATTTTTTAATCATATAGTGTAATTTTTATTTAAAATAAGTTATTTACGAGAAATCATTTTATTAATATCTTACAAATGGTAATTTGAAATCAAGTTTCATTTTTTTTTAAGTTTTTATTTTTCAATTTCTCACGTAGCTAGCTCATTTATATTGTAAAAAGCATTTTTTATAAAGTGTAACATTTTTTTTTTGGGGGTGGGGGGGGTCTCTTTGCATTTGTTGTGTTGTCATTGCTACTATTTGTGGTGACATTTTTTTAGTGATGTAGTTACTATATCTTTGAGCATTTGTTGAGGAATATTTAGTGTTTTGCATGTATCGTATCTCTTTCACTTGTTAAAGATTGGAAAGTGAGGTCTAATCTGGTAAGAGGTTAGACCCTCTCACAGGTAACACATACTTCCTTCTTATTCCTTTGAATTATCATCATTTGTTGCACTCATGGACACATTTTTGGCTAAGTCTAACGTACTATTATTGAGTGTACATAGTCACTACTATAGGATTTTCTATGTTATGGCCTTGTATTGTACTTTGCACATGCATTATCTAAGACGCATTTTTGGTTGAGCCCGATATCCTTTTGCATGTGCTTTACATGTTGTTATTTCTAGTTGTCGATTCTTTTATGTGTTTGCATACATCATATCTCTTTTTGCCATTTTCCACACTCTTCTATCAATGCATGACTTGCCTTAGTACATTGACACACTGGTAGTTGTGTCTTATCTCCTTAAGGCCCCTTTTTTTAACCTAGCCTTCTTCTATGGAGACATCCTTTCTACTCCCTTGTTTTTGGAGCACACCTCTCTTGATGGATTATTTGATACGTCAAAATTCTCCTCATTTGGAGCTATTCTGATGAAGCTCGGTATCTTCTTTATCTTCATTTGGCATTTTTTTGTGTATGGGTTATATTATACTCACACTGATTTATAAAGTGCCATGTGGGGGGGTTTGCTCATTCAACATTGTCCACCTACATGCATTTGTGTGCTCTATTTTGGGAACCTTTTCACTTTGTTAGTTGCTTGTCTTTTCCATCACCTCCATGAGCCATCATCTTTGAGAGACTTTTTTATATTTCAGACACATTTTCCACTCCATCCATTCAATAGTATGGGGGATATGATGTATATTCTACTTCTTGATGTTGAGCAAACCTTGCACATATTGTATTTTTTTATACTTTTGTCACCATTAATAGTATTCTTAATTAAAGCTATTCTGATGAAGCCTAGTGTCAGTTGTTTTTGTGATCGAGTAGTAGATTTAGACCACTCATGCAGATTGAGTCCTTTTGTGACTTGTGAGTACTTGGAGGGTGAAATTATTTAACATCATTTATGGAGGGCTTTCTTTCTCTCTATTCTTTTTTTCTCTCTCTTTTGGGGGGGATTTTTTCATATGGGTTTTCTCTATTTTCTTCACCTTTTGAGAGTTATGTTTTTTGCACCTTTTATGTGCGTGTGTGCTTTCATGTTTTTAGCACAATAATGAGTTTTTATTCTTCTATTGTACATGGGTATCTTCTTTAGGCACTTTGTTGGAACCCATATGAGGATTGCATAATGTCTCATCATTTGTTGGCCTTCTTTGGTGTACTCTTATATATTTTTGACACTAATTTTTTTTTATAGTTGATAGTCTCCCACATCTTGATTGTAGCTATTCTAGGGAATCCCAATTTTAGCTTATCTTTTTTGATAGTTCAATAGTCTCATTAAGCATGACATGGAGTAATTCTGGTGTATACAGTGTTAACTTGTTTAGTGTTTGAGTAGTTGATTTAGACCACTCATGCAGATATTATGAGTATTTTCACGTAGTGTTCAACATTGACGGGGGATGTTTGGCAATGCTTCCTCAGGTTTCATCTTCTACCCAATATTTTGGAGATCACTGTTTCTTCTAATTGATCCTTATATTTATCACCAATTCCTATTTTACTTGGTGGTTACAGTGACTGACATCCATGTATTTTAGTGAGATGGATTGGCATCCATTAGGACACTTGGCTTCTTCACTTAATTCTCTTGACATTGTACATAGGTACCCAACATGGCATAATTGTTGAGACCTATCTTTTGAGGAGTCTTACACTCTTTTATTTTTCATTTCTCCCTAAGTTGTGCTTAAGGAAGGGTGATAGAGTAATTAATGTGGGTTAATTACTTGTTAAGCTTACTTAGGTGTATGTCAACATTATGTTGTCATTATGTTGACATACCTACCCCCACTCACCCACTCACTATCTCTCTATGATTTATAGACACTCTTAGAGTGAATTTCAAAAAGAAAAGGAGTTGAGAACATTGTAATCTATCCTTATGATTTATAGATAGTTCATATTTTTGTGAGCAATGTGTTAATCTCTACCACTGTGACAATGAATTCTTGGAGAGATCTTGGTTGAGAGTTTTGTAAACTTTGACAGTATAAATAAATTATTGGTATAGTTTTGAATGTTATTTCAGGAAGAGAAATTGATTATGAATGACACTCTTGAATTATGTCATTTTATTCTTGACTATTCTGGATTGAACTTTATTAATACTTATAGATATAGTTTTGAATGACAAGGCTAGACTTGTAAGTAATTCCTATAAGATGAAGTCATTTTTGGGTATCATATTTCTAATACTCTTGGTGTAAACTATATATTTAATATTTGTTACTATGTTTTTATTATGGTTTTGATCATGAAGGAATGTTTAGTTTTAAGAAATCAAGACAATTTTTTTATAGGTTTTGGATGTTTCATTCTTGTTCCCACATACTCCATGCATAGCTAAAAACGTGTGCATGCTAAATTTTTGTTGTCAAGATAAAAATGTGAAGAATAAGCTAAGACATACATTGAATATAAATAAGTGTGATGATATTATTTTAGCTACATTGTTTATTTAGGTGAAACTAAATTCTTTATAATAATTGTGTCTTTTGGCTTAGCTATGGTTTATGTTACATGACTTAGTTTCATGAGGATTGTTTTAACATTGTATTTCTATTCATCAAAAGCATCTAAAAAACTTATTCTAATCATTTATTCTCATTTATTTATGATTATCATTATTTTTATAAACTTAGCGCATTTGTTAGAACACTATTTGATAGGTTTGAAATAGCTTGCAATTTTTTTCAGATGGTCTGTCACGGTTTGACTGAATTTATGACATTATTTAAAGGTTCTTGGGTTTGAAAAATGGACCAAGAACTTGTCATTCATAGGAAAATACTCTTTTGTCATTATATGAATGTTGTGTGTTTGGATTTAGCATTAAATTTATTATAATTTGTGTAATCATTTAAAGTAATTAAAGTGGAAACTCTAACACTAATTTGGTGGTTGTAATTTTTTGCTCTATGTTTAACTTCTTTTACTAGTTTGTATTTTTCAAAGGCAATGAACTCAAGGAAGGTACTTGATTTTGTCATATGGTTGTATTTCATCATTTTTCTCATGTTTGAAATATGGGGAATCCATGACCAAATCATATTATACTATGATATTTAAAATTAGTTAGATCTTTGTATTCAGGGCATGGCTGACATAGTTATGTAGACACCTAAATCTGGCCATCAATGACCTCCAACCAGGCTTTTGACCAATTTCCACTTAAAGTGCACAATTTGGCATAAAAACACTAAAATATATTAAATGAGTTGAAATTGATATATTCAATTTCCAATTTTGGTAAGGGTATCACTAAATGGGGCAATGTAATTTATGGGCTAGCTAACTTTAATCAGATCATTCTGAGTCAAACTATCAATTTTTCACTTGGGTGCTTTGGATTGCTCTTTCCTATCAAATCTTTTACACAAGACATGTGCCTTTGTTATTTGGTTTTGATAACATCCTAAAAGGGATAACGAATCTAATGCATCTTACATTGACTTTCAATTTCAATCCAGTCAAATTTTAGACCAATGACAAGGCATTCTAGTCAATTTGAGTAATTTGTGCACAAAGTACTTAATCATGCTTAAGATCTAGTTAAACCAAATTAGAGCCTAATTAAAAATTTCATGGAAACTTGTTGAATACTTGTTTTTGGAAATGAATATTGAATAACTACATCATCAGATGACCTCATTTCTTAGGAAGACTTCCCTAGGCCATAAATGCCACAAATATCAAGACTATGGGTCTCCTATGCCTCATAATGGTCCTCCATGCCTCTTCAATGCCCATTTTTATAATGTCATGATGAGGATAATGATAAATTTAATTCAAAAAAGTTGAATTAATCCTCAACCATACATCTTCATCTCAAGATGGATGGTTCAGGTTGATTCTGAGCAATCTAAAAAATCTATAAATAGAAGGCCTTGCCTATTCAAATTTAAACTTAATTTGTGTAAATTTACCATGTAAAATTGATTCAAAGAGCTCTCACATTCCAAATTTATGATGTCAAAATATTGAGCCAAGCCAAGCCAAAGCCATAAGGTGCCAAGGAGAAGAGGAGATAGCCAAGCCTCCTTTGATGAAGACTTCAGGAGCACAAGTTTAGCAAGTCACCACAACAAGCATTTGAAGCATCCAAGGAAGGTTATGGATTCTTGTTTTTCTTTACTTTTTAGTTTTTTTTTTCATTTATTTTTGTTATTAAGCTCACCCTAGCAACTAAGGATAGAGATGTATGCTAATTAGTGTGTTTTTATCAATTTATTTTCATTTTGGGACTTACATAATACTAATCACCTCTCTTGAGTCAAATTTTTATTTCACATAATGGTACATTTGGTAGGATCACACACCACAAATTTTATCAAATAGCACCTACAATTAACATACTAACCATTGTCATGCATGAGCTTGAAGTGTGGAAGCAAAAAAGGTGAAGATTTGAGCAAAAAGCTTATTTTTTGGAGGTCATAGTTTTATTCTCAAGACTATGTAACTTAGATCCTAACTCACCCTGACTTGACCCAACTCACCTCAACTCAAATCCCAACTCAACCTGACTTGCCCTGACTCAGATCCCAACTCACCCTGACTTAGATCTCAACTCAGCTTGATTTGACCCAACTCACCCTGACTCAGATCCTAACTTGACTTGACTTGACCTAACTTACCCTGACTTGAATTCCAACCAGCTTGACTTGACCCAACTCACCCTGACTCAGATCCCAACTCACCCTAACTTGACCCAACTCACCCTGACTCAGATCCAAACTCACCCCAACTTGACCCTAACTCACCCTAACTCAGATCCTAACTCATCCCTACTTGACCCAACTCACCTCAAATTAAATCCCAACTTGACTGTGTCAACTTGAGAGTTTATTTTCCCAAGTTAAATGTTTCATCTTTAAAAATACTTCAAAGTTAAACCACTTGCTAACATTTTTCTTATAGGATTAACTTGAAAAATTGCTAAAATGCGTTTAAATCATCTTTTATATGCTTTAAAATGAACTAGGAACATGATTTTGGTGCTTAATATAAAATTTAGGTGCTTAAGTATGTTTTTAGCATTAGTTTTCAAAGTTTACAATTCTAAGACCAAAGGGTCAAATGAACACCACCAAATCTTTCATTTGGGCTTAAAATTAAACACACTTGTCAATTTTGTTTTCATTGTTTCAATTAGCACTTTATTTTCACAAAATGCAAGGATGTTGCTTGTATGCTCTTCCATTTATCCTATTTAGGGAACCCTTGGAATAAAAATCACTTTCCTTATTTACAAATTTCCTAGTCTAAGGCTTAGAAAGAACGTCATCTAAAACACTCCCAAAAAACATGCAAAAGTATTGGGTGACCTTGATAATGACCCTAAAGTATTTCTATTTTATGCTTTCTTTATTTCATGTAAACTTGGCTTGTGAGGGGTACATCATTACCTCCCATAAGTTCTTTAAAGAATATTTGACTCGAGGTTTCACCTTTTGGCATTGATTTCATTTGGCTCCATATTGGAGTTGCACATGGGATGTAGTGGCACTTTAGACATCGCACTATACTGAGTGAAAAATAGGATGTACTAGTTACAAAAAAGATTAGACCTTAATAATCCAAGTGATATGGACCCAAAATCTATGATTTTTTTTCATTGTTTGATGTCAAAGTCATTGTGCAATTGATTCCCCTAAAATGTTCAAAAAATTGTAGATCTTAGATAAATCCCCACTTGCCATATAAGTATTGTTGGTTTAAGGTGTGTCTCAAGGTCTATGTCATAATACTGTCATTTGAGAGAAGGGGGTATAGAAACCCTACTATATAATACACATTTACTTTTGGATGAACACTTAAAATCCTCTAAAATGATGTATATTGATGGATTCCAACAATACCAAGCAACCTTGTCAGTTTATGATCTAAGAGAGATTAATTATTTGATTTTATCCTAGATTAAAGTCTTGTTTGGAGTCAAAATTTGGTGTAAACAAATGATGCAAACCAAACACATGGTCCCTAATTTTGTTTGAATAATGAAGTGTTATGCTACCCACGTGAATCATAAATTTGCCTTGTTTAAAGTTCATCAAAACTTGGAGTCATGTCATCCACTTTGGCACAATTATGCTACCCAATTTAGTCTAGACCTTTGCTAAAGTTTGTTTAAGTCATTCATTTATAATTTAAATTTGAAACTGCACCTTTATAAGTTCATAGGGTTGATGTGTTAAGTGGATTTGCCATTTGCACTAAACTTGAGGGAACTTACATTCAATTTCCAATTTGGGTTAAAGGCCATTTAAGAATCATGATCATTATCACCATTTGATATACTTAAGTCATTTTGTGCTAAACACTTTCACTTTGAGTCTATGCACCACAACATTTTGAATCAAAAAAGGTAGTGCTATACTATCAAATTTGTGAAAAATTATCTTTGCCTTAGATTTTTTTTGAAACAAGCATTTTGACACATCTTTTGGGTAGTTTAGCACTCTTACACTACCCAAAACATTTTAGATATTGTTTCATAAGCCCTCTTGCATAGAGTTCAAATTTGGTCCTACATTTTCAAACCAATCTGAGTATACTTTTGTGAGCCTTTGTATAGCATAGTTATGTTGATCACTTTTTGTATAGCTTATTTGTTAAAATAACCAAGTTTTATACCATTATTTGTGAGAAGATAAACTATCTCTAAAGTGCCTTTTGTTTCATACATTATACCTAGTTGATCGATTCCATGTCTATGAATCAAATGCCTAGAGTTTGTTAGAAGTTTGTTAAATCCATTAGATTAAAATTTTCATCTATTTCAAAGTATGGATTTTGATGTCATTTGGCCAAGAGTCATAATGCATGCCTTATTTGAGCCTAGCTTTTGATGCCACATTTGGCCAAAAGACCTAGCAACTTTTACTTTTCCTAGATTAGACTAATTTGAAACACTTTGACTTTAGAGTTTGGCATTTTGATTTTTGGTCTATTTATTTGCTTATATTTATGTGAAACATGAAGCATTAGATACTTAATGTGAGCTTCTGTTATCACAAATATTTGCATAAACCTTTTGATCCTATTGATGAATCTACACCAAGTTTGAACATCAACTTTTAGACATTGTCCTTTTAGAGTTTGTATAACTCTCTTCTCTTTCTATTGCAAAGCATTAACTATGGATCCCAACATGTACTCCTACACTCTTAGTGGACTCATGTATAATCTAGGGATTAGTAATGTGGTTTTGTAAGAAGAAATGGTGCAAGACCCCTATGTAGATAATATTGCTTATGAGATGGATTATTATCCCTCTTATAATACTCAATTGGGGGCACAAAGCTAAGATCCATTGGCTAAATATTTGGTTAATACACCACCTTATTCAGAATGAAACCAAGAACAAACTACACAATACCTAGCTACAATACCCATAACTGATGAACCAATTCTACAATAGTCATTCTCTACTAATACGCCTTCCATATATGATCCATTTTTATTTGAGAACCATTTATTAGAGAACAAAGATGAGATTTTGGTTATATCCATAGAGGTAGGGGCCAAGTTTCTAGCAAACTTTCCCCATGATAATTTACCAAGACTAGTAAGAATACCCCACAACATAATTTATGATTAACATGACTTTTATAGAAATCCTTTAGTTCTAGTCCAAACAATGTATCAGGACCCTAATATGCTTAATAGAGGCAAAAAACTCATGGAAGATCACTTTAACCAAATACAGATGGCATATCAAACTTACTTGAATCTAGCACCTAATTTCAATTAGATGACTATGGTGAGCAAATATCTTATTAAATTAGTTCCTTCAATAGGAGTTTGAGTTAACTGGTTAAGATAGTCAGAGTTTAGACCTATTCATGTAAAACACTTTAGTAGACAAATTTTTGCATATGCTCATTTTTGAAGAAGTGTCTTATATGCAAGCAACACCTAATCCAAATCAAAGTGGTACTAATACACAAAAAACTAGTCAACAAAATGTGCCTTTAGTTAACACTGCAAGTGGTTCTCCAAATTAGGGCATAAGAGTTTATACATCCCAACCTCAACCAATTTCTTTATCAAGAATACAACCAACAAGAATAGGTAATCCATTAGCAACTAGTGCAAATCCTCAACTACAGAATATGACAAATCTAACCCCTCCTCAATAAGGGATGATTAGTATTCCACAACAATAGGCACAATCTAATGTACCAATGGAATAAAGAATAAATATGTATTCACCTCAACAAGGTGAAACTATCTTTCTACCTCATTGGGTAGTGGCAAAAAAACCTCCTCAGTCATAAACCAATGTACCAATCCAAAACCAAATGATGACTAGCCAGCAATGTGTAAATATTGGTTAGTGACAAATGTCAAATATTTAACATGATTTTGCTTCTCAATAAGTATTCATGAAAAAAGGAGGCTCCCATGTTTCTCAAGTACCTACTAGACAACAATCATTTCAAAATGTGCCACAAGTTCAGAGACAGGGTCTTGGTCTAGAAGTTCTCACTCAATAGCAAGGTTTGATTAGTTTTTACCATGTACCTTTTCAACCATAGCAGGCATAATATAGTTATATCACTTCATCCCAACCAAAAAATCCTCCAAGTCAAATCTTCATATCCAACCCAAACTAGAATATCATACAACTAAATATGCAATTTCAAGTACATCCTAATCCACATATGCATATTCCTATTCCATTTCCCAACCAAACCAATATACCCTAATAGGTATCTCCATCATACCCTAGTCAAAGTGTCCCACTTGTGACCTCCCAATCATCTACCCAAAATAATATTCTAAATCAAACCAATGTTCCTTCCATTTTCCTATCTTAAGAATTGTAACAGATGATGGATGTAATTGATGCCATTCAAGCTAAGAAATAGACTAAAAAGTTTAAGTTTGATGATGCATGTTCTTATCCATTCAACAAGGAATAATTGTAGATATTATTTCCTTTAGGGTATGAACCACCAAAATTTGATAAATACAATGGTAAAGGTGCCCCTAAGGCCCATTTAATTGAGTTCTTTGTTGCATGCCAGCTAGTGGCATATAGTGATATATACCTTTTGTTGTTGTTTCCAAGGAGCTTGGTTGGACAAGCCTTGGAGTGGTTTTTAAAGTTGTCTAAGAATTCAGTAACATATTTTGATGATCTTTTTGATAATTTTGTGCAACACTTTTCCTATAATATTGAACATGAGATTTCATTGGTTGACTTAACATAAGCAAAACAAAAAGTTGTTGAGAGTTTTACAAATTATCTACAGTGATGGAGAGCCCTTGCAAGCTGATTCAGTCACATTTTACTAGATAAATAATTAGCCACTATTTTTACTAAAAATTTGCATAGTGAAATAACTTATCATCTAAAACTACAATGTGCATATACTTTCAAGGATATCATCGACAAAAGCTTGTTGATTAAGTGAGCCCTTATTAATAAAGGGATCATCAAGCTTATGTCAACTAATTATAATCAAAGTAACAAATAAAGAAGCAGTCAAAACCAACATCCAATCCAAGTGTAGGCATCACAACTAGTAAAGGCTAATAACCAAGATAGACCAAAGCAATTCAACCACAATAGGAATGTTTTGGGTAATAGAGTAACCGAGTCATGTCATGTATAAATAGTGAAAACATTATCTGTATCACCTTTTTAGCTTAATCCTACCCAAAAACCTCTCCAACCAATGCCACAAGCACATCAACCAAGACCCACAAAAAATGCAATAACCTTTACCATTACAAACCCCTCCTCTAAGGAGAACTATGCTTATGCATCATGTTTTTAGTGATCTAGGAGAGCCTATTGAGTCTATCTTTCACAAAATTTCCACTAATAATATGATTAGTTGGCCTATACCAAAGCATTATCCTTAAGGTATTTCTTATCTTGATTGGTACCATGAAAATGAATTCTGTGAATATCATCGAGTTAATGGGCATAATCTATAAAGATGTGTGTAAATCAAGCATTTGATTAAGAATATGTTGGATAATGGGGAGATAACATTGGAAATGGTACTTAAACCTCTAATAAAACTCTTGGGATTAATAGAAAATCCTTTCCCCAACATAACACACAATAGTAGCATAACAATTAGCAACAACAATAATAACAACAACACCAACGGGTCCAATAACAAAATCAATAGTATCAAAACCAAAGGCTAAACTCGTAGAATTAGTAGAATCAATAATAGAACCCAAACCATCAGAACAATGGACAAAACCAAGGTCATAATGGTAACAAGCAACAAACCTACCATGTAGTTACACATGACTACAATAGGGTTGTAGGTCATATTGTAGAGGGTAGTGTTAATACCATCTCCATTAATCCTAAATCGAGCACTAATCAATCTCAAACATTGATAAATAATAATGCTCAAATAAATTACATGGATAATTTTTCTTTGACTTGAGGCTAGACACAGGGAAACCAATAAATCAAGACTTCCACTATTAGACCATATACCAATAATTCACCCTTACCACATGACCACATACAAGTTCACTAATAACTGAGACTTGTCTTATCTGGTACCACACCATTCCTAGAATTTTTTAAAAATTATGGTCTAACATCTAATCTTGATCATGAAATCACAACTCAGAAGTCAAAGATTACTATCTTAGGTCCATAACCATCTGCCACTTTACCTGTTATCCAACTAATAGTTCAGCCTCAAAATAAACCATTCACCATTGACCAAGACATGAAGTTTGATATTGTGGAATAATTGTAGAAGACACTAACACAAAGTTCTATTTTATATTTGTTATGAATGTCAACAATTCACAATAACATTTTGACTGAGTTTTTAACCCAATCCACTGTTGCCAATGACATATCCCTTGATAAATTTCAAGCTTTGGTTGAACACCTAGCTCCAACCCAACAAGTCACATTCAACCAAAGTGATATGTCTTCCATTGGGCCACTCCATAATAATCCATTGTACATATAATTTTATATAAAGTGGCATAAAGTGAAACATGTCCTTATAGATAATGGATCAGGCCTCAGCATAGTATCTCTAAAGCTCATCAAGCTTCTTGGGTACATAATGGTAGATCTCCAACCAAAAATGATAACTATCAAATCCTATGATAATTAGGAAAGAGAATCATAAGGCACCATTAGATTACTAGTTATCATTGGTCCTTTAACCCATGATACACTTTACCATGTACTTGATCTTTAGTTGTCATATAATATGCTTCTAAGTAGGCTTTGGTTACATGAGATTCATGCAATTCCATCAATGCTACACTAATGTATCAAGTTCTCCCACTTAGGGATGGAAGTGAATATTCCATAAGATTTACACCCATATGAACACTACAAACATCTTGAGGCCAAGTTTTAAAGCTACAATTACTAATACGACATGAATCCAAGTTCCAAGTAGGATAAAAGAAAGGCCATACTTATTGATCCTCCATAGGATAATTGCATAGATCATAATACCTTAGATTCCATTTCCCACATGCCACCTCCTAAATCTTCCAATCAGTTAACCATTTTAGATAATGGCCCAGCGGAGTATGTGACCCATGATACCTTCCATATTGCCAATCCTCCTTAGAATCCAAAGACCTTTGGGTGACCTAAAAATAACCCACACATGAATTGGCAATAAAAGAACAAAGAAAAGGGACCTATCATGTTTGTACCAGCATCTGACCTAGAACTAGACCCTCTTGAAGGGGATGAATCATGGTTATACAATGAAAACCAAGCTGATTATTATAAACGTGAAAATTATCCTATTCCCAATAGGATCATGGAGCATCAATACTATGAAGGAAGAGGCCTTTGACCAAATCAATAAAGAACCATTGAGCAAATTTCTATGACTAAGTACAAAAGACCCTCTGGACTTAGATTTAAATTTCCTGGAGGTGACCCCACATAGCTTATTTGAGTTCTATCACTGGTGGCTAGTGATGATGATGTTGATAGTAAAGCAGAGTTTAATCATAGCCTCACCTTTGATGACCTAGGTGAGACTAACCTGTTTGATAACAATGTTATATGTACTCTTACCCCAATCACTTGTCATAACCCATTACAATTATACTATCCCCAACTGATGATTGCGACCAAAAAGAATCCAATTTGTTGATTGATGAGTTTCAGAATGATGAGGCATTTTGTGACTTTTTAGGCCTTAGAGACAATGTTCCATTAGGAGATCATAAATCAGGATTCTCAATTACATTGGATCTTGAAGCCTATTTTGGAGAACAGGTGAACACCCTTAGCCAAAAATAAATAAGTAAAAGATTGAGGTCCCCAAGTGAAATCCTCTTTGAGGTGCTTTCTGAGTAGGAAAAAGGTAAATATAAAGTCTAGTCTAGTTGTGAAAACTTGTTTCAGGTGTTATTATATGGGGATGTTCATTCTTCTTTGAATTTAGACTAGGAGACCACCAACGATGAACCTACCTATGGATCTGAGTTTAGTTTTGCATAACAAGTATTTGATCAAATTATTCAAGAATTTTTGACTATTTTTGTCACATGGCTAGATCTCCCATTACGGGACTCAGATTCATCATGCCTAAGAGACATTGAAGAGCAAGTCCTAATAGAGGACCCTAATATAGTCCAGTAACTCAAGTCTTTATCTACTATCCTAGAAGATGGTTCAACCCTTGTACTTGAAGATACAATAAAGGTAAACATTAAGAATCCATTAGACCTAAAATAGATAAAATTAGGTGCATCCCTCACTGAGGAGGAACATGAAGTCTTTACAACTCTGTTGAGAGAATTTGTAGATATCTTTACATGGGCTTATTTTGACATGCTAGGTTTGGACCCCACCTTGGTTCTGCACTACCTTGTGGTCAATCCTGATGCCAAACTAGTGAAATAAAAGTTGCATAAGATTCATCCTCACATTTCTACATTGGTAAATAAAGAGTTGAAAAAACTCTTAGCAGTGGGATGTATCTGGTCTATTGACTACTCATAATGGATATCTAATGTTGTACCTATTATCAAAAAGCATGAACGAATTAGAATATATACTTATTTTCAAGACATAAATAAGGCTTGTCTTAAGGATGAATTTTCATTTCCTAATATTGACATGATATTCAACTCCATGGTATGTTATGAAATGATTTCACTCATGGATGGCTTTTTAGGATACAACCAGATCAGAATAACACCAAGAGACCAACATAAAATAGTGTTCACCTCTCCATGGGGAACATTTTGTTATTAGGTAATTCCAATTTTTATTAATAATGATGGAGATAAATATCAAAGGGATATGAAAATCATATTCCATGATATGATGCATGATATTATTGAAGACTATGTCGATGATATATTAAGAAAATCCAAAACGAGGGCCAACCATCTAGCAGTGCTACATAGGATATTTGAAAGATTGTGAGAGTACAAAGTCATAATCAATCCAAAGAAATGTTTGTTTTGAGTAACCTTAGGAAATTTACTTGGCTTAATTATGTATCATTTGGGTATTGAATTAGATCTATCTAAAGTCCATGCTATAATCGAGATGTCACCCCTAACCAATTTGAAGCAACTCTGTAGTTTGCAAGGCAAGATCTAATCAATCTGACACTTCATCTCTTAGTTAGCAGACAAGTGTCATCTATTTAGACATATTTTGAATAAGGGAGTTTCATTTCACTAGGATGACCACTGCCAAACAACTTTTCAACAACTCAAGGACTATCTAGTTAATCCACCTATTTTGTTACCTCCTATGCTAGGAAGGCTATTCTTGTTGTATCTATCAGCTATCGACAATGCCTTGAGGGCACTTTTGGATCAACATGATAATAATTTAAAAGAGCATGTATTATAATACTTAAGTCATACCTTGGTCACATATGAACACAACTATGCACCTATTGAAAAAGTTTGTCTTGCCATGGTCTTCATAGCTCAAAAACTATTCCATTACATGTTGAACAATAAAACCATGGTCATTTTAAAAGTAGATCCACTCAAGTATATACTATATAAAACATATTTACAAGGTAGAATATCCAAATGGATCATGATTATTAGTGATTTTGACATAGAGTATGTCAATCAAAAAGCAATCAAAGGACAAGTCTTGGTAGATCAACTTGTTGAAGCACCCTTGTAGACACAAAGTCACTCAAATTTCATTTTATTGATGAATCCATAGTGACCGTCATTGACACACCTCTTGGGGAGTATCACTAGAATATATATTTTGATGGTTCATTTATTTCACATAGTTTGGGTGTAGGTCTCTTATTTATTACACCATAGGGGGATTTAATCTCTAAATCATTTAAAATCAGTTTTCTTTATACAAACAACATGGCTGAGTATGAAGCACTTATCTTAGGACTTTGAAAAGGATTAAAATAGAATATATATCATCTAAATGTTCATGGTGATTCTCAATTAATCATTAATTAGGTCACAGACCATTTTTAGACCAAAGATGAAAAGTTAGTTCCATATAAGGCCATGGTCGATACCCTAAAGTAGTAAATTGTAAATATCTAATTTGAGCATATACCAAGGGCTAGTAATAGAGATATAGATGCCATGGCTACTATTGAATCTATAATTCAATAAACAAACAAATCTAGAGAATATTAGTTCTTTGTTGAGAATTTGTTTGCATCAACTCATGAACCTTCAACCATTGCAATGATTTGTGATATTATTGGTCCTAATTCTATCTGATACTCAGACCTTTACAACAACCTTCATGAAAAAATTATACCACCTAACCTATCTTAAAAATAAACCAAAGCCTTTATTCATCATTCTACTCATTCTACTCTATTTAGATCCACCCTTTATCACCATAGTTTTGATAGAACTCTACTTCATTGTTTAACTTTGATAGAGTCTACATTATCATTAAGAGAAGTTCATGGAGGGGTATGTGGAGCTCATTTTAGTGGGGCAATCCTATCCAAAAATCTCTTACATACTAGTTATTATTATCCCATAATGGATATAGATGTAGCTACATATGTAAAGAAGTGTGAAAAATGTCAATGACATGCAAATCTGATTCATACACCATCTCAAACTCTGAAACTGATGTTAACACCATGGGTATTTTCTAAATGGGGACTTGACCTCATTAGGAAGATCAACCCCACTTCATCTAATGGCCATAAATATATATTTACCACCATTGAGTATTTCATTAAGTGGGTTGAAGCTATACCTCTCACTTACATGGCTAGAAAGCAAATTTCTAAATTTATCTTCAACCATATCACTTGTTGCTACTATATCCCCTATGACATTATATCTCATAATGGAGGATCATTTAAGAACAAGGATGTAGACCAGCTATGTATTGAATATAACATCACACAACATTTTTATACAACATATTTCCTCAAGGTAATGGGCAAGTTGAAGCATAAAAAAAAACCATTATCAATATTCTCAAAAATATTATCAATGATGTTAGTCATGATTGGCACCTAAAAATATTCCATACCATTTGGACATACTATACCAATCATTATAATCCTATAAAAGTCACTCCATACTCACTTGTTTATGGTATTAAAGCCATCCTTCCCATTGAGGTCAAATTTCCTTCACTATGCATATCTTTCAAACATGTCCTAGATGATCATGACTATTGAGTAACTCACCTGTAAGAGCAAGACCTTCTTGATGAAAAATGCATAGTTGCACTCAACAATCTTTAGGCATATCAGAACCGACTCAAAGGCCACTACAATCGATGTGTCAAATATAAAAATTTAAACTTGGTGATCTTGTTCTTAAAGAAAACCAAAAGAATACCATGGCTAAGAAGAAGCATAAAGGTAAATTCAAACCAAACTAGATAGGGCTTTCCATCATTACTAGATCATGGGCATAGAGGCTTGCCACACTAGATGGAGTTGAACTTCCTACGCCAATGAATATTATTTACCTCAAGTGGTACTATGCTTGAGCACGAAGATGTATTATCTGTAAAGACTATGTCAGTAGTGCTATTTTATCATTATTCTTCTTTATACAAATATAATTATTATCCATCCTCTCAGCCTTATCTACGTTACCATTCTATTCTATCAACCAGACGTGTTCTAAATCCTTGCCCATTTGACCTTGGGTTTTATCATTTGTTACACATTTTTAGTACCAAAGAATCTGTTCAATTTCATCAGCTATTTCCAGTACTTTAGACAAAGATCATACTTTGGAGTAGTATGATAGAAGTTTCAGTAGTTGCATCCTTCATTTTTTATTCTTTTTTTATCACGAGTCTTGATACTAATTATAACCACCTTTGGGTAAATTAGTACCCATTGATCTATGGCATTGTATCCTAGTTATAACTGCTTATGGGAAAACTAGGGGTAACATTTATTTATTAAGTCTTGACTTACCAACTTGCCACTTCCTATGCCATACTATGCCTATTTACCACATGTACATATTTTATTTGAATTGACTGCTACACTAATTGAATTCCTTTATTATAGGGTAGAACTACAGTGACTTGAGGTCCTACTCTAGGACTATGTAGGTAGCACTTGATACTTGTTGAGGTCATCTCAGTCACCCTTTCCATCATGCTCTCATTATTTTATGAGCAACCTAAGTTTGAACGCTCTCACCATTTTGTGAGCTTGAACCATTTAGTGTCTCATCATTCTTGATTGAGTTGAGGTAATCCAAAAATTACAAAAACATTTGTAAAATCATTAGAAAAAAACAAAAACATTGACCATTTATTTTCCTTAAGGATTATGGGAACCCTTACTAAGTTTCAAGAAAAACACTTATCACTTAGTTTCCCTATCCTTTTTGGCCTTTTGTCTCATGCACTTGCTATTTTTCAAGACCATTCTTATTCCTATATCACATCCATTATATTTTTTTCATCAGTTATCATATTCTTCCCATTCCTTGGGAGAATTACATTTGGCTTGAAGTTTTTTAATTGGATATTACATCCATGGAAATATGTAGGCAACATCCACTTACCTAGTGCATATGGAGACAACTCAGCGACCCCCTTCCTTTTTCTTCTATTCCCCTATTTTGTTCATTTGTTAGGTTGTCACCTATTTTCTAGGATCAATATTTGTATGATTTCTATTGCATTGTTTATTTGTTTGTCTCTACTTATTTTATTAGTTTATCTACCTATTTATTTGTGTTTAGTACTATTTCTTTGATTCAGTTTATGTGTGTTCATTGGGTCATTCCTTGCCCATACCTATACTTGAATCCATCTATATTCATATGTATACATTATCATCACGGTTTCTATCATTGGTTCATTATTTTCTATTTTGAGTATTGGATTGTGGGAGTTAGTCTTTATGCATATTTTAGCCAAGTACTCATGATGCTATACCATGATGCCTACCGACACATGTTATAAAAAACCTCAACTTCAAGAAGTCTATTTAGCAATGGTAGCATCAACATATCTTTGGAAATTACATTCTAATTCAATCCTAATCATATCCCAAATAGAGTAATTAACCACAAAATGATTTCAACCTTTATCAGTTCGGATGAGCATATTTTTACTAGTAGGTTGTTCTGAGTCATCATTACCCTCTATGTTAAGTTATCATCATCCTTGACCAAGTTTTTTATGTTTGATCCATAAATACTAGTATGAACTTCACTACTTTTTAGGAATGTTTACCAAGATCTCTTAAGTTCTCAATTCCAAAATTTAAACTGAATTAGAAGTGGAAATTTCTCAACTTATAGGATGTTGGAATGATTAAAAATTGATGAAAATTTGAACCAAATCAAGTTTCAAAATTGAAATAAAGGTGAAATGAAAGTTCACATCAATTATCCATTGAAACTATCAGATTTTTCAAATTCTTGATTTACTCAATTTACTGTAAATGATCAAATGATTAAATTTTGCATTTTTATTAAAAAGTGAATTATAATCTACAACTTAGCTGAAACTAAAATGCAAAAATGAATTCAAAGATCAAAACACAAATTATTTATAAGGTTCAAAATTCCTATGTCCCCGAGTTCTTATTGAACCGATCCATTAATGTTGATAAATTTGTAAGCCAAAATAATACTTACAATCAACAAAATATATCTACTCTCTACAAAAATAGTGTTTCAAACCTTTGAAAGACCTTGGCTGACTCAACATATCCTTCACCTTCCTGAATCACACGCAGAGGCTTCTCCAAATCAAAATTGGCAACTTTCATAGCTCAAAATGAGATCAAAATTTCTACAAATTGGTAAAATGAATATACTACATAGAGCATATCATAATTATAAACAATTTTTTAATTTACTTCGAGCTCTGGTTTAGCCTCTAAGGGCTCCAAAATGACCAAATACTATAAGCAGGTCTAGAATTCTCCTATAAATAGTCGGCCAAAAGCTTACATTCAAATAAAAGTTAGTGCCTTTTAAAACACTTCGAAACCCATAGCTTGGGTAGTCAAGGATTATCAATTTTACATGGTGAGTCATAAGTTCAAGTCTTATCCCTTCTTTTTTGGTGTTTTACTTATCATTTATCCCACATTTGCAAGTTCAAATGGCTTGCTATCCTTTTAATAGGTTGGCAACATCCTTCTACATTGCCAACGCCCCTTTTGGTGGGCTCAAGGTGCCAATCTTAGCATGGTTTGTTGATTAGTGCACCAAACATAACATGGTACATTGGTTCATGTACCAACTTGGCATAGATGTTAATTGGCATTTCCCTTGGATTAGGATGTGGTAAATGTTTCTAATCTTGAGGTTGATGACTCGGCATTTGAGATGGAATTTCTCACGGTCTCCAAACTTAGCATTATCTCGATCTTGACTCAGCAAGGTAATTGGAGGTGGTATGGCAAGTGTGTATTCTCCTATGTGGCTTAATGGGGTTCTCTTGGTAAGTTTAAAATATTACCGAGCTATTATAGAGCTATTTAAAACATACAATTCAAATACAATACATTGTCCAATCTGTACACACTGTCAAAGACACTAATCAACCAAACCCCAAATTTTGGACTCTCATTGACTGCCACATGTCACCACTTTATTGGACCACTTGGTGTGTCCACATTATGCCATGTCATCTTGTGACACCACATTTTTCCCTCTCGCATCAGAACTTCAGCGGACCATATCTTTTGCATATAATGTCCATTTTGTAAACCACAAAAAGAAATGGAAAGCTCTCAATGAGCTCTAAGCTATGAAATAGGTTTTGTCATAACTTCGAAACTTTTTTTGAACTAAACTATAGATCACACCTCCCTATAAAAGAGGCTTTTGGTCTCCAAAAGTCTATTATCTCTTGAAAATTGATAACTGGTCTACTGCATCACATCAAACAGAACCCAATCATAGCAAAGAGATAAACATTGGAAAAATAAATGATTCAAATCTCAAGTGAAAATGAATACATGGCATGAGTAAATAAATCTACAATTGCCAATAAATTGATCACAACATACCAAAATTGTCTGTCATGTCACATCCCAATGTAACTACAAAACAAGTTTGTTAATGTCAACAACATACAATAAATGTTGTGGACATGTTGCAATAAAATCCCCTAGAACAGAACTCATATGCTAAGAAAATGAAAACAACACAAAGTGTATATTGCCTAACATCTAAACATGCCCATAGGGTCTTATAATGCATTTATATGCTATTGATGATTTAAAATTGTGCTTGTTCTAACACCAACAATTGGAAGTTTCAAGATGTGGGACTTGCAACTTGAAACAACCTCCAGATTTTTGAGAAGTTGGTCCTTCTTTATATCAAGTGTATACTGGGAAAAGGGACATGAATTTTAAATAGAAACATAAATACAAGAAAGAAAATCTAACTATGGTGATGCGCCTGAATGTAATTTGACCTTAATCCTGAGCATAATGAAACTATATGTAGGATTCATTTACATTTAAGAGAAAACAAGTGCATGATCAATGTAAAAGATGGAAATAATAGAAACAGAGGCTCACAACAAAGATTACTTTGCAATGATACAAAAAATGTCAAGAAAGGCATAGGGTTCAATCTTCTTATTTGAATTTTCTAGTCACATAAGAGGCACAAAAACACGCACAGTTATATAAAATTTTCAACTCAAGAAAATGAGATAAAAGCAAATGACATTCCCAATCACAGCGCTAGAAAGCCTAAACTCTTGACAACATAGCCTAGAATACTTTTGCAATGACACAGTAAATATCAACAAAGGCATATGATTCAATCTTCTCATTAATTTTCCAATCACATAAGAGGCACAAAAACATGCACAGTTACATAAACCTTCCAATCTTAAGAAGATAGAACAAAAGCAAATGATATTCCTAGTCATAGCTCTAGAAAGTCTAAACTCTTTACAATAATTCTCTTCAAAAATTTCTCTCTCGTCTTTGATCTATTTTTTAGTGATCTTTGTACCCTTATTTATAGCCTTGGATTCACTCTAGATTGTCTGCTTGTTCCCAATCTAACGGCCCAACTGAAATCTAACCAAACTGGAAGTGTCTAACAGAAGATATTTTATAGATTCTAAAATGCTTTGTCTTCTGGCAGTTCATTGACTAAAAAAGATTGTAGGACACTCCCTTCTCTTAAACGCTAGGTAACACTTAGCCAATTTATTGAAAACCTTCTTATTACTTTAGGAGACACTGGAGGAAGACACTTCGTGGGTTCTGCAGCACCTATCGAAGACACACGACACTTTTTTCATAACTTATACTCATTTTGTATCTTTGCTTATGAGCATTCTGCCTTTGACATCTGTCACAATCCACTTGCTCAAAACTTCAATAGTTTAAAAGAAAATAAGACTCACATCATTTCTTACCTTAGTAAATTTTAAAAGGAGCATAGGGACAGGTGGCAAACTCTGCTACTTCATCAAAAGATACGTGGCAATCCCTGCTTTACTCATCTGGGGTTATGTGGTGGTCTCTGCTTCTTTTAGCTACCTTTTAGAAGCTTGCAAAAGATGACACGTGGCAGTCTCCACTTTACTTTGTTTATACCATGGAAACAAACGGGTCTCATTTCATATTTACATGGACAACGACACCTGGTAGCTTTCTCTTGCTTTAAAAACAACACTTAAGACCCACCACGGTCTTTGCTATATCAGTGAAGCAAAAATGCAAATAATTTGGATTGTGACATGTGGTGGCTTTTGCTCTTTTCTGTTGGGGTACATGGTGTCTTCTATCACTTTTAGAAAATCAAAATTTAGACCTTCTGTGATTGCCACTTGGCACTTTTCGCTTGATCTTGATACTTAACTTGTTAAAACCTTTTGCTGAAAAGAGATGAAACATGGGTGCTTATATGAAGACATGATTGCTAAAAATTGGTGCATTCTGTTGAGTCATTATGAGATACGTGGCACATTTTGACCAACTCATAGAAAATATGAAATGTGCCTCAAATGCTAACACTTGGCAATTTCTGCTTGAGAAAGGATGCCTCAAACAATGACACTTGGTAGCTTTCACTTGATTTTGACACTTAGACAAAATGAAACAAAAGGAAAATAGAGCCTGTGCTCTGTTTTGAAACTTCACCATCTCGGACCAAAGTATGTGGGAACAAAATTTTGTGGTGTGCAATTGAAAAATAGAATGAAACATAGAGTAAATCTTTACTCTACAATTATTGGTGACCCCAAGGACTTTTGAGCCTACTCAAAAAGAAACCACAACTCCCGTGAGATCAAAATTTCAAAATCACAGCTTCAATAATGCTATATGGTCGACAGTCCACTCATCATTAGATAACCCTTGCTTATTCTGCAATTCATTGAAGGCTAAATCAAGGTTAATAATATCCTTGTGTGAAAATTTTTGCAAAAATTGAACCATAGCCTTCAATTTGAATTTGAGTTGAGAAACAGGAACTAAGATAGCTTCTACTTCAAGGACTAATGAATCATCCCTTAGATCTTAGAAAATTGTTTGATCATTCTATTTGGCTAACATCAAAGGTTCAATTTCATCTACCATTAGCACAGTGTTGACATCAAGAAATGGAGAAGGAAGACCTAATTGTACTAGATCTTCAACGTGCTATTTCATTCCATTCCTTCCTTCCTTCATGACATCTAGAAGCTCTCTGCAACTGATGGCTATAGAATTGCAACTGAGAACCTCATTTACTCGCTTGGCAGTGACCATTCTGTCATTGATTCTTACTGCTAACAATGTCTCATTTGTTGCATCATAAAGCTTTTGCAACAATATTTGTGAGTCCATTAATCTCTCAGAGACTATAGCTAGAGTATTTACAACTGAACTCTCCACCTTTTTGCACAATTTTTGTGCATTTAGCAGGAAGGTGAGAGAAGGCCTGAGCTGAATAATCTTTGAAGAGATTCTCTTCCACATGGATTCATATAGCTTCTTTATTAGACTTAATACTCTGACATTCCTTGGCCTATTGGCCAACTCTAGTGTCATTTGCGCTACTCTCTGTTGCTCTGCTTAGAATTAGGTTTGTATGGCCATAGTATTATTCTGTTTAGCCAGTAGCTTTTGTTGTAATTAGGTAACTTGTAATAGGTGGTCCTCACATTTTCCTTGTAATGCTGCCTTTTTGCACCTTAGGGTTGTCAATGCATCTTTTACTTATGTGAGCCCTACTTCTAAAGAATCATTTTGGGCCTGAACTACCTGGTGAGTCTGAAGAGAAATAGTATCTTGCAATTGTTTATTCAGATTATCTATTTCATTGTCTCTTCTATTAATCTCTAAGGTCAAACTATTACAGTTTGCCTTTTCCTTGGCTAACTCAGCTTCCATCTTCTATAGCCTCCTTGATATCTTCAAGTAGTCTTTAGTAATTACAGAAGTGGATTCAGTCAGCAACTCAATTTTGTCCTGTGACCTGAAGAGGGACATGTCAATGGCCACCACATTCATTGTGTAATCATCTGGCTGCATCTACTCAATTAACTTTATTACATTTGGTGACAAATGAGTCACCGTCAATTGCTACTATATGGGGTCAAATTGTGACTGTAGATTGGGTGTAGCAAATGCTTTATTTTCCTTGATCTTTTTTTCCTCTCTTCGGGCTTCCCTTGCCTTTTTTAGCAGCATTTTCTTGGGTTTGAAAGGTAGAAGGAGAGGCAATGTGCCCACCCACAAAAGGATGTCCTTGTGGTAAACCATACTGAATAGCCAATTGTTGGCTATGGGCAATCTAAGGGGAAAGTTTCTTGGGAACAGAGGGGGAGAAATGAGGTAATGTTAAAGCCTAAGGTGGCATAGATGGGGTGAAGTGAGAAATGGGAATGGTAGAAGTGGAAGGAGATGTCATCTGGCTAGATGAAATCATCATTCCAACAGGAGAAGAAATAGACTGAGAAGGAGAGGGAGGAATAATACTTACCTAAGGAGCAATTATAGTACCTTGTAATTGGCACTATGGGGTGTCTGTCCCCTCTTATGAATCAAATTGAAACTACACCCTCTTTCATTTCTTGGGTGTCTCTTCTTCTTGCTGCATTCTTTTTCCTTACACATCTACTTCTTTTTCCATACACTCCTTTTTATTTGAAATGGGCCAGTTATTATATCATTGAGAAAGCAATTTGTTTAAAAAAGTCAAGCTGATACTACTAGGTTTTGTCAACGGTCTTTAGCCTGAAAAGGATAGCCATTTGTTTTGCATACACTACCATATCATCTTTCATGCCAAAGATGAAAGCCATCATAGACAATGCGTCTTGACTAGCTTGTGCAAATTGGGCTCTTCATGCAGGGAGTGTGGGCACCATAGTGTCATCATCACCCATTTGTAATTTAGATCTCAAAAACCTTAGCTGAGTGTTGATGTTTGCCCACATTCTTTGCATTTTAGCAATAGTGGCAAATGTAGCTTTACTATCATGATACAGGGCTAACATATCCCTAACAGCTTGCAGTGTGATTTGTATTGAAAATGGACCCTATTGAATGGTGCATGAGGGTGCATGGAAAAAATCTGCACATAATCTGACCAAGTTGAGGCATGGATGCACAGCTAGGACAATGAATTGTGCTAGTTGTGAAGTCCATATCCTCATGGAAAATGTTTCATATTGCCCCACTCTAGCCCTCTGTAGACACCTTTGATGTGCCCCTTATCTAAGAGTTTTGCTACTAGCTCTCTGAAGAATTGGGTCCATGATGCCATCTACATAATCTTTTATTTTTGCTGGGTCACTTGCGTGACCAACTTTAGGAATCTTGGTCTGTGGATAGGTCTTCAATGGATGTGCGGGAGCTGAAGCATATGACTTGCTCACAAGAAACTTGTCAAGGGATTCGTACATCCTAGCCCCTTGTTGTGAAGATTTTTCCCCCTCCATCTCTATATATTTTTTGTGATAATTTGTATGAACTTTTGCAAAATAGAAACACTTTCACAGAAGCAAGTTTACTAAGCAGTAAAAATGCAAGTAGTAGGGTATTTTCATAGATGTAGGAATGTTTGAGAACTTGTAAGCTTTAACTCTTGCTAAGAGGTATTTATTGACCTATCAAGTCGCGAAATGGCATTAAACTTAGATAACTGTTAGCAGATCCTACTCAATCTTTATGGAACAATGAGATAGACACGTTATGCAAGTGGTAGCACAAGGTACCTTGGGGATTTCTAAAGATTTGGGAGACATTCAATGTATTGGAGAATTTTGAAAATTTTGAGCTGCTGACTACGTGTTCAAAGAACACTTATTTAAAAGAAAAGTGAGAAAACCAAATGGGAAAAAAAAAAGCAATACTGAAAGGGGAAAGTATCTAACTATAATACATAGTATCTTTATCTCCCTCCTGGATCAAAAGAATTTCTAAAATCTCTTTCATGACAAGCCATCTTATATTGCTGGACAAGTGTTTGAATTCGATATAGCTTTGATGACTTGCTTTCTTTGTATGCCATGGTGTTTGGCCTGCATTTGGGTGAGTCTGAGTCAAACTTGCTTCCAATATATATAGACTCTTCTTGTTCTTGGAAGCTCATCGAATGCTAGCTCTTGATATTGGTATGTCTTATCAAGAAGTTCATGACTATTTGCTCATCAACAAAAGCCTTTTGACATATATCATTTATTGACTTAACTCCTTCTGCTTCAAACTCCAATTCTATTACATGATCATCTTCTTTAATGACTTCAAAATCACTAGCCTTTTGAAAGGATAATTTTGAAAGAGTGCATTAATTTTGTATATGTAATTGAGTCTCAATACTATCTTGTTCCTTTGCAACCGGCTCATAGCTTCCCTAAAAAATAGTATAACCTGATCCAATGATTTCAAATAAATCATTCAAATCATGATCTAGGAAATGTTCATGCTCTTCCTCATCATCTTACAAATTAAGAATAAAATCAAAAATTATTTCTTCTTCATCAGAGATTAAGGCATACACTTGTGTTTTCTCACTCAGAATGTTGAATTCATGTTGAGAGACCCGAGGGTCAATAGAAGAGGTATCTTTTGACTTTTCTTCCCCTAGAACATTTGGGATTTTATGATCTTCATCAAGTATATCATAAGTGCCCAGACCAATAGAATTGTAATTTCCATATGGGTCACTTTGCATCATAGCTGATAAATGATCATTTTCTTCTTGATTATATCCAGTCCATTCACCTAGCTCCTTAACAAAAACCCTTTCTTCTTTATTCATCATAGCATGGGCTACCTCTAACTTTGCAGTTGGTTCATTGGTGATATGATCCTTATATAATGGCTCAAATAATATCTTCATCTTTGAACCATATTTGGTTCTTAAAATGAGGTGAGACCAATAAATGGATATATATCCTCCTATCTTGGCTGTAAAGTCTCTTGATAAACATAAGCCAAAAATAGGAGGTATATCTATCACTAGTACATCTTGATTTAAAATTATATTAAGACAAGCATATAATTGTAATTGGAGTTGTTTAATTCTCCCTATTGTTTGTACTGCTTTGCTATCTAGCTGTATGACTCCTTTAGTGAGTGGTTCATATTTAATTTCTAAAGCATCAGCTATTTGCTTGGGCATTACTATAGTACTAGCCCCTGAATCAATCATTGCATTATGCAGCAGTTTCTTAACTAGTATCAAAGTTAAATAGAAGGGATCCGGTTTGGGTTTGCTTACCTCTGTTGTATTATTCACTAGGGTTGTTGTCTACAGATAAACTGTATCTTTGAGCTTTTCTTTTTTAGTAGGTCCTTCTTTGATAAAAATACCTTTAGGCACTACTTGGCCTTGCAGAGCTTCTTGTAGTAGTGTCTTCTATTCAGGAATAGCCAATATATCCCATATTGATACTTGTGCTAGAGTCTTTTTCAATTGATCCACCACATTTATTGGTCCCAGAGTTTGAGTTATTTTAAAATAAGGATATCTTGTTTTTTCTTGAATTTGTGTAGGAATCCCTTGATTTTGCACTGGCTGAGGCACTTGTTGTCTGACAGCTATTTTTTTTGTCCTTGAAATGGAGGATTCTCCATGACTTGACTATTTATAATCTCAGGTTGTTCCACCATCCTTCTCTTCGATCTGGCATAATAATCAGATTGCACCACTAGTTTTTTGGAGGTATATGCTTTGTTCAAGAAAATTGATTCTTCATCTTCAACCCATGAGAACAAAGCATGTTCTAGGGCTATTTCTTCCTCTTGTTGCAAGGACATCCCTTGCATCTAAGCCACTAGGACTGATTTTGCATACCAGAAGACTAGTAGGCTTGATTGTCACTGGAACTTGTAAACTGACCATCTATTCTTCTTTGCTCTGCCACCTTTTGTTGTAGATTACCCATATGACAATCTCTAGGTGTATGAGCATTATTGCAAGGGAAACACTAGGCATTAGTGTTATCCACATAGTTATTTTTCCCTGGAACAATCTCCCTATTTGAATTAGGAGGAATAGTCTGTGAGGGTGTGGGGACTGCAACTAATTGGTTTGATGGCTGATGGTTAGTTTGTCTTGGAGGACCCTGGTATTGGTTTGGTTGAGATGATAATTTGTTTCCTTGATAACCTTGATATGGAGGCTTAGGGAAAGTATTATGCTGTCTTTTTATATTGATCAGTTCATTAGAAAATGTCCTTAGGATATTCTTGATATCATCCAGCTTAGATGACTGAGTGGGGACAATTTCTTTAGCAAATGGTTGAGGATAGGTGTACATAGACATAGGTGGGGGTATAGATTTAGGGGATTCTTGAGGTAATGGTAAGGAAATTTCTGGGAACATGGGCATGGGAGGCCTTGGAGGCAATTTTCCAGCATCTATCAAATTATTCTCAGCTTTGACCGCATGGTCATAAGCCTCAGGAAAATTGTGTCCTCCGAGTGACTAAATTATAACAGATATATTTGAATTCAAAGCCTTAATATAAAATACTATAGCCATGCCTGGTAATGGTCTAGTTGTAGCAGGGATTCTTTCCCAAGTCTTTTGAAATCTAGAATTGAAGTCAGCCATGGCTTCTTGTGGTGCCCTTTGAATGGTAATTAATTGCTGTAACAAAGAAGACTTATCACCCTTCTCTTAAAATCTTTCAAAGAAAAGATCTCTGAGTTGATCCCATGTAGATATGGTATTTGGGGTCAAAGACTGATCCCATTCTAGAGCCTTCCCTTTAAAAGAAGCTGCTAATAATCTTATGGCCACATTTTGCTATGTGACAACATGTATAGCACAAACATTTGATACATCTTGAAGATGTTCCTCAGGTGTTTTAAAGTCTTGCCCACTGAATTTGGGCAGAGCTTTTAGGGCATTCACTAGGATAGGGTCCCAAGTGGTTAGGGGTATTGAAAGAATCAATGGACTACCAGTGTTTTAGCTTGCATAATTTTTTGGGGGTATAGGGGCTCCCATATTTACTCTTGGTATTGGTATAAACTGGTTGACTCTTCTTCTTAGACTAGTTACCAAAGGTGGCAAACGAATACCTAGATTTATAGCAGATTGTGATCTAGTCACTGGTCCACAACTATGACTCCTTGTAGCTCTCTGGTTCATATGATCTTGAAAGAAACTTCAAGATTGGTCCCACTGGGCATGCCAAAAACTTTTGATGATTTAAAATTGTGCTTGTTCTAACACCAACAATGGGAAGTTTTGAGATTAGGGACTTGCGACTTGAAACAACCTCCATATTTTTGAGAAGCTGGTTCTTCTTTATATCAAGTGTGTATTGGGAAAAGGGACAAGAATTTTAAACAAAAACACAAATGCAAGAAAGAAAATCTAACTATGGTGATGCGCCTGAATGTAATTCAACCTTAATCCTAAGCACAGTGAAACTATATGTAGGATTCATTTACATTTAAGAGTAAACAAGTGCATGATCAATTTAAAAGATGGAAACAATAAAAATAGAGGCTCATAACAAAGACTACTTTTGCAATGATATAGAAAATGTCAACAAAGGCATAGGGTTCAATCTTCTTATTTGAATTTTCCAATCACATAATAGGCAAAAAAACATGCATAGTTATATAAACTTTTTAACTCAAGAAAATGAGACAAAATCAAATGACATTCCTAATCACAGCTCTAGAAAACCTAAACTCTTGACAACACAACCTAGACTACTTTTGCAATGACACAGTAAATATCAACAAAGGCATAGGATTCAATCTTCTCATTAATTTTCCAGTCACATAAGAGGCACAAAAACATGCACAGTTATATAAACCTTCCAATCTTAAGAAGATAAAACAAAAGCAAATGATATTCCTAGTCACAACTCTAGAAAGTCTAAACTCTTTACAATAATTCTCTTCAAAAAATTCTCTCTCATCTCTGATCTATTTTTTAGTGATCTTTGCACCCTTATTTATAGCCTTGGATTCACTCCAGATTGTCTGCTTGTTCCTAATCTAATGGCCTAATTGAAATATAATCGAACTGGAAGTGTTTAACAGAAGATATTTTATAGATTCCGAAATGCTTTGTCTCCTGGTAGTTCATTGGTTGAAAAAGATTGCAGGATGCTCCCTTCTCTTAAACGCTAGGTAACACAGCCAATTTCTTGAAAAACTTCTAATTACTATAGGAGACACCAGAGGAAGACACTTGGTAGGTTCTGTAACACCTATCAAAGACACGCAACACTTTTTGCATAACTTATACTATTTTTGTAACTTTCCTTATGAGCATTCTGCCTTTGACATCTGTCACAATTTGCTTCCTCAAAAATTCAACAGTTTAAAAGAAAATAAGACTCAAATCATTTTTTACCCAAGTAACTTTTAAAAGGAGCACAGGGACAGGTGGAAAACTCTGCTGCTTCATTAAAAGATACGTGGCAATCTCCGCTTTACTCATCTGGGGTTACGTGGTGGTCTTCGCTTCTTTTAGCTACCTTTTAGAATCTTGTAGAAGATGACACATGGTAGTCTCTACTTTACTCTATTTATACCATGGAAACAAATGCGTCGCATTTCATATTTACATAGACAATGACTCCTAGTGGCTTTCGCTTGCTTCAGAAACAACACTTAAGACCCATCACGGTCTTTGCTATATTAGTGAAGCAAAAATGAAGATAATTTAGATCGTGACATGTGGTGGCTTCCTCTCTTTTCTGCTAGGGTATGTGGTGTCTTTCATTGTTTTTAGAAAAGCAAAATTTAGACCTTCCACGATTGCCACTTGGCACTTTTTGCCTGATCATGATACTTAACTTGTTAAAACCTTTTACTGAAAAGAGATGAAATGCGGGTGCTGGTATGAAGAAGCGGTTGCTGACATTTGGCATGTTCCACTGAGTCATTATGAGATACGTGGCACATTTTGACCAACTCATAGAAAATATGAAAGGTGCCTCAAATAATGACACTTGGCAGTTTTTGCTTCAGAAAGGATGCCTTAGACAATGACACTTGGCAGCTTCTGCTTGATTTCAACACTTAGACAAAATGAAACAAAAGGAGAATAGAGACCGTGCTTTGTTTCAAAACTTTGCCATCTTGGACCAAAGTAAGTGGGAACAAAATTTTGCAGCACATGACTAAAAAATAGAATGAAACGTAGAGTAAATCTTTACTCTACATATGCCAAAAATAGATACATTCCTAAAATAGCAGTCAAATATAAGACAAGTGTTGTAAGGAATTAACTCAACCTACAACATGCATTCTGCTATTATCTTCAACTGATCAAAAATGAGTTTAAGTCCTCTAGACAACTCACACATCATAAATAGGAGATTCTAAAAACATAGAGCTATTTGACATAAGGTGAGAATTGAAATACTTTGAATGATAAACCTGTCTCGAAGTGTTCTCAAAAACTCTACTAATGCATCATCAAAGCTTGTTCTTTCCATTAAAAAAATTCTTAACAATGCTTTGAAAAAATGAATGTATTATAAATCCACTTAATGCCTAGTTAACTTGATTTCCTTAGTGGATTCGTTAACATCATTATGGATTGATTTAACTTCATTGACCTTATTAACAGGTTGATAAATCATCTTAGTTTTACCATGTTTAGAATGAGAAGATGATTGAAGTTTAAAACAATGATCAATCTGATGTCCACTCTTATTGGAATGAGTGCATAAAACCTTCTTAGGTGAGGTCTCCCTTTTACTTCTTCTCACTTTTCCATGATAATAATGGTTATTAACACCTGCAATCTGCTTAAGCAAAGCATGTCTCTTCCAACAAAATGTAACACTATGGTTATGCATCCAAAAAAAATTGCAAGGGAATGATTGCATCATCTTCTGAATGTTAAATCCAAATTTCTTAAACATAAAAAGTAGATCAGAAGATTTAGTGCTAACTCTAGTGTAGGAACTAGGAGGTAGAATCTCAATACCTTGTTTACGTGTTCTCTTACACTGCACATGCTCTACTAGTGGCCTCGATCTTTTGCTATTAGAAGCTTGTATTCCTTTAGCCATGGAGGAAGTTTCTCCAATTTCCACCTACTCACTAGTGTAACCCAAACCTGCATGAAGAGATCTATGCTCTACTTGTATTGGGTTAGTAATTCCTTGGCCATCTTGACTAAGACCTCTTCCATTAAAGCCCATTTTCATTAATAATTTGGATCCTATACCCTTAGTGTGTTGTTCAAAACTACCAAAAGCATCATTACTTAAATCTGAATATGAATGGAAAGAAGAAGATGAATTACGTGGTGAATAACTTACAGTGCACTCAGTCATAGTCTCTACATCTGAAGTAGAAGGTATGGCCTTCTTTGGTTTACCACACCGTAATTTGATCAAGAGCTCATCCTTAGATTCAAGCTCTAATTTCAAACCAGTGATTTTCTCATCTAAGGAGTACAATCGAGCTCTCACGAATGCATTCTCATCCTAAATCTAAGTATTGATGGCTTCAAGCTCTTCCATCTTGGCTTTATGTGACAACTTTCCCATCATTTCCTATAAACACACTAATTCCACAACTGCACACTACAATCTAATCAAGTGATATTAATAACCAATAAACTGAAAGCAACTGTCAAATCACAATCAGAAGCTATCCTTCCTTTCTAACTACTCTGATACCAAAATTTGATCTGTAAACACCATTAGGAACTTCACTACTTTTTAGGAATGTTTACCAAGAGAAGCAAAAATTTCTCAACTTATAAGATGTTTGAATGATTAAAAATTGATGAAAATCTGAACCAAATCAATTTTCAAAACTGAAATAAAAGTGAAATGAAAGTTCACATCAATTATACATTAAAACTGTCAAATTTTTCAAATTCCCAATTTACTCAATTTCTCATAAATGATCAAATGATTAAATTTTGCATTTTGATTAAAATCTAAATTATAATCTATAAATTAACTAAAACTAAAATGCAAAAATGAATTCAAAGATCAAAACAAATAAATTATTTATGGGGTTCAGAATTCCTATGTCCCTGGGTTTTTATCAAACTGATCTATTAATGTTGCTAAATTTGCAAGCCAAAATAATACTTACAATCAATAAAATAGATCTACTCTTTGCAAAAATAGTGTTTCAAACCTTCGAAAGACCTTGGTTGACTCAACACGTCCTTCACCTTCCTGAATCACAGATAGAGGCTTCTCCAAATTGAAATTAACAACTTCTATATCTCAAAATGACATCACAAATTCTCTATATTGGGCAAATGAATATACTACATAGAGCGTATCAAAATTATAAACAAGTTTAGTTTACTCAAAGCTCTAGTTCAGCCTCTAAGGGCTCCAAAATGACCGAATACTATAAGTGGGTCTAGAATTCTCCTATACACAGTCGGCCAGAAGCTTACATTCAAACAAAAGTTAGTGCCTTTTAAAACACTTCGAAACCCATAGCTTAGGCAGTCAAGGCTTATCAATTTTACATGGTGGGTCACGAGTTCAAGTCTTATCCCTTCTTTTTGGGCACTTTACTTATCATTTATCCTACATTTGCAAGTTCAAATGGCTTGCTATCCTTTTAATATTTTGGCAGCATCCTTCTACATTGTCGACGCCCCTTTTGGTGGGTTTAAGGCACCAATCTTAGCATGGTTTATTGATTAGTGCACCAAACATATCATGGTATGTTGGTTCAAGTACCAACTTGGCATAGATTCTAATCGGCATTTCCCTTGACTTAGGATGTGGTAAATGTTTCTAATCTCGAGTTCTATGACTTAGCATTTGAGGTGGAATTTCTCACGATCTCCAAACTTAGCATTATCTTGAGCTTGACTTAGCAAGGTAATTGGAGGTGGCATGTCAAGTGTGTATTCTCCCATGTGGCTTAATGGGGTTCACTTGGTAATTTTAAAATAATACCAAGCTATTACAGAGCTATTTAAAACATACAATTCAAATTCAATGCTTTGTCCAATCCATACATGCTGTCAAAGACACTAATCAACCAAACCCCAAATTTTTGGACTCCCATTGATTGCCATGTCTCGCCACCTGATTGGACCACTTGGCATGAACACATTGTGCCACATCATCTTACGATACCACATTTTTCCCTGTCGCATCAGAACTTTAATGGACCATATCTTTTGCATACGGTGTCCATTTTGCAAAGTGTGAAAAGTGCTAGAAATCTCTCGATGAGATATACCCTATGAAATAGGATTAGTCAAAACTTGGAAAATTTTTTTGAACTAAAAACTAGATCACACCTCCCTATAAAAGAGGCTTTTGGTCTCTAAAAGTATATTATCTCCTAAAAATTGATAACTGGTCTACTGTATCGCATCAAACAGAACCCAATCATAGCAAAGAGATAAACATTGGAAAAATAAATGATTCACATATCAAGTGAAAATTCCTACAACATGGCATGAGTAAATGAATCTATAACTGCCAATAAACTGAACACAACATACCAAAATTGTCTGCCCATGTCACATCTTGTAAAGTGGTAAACTGTTAATAACTAAAATAATTCCCCATGTAACTGCTAAACAAGTTTGTTAATGTCAACAACATACAATAAATGTTGTGGACATGTTGAAATATAATGCCCTGGTATGGGACTTATATGCTAAGCAAATGCAAACAACATAAAGTGTATATTGCCTAACATCCAAACATGCCCATAGGGTCTTATAATGCATCTATATGCCAAAAATATATACATTCCTAAAATAGCAGTCAAATATGAGACAAGTGTTGTAAGGAATTAACTTAACCTACAACATGCATTCTACTATTATATCCAATTGATCAAATGAGTTCAAGTCCTTTAGACAACTCACACAGCATAAATAGGAGATTCTAAAAACATAGAGCTATTCGACATAGGTGAGAATTGAAATAATTCAAATGATAAACCTATCTCAAAGTATTCTCACAAGCTCTACTATTAAATCATCAAATCTTGTTCTTTCTCTTAATAGAATTCTTAACAATGCTTTGAAAAAATGAATGTATTATAAATCCACTTAATCAGAATTTCTGCCTAGTTAACTTGATTTCCTTAGTGGATTCTTTAACATCATTATGGATTGATTTAACTTCATTGAACTTATTAATAGGTTGATAAATCATCTTAGTTTTACCATGTTTAGAATGAGAATATGATTGAAGTTTAAAACAATGATCAATCTAATGTCCACTCTTATTGCAATGAGTGCATAAAAACTTCTTAGGTGAGGTCTCCCTTTTACCTCTTCTCTCTTTGCCATGATGAGAATGGTTATTAACACCTATAATCTGCTTAAGCAAAGCATGTCTCTTCCAACAAAATGCAACACTGTGGTTATGCATCCCAAAAAAAGTATAAGGGAATGATTGCATCATCTTCTAAATGTTAAATCCAAATTTCTTAAACATAAAAAGTGGATCAAAAGATTTAGTGCTAACTCTAGTGTAGGAACTAGGAGGTGGAATCTCAATACCTTGTTTACGTGTTCTCTTACACTACACATGCTCTACTAGTGGCCTTAGTCCTTTGTTAGTATAAGCTTGTCTTCCTTTAGCCATGGAGGAAGTTTCTCCAATTTCCACTTGCTCACTAGTGTAACCCAAACCTGCATGAAGAGATCTATGCTCTACTTATATTGGGTTAGTAATTCCTTGGCCATCTCAACCAAGACATCTTCCATTAAAGCCCATTTTCATTAATAATTTGGATCCTATACCCTTAGTGTGTTGTTCAAAACTACCAAAAGCATCATTACTTTAATCTAAATCTAAATGGAAAGAAGAAGATGAATTACGTGTTGAATAACTTACAGTGCACTCAGTCATAGTCTCTACATCTGAAGTAGAAGGTATGGCCTTCTTTGTTTCACCACAATGCAATTTGATCAAGAGCTCATCCTTAGATTCAAGCTTTAATTTAAAACTAGCAATTTTCTCATCCAAAGAGTACAATCGAGCTCTTAGGAATGCATTCTCACCCTAAATCTGAGTATTGATGGCTTCAAGCTCTTCCATCTTGGCTTTATGTGATAGCTTTCCCATGGTTTCCTACAAACACACTAATTGCACAACTGCACAGTACAATCTAATCAAGTGATATTGATAACCAATAAACTGAAAGCAACTATCAAATCACAATCAGAAGCTATCCTTGCTTTCTAACTACTCTGATACCAAAAATTGATTCGTAAACACTAGTAGGAACTTCACTACTTTTTAGGAATGTTTAGCAAGAGAAGCAAAAATTTCTCAACTTATAAGATGTTGGAATGATTAAAACTGATGAAAATCTGAACCAAATCAAGTTTCAAAACTAAAATAAAGGTGAAATGAAAGTTCACATCAATTATCCATTGAAACCGTCAGATTTTTCAAATTCTTGATTTGTTCAATTTCCCATAAATGATCAAATGGTTAAATTTTGCATTTTGATTAAAATATAAATTATAATCTACAACTTAACTAAAATTGAAATGCAAAAATAAATTCAAATATCAAAACAAAAAAATTTATTATGGGGTTTAGAATTCCTACGTCCTCGAGTTCTTATTAAACTGATTCATTAATGTTGCTAAATTTTCAAGCCAAAATAATACTTACAATCAACAAAATAAATCTAATCTCTGTAAAAATAGTGTTTCATACCTTTGAAAGACCTTGGTTGACTTAGCACGTCCTTCACCTTCGTGAATCACACGCAGAGGCTGCTCCAAATCAAAATTGGAAACTTGCGTAGCTCTCAATGATGTCACTAATTCTCCAAATTAGGCAAATGAATATATTTCATAGAGCATATTAGAATTCTAAACAATTTTGTAATTTACTCCGAGCTCTGGTTTGGCCTCTAAGGGCTCCAAAATGACCAAATACTATAAGTGGGTCTAGAATTCTCCTATACACAGTCGGCCAAAAGCTTACATTCAAATAAAAGTTAGTGTCTTTTAAAACATTTCAAAACCCATAGCTTGGGTGGTCAAGGCTTATAAATTTTATATGGTGGGTCATGATTTCAAATCTTATCCCTTCTTTTTGGGTACTTTACTCATCATTTATCCCACATTTGCAAGTTCAAACGGCTTGCTATCATTTTAATAGGTTGGCGGCATCCTTCTACATTGACGACACCCCTTTTGGTGGGCTCAAGGTGCAAATCTTAGTATGGTTTATTGATTAGTGTGATAAACATATCATGGTACATTGGTTTAAGTACCAACTTGGGATAGATGCTAATCAACATTTCCCTTGGCTTAGGATGTGGTAAATGTTTCTAATCTCGAGGTCTATGACTCGACATTTGAGGTGGAATTTCTCACGATCTCCAAACTTAGTATTATCTCAAGCTTGACTCAGTAAGGTAATTGGAGGTGGCATGGCAAGTGTGTATTCTCCCATGTGGCTTAATGGGGTTTGTTTAGTAAGTTTAAAATATTACTAAGCTATTATAGAGCTATTTAAAACATACAATTCAAATACAATGCATTGTCCAATCCATACACATTGTCAAAGACACTAATCAACCAAACCCCAAATTTTTAGACTCCCATTCACTACCACATATCACCACTTGATTGGACCACTTAGCATGTCCACATTGTGCCACATCATCTTGCGACACCACATTTTTCCCTATTGCATCATAACTTTAGCGGACCATATCTTTTGCATACGGTGTCCATTTTGCAAACCACAAAAAGTGTTAGAAAGCTATCAACAAGATTTATGCTATGAAATAGGTTTAGTCACAACTTGGAAACTTTTTTTGAACTAAAATCCAGATCAATGTTTTCCATAATTGATGTCTAATGATCATAACTACCTATGGGCAAATCATTACACACCATCCCATCGACATTTGTTGATGATTATAACTATCTTTGGGCATATCATTGTTTTGTCACCACTTTACATTTTCCACCCATACAGGGGCACATTGTTATCTTGTTTGTTTATACTAACTAGGGTAGCTTCATCTTCTCAATGATTATAACCATCTTTGGGTAAATCATTGTACACCATCCCACTTGTATTCTCAATGATTTTGACTACTTTTTCAAAATCATTATATTTTCACCCCATCTTCTTTCTTTTCTTTTGTACCCTAATTTCACTTCTTATCATGGGACCATTTGCCAACCTGATTGTGTCAACTGTTCCCTCAAGGGGGCATCATACAATTAGTTTATCATCATTGTAGTTGTAGGCATACATGACATTTTCATTCTTTGAGAAGATGTTACTATGCTTATAGCTTACAATGCATTCCCAAATAAGGGCAAACTATAGACACCTAAATCTGGCCACCAATGACCTCCAACCAAGATTTTGACCAATTTCCACCTAAAGTGCACAATTTGGCCCAAAAACACTAAAATGCTAACTTCGATCAAATCATTCTGAGTCAAAATGCCAATTTTGCACCTGGGTAATCTGGATTGCTCT
The DNA here is from genome assembly GCA_037957365.1 of Torreya grandis. Lineage (NCBI taxonomy): Eukaryota > Viridiplantae > Streptophyta > Pinopsida > Cupressales > Taxaceae > Torreya > Torreya grandis. The sequence continues at coordinate 5,012,870 of JARHVA010000363.1, forward strand.
TTCCTATCAAATATGTTACACAAGACACATGATTTTGTTATTTGGTGTTGGTAACATCCTAAATGGGACAACGTATCCAACACATCTGACATTGACTTTCAATTCTAATCCAGTCAAATTTTGGACCAATAACAAGGCATTATGATCAATTTGAGTAATTTGTGCACCAAGTGCTTAATCATGCTTAAGAGCTAGTTAAACAAAATTAGAGCCTAATTAAGAATTCCATGGAAACTTGTTGAATACTTGTTTTTAGAAATAAATATTGAATAATTTCATCACTAGGTGACCTCATTTCTTGGGAAAACATCCCTAGACAATAAATGCCATAAATATCAGGATTATGAATCTCCCATACCTCATAATGACCCTCCATGCCTCTTAAATGCCCCTTTTTCCAATGTCATGATGAGGATAATTATAAATTTAATTCTAAAAAATTGAATTACTCCTCAACCATAGATCTTCATGTCAAGATGGATGGTTCAAGTTGATTCTAAGCAATCTCAAAAATCTATAAATATGAGGCCTTGCCTATTGAATTTTAAGCTTAATTTGTACAAAGTTACCATGTTAAATTGATTCCAAGAGTTCTCACATGCCAAATTTATGATGCCAAAATATTGAGCCAAGCTAAGCCAAAGCCACAAGGTGCCAAGGAGAAGAGGAGATGACCAAGCCTCCTTTGATGAAGACTTCATGAGCATAAGCTGAGCAAGCCACCAAAACAAGCATTTGAAGCATCCAAGGAAGGTGTAGGATTTTTGTTTTTCTTTACTTTTTAGTTGTGTTTTTCATTTGTTTTTATTATTAAGCTCACCCTAGTAACTTGGACTAGAGATGTATGCTATTGAGTGTGTTTTTATCAATTTGTTTTCATTTTGGGACTAACACAATACTAATCACCTCTCTTGAGTCAAATTCCTAGTTCATAGTTATTACTATATTAATATATTTATGAAGGAATTTGCATTTGTTTAAATTTTTTTTTTGGTTTGATAAATATATAAGTACATGTTTGTGGGGATGATTGCATCCAATTTTGATGGTAATTATCTAATTATACATTAAATTTATAATTTATGAGGGTATGAAACAGAAGTTATTCAATTTCATTGTAATCATGCATAGATGTTAGAGTGCCTTGAGCTGCCTATTTATTTAATAATTTATTTAAATATTAATATAATTCTATGTATTTATTGGAAAACTAAAATTATGTGATCATCAAATAAGCAAAGTAGATATTGGAATTATTATTAGGTTTAAGATAGTATTAGCATTCTTCTTTAAATTAGAGTGGTTTAATAATTAGGAGATGTAAGTTAATTATTTGTTTCAATGCAATAGATAAGATTAAGGGTTATGAATTAGATTCATTCTTAAATGGGGACATGAATGCAATTCAACTTAAAGTGTTAGTACTTGGGAAATATATATTTATAATTAAGTATATTGATTTCAGTGTCAATACAGAAAATATGCTTATCTATTTTGGATTATTAAATATTTGTATACACTTGGAACATGTATGGAATTAAGATAACCACATGAATAAAATATATCTAGGGGATAAGGACTACCTGGCATGATTTTAAATATTATCATTTTAAATGGAATTCCTTGGCATTTTAGTTAAATTTAATATATAATAAAGTTATAGTAATATCAATTGATTGAATAACAAATTGAGCTAATGTATTTCATTGAAGCTAGAATTTTTTGTAAATTTTATTTCAAAAAATCATTAAAATGGATAATCTGTTTATTTTTTTAAATCTTATAACACCTAATTTTATAGATTGTATTGACAAAGGTGATGAGGCTTTGATTGATATAATATGTTCATTAAATCTAAACTCAATACGCTGCTACCTCTTAATTATACATGGATATATACCTAGATCTAAAGCTCCAAATTAGATGAGTGTGGCTGATTTGTAGGAATGAAAAGTTCAACTACAAGAAAAAACTTAAAGATAATATGATAATTCTACTAGGGGCTGACATTTATGAGAGGTTCAAGTGACTTCACACTGATGGATGAGGACATACCACCTCTTCATTTGATCATTATCTCTCAGACTGCATTACATTTAAAAATTATGGGTCACTACCAATGCTAACAACTGGCAACTTGGCACCTGTTCATTTGCCTAGGTTTTCCCTACTTTATACCTATCTAATAACTCTACATGAATTTACACACTAACAATTGGTAACATCACACCTCTTCATTTTTTGGGGCTTTCCCAGGCTTAGATTTGTTTGACAAGTCTTGAGGGACTATCTAGGTTGATAATTAGTGATGTGGCACCTCTTCATTTGGGCTGGATGTGCAAAATTCATAAAATGACAAAGTACAAAAAAAGGAAAGCAATACAATAAAACATACTTGTCAAATAGGGAGATCTCAGTTTATCATAAAAAATACATAAGGGTAAGATATAAAATAATGCCTCTAGGTCTAAAATGAGATCAATGCAATGGTCATTAAACTTAGTGGCTATGTAATAGCTATACATCTGTAGACAAAATTAAACTAGAGTTATACCTATAGAAACATACAATGAAGAGAACCTAATGAAAAACAAAGTATGGTTTCAATGTGAATTCTTGCTATAGATTAATATCAATGCTTTATTGTTGAAAACACATAAACACCATATGAAAAATTGCATGTAAGCACATGGATAATCACTACTTATCAAAAGAGAAGGAAAGAACTTACATAAAGAATACACTAGCTAATCACATCACAATCATGGCATACATAAAGTGACAAAGTGTTGATTCAATAAATCATAACATTATTGATAATTTAAACATGCAATGAAATAAAATTGAACATAGAAAGATAATTTTGTATAAATATAACTTATATTTTTTAAAAGAATGAAAAACCTCTACACTAATCGATCTAGATCATCATTATAGACTAGAACATAGAGATGAACCATAAATAATCCAAGAGTACTTTTGACCATTTTTTAATTGTCCCTAAAATACAATATGGCTCTTTTATAAATAGATAAGGATTGGGGCTCACCTCTAAAAATCATGAGGATCCTATCCTGGGCCACAATGGCCACTCATTACAGGTACAATCATATTTTAAAAAAATGGTCCAAAATAAATTTGAACAAACCCTCAAAAAATCTATAGGAATCAAATCCAAACATGTAGATGTTGATAAGAGGCACCAAATCCTAAATGTCTCAACTAGGCACTTATGGATTCCAACATGACTGCTATGAGTTCAAACTCTTTGTCTATCTTGACCAAGTTAATTTAAAGTTATATGAAGATCACCACTACTTGAGTTACTAGTCTTTAGGAAACCTAAAAAACTGCATCCATCAAGGCCTAAACTCCTAAAGCCTGGTTGATGCTTGTAGTGCAATGGGTTGATAGATCCAGCATCATCTAGGGTCCTTCCTAATTATCCTTAGTCACTTTTTCCCTCATAACCTAGTTGAATTGACCTAGGGATACTTCAAATTCCCCTTGATTTAGTAGAGTGCCTTCCAGGTGGAATAACATTGAGATATTGACTTCATAAAAGTACATCAATATATTTTTCATACCCTCTTTTAGGGGTTTTTTGGTAGTGTGGGCCAAGGGCAACCACTCCTCCATCACTACTCTCATGTTTTTGACATTAGTTTGGTATAATGCCAAATCTAAGGTAAGCATTAGTTTGAACTTTGAGAACATCCCCTTGTTGACCATGACTTGTAGCTTATGGCACTTCCTATCAATCTCTATGATTCTTCCCATGTAGGCATGTGTCCTCTATATAATTAAATTGGTCTCAACCTGAGTCTCTATTACTTTACCTAGGATTAAGAAAAGTAATAGGAGGGAATCCTTGACCTACCTAATTAATCCAATTAGGAATGTGATCTTCAATTGAGACTCAAGATTCTAGACTTAGCTCTGTATGTTCTCAAGGAGTTTCTTGAACATGTCATGGGTAGCTTAGAGAATGGATAGTGGGTCCTCAGATATATTTTCTTCCCTATCAACAACCCTCACCTTGGTGAGGGAAAATAGATCTTGATGGGTCTACCATATCATCAAGTTACCCTCCTACATAAATCTTGGAGTGAGAATCCTCTTCATGCTCCTAAAGGCTCTATCAAAATTCCATTGCACATCTGGGTCATCTTAGACATCCTTATTTGGAGTATGTGATCTTGGCATCATCCCTTGAGATACTAGGGGTGTAGGAGGTGTGGATGAAATGGTGGTGAAATGCAAAGGAAAGGTGGAGGAGAGATGGAAGAAGTGGAAGCAATCAAAGAGGAATGGAGTGGAGGTGGAGGGGGAATGGGAGTGAAGGGAGGGGAAATGAAAGGGGAAGCTCATAGGAATAATTGAGATTTCTATTATTCCTAGGTTAGGTTGATTAGAGACAAGATTGGTCCCAAAAATAGATCATGGAATATTAAAGATGAGAAGGGATAATTGAAGGTGAATCCAATGGGGCATTAGGTGAGGGAAAGAGTGGGTTGGGGAGTTAGTCATTGGGCTCCTACTAATAGAGTTCGAGGAGACAAAGGATGGGTTGCCTTCAACTTCTTTGGCCTCTTCTCTAGATTGGCTATGGGTGCTTTAATGAATGGTCCATCTATGACATCTGAAGCTACAAGAACTAATGATGGATGACTTGGATCCATAATAAAAATCACTTAGCTGACTTGAGTGGGGGCTAGGAGGGTCTCTACTAGAGGCTATATCCATACCTATTGTCAAGGGCATGCCCAAAGAAGGCACCGATAAGACCCTAAGATATGGTATGGGAGGAGTGGGAGGGAAATTAAAATGAAAACACTCAGAAGTATTGAGCCCAAGGGAATTTGGGTGAAAGATGAAGGGAAAGACTAGGAAATGATGGAGGTAGAGGAAAAGCAGTGAACGGGGGAATAGGGAGTCAAAACATGGTAGGGTTAATGGGTAGAAGGAAAATAGAATGAGATGGTAGAGTGAGTGGGTGACCCTATCTGGGTGTCTACTGAGTGCCTCATTAGAGGCTCACTATCGAACTAACCTTGGAATCAAATATCATAGGTTGCAGCATTATTGGTTAAGTAGACTACACTTGGGCTTCTTATTGCCATGTAGTCTAAGATCAGGACTACCATGGCCTAGTGGAAGGAACTGCTAGAGTAGGTGGAGTTAGAGCACTAAGAGAATGTGAAGGAGGTAAAGGTAGAGGTGAATCTTAAGGAACTAGGGCTGTTGGTGGAAGTAGATCTTGAGGAACTGAGGTCATTGGTGGAAGTGAGGCTTGAGGATAAACTAGAGGAGGCTAAGGGGAAGATTGAAGAGGATAAGGTTGTGTGGTGTCCTTCAAGATTCTATGTGAGATTCTTGGAGTAGCATATGAAGGAGGTAAAGATGGAACTTTAGGAACCAAGCCTATTGGTGGAAGTAAAACTTGAGAAATTGGGACTACTTCTATAATAAAAACTTTAATAGTGACTAGAGGAGGTAAAGGTAGAGCTTGAGGAAGATAATGTGGAGAGACACCCTATAAGATTCTCGATAAGATCGGTGGAGAATTTGAAATTGGTTCATCTACGAGCCAAGCAAGAGATGGAGTGTTAACCAAGGGGCCTACCTAAAATTTCTTCCTTTTGTTCTTCCTCTTCATCATTATTCATAATTGCACTTCCTGGTCATCAATAACATTTAGGTAAAGCTCATCATAATCCTTGACTTAGTATCCATAGTTGATGTTAAGCTGAGATCCATCCTATGAAAATTGGGCCCAAATCACCCCTTTAAGGTCTTATTTCTAAATCTTGCATTTTGTCAAAATTAAGGAGTCTCAACCACCTACCATATTTTTTATGAAGTGAATTTTCCTTTAAATGTGCCCTCATATCATGATGGGGGGAGGAGATCATGTCTTATGTTGGTGTTGTACATAGTGGATGAGGATGCCATTCACAAATTGATAGGTGATCTCTTGCTCTGCTAGGAAATCAAGTACATAGTATGACAAGTATAGGGGTTATTGAATGAAGCTCATGATTCTGATCACTATGTCATTTTTATATAGCTAGTAGTCCTTTATGCCTATGATAGAGACTCGTATTGTCTATAAATTCAAGGAATTGGAGCTTCATTTATTACCTGGTATAACATTGGGTAGAAATACTCATAGATGTCCTTCACACGTTGGTCAACTAATAACCATAAAGATTCAAGAAAACCACATGGAGAATTTGCACACCAAGAACTCGGGTATGAAAGATTGATAGGTTTAATGATAATATTGCATAGATGGTGTCAAGGAGATAAATCATAATGTAAAAATTTCCCCCATTCTGGGCATCTATAGTTTCTTGGACCAAATTGAAATTCATCAATCCTCTAAGGTCTGGGATGTTAGAGCCAATTAGAATCATGTGCAACAAGGCACCCATAACTCATTAACATGTTGGTAGTTTGAGTCTCCAAATAACTGATTTAAAAAGATCATGCCTACTCATACTTCCTCTCAGAAGGTACATGCCATGTAAGCATTGATCTTTTCTTTGTTCACCCATTTTGAGTCTAGATTATTGGCCTAGTCCTAGAGGACATTATATATCTAGTGATCACCCATCTAGGTTAATACTATCATTTCATCATATGAGAACAATAAATCTGGGAAGGAGTAGTATGCCTTGAAGACATTCCCATATATGTCAATTTTTTTTTACTGAGACGTGGGTGAACACACCCAATTATTAACACCATCATGTAATCAAATGCCATTATTAATAATGTCACTTAATAGGTCAACATAGGGAAATATCTCTAGTTTGGTTGTGGATGTATGGAGTCTACATCTTTTATAGGATTAAAAGGCATCCTCATATTTGGCCTCCTAGTCACCAACATCACTAGAGTTCATGTGGACATACTCGATTACTTTGAATATGTGATTGTAATTCTTGTATCTAGTTAAAATAACATGGAAAGTGGTGTCTCGATACTCAGGATCAGGATTCATGGTAGAGGATGTATCGGCCATTGAAATATAATAAAAAGGGAATTGAGAAGATTTTATGTGTCAAAAGTGTGGGATACAGAAGTTGTTTATCAATTTCAAAACAAGAAGTGAACAATTTCTTCTAAGCTAGTAATGGTAACCATTAATAGGTTTATTTTAGGATTTAAAATCTTGTACACACATGCCCCTACATTAATGTCATTTAACAACTCATTTTTCATTATTTTGAAGTTTGAGTTGGTGGTGAGATTTTCTCCTTTTAATTGTAAATCAAAAATTGGATTCAGAGCACATGATTCTCCATTACTAGATGGATATAACATTAGTGATGGGATGTTTTCCCTATTTTTATAATTAGTTCTAGCTCCCCATTCTATTAATGGCGAGTATGTGACAGACACATGATCATTTACCTTGGAGTTTCCTTGTCTAGTCCATACTTTCTAACATGTGTCATCATTCTATTGGATTTATATTAATGGTCACCATCTAAGAATGGATTTCTACTCCATGCCTTTATCTTGAATATGATGATGTGTCACCCAAAGACACATGAAACAACCTGATTGGTCTTACTTAACAAATCTTACTATATTCTAAGGTTTCCAAGTCACAAGTAGAAACTAGTTCATCTTTACATTATGTGATGCGATAGCTTCTCATCGAGTTGGGATCTCCTAGGCTCTGACATCTCTTAGAGGTCTAGGAGACTTGACTTTCTTGATTTTAAGTACATGATGGGCATGTGATCACATACCTTGAAGTTGCCTCATTTAGTCCCTACTTTCTTACACATATCATTCTATTGGATTTTTATTGGTGGTCACCATCTAAACACAACTTTGCACTCTATGATTTTATCCTAAGTATGATGATGTGTCATTTGAGGATAGATGCCACACCCCAATTTGTTTTAATTGATATCTCTTACTTTATTCTAAGTTTTTAAAGTCACAAGTGGTAATCAATTCATCTTTACATTATGTGATGTGATAGCTTCCCATCAAACTGAGCTCTCTTAGGCTCTAAAATATATAATAAGTCTAGGAGACTCACCTTTCTCACTCTTAATGATGCATTGGTCTACCATTTACCTCTACTCTCTTAACCTATAAAATCATTGATAGGTCCTTTGTACTTCCATCTCTAACTCCAAATGACATGGTGAGGGCCTAATTCATCGAGCTTTTCTAGGCTCTAACATCTTTGACAACTGTGAGGGAGTTAAATTTATAATTCTAAATGACACAGCCATCTATAATTGACATTGGTTCTCTCAATATATGGTAGGCTTGGGTAATTTCACTATTTAACTTTGAATCACACAATGATCTCCCATTAGGCTAGGCTTTCCTAGGCTCTGACATCTATGATATGTCTAGGGGACTGACTTATTTGATCCTGAATGATGTAGATATCTCTAATTGGTTCATGCTCTCTTTAGATTTGAAATTTTGATTAAAACAAGAAAGCTTTGGTTGAAAGATAATTCAAAAAATAAGAACAACACATTTCAAATAATGCTATCTCTAAAAAGAGATGTTTTATTTATCAAAATTGCAGACCCAAACATATGCTTATCTCTGAGAAGAGATGTCTGATTTCCTTTATAGGTTACATCTTCATTTATACATGTTGTGAAGGTGTGGGGAGGATTTGGAAGGTCACAAATCTCTAGGGTGATGAATTGGTTCAACTTCCATGATTTACAATAATACAAAATTTGAGAAATTACTATTTTTAGAAACTTACTATTTTTAGACTGCACTACTAAAATTGAAATTTGGGACACTTCATTGGGTTTTAGGGGGTAAAAATTCCTCAAGTGGATCTCATTCCATCTCATTATTTTTCCATTATTATTATCTTTCCAACGGTTCAAACGGTGAGTCAATTGGAGCTACGGTGCAAAAGTTATGGCTCCTAGAAGTTCCACCATCGATTGGGGTAGACCCATCACCCGAATTGTCATCTGAATTATTGTCTGAATCATTCCTACCTCCTTGAGAAGCAATGGTACCCATTTCATCAATATTTTTCAACAAGTGTGGTAGTTTTACTTTGATTTGATTCCTGATGCATACTTGGAAGGGACTGTGATTTATGGAACTGTGTAGGGCCTGATTGTTCACCATTTCTATCTAACCATTAGTCTATGGATGGAAGGCCATAAAATCCTTTAGCTCGATATATATTTGATTTTGTTGTTGTGTTTTTTGTGTATTCAGGGCTGTAACATTGGCCCTTTTGGATTCTTGTGGCTTGACCACCATGAGAACAAATTTCATGGCACTAATTAGAGAGATAGATGTAGAAAGTGGTACTTCTAGTACCCTATAGCGCCATGTTCCAAGAGTGAGAGTGATCCTTCTAGTTCTTGATTCATATATGCCATGTCGATCATACATGAATGGCTAACCAAAGAGTACATCAAAAACATCTAGATCGACCACATCACATAAGACCTCATCTTGAAAAGGTTGTATTGCATATGAGAGAAGATATTGGTGGGTGACATAGAGGTTTCTCCTAGGACTCAACCATCTAATGATGTATGGTTTTGGTTGAGGCTTCATGGATAGATTTAGGCTTTTCACAAAATTAGTAGAGATTAAATTCTTTTGACTTCCACTATCAAGAATGAAATGTAGAGGCTTACCTTTCACCCATAACTTAGAGTGAAATAACCTTTCCTTGTCATCTAGCATCTTGTCGTGTGTCTATGATGAAGTAACAATGGCTTTAGAATCAACATCTATAATTTCTTCTTCAACCTATTTGACTGCAAGGTCTGTATGAGGTAGAGTAGAGGATTATGACTCAAAAAGTAGTGATTTGATAGCTTGACATTTTTCTTTGGAGTGAGTTCCAGATTTGTGATAATCACACCACTTTTCAGTCTTTCCTTTTGCTTCCAATTTTGGCCTCCTGTTTGACCTCCTTTGTCACTTTTCCATTTTGAAGATTGATTCTTTATATTCATTCTTCCATGCTTCTACTCAATCTTCACTGTGAACTTGTATGCCTCACTGATGGTTTCCAAATTGAATAGTTCCATTTCTCCCCGTATGTACCATTGTAGTGTGCCATAATATTTGAGAACCTTGTGTTTCTCACTTTCTTGGATGCCCAATCTCGCAGATAGAGAATGAAAAATGTCAGTGTAATATTGAACAGATTGTTCCTTACCTTGGTGAAGTTATTTCCAGTCTATATATATATCGTCATATGCTCCAATGGGGTAGTATTCTTCCTTTACAACATCTATGAAATCATCCCATGTAGGTTTTGTCTCAAGGCCAATATCATCTGCACTGAATCTCTTTTTGTACACTTCCCACCAATTTTTGATAGGCAATGATGCTTTCAAAAGAGCAAAAGTAATCTTCTCTTTATCAGTGAATTTATTTACAAAAAAATAAGATGACAATTGATCCAACCAATTTTTTACTGCATCAGCATTGATTTTTCCTTCAAATGTAGGGCTATCAAAATTCACCTGAACCTTGAAGGGTATTGGGGCACTGAAAGGATGTGCAGGTGTGGATGAGGAGCCAAAATTTCCCATTGAGATTTGTTGGAGAATTTGAGTGGATTGTTGTAGCATCTGTGCTTATTGTTGTTGGAGGGCTTCATTCACCATTTCCTTGAAAGGAGCAGATGCCTCAGTGTTGTCTACCATTTGAAGTCATTTGGAGTGAATAGGTGGATATTCTACTGGTTCTATTTTCCACCCAAGCTTCATGTAATCTGACCTCATCCTCGAGATCATACACTCTAAATACAAACCACTATGATACCATTGATCCAAAACTCAAAAAGCTTTGGTTGAAATACAATTCAAAAAAATAAGAACAACATAATTCAAATAATGCTATCTCTAAAAAGAGATGTTTTATTTATCAAAATTGCAGACCCAAACATATGCTTATCTCTGAGAAGAGATGTCTGATTTCCTTTTTAGGTTACATCTTAATTTATACATGTTTTGAAGGTGTGAAGAGGATTTGTAAGGTCACCAATCTTGAGGGAGATGAATTGGTTTGACTTCCACGATTTACAACAATACAAAATTTGAGGAATTACTATTTTTAGAAACTTACTATTTTTAGACTGCACTACTAAAATTGAAATTTAGGACACTTATATTGGGTTTTAGGGGTCAAACATCATTGATCAGAGCCCATGCCATCTCATGACATTCCCCTTATTATCAGCTTTCCAATGGTTCAAACAGTGAGTCAATTGGAGCTACGATGCAAAAGTTATGGCTCCTAGAAGTTCCACCATCAATTGGGATAGACCCATCACCTGAATTGTCATCTGAATTGTTGTCTAGATCATTCATCCCTCCTTGAGAACAATGGTCCCCATTTCATCAAGATTTCTCATCAAGTGTGGCAGTTGTACTTTGATTTGATTCTCGATGCATACTTGGAAGGGACTGTGATTTATGAAACTGTGTAGGGCCCGATTGTTCACCATTTCTATTTGACCATCAGTCTATGGATGGAAGGCCATGAACTCCTTCAACTCGGTATCTATTTGCTTCTATTTTTGTGTTGTTTGTGTAGTCAGGGATGTAACATCAGCCCTTTTGGATTCTTGTGGCTTGACCACCATGAGAATAAATTTCTTGGCACTAATTAGAGAGATAGATGTAGAAAGTGGTACTTCTGGTACCCTGTAGCACTGTGTTCCAAGAGTGAGAGTGATCCTTCTAGTTATTGATTAATATATACCATGTCGATCATACATGAATGGCTGACCAAAGAGTACATCACAAACATCTAAATTTACCACATCACATAAGACCTCATCTTGGAAAGGTTGTATTGCATATGAGAGAATACATTGGTGGGTGACACAGAGGTTTCTCCCTGGACTCAACCATTCAATGCTGTATGGTTTTAGGTGAGGCTTCATGGACAAATTTAAGTTTTTCACAACATTAGTAGAGATTAAATTCTTTTGACTTCCACTGTCAAGAATGAAATGTAGAGGCTTACTTTTCACCCATAACTTAGAGTGAAATAACCTTTCCTTGTCATCTAGCATCTTATCGTGTGTCTGTGATGAAGCAATAATGGCTTCAGGATCAGCATCTATAATTTCTTCTTCAACCTCTTTGACTGCAGGGTCTATATGAGGTAGAGTAGAGGATTATGACTCAAAAAGTAGTGATTTGAGAGCTTAACATTCTTCTTTGGAGTGAGTTCCAGATTTGTGATAATCACACCACTTCCTAGTCTTTCCTTCCTTTTGCTTCCAATTTTGGCCTCGTGTTTAACCTTCTTTGTCACTTTTCCATTTTGAAGACTGATTCTTTATATTCATTCTTCCATGCTTCTACTCAATCTTCACTACGAACTTGTATGCCTCACTGATGGTTTCCAAATTGAAGAGTTCCATTTCTCCCCATATGTACCATTGTAGTCTACCATGATATTTGAGAACCTTGTGTTTCTAACTTTCTAGGATGCCCAATCTCACAGATAGAGAATGAAAAATGTCAGTGTAATCTTGAAAAAATTATTCCTTACCTTGGCAAAGTTGTTGCAACTCTATATACAGATCTTCATATGATACAATGGGGTAGTATTCTTCCTTTACAGCATCTATGAAATCATCCCATGTAGGTTCTGTCTCAAGGCCAATATCATCTGCACTGAATCTCTTTGTGTACACTTCCCACCAATTTTTGACAGGCAATGATGCTTTCAGAAGAGCAAAACTAATCTTCTCTTTATTGGCGAATTTATTTATAGAAAAATAAGATAATTGATCCAACCAATTTTATACTACATCAGCATTGATTTTTTATTCAAGTGTAGGGATATCAAAATTCACCTGAACCTTGAAGGGTGTTGGGGCACTGAAAGGATGTGCATGTGTAGATGAGGAGCTAAAATTTCCCATCAAGATTTGTTGGAGAATTTGAGTGAATTGTTGTAGCATTTACGCTTTTTTTTGTTGGAGGGATTTATTCACCATTTCCTTGAAAGGATCGGATGCCTCGGTGTTGTCTACCATTTGAAGTGATTTGGAGCAAATAGGTGGATATTCAATTGGTTCTATTTTCCACCCAAGCTTCCTGTAATCTGACCTTGTCCTCAGGATCATACACTCTAAAGACAAATTGCTTTGATACCACTGATCCAAAACTTGAAAGCTTTAGTTGAAAGATAATTTAAAAAAATAAGAACAACACAATTCAAATAATGCTATCTCTAAAAAGAGATGTTTTATTTATCAAAATTGCAGACCCAAACATATGCTTATGTCTGAGAAGAGATGTCTGATTTACTTTTTGGGCTACATATTCATTTATACATGTTTTTAAGGTGTGGGGAGGATGTATAAGGTCACCAATCTCGAGGGAGATGAATTGGTTTGACTTCCATGATTTACAACAATACAGAATTCAAGGAATTACTCTTTTTAAAAACTTACTATTTTTAGACTGCACTACTAAAATTGAAATTTGGGACACTTCCATTAGGTTTTAGGGGTCAAATTTCATCAAGAAGGGCTCATGCCATCTCACAATGTTCCCCTTATTATTATCTTTCCAACGGTTCAAACGGTGAGTCAATTGGAGCTACGGTGCAAAAGTTATGGCTCCCAAAATTTCCACCATAAATTGGGGTAGACCCATCACCTGAATTGTCATTTGAATTGTTGTCTAGATCATTCCTCCCTCCTTGAGAAGAAATGGTCCCCATTGCATCAAGATTTTTCATCAAGTGTGGTAATTTTACTTTGATTTAATTCCTGATGCATACTTGGAAGGGACTATGATTTATGGAACTATGTATGGCCCGATTGTTCACCATTTCTATCTAACCATCAATCTGTGGTTGGAAGGTCATGAACTCCTTTAGCTCGGTATCTATTTGCTTCTATTGTTGTGTTGTTTGTGTAGTCAGGGTTGTAACATCAGCCCTTTTGGATTCTTGTGGCTTGACCACCATGAGAACAAATTTTCCTGCACTAATCAGAGAGACAGATGTAGAAAGTGGTCCTTTTGGTACCCTATAGTGCCATGTTCCAAGAGTGAGAGTAATCCTTCTAGTTCTTGATTCATATATACCATGTTGATCATACATGAATGGCTGACCAAAGAGTACATCAAAAACATCTAGATTGACCACATCACATAAGACCTCATCTTGGAAAGGTTGTATTGCATATGAGAGAAGACATTGGTGGGTGACACGGAGGTTTCTCCTTGGACTCAACCATCCAATGCTGTATGGTTTTGGGTGAGGCTTGATGGATAGATTTAGATTTTTCAAAACATTAGTAGAGATTAAATTCTTTTGACTTCCACTATCAAGAATGAAATGTAGAGGCTTACCTTTCACCCATAACTTAGAGTGAAATAACCTTTCCTTGTCATCTAGCATCTTGTCATGTGTCTATGATGAAGCAATAATGGGTTTAGGATCAAAATCAATAATTTATTCTTCAACCTCTTCGACTGCAGGGTCTGTATGAGGTAGAGCAGAGGATTGTGACTTAGAAAGTAGTGATTTGATAGCTCAACATTCTTCTTTGGAGTGAAATCCAAATTTGTGATAATCACACCACTTCCTAGTCTTTCCTTCCTTTTGCTTCCAATTTTGGCCTCGTGTTTGAAATTCTTTGTCACTTTTCCATTTTGAAGACTAATTCTTTATATTCATTCTTCCATGCTTCTGCTCAATCTTCACTATGAACTTGTATGTCTCACCGATGGTTTCCAAATTGAAGAGTTCCATTTCTCCCCATATGTACCATTGTAGTCCACCATAATATTTGAGAACCTTATGTTTCTCACTTTTTTGGATGCCTAATCTCACAGATAGAGAATGAAAAATGTTAGTGTAATCATGAACAAATGGTTCCTTACCTTGGCGAAGTTGTTTCCACTCTATATACAGATCGTCATATTCTCCAATGGGGTAGTATTCTTCCTTTACAACATCTATGAAATCATCCCATGTAGGTTCTATCTCAAGGCCAATATCATCTACACTGAATCTCTTTTTGTACACTTTACACCAATTTTTGATAGGCAATGATGATTTTAGAAGAGCAAAAGTAATCTTCTCTTTATCAGTGAATTTATTTATAGAAAAATAAGATGAAAATTGATCTAACCAATTTTCTACTACATCAACATTGATTTTGCCTTCAAATGTAGGGATATCAAAATTCACCTGAACCTTGAGGGTGTTGGGGCACTGAAAGGATGTGCAGGTGCAAATGAGGAGCCAAAATTTCCCATCGAGATTTGTTGGAGAATTTGAGTGAATTGTTGTATCATCTATGCTTGTTGTTGTTGGAGGGCTTCATTCACCATCTCCTTGAAAGTATCAAATGCCTTAGTGTTGTCTGCCATTTGAAGTCGTTTGGAGTGAATAGGTGGATATTTTAATGGTTCTATTTTCCACCCAAGCTTCATGTAATTTGACCTCATCCTCGGGATCATACACTCTAAAGATAAACCACTATGATACCACTGATCCAAAACTCAAAAGCTTTGGTTGAAAGATAATTCAAAAAAATAAGAACAACACAATTCAAATAATGTTATCTCTGAAAAGAGATGTTGTATTTATCAAAATTGCAGACCCAAACATATGCTTATCTCTGAGAAGAGATGCTTGATTTCCTTTTTGGGTTATATTTTCATTTATACATGTTTTGAAGGTGTGAGGAGGATGTGGAAGGTCACTAATCTCGAGGGAGATGAATTGGTTTGACTTCCATGATTTACAACAATACAAAATTCGAGGAATTACTATTTTTAGAAACTTACTATTTTTAGACTGCACTACTAAAATTAAAATTTGGGATGCTTATATTGGGTTTTAGGAGGTCAAACTTCATCAATAAAAGCTCATGCCATCTCATGATGTTCCCCTTATTATTAGCTTTTCAATGGTTCAAACGGTGAGTCAATTAGAGCTACGGTGTAAAAGTTATGGCTCCCGAAAGTTCCACCATCAATTGGGGTAGACCCATCACCCGAATTGTCATCTAAATTGTTTTCCGGATCACATTTCTAATAGGTCTAGGAGACTGACCTTTCTAATTCTGATTGATGTGGTAAGTTCCCATTGGGATAGGCTCTATGATATTCACAACATGATGAAGTAACAATAACAAAAAAGAAAACCATTTATTAAAGCTTACCTATTAGACATAGAACACTCCTTGATTACTCTGAATATTTCATTGTAATACTTGTTCCTAGTTAAACCAATAGGGAAGGTGGTGTCTCATTACTTGTAATGTGTGGCATGCATGCAACCACATACCTTGGAGTTTCATGCACTAGTCCCCACTTTATGACACATGCCATCAATTTATTATTTTTATTTATAGTTGTTATCTAAACAAAACTTTATACTCCATGAATTTATTCTAATAAAGATGATATGTTGCCTAGAAATATGTGCCACACCTCAATTAGTCATGATTAACTACTCATACTTTATTTTGATCTTTTTGAGTCATAAGGGGAAACTAGATCATCTTTTCATTATATGACATTGTAGATTGAGATTGAGATAGGCTCTCTGAGGCTCTAACAAGTCTGGGAGACTCACCTTTTTGACTCCAAATGACATGTTGATCTCTCATTAATCTTGGATCTCATGGTTTTTGATATATCTAATAAGCCTTGGCCACTCCCCTCTTTGACACCTAATGATGGGGTGAGTTCCCATTATGATGGGTTCTCATGGGATCTGGCATATTTGATAGGTGGGAGGGTGTAGACTAGGAATTTGACTCAAGAGAGGATGGTCAGTATCATATTATTTCCAAAATTAAAATAAAATGAAAGAAACACACTAACTAGCATAACATATCTAGGCCTAGTCACTAGAGGAGTTTAGTGAGGGAAAACCATTTGAAAACACACCTAGAAATGGAAATAAGTGATAAATGTGAACACAAAACACAAACTTCTTACCAAATCCTTGATTTCTCCAAAAGTCTCTTTCTTTGGCTTGCTCAGCTTGTGTTTCAAGAGATCTTCATCAATGGAGTGTGGCTACCTTCATCTCCTCTTTGTACCTTTCGATTATGATGGTTTTGGATCAATATTTTGGCATAATAACACTAGGCATGGTTTGAAGCTATTTGGGCATGGGAACTTTGGCTTGAAAGAGATTAAAAATCAATAGGCAAGGCCTCCTATTTATAGATTTTGTAAAATTATCAGAATGAACTTGAACTGTCCATCTCAAGATGGAGATATGTGGCTAAGGATCCATTTAATTTTATAGGCCAAAAAAAAAATGCCCTCATAAATATTTGAGATAGAGAGGCATTAAAGAGGAATGTAAGGTCTTAATGAGGCATATGAGGGTTTAAACCTGACATTTTATGCATTTAGGGCCTGGGGATGTCTTTCCGAGAAATGATGTCATTTGATGATGCATGCATTCAATATCAATTTACAAAAATAAATATTCAAAAATATCCATGGAATTATTAATTAGGCTCATGATTTAAATTAATTATATTTAATAATGATTAGTCAATTTTGATGCAAATATTGGCAATTAGTGCATAAATTAATCAAACTAGTTAAAATGTCGTATTATTGGCTCAAATTTTTATTAGATTGGAATTATAATGTGATATTATATGACTTGGATCCATTATCCCATTTATGATGTTTCCAACATAAAATAACAAAGGAACATATCTCGTTCAAAAAAATTAGTAGAAAATATCAACCCAGAGCACCCAGGTGTGAAAATATCATTTTGACTCAAAATACTCTGATAAAAGTTAGCTATCTCATAGATTAAATTAACTCATTTAATGATACTCTGGCTAAAATCAACACTTAATTATTATAATTTCAAAAAAAAAATATATTTTAACATTTAAAAGCCAAATTATGCATTTTGATATAAATTGGTCAAAACCCTGATTGAAAGTCATTGGTGGCTAGTTTTAGGTGTATATAGTTTACCCCTATTTTTGAAGGCATTACAAGCTATAGGAATAGTAATGTATTTTCAAATAATGAGAAATGGTATGTATGCCAAAACGAAGATGATGATTGAAGAAAAATCTCCAAATGGTGTTTGGGAAGCCTAGGATGATGCTCCCTTGAGGGAGTGGCCGTCACATATATGGATGGATGCTCCCTTGAAAAAGAAATAAGAAAAAAGTTAGAATTAACCCATGGTTGAGATTAAACCAAATGAGAAAATTCTTGCATGCATTGATTTAAAAAGTTTACTAATTTTTCCCAAAGGCAGTTATAATCAAGAATAAAAGTTAAAATAATGATTTGCCCATAGATGGTTATAATCATTAAGATGACTTGGATTCAATAAAGATGATGTTTGATATGGTTATGCCCTAGTTATGGTTTATTAGAAAGCATAAATCAAGGATATAACCTAAAATATAAATTAAGGATGAGTGGGTACAAACATAGATGCAATGGTCTAATGATTAAAGAAGCCACTAACAACCAAGGACATGGGGATGCATAAAGTGCTGAAAGGAATGAATAGAAGAATAAAGGTTGATAAATGAGAATGATTTAGTTGTACCTACCAATGAGTATATTCTCATCCTTATTAACAATAATACAACTAGAATGGTCAATGGGTTGATTTGATCAAGGGTGGGATGAGAGAATTTTCCAAGGTGTCAAGGAGAAATTTTTGTGGCTTCATTGATTGTAGACCTTCTTGAATCTGATTTTTGTTGTAGCATGTGATGGTAAGCATCATGATATAAAATCATGAGAACTTGGCCAAAATATGCATAAGGACTGACTTTTGATCCAATAAACACTTGAAAATAATACACCAATGATAAAAACCATGATGACAATACCGACATATGAATATGGATAGACTCAAGAATAATGTGCTTAAGGAATTACCTAATGAATGCATATAAATTGAGTTGATACAATAGTGTTGAAAGTAAACAAATAGTCAAGTAGACAAATAAACAAAGAAATAAAAAACACACAAACAAACAAAAATCTTGAAAACAAAAGTAGAAGAAAGCATCCTAACAATGATCATGCCCCAGTAGGGTGGATCGAGGATAAATAACTAGGCTTAGATAGGACAAATATTTTTGGATTTTGAAATATTTGAATTTTTTTGGAATTTTGAGGTATCTTAACTTGTTAGAGAATGACAAGATACTTACTCATAAAACGGTGAGAGAGTTGGCTTAGGTTTCTTGTAAAATGGTGAAAGTGCATGAAAAGGAGGACTGAGGGGACCTTAACACGAATTAAGCATGGCCTAATATGTCTCAAAATGACCTCAAATCATATTAATTCCATCCACACAAAAAGTGGGGGAAAACCAACTAGGTCCCAACTAGTTATCAAATCTAAGAAATAGCTAGTCAAATGAAAACAATGATGGCAAGGTGATGCAGTAATGCATGATAAACAAATGTTACCCCTAGTTTTCCCATAGGTAGTTATAAATAGGATATAATAGATTAGATCAATGATACTAATTTTCTCATAGGTATTTATAATTAGCAACAAGACTAGAGAGACACTGATTTGCCCATAGGCTTTTATAATCAGGCTCATATAGACAACTTGATAGGATGGAAAATGAAAGATATCTTGCTAGATCAACTATCATAGTAATTTCATAGAATTCCATTTAAACATAGAATTTGATAAGAGTTTAAACTTGATCAGAATCCCCTCATAAAAGGTGTGGGAAGAACAAAAGCAACCAAGATCAAAACATGATTAGGTAGGATGACTAAAAATAGGATCTGGTCTAGATAGGAATGAAATGGTAAAACATAATGGTCTTGCTCTAGGATAATGATAGTTTTATAGATTGGAGAAGATGGTAAGAGGGTTGCCCCTAAGTGTTAAGGTGAATGGCTAGGTATGTGATAATGGTAAAAGGATATGTGATAACAACAAAAGGAATGGTATTTTACATATTTGTGGCCAATGATGGTTGTTGGTTTTATATGTGTTTGGCCTGGGTGTGGTTTTGGATTTTATTGTTATTGATGATGGGGAGATGCACATCCTAATCAATAAATGATAAAAATATAATACTTAATCATGTTAATTGCTAGCCCACACCTCATCTAAATAGTTACTCTATCAAGAACTAGCTATAGATTTGGATGTTGAGAATGTTGTTGTGATCTTCATTGGTCATTGATTTTGTTTCCTTCAAATATCAAGACAAGATATATTTGTAGCCTCTTCAAAGGAAAGTACGATCATGGATGGTAAATAGGGATAACTGTTGGATGATAGGTTTATTTTGGTGATGTAATGGTGGATGATAATAGAATGGATGGTTAATGAAAAACAAATAAAGATCGGGACTTTCAAGCACACATATTGTTGTTAATTCCATATTAGAAATAGCTTTGGATGTGGTAGGGTCGAAGACCTCTAAATATTCTCTTGATAAAACCACCAAATTTTTTTGTTCTTTAATCTTGAGAGTAGCTACTATTTGATCAAGTTGTAGCTAAGAAGCTATTTTGATTTGATCTTAAATAATGTATTCATTAAGCAGTGAATAAATTTTATGCTTAGCTATCAGTGCCTTGAAGATTTTTTCACTAATGAAATTATCTTTATGGTTACATAGCACCTTTGAGAAGGTTTTACTAAGGAACATTGACTTTTGACTTTGATTGTCTTCTAGTGCTTCCAAAAATGTTTCACTAGAAGATGCTGAGTTTAAAATTTGATTGTCCCTTAATACCTCTAAAAAGGTTTCACTAGGAGAGTGTTATTCTAGTACATGAATGTGGTATTGGACTCCTTACTCTTCCTCAACTACTATGTCACCATGGATGTATTTTAACAAAGTGTGATTCTGTTAGTCACAATTAACACTTGTGGGAGATAGAATGTCAATGAAATGGATAGATTTATTGATGGTAATGGCCTATACAATGGTAATGGAATGGGGGTAGGTAGCATAATCCTCATAGAATATACTAGGAGAACTTGTGTTGAAGATGAAGTACTCATCATAAAAAACCATAGAAGGATCACAAATGTATTCAAACTTATTTGATAGGCATGCATAACCAATGTTGTAACAACCATGAACATATTCTTCTTCTAAATCTAATTCTAACTCAATGGACTCTAAATCCAATGTTGAGACTAATGTTGATTCTAATTTTGATGTTAAATCTAATGTCAGTTCAAGAATAAAACCTAACTCTAATGTTGATTCATCATCTAATGGGTGATCTATTACAATGATATATTATTGAATGTTTGGTATTGGATAAGTAATGGCCTGTGATGGCATGATGGGCTCCATAAAGACTAGTTTGTCAAAGTGAGACTCCTTATCAATAAGAAAAAGGTCAAGAGATAACTCCATAGAGACTAGTTTTCCAAGGGGAGACTCTTGAAAAAAAGCATATGGTTAAGGTAATGATTTTCCCAAAGGTAGTTATAATAATTAAGAAGTGACTTAGCAAAGACTACTCATTAGAGTGAGACTCCTTGATAATTGGTATAGGATCAATAGGAGATTCATCACAATTTGACTTATCAAAAGTGGTTGCTTCAACATAAACATCTTGGATCGGTTGGTTCTCTTAGAGAAAATACCAATTTTAAACACAGCTTGGTCTTTAAATAATTGACTCAGTTGGATAGACACTGATTGGATTGGTTGGGGTTGAAATTGGATTGGTTTGGGTACTGATTGGCTCTATTAGGATTTGGATTGGATAAAGATAGGGCATTGTGGAGCTTTATTTCTTGTACAAGCCAAAGGATGAAGTCCTGAAATGGTAATAATAGGGTGGTGTGGAGCTTGGTTGTTCACACAAGCCAAAGGACTAGGTCTTAGAATTATGAAGGGTCATTGTGGAGCCTAGTTGTTTACATAAACCAAAGGATGAGGTCTTGGAATGATAAAGATAGGGTGTCATGGAGCTTAATTTCTCACACAATCTAAAGGATGAGGTTTTGGTATGGAAATGGTGTGATGTCGTGGTCTTGGAATAGAAATGGTACAATGTGGTGGAGCCTAATTTATAACATAAGCCAAAGCATCCAAGTCCTCCTCACAAACCATATCATCCTAGTTAGTAACTTCATTTGGATTTTGTGGATTTTGACTATGTTCCCCATATGGAGTATTATAGGGAGAATAATAAAACTCCTTAGAAAATATATCTATATAGGGGTTTTTAGTCAAATTTTATGCAGCCATTCTATCATAAGTTACATTGTATGTGACTTCACCATAAGTGTAGCTAGACATATTTGCATAAATAATTAAATCTCTGAAAATAAAAAGCATTAGAGTTATAAAAACTCTAAAAAATAATGTTTAAATAAAAAAGGTTCAAAGTTGGTCTAACTTGGTTAAAGGTGGAGCTGTATATCCAAAATGGTTTGTGCTAAAACTTGGTATAAAATAGTTTAACATCAAACATCTAATTTCAAATTTTATACACATAAAAGGCCAAGCAATGAATAAAAAATGATATGTCAAAGGTCTAGGTCAAAGTGTCCCAAACAAGATCTAAACTAGGAAAGGGAAAATTTGAGTTGTTAGGTCTTTTGTCCAAACACAAAGTCAAAATCTAGGCTCAAACAAACATGATATGCTAGGAATTTTGGCTAAATGTGGTGTCAAAAGCTAGACTTAAAATAAAGGATGATTTGATTTGATTTAATCTAACAAGTTTGGAATAACTTTGACATAGACCTGACACATAGAATCACACATAAACATGATCAGTTGGCATAAGCCATAAGGCAAAAGGATTTTGGAGAAAGGTTGTGTTATACCAAATAAATACACAAATAATGATGAGGATACACATTAAACAAACAAAAAATAAATAGCTTTCAAGTTTGGCCAATCAATTAATTGAAATTATGCAACCCAAAAGAAAAAGATCTATGTATCATCCTTATGAAGTGGGGCATAAACAAAAATCAAGAAATGCTTGAATCCAAACTTGACAAGGTTAATTGTAAACTCAACATTGAAGACTAGGATTTGACAAAACAATTTAGACAAGATTAGATAGCATGAAGGCATATCAACAAGGTCCAAATGGCATATGTGACATGGTTTTAAACAATGGTTTTGGTATAAGTCAAATGATTTTTTAAATAATTTGAGTAGAATAATTTAATTTTGATTTTTTAAATGATTTTCTAAACAATGGTTTTGGTATAAGTCAAATGATGTGATCAAATGTTATATTTTAAAGACTCAAATGCAAAAATAGTTTGACATGTTTTGGGAAACATAACAGTACTCATATCAATCAATTGACACACACACACACACAAAAGTTTAAGAAAAATTGTAAGGCATGAGTGTTGTGTAAAATGGCCATCATAACACCTCCTTGACAAGGGAGTGGTGTATAAATAAATTTATTTGGATATGGATATAAAAAAATACATTAGTTTTAGTCTAAAAAACACCAATTAAAAATGGCCAAAATACACTAAGTATAATCGTCCAAATTCCTATCAAGGTTGTGGCAAAGTGGGGTTGACTAAAAATAATTGGTTTTCAATCCTTCTAGATGTATCCTATGTATACCAACTTTCATGTTATCAAACAAGAGAAGCAACACATCAATTGGGTCCATGTTCTATGGCTTGTTGTAAAAAGGTCTTTCCCTTTTTACAACCACTACATTTGTCAATTACTCAGTATAGTGTGATGTCCAACATGATCATACATCCTAGGATTAACCCCAACACTAGGAGAAGGTTTAACTACTCAAGCCTCTAATCCTAGTGGGGTGATCCCAATTTATATATCCTCCCCTGTCCTTGCCCCCCCAACACCCCATAGAGAGGGGTTGAAGAGAATGTTGGGAGATGAATTCTTGAGTCAAGGCTTCCCTAAAGAACTCATGAGAGGTAATGAAGCCCTCCTTACAAGCCAAGGTGCAATGAAATAAATGACAAGTAAAATAGCTTTAAAGGTTATTTCTAAATCACCCAAGCCATGTGGATCTTAAATAGAGCCTTTAAAACTTCTCTTTTATGCCTTTAGACTAAGGCACTTTGAAATGTAGTTGGTGCTTTTGATCCCAAAAGTTCCCTAAAAGGGATGGATGGAAGAGCATACACGCACAACTCCCTATTTTCTCAAACAAAACTAATCTAAGAAAATAATGATAACAACTTTGCAAAAAATTGAAGTGTATTCAATTTTAAAAGTGCTAAATGAAATGTATGGTGATGTCCTTTTAGTCCCTTGTCTTTAAGATGTAAAAACTTGTAAATATTGCATTAAAAATACTAAATGAAACAATAAGCACCTAAGTTTGTTTTAAAACCCAAAGTTTGAAGTGCTCAAGATTTAGCATGCTAAATATTCATTTTAGGCACCAAATTAAGTCTATATGATTTTAACTAAGTTCTTTTTAAACCCAAAATTAAAGTGTATGATTCATTAAAAACACCTAAATTAACTTCCAAACCAACCTTTCAACCTGTAAAAATAAGATTAAGACTGCCTACTTTAAATCACTTATGAGATTGAATAAATAACTTTAAAAAAAAGAGCTCTAGGGTTTCACACAGTCAATCCTGCTACTCCACAGTGCAATCTTGAGACTTTGTAGAACTATGATTTAGACATATAATATCACTATTTGGGTTAGATTATTAGAAAACACAATATCACTACTCAATTTAACAATCTCACTATTTGGGTTCACAATCTTATGAGTCAGGTTCATAATCTTATGAATTGCGTTTACAATCCCACGATTCAGGTTCACAATCCTATAAGTTGATTTAACAATCTTGTAACTATGAGAGTTATATTATTATCACTTAACCACTAATGGTTTATGATAATACAATGCCTCAATTAAGCAATCTTGTGACTTAAACAAATAACCCTATGAATTGAATAGGCAATTCCATGAATATCTCAGTGGCAAGATTATGGTCTAGAGGAAAAACCCATGAATCCATCGGGATAAAACCACTACTTCCAAAAAATGGACTTTTGCTCAAATTTTTACCTTTTTTGCTTTTGTACTTCAAGATCTTGCATGAAAGTGTTTAGTAGTTTGCTTTTAGGTAATATTTGACCAAATTTATGATGCTAGGTCCCATTAGGCATGAAATTATGTAGACTAAAAATTTAACTCAAGAGAGGATGGTTGGTATCATGTTAGTTCTGAAATGAAAAAAAATGAAAGAAACACACTAACTAGCATAACATCTCTAGGCCTAATCACTAGGGGGAGCTTAGTGAGGTAAAACCATTTGAAAACACAACTAGAAATGGATATAAATGAGAAACATGAACACAAAACACAAAATTCTTACCAAATCCTTGATTTCTCCAAAAGGTTCCTTTAGCTTGTTCAGCTTGTGCTTTAAGATATCTTCATCAATGAAGTGTAGTTACCTTCATCTACTCTTGGCACCTTTGGCTTGTGATGGATTTGGCTCAACAATTGGGCATTATAAAACTAAATCAAGATATGGTTTGAATCTATTTGGGCATGGTAAATTTGGATTGAAAGAGTTTAAAAATCAATAGATAAGGCCTCCTATTTATAGATTTTGCAAGATGATCAGAATGAACCTAAACCATCCATCTCAAGATGAAGATGTGTGGCTAAGGATCCATTCAATTTTTGAGGAAAAAGTCAATAAATTTCCTCATAAATATTTGGGATAGAGATGCATTATAGAGGCATGGAAGGTCTTAATGAGGCATGGGAGGGCTTAATCCTAATATTTTATGCATTTATGGCCTAGGGATGTCTTTCCAAGAAATGATGTCATTTGAAGATGCATATATTCAATATCAATTTATATAAATAAATATTCAAAAGGCTTCATGTAATTATTAATTAGAATCATGATTTGAATTAATTAGCTTTAAACATTATTAGTCAATCTTGATGCAAATCTTGGCAATTAGTACACAAATTAATGAAACTGGTCAAAATGTCATATTATTGGCTCAAAATTTGATTGGATTTGAATTAGGATGCAATGTTAGATGTATTGGATCCATTATCTCATTCAGGATGTTCCCAACACAAAATAATAAAGGCACATGTCTTGTACAAGAAATTGGTAGAAAAGAGCAATCTAGAGCACCTAGGTGTGAAAATGTCATTTTGACTCAAAATGATCTGATCAAAGTTAGTTGTCTCATAAATTGCATTGCCTCATTTAATGACACTCTAGCCAAAATTAGTACTTAATTATAATAGTTTCAAATATTTTAATGTGTTTTAGTATTTTTAATCCAAATTGTGCATTTTGATATAAATTGGTCAAACCCTGCTAGAAGGTCATTAGTGGCTAGTTTTAAGTGTCTACAGGGGGAGTCACCTTTTTTACTCTGAATGATACAATCATATATCATTGGCCTAGGCTCACCAGGTCTCTAAAAAATCTAAGAGGTCTATAAAACTTCCCTCTCTAACTTTGAATGATGTGACAAGTTCTTATTGGGTTGGGCTTTCTCAGGTTGACATTTATGACAAGTTTACGGGACTGACCTCTCTAACTCTGAATGATGCATGGATCTACTATTGGGCTACACTCTCCCAGGATCTAACATTTTTGATGGGTCTGGGAGATTGGCCTTTCTTAATCTGATTAACATGGTGAGTTCTCATTGGGTTAGTCTTTGTGAGATTCCCAAGATGACAAACTAATAACAAAAAAAATAAAAACATTCATTGAAGCTTATCCATTAGACATAGAGCACTCAATTTTGCCACAGAGGATAATGAGTTTCTTTTTCTAGTAAAAAAAATATTCTAGGAAATTTTCTTGTGAAAATCAATTTGCAGTGTTACCAACATGATATGATAATAGTGAAAAAATACTATTTGGTGCTTTTTTTAAAAGTTAAAAAGGTCTATTATTGCTCGAGTAAAATCAAAGCCATGTTTATTTTAAAGTTTCAAGTAGGCATTGTGGCATATTAGCCACAAAAGATATGTCTTGTATAAACCCAATGATTATTTTGAGTCTTTTTATTGATTTAGTTTCCATACTTTGCCAATTGTTAATAACTTGAGTAAAATCAAAGCCATGTTTATTTTAAAGTTTCAAGCAGGCACTATGGCATATTAGCCATAAAATATATTTCTTGTACAAACCTAGTGATTATTTTGAGTCTTTTTATTGATTTAGTTTCCATACTTTGCCAATTGTTAAAAAGTTTCTCAAAATTTGATCAGTCCACTCTATTCATTATTGAAAAGTTTACGTTTTTTTATCATTTATATTTTTAGTTATAGATTTGACTTGTTTATGGCTATTCACCTTTTTCTCATTATAAAAATTAAATTTATAATTGTAATTGTTTTAAACAAACACATTATGCTTATATGGTACACAGTTTAATTTTTTTAGTAGTTAAAATTTGTCTATCTCACTTGTTTGTGCACTGCATGGATCTACACGTGGAAGAAAATAAGGCAATGACCGCATGGATTTACATATTGTCATTGGTAACCATTAATGAACCTTTTTTAGTATTTTAAGGCTTGTGCACACATATTTATACATTAATGTTGTTTGAAAGATCATTTACTCTAAATTTTAAAATTTGAGTTGGTGCTAAGATTTTATCCTTTTATTGACAAATTCAAAAATAAATTTGTAACCCATGATCTTGTACCACCAGATGGATATAACAATGGTGATATGATGTTTTTCAAAATTATCCAATCATGTCTATCTTCCCATTTCATTAATAAAAAACACGTGGTAAATAGGTGGCCACATCCCTTTAATTTTCCTTGGCTACCCCATGCTTTATGACATGTGTCACCCTTCTATCAATTTATTATTATTAATGATCATCAATTAAGCATAGTTATATGTTACATGGATTTATGCTATGTAGGATGATGTACCACCTAAGGACTAGTGGCTCAGCCCAATTGGTTCTAGTTCACCACTGGTAATTCATTTTGATATTTTCAAGTCATAAGTGGTAACTAATTCATTTTGCATTATATGGTGCTATAATTTCCCATTGGGCATGGCTCTCTAGGGTTCTCATATCTATGAAAGATTTTAAGATCTCACTTTTATGACTCTGAATGACAAGGCAATATTCCATTGGGTCATTATTTACTGAGTGCTCACATCTTTAGTTGGTCTGCGAGATTATTCTCTGATGATGAATGATGTGGCAAGTTTCCATTGGGTAGCTCTCTTTTGAGCCATGACATATCTGATAGCTCCCAAGGACTCATCTTTTTGACTTTGAATGATGTCATGATCTCCCATTGGGTCTCGCTCCACTAGGATCTTAATTTTTTAATCGTTTTGAGAGATTACCTTCTTTGACTCTAAATGGCATAAAAAATATATTCAAATTCAATCCATGTCATAGAAACCCTTTGTTAGAGAATTAAACACTAATAAATGAGTGTTAACTAAATTCATTACTTTGAAATATACCAAGTCAATAAAAAAATGTCATCACATATGTTATAAATGTCATCACACATGTTGCAATAACATAAGTTAATAAATGGATAAGATTGTTAATGATTTGGAGAATATTGTAATCGACCAATTGATAGATATTGTCATTTATAATCATAGTTATGCTTTGCTGAGGACATCGGGCATTGATATTGTCAATCAATTTCATTTTTCTCTTTCTTTGCCTTCACTAGTACCATATTTTGGCTATGATTTGTTTGTGCCTATTTAGTTATTTTCCAACGTGGTTTTTTTATAATCTAGATTTGAAATCTATGTTCTTGTCATCTAGTTCTACTCAAAATTCAATGGATCTTTCTATGAAAGAAGCTTTGTATCATCCTTTATTTTTTTATCCTACCAAAAACCACAAATGGATTTCATTGGCAAAGTATCACCCCATCATCTGTACAACATCTTCTGTATTCCTTCTGATTAAAATTTTAATGTTATCCTTTATATTATCAGGGAAGAATTTGTCTATGCCACTAACATGATCAAAGTTAATTTGATGGTTGCTTTTGTATTTTCTACCAACACAATGTTCCTTCTCTCTGACAAGGAGAAGGTAAAATTTTTGGTTAAAATATTTGTTAATCCAGTCTTCAGGTTCAGTTTGGATGAAGCTATAACATCCCTAAATGGTGATTAGGGAGATATTTTACCCTTATCTAGTATATACAAGTTTGGGTTAATGCCAATGCCTGTGTTTAGTGCCCTAGAGAGGAGATTTTATCTTCTCCGTGATTACATTCAATCCCTAATTTTTTAGACTAAATCAAATAGGTTATCTGGTTATTTATTCCCCCTACCTTTAAATAGTGCTTTATCACCTCTGCATGCTATGTAACACATGCATGTTGTTTTACATTCCTAAAAAAAGATTGAATCAGTCATATTCTTAGCTAGGTTATTATTTTGTGGCATTTCCTTTATCCTCCATGGCTAGTCAAACAAGATTTGACAAATATTACCATAGCTTCAGACAAACATTTAGTTGTAGATAAATGCAAGTCTAACTCTGTCTACCTCGATCGTTCCTGGTTTTAATGTGGTAGTGGTTGATTCGACTTATAAGAAGCATATTTTACTAGATGGGGATTATTGTAGGCTTATATTTGATTTCAAGTTTATCAAAATCATACCAATTTACTAGATTTGTTAATGCCATTTTTTTGATCTGATATTGCTTTTATTTTTTTTGCACTCTACTAAATACTTTTTAATTTTTTCTGTAACTCAATTATGTTATGTCAAGGAAATGAAAATATTTTGGTTAATATTTTTTTGTATATATTATTTTTTTTTATCAAGCTTGGGTCCCATAAACTAACTATCTATCATAAAATAATTATAACTTAATTCATTATTTCAAATCTAGCAACTATGAAAATACAAGGATTGAGTTTGCAGTTTAACAATACAAAGTTTAATCAATGACATGGCTAATTCATTTTCTCACATGGCTAATTCATTTTCTCTATCTTTTTTTCTTGGACTTATCAGTAATTCCACCAATAGGTTTTATACTTAGAAAATGATCCCATGGAACCATTAATTTTTTTTAAAAGGACTATGTATTTTTAGAAAAATATTCTAAAATTTCATTTTTTTAATGTCTTATCTCTCAATAAACGCTCCATGCAACCACTGCTTTGGGTACACATAGGTATTAAAGTCACTTCATGAATCTTGTTAAATTAGTGTGTTTAAATAATTTTAAGATGATTTTTATGCATAGTCATTAATTTAATTATATATATTTTTATATTTTTAATTATAATAATAAGGTAATGGTCTTGCTTGACACAAAATTATTGTAAATAGATCTATTGTTTTTTAATTATTAAAAAAAATCAAAAATTAAAAATGATTAAATTAATGATTATTCATAAAAATCACTTTGAAATGAGTTGGATTATTAGATTAATTATAGTAAGAAATAATGGTGTGGATTGAACTAACTATTATAACCATGAGAAAGTTTATTCTCTACAATCATTTTTTTAAAATGGTAGATCCAAAAATGGTTACGCACATGCACACACGCGCGCGCGCGCACGCGCGCGCACACACACACACACACACACACACACACACACACACACACACACACACACACACACACACACACTTAAATGTAACTCTATTATAGGAACCCCATCAAACTAGTAAACACCATTTCTAATTCAACAAATAATATAAACCATTTTTTAAATGAAAATAATTTCTTAAAATACCCCATCATACCATGATAATAATTAGTTCTCGTTTCATATAATATTGAAATTTTCTATAGTTAGGTTCCCTTAGAAATGACATCCATCTAACTACATCAATGTGTTAGAAAAGGGCTCAAAATCCTATCACATGGCCAAGGTATTACAATTTATCTACTACCATTTCTAAGAAAACATAAAAACTTCTATGTGACAATCAAATAGAAATCACATTTAAAGTTGTAAGTCACTCGTACTAGCAAATTAAAAAAAAAACATCAAAGTGAATAACTCACTCCATTACACTATATCTTGTTGTTGTCATTGTAGAATGCTTATCAGCATAATTTAAAAAACTTTACAATAAAAAACTAAGAGGTGAAAAATAAAATAAAATTTAAACCATCATAAACAAATAACTATCTTCCACAACAAGAGATTAAAAAGCATAAATGTATAAACATAAGATATAATATTTTTAAAAATGGTCTTTTGCAACTAGTTTCAAATATTCTACATAATTAAATCAAAACATTCACAAGACAATTAATCCACAACAGGGAATCATATTCACAACCCAAATCTTGAGTTGCATTTAAATTAAAGGGGTCTTCTACAATGATATAGATTAGCCTCTTGTAAAGTTATAAGATATTTAAAAATAGAACCCTAGAACACTAAAATCCAACCAAAACAGATTGCAAAATCAACCAAATATACACTATGTTGTTATAAACAAGAAATGGAGTAACATGATAATAAAAAAAATGGGATGAGAAACATGATAAAATAAGTTGCACATAAGATTTTACAAAACATATAATTTTTTATTTTTAAATTTTAATCTTTTTATTTTAATAGTCTTTGCCCCCCATCCTCCACCACCCCCTCACCTTGGAAAAAGTTTCTAACTTCATATATATGGAAAAAAAAATTACATTTTAAATATGCAACTAAACATTCATAAGGAAAAAACATCACAAAGAAAAAAGGATCAAAGTTTTTTTTTTTTTAAATGTCTTAAGGATTCAAAGCTAAGAAGTGTCTCCAAAAATAAAACACAACAAAAAAATAAATAGAAGAAAAGATCAAGTGTATGCAACATTTCCAAAGATTAAAAAAAGATTATCGACCAAAACCCTACCATACACTCTGCCATGAAAAAAAAAAAAAAAACCAATGTTGTTCAGTAAACCTTCCAAGGTCCAAATACCTTTTTCTAGGATACCAACCAAAAATAATGAATCTATGACTACATTAATCCTTAAACATCAAAAGATTAAATTATTCTAGGCAACCCCTCTCTTTGAATTTGTTTATGACCCATAGGCCTGCCTCCAATTGCAATCCCTTCTTATAGAGAAAATTGACCTCAATATTTAACTCCCTATAGACATGTAAAAAAAAAGAAGCAGCAAAAAAGAACAATTTTTTTGTTTTAAATTTGTATGTAAAGTGGTTGTAAGCACATATTTTATAGTTTATAAACCCCCTTTACCTAATTTATGACAATTGTTAAGTCCCCAAAGACCTATAATTTTTCCATTCTTTTGTCTAATGCCAATTTGAGTAGAGTTCATAACCATAAGCTTTGTAAAATTATTTGTACCCCTTCCCAATTTGACCCTATATAAAATGAAGTGGTTGGAATTTATAGAGTATTCCACCAAAAATACATACATTAGGGGTACCTTAACAAGTACCATCAAAATAACCCCAGGGTCTAGTCTAATATATGGGAGGATGTAGTAATAATCATCGCCTCCTATTATTTGACATACATTTGAAATGCCCAAAAAATGATCTAATTTTTTAAATGCATTTAAATTTATAGATGTTTTAACCTTGAAATATTCTAGCATTTTGATTAATCCATATACTCCAATATGCCTCTTATAATATATCTCAAAGAATTCTCCCACTGTAGATCCCTATCATCTACCTCTCACCCTTGTCATTACCTCTAACTATTCCCAAACCATGACATTATTTAGACAAGTGCTGAGAAGATGGTTCATAGTTTCTATATATTGAAAACATGGATTACACTATCCCAGTCCATGTTAACTCTTTTTTTGTATAACCCCCCAAGTGAGGGATTTGTTTCTTAAATCCAACCACATAAATATTTTAGTCATTAAAGGTGATTTAATCTTCTAGATTTTCTTCCACCACCAAGAACTCTCTCCAAGATCCACATTTTTAAATCTAAACTAATAACCTAATTGAAATGTGTATTACCTCAAAGAAGGGTTATTTTACCAAAGCAACTCATCCTTATCTTCACCAATTCTAGCATGGTTATATTTCAATATGTTCACATAATCATCCCACCTAAAACCATCCTCCCTTGCCAATCCCATAAAGAGTTCACTTTTCCACCCTTGGTGTCAAAGATTTGTAGATTTTTTATCCATTGCTTAAGGCAAATTTGAAATACCTAGGTCCAACAATGTATTAATCAAACCCTTAGTAAATTTGATATTTCCACCATATCCAACCAAAGGGTCAATTTCCACTATGATTTTATCACCATTCCCCACCTTCTAAATCATCTAATTACTAATAATAAAAAATGATTTCACAACTTATCTTTCCACATAATTAAAGCAGTTTGACAACATTTGATAGGACTTTTGATCTAATCTTCAACACTTAGAGGTTTAATATATTTTTGAATAATAATTTCACTTCATATTCAATCCTTTGAGATTAGCCTCCAAAGGCTTTTCTCATCCAATGACTCTCTAAATATATGGATAATTTTTAATCCCCACCCTCCAATATCCTTAAGCATAGAATGGGATTTCCATTTGACTAAAGAGGCAAGACATCCTTCTCTTTACTTCTAATCCATATGAATTTGTTATTTTTTTTTACAAACCATCTCTAGGACACCTTTTGGAACATGGCAAAAGATGGCCTATAGACCGAAATAGTCTTTAACATTAATTTCATAAGGGCAATTTTGCCACCAAGGGAGATATATTTATTACACCAATAATTTATTCTCTTTTCCACCTTTTATATTATCTAGTTATAATCATTTTTCCCATAATAATTTGGGTTTAAATGAAACTATAGATACTTGAACCCATATTGTAGGTGATTTTTTTTATAGGTAAAAATGACAAGAACTCAACTAATCTGATGAGTCTCCATAGAGTTGAAAGAGATGTTAGACTTATGTAAATTTAAGTACATTATGAAATACATACTAAATATGTCCATAAACTCCTTTAACAATGTAATATCACTCTGAGATCCATTGATGAACAATAACACATCACCCATAAAAAGTGTGTAATAAAATTATTTCTTCCAATTTGAACCCCTCTGATAGAGATAGATCTCATGGCTTCCAGGATGGCCTGACTAAGCCCATCAATGATCAATAAGAAGAGGAGTGTAAAATGAGGACATCCCTACCTTAAACTATGTGTGGGTCTAAAAAATATCGATGATGAACCATTTATTAATAAAGCAAAGGAAACATAAATTAGACACCCTAGTACCCATTTCACCCTACTACCCTAGATACCAATAATGCACTGCATGAATCATTCAAATTCAACTCAAAAAATAATAGGACATGGAATGGTTTTGTCCAATCATAGAACTAGAGAATTGGGGTAGTGATGAGTTTGTCCTTTAAGGCCTCAAAGGCTTCTTGGCAAGATCGGGTCCAAATAAAGTGTTAATTATGTTTCAAAAGCTCCTTTAAGGGTAAAACAATCCTTCCATAACCTTAGATGATTTTTTGATAGTACCTTGTATGTCCTAGAAAGGCATTAATTACATGCTTGGATGTCAATGCTAGTAGATGGAAAATGACAACTACCTTAGCAGGGTCTACCAAAAGTCCATCTTTATAGATAATATGACCCTGAAGAACACCGAATAATGTAGAAAAAAAACATTTATTTAGATTAAGTAAAATTTGAAGTAGTCAATAACACTCAAGCATAAGCCTTAAATTAGAATAATGGTCCTTTGATAGGCCATACACTATCCAATCATCCAAATAAACTTGAAGGAATTTATGGATGAAGTCTTTAAAGGCCTCAATGACTATATGAGAGAATACAATAGGTACATTTTTTAACCCAAATGACATGATGGTAAATGAAAAAGATCCCCATTTGATAGAAAATGTAGTCGTAGGTCAATCCTTCTCAGTGATCTAGACTTGATGGTACCCATAAAATCCATTTGTAAAAGTGTAAATTTCACACTGGTTGACACCTTCAAGGATTTCTTCTATGAATAGCATTGGAAAAGGATCAATAATGTAAGATGTAGTAAGTATTCGATAGTCAATGTAAATTCTAATGTGCCCATATTTTTTTATACTTATGACCATGGGTTTGACCCACTTAGACTCATCAATTAGGGTTATCACTCTAGTGTGCAACATAATGTCAATTTCTCTTTCACCCATGCACGTAAATTTTAATTCATCTTATACGGTCATTTCCTGACTGGGCGAACACCTTCAACCAGTTTGATATGTATTTTTCCTAAGGATGTATGAACACCTTTCATTTCATTGTAAATCCTTGGTAAAACATCTTGATATTATTTTAACAACTCAAATATTTTTAAATCTTTGTATCAAATTAGTAGTTACCCATAATAGATATATTTGGTTCTTCCTTCATGCTAATATTACACTGGTTAGTTTGAAGAGGTTCTAAGTATGGGTGGTCTACATCAAGACCAATATCATAGATATTTTGAGAGTCATAGTATATAGATACATCCAAATTATTTATCAATGGGCCATGTGCAATCCCCTTCACCTTCATCAGTATGAAATACTATTTTTTGCTTCATTTTATAAATCTCTTCACAATGTGCCTAATTAAGGATAGGTTATGATGTAGGGATGGACTACTCAAATTCACCATTAAATATAACCAAGTCTTATTTTGGTAGACTATGCATATGTCATAGCTGATCTTTGATAGAATTAGGTTCATCAGCAACTACTTTGTGCATGACTTGGAGAGTGAGGCACAAATCCATCTTTGGAGATGAGTAAGAAAACATTAAGACCATGTTATTTTTCAATATATGCCAAAAACAAGTACCTAAATATCATTATTCATGAAAATACCATGCTCTAGCTCAAGTATATAAGGTACCATAAAAATCATGTACCCACATATACTCTAGCAAGAAGGATTCTTCATCCCTCCAAATGGTTTCACAAGATTCTATGTGTGGTTTTGGTGTTTGGACTTTGCTATAGCTGATTGTATCCCAAATGTAGCTTTCACGATGAAATTGATGATGTAAAGTAGAACATACTTGATCCCAATGAATAAGTGACTCATTATGGGTTCACCACCACCTTACGAACATGCCATAAAAAAGGTGAACCATTGAATGCATATGATCATCATTAGGGTCATAAAAGGCTTCGATTCACTAGATAAATTCATGGACTTCTAATTACCCATGAAAACAAGGAGTTTCATTAAGCCTCTCTAGTAGTGTAGCCATAACTGGTCCTCACATGACTTGTTCGATAATAAGATGAATAAATCTATGGAATTTATGGTACTTGCATGGAAAGATATCACAAATACCAATGGCACTGCACATTCTTCCAGTAATGTCATAGTCATCATGGTCCCAATAATTACAAGCATTTATTGTAGTATCAAAAAGGGACTATGTCTTTGTCCATCAAAGGATGCCATCAGGAGTAAGATCATGATGCTCACCATCTATACTTATGATGTTGTAGATGTGGTTAATATCTTCATTTTTTCTAATAGGTTTGATGTATGGTGGGCCATGTGTTTGATCCAATACAATAATGAATCATTGATCAACATTTATAAAAATAATATAGCACTTTTTGAAACTTAAGTTTAAATTGTTTGCATAACACCAAGGTTGACCAAATAGAGATGGGAAATCATTAACTTTAGCCAACTCAATAACTTCAAAATTAGCTTTGAAAGGTACCCCAAATATATCAATAGTTGCATTATTAATAATTTCAATTGGTAGAGAATGGGTTTTATTACCCATAAACAATACATGAGGTGATAGTTATAACACTAGGCTAACAATTTTGTGTCATGCATCCTTTGTGAGGACATTGACCTCAATGTCAGTGTTGAACAAAATATCTTAGATCACCCAACCATTGATGGAAGCATTCACCATTATTTCCTTATCTTCTTGAGGGCTAGGAGGAACAAGAGTATCTTGTCATCAAGAATAATTCAATCGATAATCTTTAGTTGGCCTAGGAAAATGAGGTCAATCATCAGTTGGCCTTGGTACCTATGTTTTAAGCCAATCACTTAATTATGGGATAATATATTCATCTATTATATGCTTGAAAATTTATTGAAAATCATCTTACACCATATTTTGAGGTTTCATGGCCTTTTTTAGGTCAAAATGTTGGGTGGCTTCTTGGTCCTTAGGAAATTAAACTTCCCCCTATAGTTCCCATACCAAGGTCATAGTATCCTATAACATAGTTTTCTATTACTAGGCATTAGGATACTTCATTACATGAGGATATTCACACTGTATCTTCTCATTAAGTGGAATAGATGTATACTGAGATTGTCATCTACTACATGTGGTGATATTAACCTTTTTGGCTATTAGAGTGCTAGAGCATGGTTATTAGTGAGGTTTCTCAATGTGAATCATACTAGCACATTTTTCATTTATTTCCTTAGTGATGTTTATGTATAAATTAGGGAATTCCTCCAATTGATGATCCTTATTACAAAAGTCACATGTGGTATAGACTCGACAATCATGTTGATAGTGATCTAAAGATACACACTTATAACATGTTCATGCTAGAAAATGGCCACCTCCTCATCTCTATCCTCAGCCTCATCCATGATATCCACCATTATCTTGATTTTTTGAGATAGAGGTTTGACACATACAACATATGTATGCCTCATGTATATCACTAATCAATCCACAATAATTTATGTCATGGGTATAAGCATCACATATGTTGTAGTATTTAGACACTTTATAATGTGTAGCCCACTATAAAAGAGACAAGAGCGTACATAATGCTTTTCATGACAAATTTAATAAGACTACTTTAGGGAGGGAAGTTGCTTTTATTATGACCTTTAAACTCATAATCAGTACACCAAAGACCATTACAAGTGTCATATGCATTATTTTTAGTTAGTTTCTCTAATTATGATGTAAAATAAGCTATTTTAGATTCCATAAAAGGATTGATCCCAGTGTTAATAATACTAATAGCTTCAGTGTGGAGGGAAGCTTCTAGGGCCTCATACAAGTTGGTAAAGGTCCTTCGAGATATTTTTTATCTAAAGGGAAGAAACAAGCCTCCCACAAAACATTGGGCATGTTGAACAACATTAATCTCAAATGAGAGATTATACAAGAGTGTTTTTAATCATGTATCATACTCACGTACATTTTTAATGAGCACTTGATTTATATCCTTTAGTGCAATAATAATTTGTTACTCAAACTCCAAAATATCAAATTCTTGAAGAAATGTCATCTTGAGCTGATCATAATAAATTACCACTTGTCGAGGGTTAAACTTCCTATACCACTTATGTGCTCTTTCTATAAGTGTGGTTGAAAATTATGTGGCCTTTCACTTAGAAAAAGTTATACCATGTACCTTCCAAATTATTTGACACTTATGAACATGCTTTACAACATTCTCCATGCCTTGATATATAGGTAAATTAATCATCATTACATAATACACCATTGATAATTGAGGCACTTGTGATGGTGGTTGTTGAGAACCCATAGCTCCTATTCTTAGAGGTGGAAATCCACCACTTACTCCTACTCTACCTTCTAGTCCTCCTCCCATGCCTCTAACATCAACACTTAATATGTTGGGCATAGTAACAAGTTGATTTATAATACTTAGACTAATACTTTACCCACTATTAATGTTGGGTATGCTAGGCATACTAAGTTGGGCCATGAAATTTCCTTGGAAAGGAAGAAAAAGTGTCAATTCACTATGAGTTAAAATTGGATCAAATATAATTTCTCTTATAGGATCATTTTATGACTCTACACTATCTATATCCTAGTTATGTATGATTAAATCATCTGGCTCAAAAGCATGAGCATGCACTATGGTTGAGGAACTAGGTTGGTTCAAATGTGGTTCTTCAGTCTCTTCTATCTGGCTAATTTCTCCCTCATATGATAAAACTAGAATTGGTCATGGTTTAAAAGTTGGTAAGTACTCCTTGTATCCTTCCACTTCACTAAGGATCCTAACAACACTTCTTGAGTCCTCCCATCCACTTCCTACTTTGCCTCCATATATAATCCTCTATCAAGCTTTATCATATTTTTGATTTTACAACGCTTGCTAATTAACTACCATTTTGAACCAAAAATATTTTATGAACTCCTCTGTATTCCCCTCCTAATTTTGTGGCTCATGAAAGGATGGATTTAGAGCTCCATAGGTAAATTTTTGAGTCTCAAATTAATAAACAACTTCTTTACTTCTAGTGAGAAGTGTCTAATATACCGATCATGTAGCTCTTAGAGAAACTAGAACTTGGATTCTTTAGGACAAGAGTAAGTGGTTACAACATATTCCAAGATGTAGTTATTTAACACCCCTTTCTACTAGATATTAACATCCCATGTCCATGGTGTTCCCAAACATGCCAAATCCCTTTGATGTTATATCATCCAAGCTTGACATCTTCCAAAATTTTGTGATTGGTCTTGAGCATAACTGGAGAGTCAAGAATGTAAATGAATAGGGACTTAGAAAAAGAATATTTCATATAATGAGTTGTATATATGTTTTTCAACCCATGCATGTGTAGAAACTCTTGGTTTAAGATAGGGAGTCAAAAAATTATCCTCGGCCTCAATAATCCATTGTTCAATAATTTTAAGGGATAAATGTTCAAGCATTTTATATTACTTTGCAACAAGTACTATAGGTCCCAACAATGAAACCGAAATTTTAGGTATTTTAATCAAGTTTTTCTTAAGATGCTAAAGTGTCTAGTCCTAACAAGCTTATGCACTGGCTTTTCATGTAGGATTAAGTTCTTGTGGGATCACTCAAAGCATGTAATAATAAATTGGTTCTTATGGGTTATGTTGCATAATAACACACTTGTCATATACTTGAGTTTGTTCATATATCCAATTAGTGATTATAAAGAAAGGAAAATCCATGACTATGGACCTTGTTTCATTTATGCAAACAAGAAAGAACACAAAGATAACTTCCATGAGGTTCAAGGTGTTTATTATGCAAGCTCATACAATGCATATTATATATATCATAGTCAATTATAAGCCACATATTACTCAGTCCAAATCCATTATTACTTAATTTTTTAACTATCAATCAATTGAAGCATAACACCGAAACTGATAGTAAATTTCATAATTTTATTATTACCATAAAGATTCATTACATAATACCAATGTTCAACCACCTTTTACACATATCTACATAGGGTTATTTATACTTATTTTTACCTAACCAAGTAGTTACATTATTAATGATAATTAGGTGATTAGTCAACGATCTCTAGTAGACTAAGAGTTATGGAAGTCATTTACTTGTTTTTTCCTAAGGACCTGAGCCTTTGCACTTCCTATATTCTTGTTCAATGCTAGATCCTTATTTCCAAATGTCCTCCTCTATGTGGGCTTTTGTGAAACTCATACACTAATTAAAGTCTAGTTTGTCTTTAATAATCATTCCTCTACCATTTCCCTCTTCCCTCATGTTCCCCAAGTCTTTAATTATTGTACTTAGTCCTATTTTCTTAGGTTATTTGTTAGTTATGTTTCATATTTGATTAGGTCTTTTCATGCTATTATCTTCTACATCATTATCTTCACATGTCATGCTAGTTCTATTCCATGGTCCTCCTATGACATGCTCCTCTCACACTATGTTGGTTGAATGCTAAAATCCAAAATACTTAGTCAAAATTTGGGGTCCAACATATTTCATAATATCTTACCACATAATTAAAGTAGTGTGACAATATTTTATAGGACTTTTGATCCACTCTTCAATTCAAAGAGGTCTAATATATTTTTGAATAATAATTTTATTCCATATTCATCCTTTGAGATAAGCCTCTAAAGGATTTTCTCATCCAATAACTCTCCAAATAGATATATATTTCTTAATCCCTACCCTCCAACATCCTTAGGCATAGAAAAGGATTTTCATTTGACTAAATAGATATGACATCCTTCTCTTTACTTCTAATCCATATGAATTTTTAATTTTTTTATGAACCATCTCTATGAAACCTTTTGGAATGTGATCAATAGATAACCTATAGACTAGAATAGCCTCCAACATTAATTTCATAAGGGTAATTCTAACACCAAGGGAGATCCATTTATTAAACCAACAATTTATTCTCTTTTCCTCCTTTTCTATTAGCAAATTCCAATCATTTTTCCCATAATCATTTGGGTTTAAATAAAAATATAGATATTTGAACCCATATTGTAGGTAATTTTTTTGAAAGGTAAAAATATCAAGAACTCAACTAATCTAATGAGTTTTTAAAGAATTGAAAGATATGTTTGACTTATGTAAATTTAAATCTATTATGAAAACCATACTAAAGATGTCCATAGACTCCTTTGACAATGTAATATCACTCTGAGAGCCATTGATGAATAATAACACATCATACACAAAAATTAAGTGTGTAATAAAATTAGTACGTCTAATTTGAACCCCTCTTATAGAGACAAATTTCATGGCTTCTAGGATGGCCCAACTAATCCCGTCAATAATAAAAAAGAAGAGTGGAAAAAGAGGACATCCCAGCCTTAAACTATGTGTGGATCTAAAAAATATCGACGATGATCCATTTATTAATAAAGAAAAGGATATGTAAATTAGACACCCTAGAACCCATTTCACCATCTTTAAACTAAACCCAATATGGATCAATAGTAATCTTAAATAGAGCTAGTTTTCTTTGTTGAAGGCCTTAGATAAATCTATATTCATAAGAATCACCCATCATCTTCCTCATTTTAAGATAGTGGCATCCTTACTAAGCCACCCCAATAGCATCTTGAATTTCTCTCCCTTACAAGAATCTGAACTGATCATGAAAAATAGTCTAAAAAATAAGCCTCTTAATCTTTATGGAAATAATTTTTGTAATGATCTTATAGATGTAATTACATAAGGAAGTGGGCCTAAAACTATCAAAAAAGGCTAGGGAGTCCTTCAAAATGAGAGAAATGAATGTTTAATTTAAATTCCCAAGGATATTTCCCATCCTTCTTATCTCCTCCACCACCCTTAACAAGTCCCTAACAAGAAAATTAAAAACCCACTAAATAGCTCAATGATTCATTTGTTAGGCCTTGGACTTTATTCCTTTTGAAAAGCAACCAATACAAATTGTAGCTCTTCCTTGAATACTTCCATAACAAACCTCTCATTTTCTTCTTCATTGATGAAGCTTTGGGAAAAAATATATATTCTTACTATCTCTACTATATTTACTCTACCTAGTTCATTATACATCTTCTCACAGCGAGAAACTCCCAATCCAGTTATATCTTAAAAAGTATGCAGAGAAGAACATTCTTCCTTTCTCATTTTCCAAATAATATTTTTATTTTTAAGGTGATTATTTTTTTGGTGTTTTCATCACCATCTTCCAATCGTAAAATCTCTAATTTTTAATTCCATTATTCTTCAATATCCTCTAATAGTTGCCTCTTCTTCAACTCTAGTTATTTAAGCCTTAATTTGGTAGCCTCATTGAAAAAACTTTTCAAAATACTAAATAGAGATGTAATAAATATTTTTTTCAACATTTAAAATATCTCATTCATCTTCCTTATGCTTTATTACATCCCATTTGACCAAAAACTTCTTGACTCTTTTAAAATTGGTTACAAAATGTAGACTAGCCAACTGCTTTGAGATAGCATTAAAGGCTGCCCAATCATCCTTAACCAACTTGATAAAATATTTTTACTTAAAACATGATAGATTAAATTTAAATGGTATTAGAGTCTTAATGTCCTTCTTTTCAATCTACAATAGTATGGGAAGGTGATCAGAATCACCTACTAAAGACAACCATGGTCTAATTCTATCAAAGTCATTCAATAGGAAGTCAAAGATTAAAAACCTATCAAGTCTCTTAGCCACTCTATCTATAAAAATATCATAT
Source organism: Torreya grandis (assembly GCA_037957365.1). Taxonomy (NCBI): domain Eukaryota; kingdom Viridiplantae; phylum Streptophyta; class Pinopsida; order Cupressales; family Taxaceae; genus Torreya; species Torreya grandis. Next base: position 5,055,797 of record JARHVA010000363.1, read on the forward strand.
TCCTCTAATTAGGAACCAAATTAATAAGTTCCACATCCACCAACATAGCCTCCTCAAATTTGTGTAAGAAGTAATCAATTAGTGGATCAATTATTGTTAGTTACCCCCACACTTTAGTGCAAGTCTCTTAGCCACTCTATCTATAAAAAATATCATATTCCTCTAATTAGGAACCAAATTAATAATATTTTCATCCACCAACCTATCCTCCTCAAATTTGTGTAAGAAGTAATCAATTAGTGGATCATTAATTGTTAGTTACCCCCACATTTTAGTGTTTTTAGTGGTTAGGATTAAATAACCCCAATAATGATATTATCATCTCCCAATAAGTTTTTTGCAAACATGATCTATCAAAAATCAACTCTCTCCTCATAAGGCCCATAGATATTATCCAAAATTAAAGTTTTTCCAAACTCCATATAATGAAGTTCTACCCTAATGCCAAAAACAAAAAAGGAAGACATGATAAGCTTCATAATTGTTTTATTCCAACTCGAGACTAAACCCCCAATTTTTATAGCAGAGTCCATGGCTAAAAAATACCAATATTTTAGGTTTTTTGATAATTCCCCATTAACCTTTATCCTTTCCTACTTAGTCTCTTAAATTATAATAATGTTTGCCTGATGCAAATCAACCAATCTTTTAAGGGTAGTATTTTTTTTAGGGTTTCGATCCCTCTAATTTTAAGGGACAAAATGATCATGGATTACACTTTTCTAGGGCTTTCCCCACTCTAAGGGCCTCTAAAAGTGTCTTTTATTTTCCCTATTGGATTTACATAATACATGTAGACTATGTTTTAGATAGATGGGAGATCCAACCTCTCCCTAAATGAGAAATATTCATCATCCTAAATATACCTATAATGGTTCCTTCTTTCATGACAACAACCTTTAGTAAAAATCATAAGGGATAAATTAGTTAGTCTCAATAAAATAATGATTTGACTAAATCCAAACATAATCACACTTGATTCTAAACTAATCTATCTAGAATAATCACTTATCTAACCTCCCCATCATCATTCAAAATATCCACTCAATTCCTTGAGATCTCACTTTAGCTCCCAATGATATTACATTTCCTCTCTTATTATTTCTTGGATTTATCTCAAAATATTCTTTGGGATTGTAGAAATATAAAATTGGATACTAATGGATTTATACCTAGCTTTAGAGAAATTATTACCAACCTGTAAAAATCTATCTCAAGAATCTAAAAAGGTCTCAAATTTGGCTTCATACATGTTTAATTTGCCTAAAAATCAATTAAATGAGTCAAATACACACATTGAATTAAATCAAAATCTCAAACATTGTAAATCCTAATAAAATATTAATTGAATTCACCCATGATCAATTAAATTAATTATTAAAAAGGGAAATTCAAAAATCAATGAATATCCTAGGTTTTCATCATTAGCTTTTGTGAATTGTCATTTTTGGAAGCTATCCCACCCATGCTTAATCCATGCTAATCATGACCATTTGACACCTTTTAACCCTATTTGGGTTAACTAAGAAAGCCTAGGTTAGGATTTAACTCATTCCAAATTAATTTCAAAGTCTATAAAAACAAGCCTAGATCTCTTCATTTGGAAAGCTTGGAACATAGTAGAGTTATAATGCAATATTTGATTGATGAAGCAAATGCATAGTGTTATAATTCCAAAATTGAGCCAAGCCAAGCCATTTTCAAGCAACATCAAATCCATATCAAAATACAAGCCAACCATGGTGTTATGAGGAGATGGAAATAGCCAAAACCCATTCTTGTAGACTTATTGAGCACAATCTAAGTAAGCCAATGAACACATCATTTGAAGCAATCAAGGAAGGTAAGGAAAATTTGTAATATTTTTTTATATTTTAGTTGAGCTTTGTCATGTATTTTTTGATCTCCAAGATCCCCCTATGATCTAGGCATGGAGGTGTTATGCTTTGTTAGTGTGTTTTAATCATTTTAATTTCATTATGAGAATAACACTTGATCTAACCTCCCCTCAATCATCAAATTCTTAGCATCACAAATGTCACACCTGGTGGGACCCAACACATCCCACATACCAAAGACATCAATATCAGATTTTGAATCTTCATTTAGATGCTTGAAGCTATATAAAATTGATTTTATAACCTTCTTTTGGCTGCATTTGATTTTGGTTTATTTCTCAAATTTACATAGAAACTGGTGATAGTTAGGTACAACCAATAATAGTTTGGCCTAAACTAACCACAGTTCTACCCAATTGACCCCAATTCTATTTGAACTATTGATGGTTAGGTTGTAAGGGAAAAACACTCATAAATATTGCATTTTTATTATTTTCATCATTTAGATTTATGATTTCTAGGTTTCAAAAGCATTTAAATTCATCAACTTAACTTTGCCTTGCAGGTTTTCTCATTTTTTGTGCTAGTCAGGCCTAAATTAATGTGTTTATCTTTTATGATTTGCCTTCAGGTTTATAGATGATCGATGATGGTTTTAATTGATTGATTTTTATTATTTATGATTGATGATGGTTCTAACAAGCTGACTGACAATGGCTTCCTTAAAACTAATGACGGTCATTTGTGACTGTCCATGATTATTGTGTGAACTAAATTAAAAACCTGAGAGCTAAAAATCAAACATCATTTTCCCAACCAAGAAATTACTTCAAAGTATGGATTTATTATCTAAGAATTATAGGTTGAAGGATAAATTTGAACACCAAATTTGCATGCTTAGACTAATCAAACATTTCATTTTGGGCTTTAAAAGGAATTAGTCAAATCTTGCACATTTCAATTTGGGTCTAAAATGAACATGTTAGATCTTACACATTTGGTATTTAGTGCCTAAAATAAATCTAACATTATAAGTCTTAGAAAAAATTCAAATTTGGTGACTAAAACATATGTTTAAAATCTTGAACATTTTAAATTGGTGTTTTAAAATGAATTTTGGATACATTTTGCACATTTGGACTTTAGGATTAAAATAAACTAAATGGCCTTGCTTAAATTGGTATTTTATGAAAATATTCTTTTAATTTTTCACACTTAAGCTAAGGGGATAGTAAATAAAAACATCACATTCAATTTGGTGCTTAAAACTCTAACTCCACTCATAACTATTTGTAAAAATTTGTTTGTTGATTGTTTGTTTTGAAAAAAGCATGGAACTTGTATACTCTCCCCCATCCCCTATAAGGAACTCATAGAATCAAAAGTGCCTTTCCATATTTAGTGATAATTATAAGGTGTATAAAGAAAGTTATTTAGGCTCTCCCCAAAACTTTTATGGTATTGGATGATCTAAAAGCAACCCTAAAGTCTATCTACTTGTCTTTTATTTTCATGCATTTTGGATTGTGAAGGGGGTATCATTGCCTCTCATGAGTTATTTATGGAAGAATTTACCTAGGTCTTCATCTCCTAGTAGTTTTGTAACCCCTCTCTATGGAGGGGGGTATATAAATTTGGATTACCCCACTGAGATGCTGGTTTGAGTGGTTAAACCATCTTCATTAGTGGCAAGCCAACCTAGAACATATGATCAATCAAAACATCACATTACACTAAGCAATTGATGGATGTAGTGGTTGTGAAAAGGATAATACCTTTTCGTAATAATATGACTGATTTAGATTCAATTAATGTAATACTTCTCTTATATGCAAATGTGAAAGTTTGTACACACGGGATCAATCTAGATGGTTGTAACATGTAAGTTTTAGTCAACCCCACTTTGACACACCTTGTTAAGATCTACGACGATATACTTAGTTATATTTTTGTCATCTATTCTTTATTGCTTGGTGTGCTAGAACTAATTTTTTTTTTATACCACGTCATGAATGAGTTTTTTGTCTAACATTACTCCATTGTTTGAGGGGGCATTATGTCATTCGTTTAACACCTTGATTTAACTTAGAAAACTTTTGTGTCAAAATTTTAGTTGTATCACTTGATGGAAATGGGTAATTTTATGTTGCCCAAATAAATCCAAGTTTCTTGCCTTAGAAGTCTTTGAAACATAAGGATTGACACATATTTTAGGAGTGATAATATTGTTATGCTACCCAAATTTTTTCAAAAGACTTATCTTGACTTGTGTCCAAATTATCATTGTTTGAGCCAAATCATTTGAGCCTTGTTGGATCTTTGTTTAGCATAGTCATGTTGTTCAAATTAACCTAGCTTGTTTTCAACAAATCCTAGTTTACCTTAGTTGAGTCTTTGATTAACTTTTACAAAGTTTGGATCCAAACATATACTGATTTTTGTTTAGGCCTCAACTCATAGGGGATGATACACAGATCTTTCTCTTTTTGGGTTGTGTAACTTAGGTTAATAAATTACTTAAATTTGGAAACATTATTTTTTGTGCCTTTGTTTGATATAACAAGTACATATTTAAAGTGCATTTTGTTTAGTGTTTTATACCAATCAAATCATGTTTATGTCTAGAATCAAGTACCTAGTCTATGCCAAACTATTCCAAGTTTGTTAGATTAATCATCATCATCCTTTGTTTCAAGTCTAGATTTTGATGCCATGTTTGGAAAAAAGTCCTAACACAGCCTTTTTGAGCCTAACTTTTGACTCCACATTTGGACAAAAGACCTAGCAACATTTCCCTTTCCTAGTTTAGACCTATTTAGAACATCTTTGGACTTTAGAGTTTGGCATCTTATTTTTAGGTCATTTTACTTGACTTTGTTTGTGTAAAACATTTAACATTAGACATTTGATGTTATACTATTTTTACCAAGTCTTTGCATAGAATTTTTGGAGATACAACTCCACCCTTGATAAATTTAGAAAGTTTGAACCTCTTTGTCTTTTCAAACATAGATTTTTAGAGTTTGTAGAACTCTAATCCCATCTTGTTGTCAAACATTTACCATTTAATTTGACCATGGCTCACTATACATGTAATGAAACTATGTACAATCTAGGATATAGAAATGTTAGTATATAGGAATATTTTGTTCAAGACCCTTATGGAGATGATGTTATTTGGGAGATAGATTCCTATCCACCATACAATACTCAAATAGGGAAACAAAGTCAATATATTTTGGCCAATTATTTAGTTAGTGCACCTCCTTACACATAACAAGATCAAGAATATATGGATCAATACTTGACTAGTGTACCTATGGTTATAGAAAGCATTCAACAACAACCTTATTATGGAACAATGCCATCAAACTATGAAGTAGGACATGAAAATTTGCCAAAACTATCAAGAAGGCCTTATAACATGTCTTAAAATCAAAATAATGATTAGGTTTCTTTTAGCAACCCTAATGCCATAGTACCAATGTCATATAAAGATCCATGTATACTTGTCACTCAAAAAGGCCTTATAGAGGACCAATTTATTCAAATGCAAACATCATACCAAATATATTTTGACCTATCATGTAACTTTAATAATATGACCATGTCGAACAAGCCTCTCATTGATTTAGCTCCTTCACTAGGAGTTTTAAGAGAATTGACTAGTCAAGAAAATTAGGGTATAGACCCATTTACACAAAATACATCAGTCAAAAACATGTTTAATACCCCAACTATAGAGGAAGTGTCTTCTGCTTCTATGCATAATAGTGAGCAACACATAGTGGACAACACATAAGTAACATCTAATTTAGACCAAGTTGGTGTTAACACATAAACACATAGTCAACAATAAAATGTGTTTTTAACTAGAACCATTAGTGGTTCATAAAATCAGGGGGTAGGAGTTTCTACATCCCAACCTCAATCAACTATTCCTTCAAGCATCTAATAACAAGAATTAAGTAGTCAACCAAGGACCAGTGTCATGCCACAATAAAATGTGATGGATCATACTCTTCCCCAATAAGTGATGAGTAATATTCCACAACTATAGGCACCATCCAATCAACCCACATAATAGAGGAAAAACATATTACCACCTTAATAGGGGAAAATTATTTTCCAACTCATCAGGTAGTGATGAACATACCTCTTTTATCACATACTAACATACCAATTCAAAACCAAATGATGTCTAAGCAATAACATTATAGTATTGGTTAGTGATAGATACCAAATATCTAACATGCATCCACTTCACAATAGGGATTCATGCAACTAGGAGGTTTTACTATTCCTTAAGTACATATTAGCCAATACTTGTCTTTCTTATTGAATGTGCCACAAATTCAAAGACAGGGTCTTGGTTCACAATTCCCTTAAAAATAAGGTTGGATTAGTCAGCATCATGTCCTTATTCAACCTCAACAAGCATAGTATGGTCATATACAACCATCCCAACCTCAATATTCCCAATATCATATCTAGATACCTAATCCCAACCAGAACATTATAATACAATATGTGCAATTTCAATAATCGTACCCTAATCCATGTATACATATTCTCGGTCCATTTCTTAGCCAATCCAACCTACACTAATAAATGCGTCCATCATACCTTAGTAAAATTAATCCAATTGTGACCACTCAAACATCACCTTAGGCCAATGTTCCCATAAGTTTCCTTGAATAAGAGTTATTACAAATGAAAGATGTAATTGTCACCATCCAAGCTAGGAAAAAAGTAAAAAAGTTCAAGTTGGACAATGTGTGTTATTTTATCCTTTCAACATGGAGCACTTATATATACCATTTCCTCTAAGGTATGAGGAACCAAAATTTGAAAAATACAAGGGGAAAGTTGACCCCAAAGCCCATCTAACATAATTATTTATCATTTGCCAACCAATGGCCTATAATGATATATACTTATTTTTATTTCCAAGAAGTATACCTGAGCAAGCATTGGAATGGTTCATAAAGTTGCCCAAGAACTCTATGTCTGATTTTGATGATGTTTCAAACAAGTTCATGTAGCACTTCTCTTACAATATCGAGCATGAGATTTCATTGGTAGACTTAACGTAATTAAAATAGAAACTAGGTGAAAGATTCATAAACTATCTACAGTGATGGAGAGCCCTTGTAAGCCAATTTACTCATAGTCTACTAGATAAGCAATTATCCACTGTGTTTACCAAAAATCTACACAATGAGATATCTTACTATCTAGAGTTGTAGTATTCACATAAATTTATAGAAATCATTGACAAAGGTTTGGTGATATAAAGAGCCCTTATTAATAAAGGGATCATTAAACTAACCTCATAAAATAAGAACAATGGCTAAAATCAAAACTAGAACAGTTACTAAAACCAACATCTAGTCCAAGCACAAACATCACAACCATCACAGGTTAATAACAATAATAGACCCAAGTAGATCAATTACAACAATAATGTTGTGTGTAATGGATTAATAGAGTCACAACATGTCCAAGTGGTGAAAACATGGTCTGCTCAGCCTATGTCTCCTTCTAGATTACTCTAACCAATAAGCTTTTCAGTAGCCATAACACATGCAACAAATCCACTGTTATAGACTAGCACAACAAATAAAATAAACATAAAAAATTCCTATACCTTTGAAAAACCCTCCTCCTCAAAAGAGAAATGTACCTACTCATCATGATTTTACTCACCTTGGAGAGCCCATTGAATCAATCTTTCACAAAATCATAATAGCTAACTTAATTAGATGGCCTATTTAGAAAGAACAAGTTCTTGAAGGCACTGACATGCTAGACTGGTACATGCTAGAATAATTCTATGATTTTTATAGGGTTAATGAACATAATTTATAGCATTGTATGTAGATTAGACATGTAATTTATAATATGTTGTAAAATGGAGAGATCACATTAGATCATAGAGATTTCACCTCTAATCAAAGTCTTTTCATTTATCAAAATCCTTTTCCCTAACATAACAACCAACAATGGCTAGTGCAACATCCATAATAATAGTATCAACAACCAAGGTAAACCAAAAAACTCAATAGAACCAATAGTAGAACCAAAAATGTCAAAATAATGGACATAACCAAAGCCAAAATAGTGAAAATAACCAACCTATCATGCAATTGCACATGAATACAACATAGTTGTACGAAATATTACAGGTTGTTGCATTATAACCATTTCCATTTATCCAAGAGCAAGTACCAATCAGACAAGACCATTAATAATCATACCAAATCAACTAAACCATTTTAGTAATCTTTCTTTGACCTAGGACTGCATACAGGTGAACCAACAAGCAAGGATTCCCATGTTATGACCTTATACTGATAACTCATCATTAGCCTATGACCATGCATAAGTGCATAGAAAATTGAGACTTATCCTATCTAGTCCCCCTCCACCATCATTTAATATCAACAATGGTCATGTACCTAATCCTAATTGTAAAATCACAACTCAGTAGTAAATGATTACCATACCAAGCCCACAACCATTTACCACTTCACCCATCCTCTAACCAACCATTCTGCCTTGGAACGAGCCATTTACCACTATCCAAGAAAATATGTCAACACAAATCTCCATTTTATATTTTTTCCATATGTCAACCATCCACAAAAACATCTTGACAAAGTTCCTTGGTCAATCCACAGTTCCAAATGACATATCCCTTGAAAAATTTCAAGCTTTGGTTGGACACCTAGATCCAACCCAACAAGTAACCTTTAACCAAAGAGATATGTCATCCCTTGGCCCATTATACAATGAATTTCAAATAATAAGGCACAAAGTAAAATATATCCTCATAGACAATGGATCAAGTCTGAACATAATGTCTCTAATCCTCATCAAGCTTCTTGGGTACACAATCATAGATCTCTAAGTAGAAATAATCACCATCAAAGCATATGATAATGAAGAATGAGAATCATAAGGTACCTAATACACTTTTTCATGTTTTAGATATTGATTTATCATACAATATGCTTTTGGGTAGACCTTGGTTACATGAGATTCATGTAGTCCCATTGACACTACACTAGTGTATCAAGTTTTCCCATTCAAAAATGGAGGTTTGTATTTCAGGATATTTTCATCCATATGAGTATTGCAAACATCTAGAGGCTAAGTTCAAGAGCTACAATTACCATTTCATCATGAATCTAGTCGCCAAGTAGGACAAAGGGAAAGACATACTTATTGATTTAATAGAGGCCAACTACATTGACTCTAATACCCTTGATTTGTTTTCCCACATGCCACCTCCTAAAATGTCCAATCACTATATCATCTTAGATAATGGCCCAAGAGAGTATTTGATGCATGACACCTTTCACATTGTAAAACTTCCACAGAACCCAAAGTCCTTTAAAATACTAAAAGCCAAACCACTCATGTAATGGAAAAAAAAGGAAAAATCCAAATTCATAGTCCAGCACCCATCACATTCATACCAACTTCTAGCCAAGCATATGACCCTCTCAAATATGATGAATCATGGTTATACAATGACAAATTGGTTCGTTATTTCAAAAATGAAAAGTATCATATTCCTAATTAGATCATGGAGAACCAAGACTATGAAGGAGGAGGCCTCGAGCCAAATCAATAGGGAACACTTGAACCCATTTCTATGACTAAGTATAAACAAAACTATGGACTTGGATATGAATTTCTTGGGGGTGACCCCACGTTTCCTATTTGAGTTCCATCACTAATGACTAGTGATGATGATGTTAATAATGAAGCAGAGTTTGATCATAGCTAATTTGATGACTTAAACCAAACCAACTAGTTTGACCATAATGCCATTTTTACCCTTCACCAATCATTTTTTATAATCCACTACCATTAATTATCCCTAATTGATAGACTGAGACCAACAAGAATCCAACATGCCAATTAATGAGTTTTAGAATGATGAATCTTTCTATGATTGTTTAGGCCTTGGGGATAATGTTTTTTTGGGAGACCACAAAAAAGAGTTCTTAATCAAATTATATTCTGAAGCCTATTTTGGAGAGCAGGTGAACACCCTTAGCCAAAATAAAATAAATAAAACATTGAGGTCCCAAAGTGAAAACCTCTTTGAGGCACTTTTAGACTAGGGAAATAGTAAAGGAAAAGGCCAATCTAGTGGTGAAAACCTATTTCAGGCACAATTAGATGAGGGTGTTCAACCCTCTTCAAATATAGACTAGGAGGCCACCAATGATGAACTTGTTTATGGGTCTAAATTTAGTCTTGAAAAAGAATAGGCTTTTGATCAAATCATTCAGAATACTAATATCGATGAACTTATTTATGGATCCAAATTTAGTATTGAAGAACAACATGCATTTGATCACATCATTTAGTAGTTTCCAACAAAATTTGTCACATGTCCATCCCTCTCCTTGGGGGATTTTGATTCATCATGTCTAGGAGAACTTGAAGAAGTAGAGGAATCTACTTTGCAAACTAGTTCAAATCTTTGCCCATTGTTCTTGAAGATGATTTGAACCTTTTAGTGGAAGACACAATAGAGGTAAAAATGGGGTATCTAGATGACCCAAAGTGGATTAAATTTGGTTTATCCTTCACTGAGGAGGAATGTGAAGTCCTTAAGCCCTTTGAGGGAATTCATAGATATATTTACATGGGCCTATTCTGACATACCTAGTTTGGACCCCACCTTGGTTCTCCACCACTTGTGGTATATCCTAATGCCAAACCAGTGAAGAAAAAATTACACAAAATGCATCATTTCATTTTTTTATTAGTAAAAAAAGAGTTGGAAAAACTCTTGGAAGTGAGATGTATTAGGCCAATTGACTATTCTAAATGGATTTTTAATGTTGTACCAGTCAGTAAAAAGCCATAAGGAATCATAATTTGTATTTATTTTAGGGACATTAACAAATATTTCCCTAATGATGAATTTATATTACCAAAAATTGACATGATTATTGACTCCACAGTGGGTTATGGCATGCTTTCATTGATGCATAGATTCTCAAGCTATAATCAGATCAGAATCACACTAGAAGACCAACATAAAACAGTTTTTACCACTCTATGGGGAACATTATATTATCAAGTTATGTCATTTGGTCTTAAAAACATAGGGGCCACCTATCAAAGAGACATGATAGTCATATTTAATGATATGATGCATGACATTGTTGAAGGCTATGTTGACAATATACTAGGAAAATCAAAGTCCAGGGTAGATCATAAAACAAAATTAAGAAAGATATTCAAGTGACTATAGGAATACAAATTTATAATCAACCCTAAGAAATGTGTTTTTGGATTTACTATTGTAGCATCAATTTACACCCTTAGAGAGGGTTCTTTAGGTTCTCTCCAATTGAGCCACACTATGGTAACAACCTCAAGTTTTGGGTTACCTATGGTGGGATTAGACCTCTAGAGAAGGTCAACTTCCTCTTGATGGATCAACTATACTAATGATACTATATGGAAATGGGTTAGAAAGGGAGAAAAGGCTCCTAAGAAAGTTAACAAGGTGATGCACCAAATAAAAAATGGGAAACTCCCATAAGCTTGAACCCACACTAGATCTACAGAAGATAATGCAATCTCACACAACCTCATAGACTAGTTGATTGAATAAGTATTTCATGGACTAAGTTTAAGTAGAACACTAATCCAAACCTGTAATATCTTGAAATCACCTTCGAGGAAGTTAGAAAGGAGGATAATGGATGAGGAAGAATCTCCTTCACAATGTCATCTGCACAACCCACTCAACACAAATCCAAGGCAAGAGATAGATAAATAAATTCATATTACATCAAGAGGTAGTTATTACAAATGTTTGATAGGGGTTAACCTAATCAATATGATCATATTTTACAATATATCAAATATTCCCCTACTCTTCAAGATCAAAGAGTCCTTGTGAGAGTCTAGAATCCAAGAGAGATCTTACAAATGGAATGAATGGGTGATATAGAGAAAGGGATAGAGAAAAGGGAGCATGAGTAAAAAAATAAATAAATGAGGTCCAATCCCTTGTATAGAGTCCCAACCACCTTTCTTGAATTCTCCACCACCTTTTGAGTTAATAAGACTAAGCCTTCTTCAACAAGCTAGCCTACATTTGCTCTAATTAGTCTTCAAGATCTTCTCATTGGATGATAAATGCACTAGAATACAAGAGTCTATTTTATATATGACGAGTCATGATTTTTATATGAATAAAAACCCTTAGGCACCATAAAAATAATTGAAATCTCTAACTAATTTATCCAATCCCCAAATCTCTTTTCTTTGATCTTCCACACCACCTTCCACTTTCTTTCATTGTTCATGAGAAGAGGATCCTCATATTTATAATCCTGGTAGTGCCATGACTAAGTATGATTTAAGTGATAGTAAGTACCTACTTGTCAAGTCTATAGCCATGTCAAAGGACAAGATTCCTTCCCATAATCACAAATATCTACCCTTACTTTTAAATATGAACCTAAATCTACTATAAATGCAAACCAATCCCAATGATTGGTTTTCCTATAGTCTTAATGTTGATGAAATGAAGCTCATCAGGTGTTTGATCTTGCTTCGACAATAATTTCCACTCTTTTGTTTGTATTAGGTCTAAAAGACTTATTATGCCTCTGTGCAACTCTAATGGTGATGATAAACCCCTAAAATATCCATTCTAGTTCAACCTAGATCATCTTCAAACTTAGATGTTATGCATTTGCTTACCTGGGTTGAAAAAAACTTTGTTGACCTCCATTAGAAGTCTCAGGGGCTCAATTTTATTTATTGGTCATCAACTTAATGATTTAGGACTATCAAATTTAGACACTTAGTGGCCTCATGCTTGATCTGATCTCTATTGACTTATTGACCTTACTTGTACCATTGATCTTTCTCTATAGGAATGAACATGAGACATAAATCTTCTACCATTTTAATATGCTTAAGAAACTTATCACCCACACATTTATCTTTGATATTTTCTAATGTTTTGATCCATCACTCACTATTAGATCTACATTGAACAATAGATCATGTACCATTGATTAACTTGGGTCCATTAGATTTGTCAGACACAACATATCATTATATTTTAATCTAGGTACCTGAGATCTTTCCACTTGTTAGCCATGAATTCAAGCTTATGATATGCTAACCTTTTGATTATGAGCTCACCATTGATCTTCGATGCACGATCAAATATGTGATGTTGGATATTTGGGACCTACTAACTCATTAGATCTCATCTCACCATTGGATCTTGACTCGAGCTTCCATGATTTTAACACTTGTCATCTGTGTGTTCATCCTTTGAATATTTGAATTTAAATGGCTATTTTCCACAACTTAAATTTGATGTCCATGCACACATCCTACTCTACTTTTCCAACTTTGAATGCCTATATATTGAGATAGAGAACTCATCAAGACATGAAATTTGTAGAGGATGATCCTAACACTAAATACATTGATCCCATGTGATCCTTTGACTCTAATAGGATTCACGAGCATTCTTATAAAATGCAAAAGTAAACCAACCTATTCATTTCTATGTGACATGCAAGATGGTCTAGTTCATTTAGACTTATGATTAGAACTGTTGCTTGATCTTTCAAAGCTCTGATGAGTCTCTGAGGCTTGTGCAAACTTGTTCCATGATCATGACTACATTGATCACCATGATAACTTACCTTCTCAAAATTTTGACAAACTACACTTTAAGTTTACTTAAAGTGTTTTAAAAGCTTTGCAAGCTATATGTGATCTTTGGACAACTCATTCCATCCAAAACTATATTTAGTTCATCCATTAGGTAGATTCTTGGTATGTGGACCATAATTTTCCAACATCTTTGGTGACTCATAAGGAAGCATGCTTGCTATGCTTGAGAACCTAGACTAGTTGCCTTATCTGATACATTGGGCATGGAGTCATAAGTTGATGTAAATTGAGTAAGGTTGTCTATTTATTGAAAAACCTATCTTGAAACAACAAGGACCAAAATAAACAAAACAAAAAAAAGTGCCCATGGTACTTTAGAAAAGGAAACACACAAAATGAAAGGAAACTAACCTAAATAAAGAAAGGAAAACTATCCTATTAAACAAATGTGCACATAGGCACTTAGAGAAAATCATGAAATCTACTCTAATATATACAATGTTGCAATTTAAAAGTATCTTCCTCCTAGATCAAATGGAAAAATTTGAGCATCACTCGTAATGGATGAGGATGAAAAATACCTTGATTTTGAGAGTTCATGATAGGTGAGCTAAGATGCTTGATTGCTGACTCTTTTGGCATGTGCCCAAGATGATGAAATGGGACAAACATGTCTCCAATGTATACATATTGGTCTATTTATTCAAGGCTTGCTCCAAAATGGATTATAGGAGCACCTATAACATCCTCACCTGATGGCTCCTTTGAATATGAAGGTTGACTATCTAGGCTTAGGTAAAAAATCTCTAAGTCATCCCAAAAGGTAGCTTCCTCTTGGTCATCTGAGACAATGCCAAATTCAAAACCATCGTTTCTTTTCTTACTTTAAATGGATCCATACGGTAGCTCATCAAACCATCCAAGGTTCAAAATGTCATGTCCTTGTGGCTCTGGATCTAACCATTTTACTTCATTCTTAAAGACATTAGTACTTCCTTCCATAGACAATTCATCTTGAGATTGGTTAGATTCTTCAGCTTAATTTGTAATTTCATTTTCATGCTCTAGAGGAGGTATAGGATAGTTTATAACTTTTATTTTATCCATGAAGTCATGGTACAATTATTTTCATACTTCATACCGATCCTCTTTTTTCTCTATTTCTTCCTCATCTTTATCCTTACCCATACCAAATGGAAGTTCTTAGAACAAATAAAGATACCCTTTACTCTCAGTTACATCTTGAATATAACTCCCTTGAAATATGAAGGCACCAGTACTAACTTCAATCTCTAATTCATCAGTGTCAAAATGATGCCACAATAGCTAGTCCTAAACTAATTTCTCTTCCTCTAAGTGGAGTCGGATGTCTATCATAATATCCTCATCATAGACACTTGTGTTGTCTTCTTCAGGTTCACCTATGCTTACAAGCTCCTCTCCTATTCTTTGTAAAACAAACTTTTTATCCAAGAGGGAGATGGTGGGAGGGTGAATAAGTTCACCGTACTTGTAGCTTAGGAGACTATCCTTCCAAATAAGGACTTTGAAGGCTCTCTTTGGTGGCTCTTAGGGGAGAGAGATAGAGTCATGGAAATTTTGTATGGCAAGATCATTGAGCTAAACTAACACCTCTTTTTATTAAACTAGTTCATGGACTACCTCAACTAGCACTTCCTCTCTCTTCTTTGTGCCCTCCTTGATTAATTTCCATGAGAGGAAGCATAAAGATTGGCCACCTTCTCAATTTATTGAATGGATGTAGGAGAGGGTGGTTTCATAAGGGAGGGTATGACATAGTCAAGTCATTATCATAGGAGAGGATCCTTCACCAACTCATTTGTGGTTGTCTACTTAGATGACATACTCATCTATAGTAGAACATGGGAAGAACATTTGCAACATGTTCGTAAGGTGCTTCAAACTCTTCGAGAGCATAAGTTGTATGCAAATATTGACAAATGCACATTCGGGATGACAACAATTCAGTACCTTGGGTATGTTGTGAATGCAGAAGGGGTCCATGTTGATCTAGAAAAGATTCAGGTTATTCGAGAATGGCCCACACCAAGGACCCTCACAGAGCTTCGTAGCTTTTTGGGTCTTGCAAATTTCTACCACAGGTTTGTTCTTGGATTTTCACATGTTGCTTGGTCACTAACCCAAGTGACTAAAGGAGGAGCAAAAGCTACATTTTAGTGGGGTGAAATACAACAAAGGGCATTTGAGAATTTGAAGAATAGACTCTGCTCAGCCCCTGTTCTTGCCTTGCTAGATTTGCATCAACCTTTTGAGTTGATGACAAATGCATCTGAATATGCCATGGGAGCTGTCATCATGCAACATGGCCATCCTGTTGCATATCACAGTGAAACTTTCACTGATACAGTCAGGAAATATCCAACATATGATAAGGAGCTCTATGCCATTATGCAAGCCTGCAAACAATGGAAACACTACATCTTGGGAAAAGAAACGGTCATTCACACTGACCACAGACCACTGGAATTCATCCAGACACAAAGCAAGCTCCGAAATGAGAGGCATCAGAAGTGGGCCACATATCTTTAGCAATTCCACTTGATAATCAAACACAAAAAGGGGAGCTCAAATACAGCTGTAGATTGTCTGAGCCGCCCACCAATTACTGCACTCACAACAGTTTTGGACCTGTGCGGACATGAGACTGCCACTTGGGGTACCCTGTATGAAGCAGATCCTACCTTTGCTGCTACATATCAAGCACTTCAAAAAGGTACACATGTTTCTAATTTCTATTTGCAATATAATGTCCTCTGTCATATGGGACACATCTGTGTTCCAGTTGCAGAGCAACAAAAGATGATATGGGAAGCACACTTCAGTAGGACAGCTGGACACTTTGGTATTGAGAAAACATTGGCAGTTCTTCAAAAACACTTCTACTGGCCCCATATGTGAAAGGATGTAGAAAGATATCTCAAATCCTGCACCCCATGTGCGATAGCCAAGCTGACAAATAAGAAGCAAGGATTGTACACGCCATTGCCAGAACCAACCAGGCCTTGGGAATCCATCTCAATGGATTTTCTATCAGGCTTGCCCACTTCCAAACATGGTAAGGATTGTATTTTTGTGGTAGTTGATCATTTTTCAAAAATGGCTATCATGATTGCCTGTAAAAAAAATAAATCTGCTGAGGAAACTGCTCAACTATATTTTGGTCATGTATGCCTCCATTTTGGTCTTCCCAAGTCCATTGTCTCAGATCGAGATAGTAGGTTCTTGAGCATTTTCTGGTCCACTCTATGGAAGATGATGGATACTAAGCTGATGAAGTCCACAGCCTTCCATCCACAGACTGATGGTCAAACAGAGGTGGTAAACCGCTTGATTGTTCTCATGATTCGGATGTACCACTCCAAACATCCATGCACATGGGATGAGGGACTTCTTTTCATACAACATGGATACAATCGGGCACTGCACAGCTCGACCAAGCACAGTCCATTCCAAGTATGTTTTGGGTTCCAACCCATGGCACCAGTTGATATAGCAGTTCCATTTTCCACCATGGAATACACACCTCATGGAAGATCTGAAGCAGCAAAAGCTACAAAGTTTATTGAACAAATGCAACACCTCCAGCAACAAGTTCATGACATCTTGGAGAAGATGAATCAAAAGTACAAGCAACGCCATGATAAACATAGGATTGCACACCATTTTGATGTGGGTGACAAGGTCTGGTTGCGGCTCCAGAAGGAATGACTTGCAGGCCCACACAAAAAAATTCAGCCTCTGCGATATGGTCCATACACCATCACCAGAAGAGTTGGAGAAAATGCTTTTGAGTTAAACTTCCCAGCCTACCTTGGTCTGCACCCAATATTCAATGTGGAGCTCCTCAAGCCATATCATCCACCTCTCTTGGACACTTCAGTTGTAGCAGAACAACTCGACATTGATGAACTTGATCCACAGAGTTTTGCTCCAGTGGAAGAGGATCAGGTTGTGGATACTTGGATGAAGACAACCAGAGGGCATTCTATTCCGCTTTATCGAGTGGTCAAAAGGGGTCAACTGAGCCATCAAGGTGAGTGGCTCACAGAGAATCAAATCAAGAAACAACTACCACACCTGATGGGGAGTATTGACGCAATGGGGACCATTGCTTTTCAAGGAGGGAGGAATGATCCAGGCATCAATTTAGGCGACAATTCGGGTGATAGTTCCACCCCAATTGATGAAGAACCTTCCGGGAGCCATAACTTTTGCACCGTAGCTCCAATTGACTCGCCGTTTGAACCGTTGGAAAGCTAAGAACAAGGGGAACATCATGAAATGGCATTGAGCTCTGATCAATTAAGTTTGACCCCCGAAAACCCAACGGAAGTGCCTCAAATTTCAATTTTAATAGTGTTGTCTAAAAATAGTAAGTTTCTAAAAATAGTATTTCCTCGAATTATGTATTGTTTTAAATATTGGAAGTCATACCACTTCATCTCCCTCAAGATTGGTGACCTTCCACATCCTTCCCATGCTTTCAAATTGTGTATAAAAGAAGAGGTAACCCAAAATGTGAAGACAGACATCTCTTCCCAGAGATAAGCATATTTCTGTATTGCGATTTTGAGTAATACTACATCTCTTCTCAGAGAATTCATTGTTATTGTGTTATTTATATGTTATTTTGATATTTATCAACCAAAACTTTTGAGTTTTGGATCAGTGGTATCAGAGCGATTTGTCTTGAGAGTGTATGATCCTGAGGACGAGGTCAGGCTATAAGAAGCTTAGGTGGGAAACAACTGAGCTTCTAAATTTTCCACCTGTTCACTCCAGACGACCTCAAATGGCGGACGACACTGAGACATCCGATCCTTTTAAGGAAATGGTGAATGAGGCCCTCCAATGGCAACAAGCACAGATGCTACAATAATTTGCCCAAATTCTTCAAACACTTTCGATGGGAAATCTTGGCTCCGCGGCTCCACTTCTTGGCTCCTCATCCAGGGAACGACCTTTCAGTGCCCCAACACTCTTCAAGGTCCAGGTAAATTTTGATATTCCTACATTTGAAGGTAAAATCAATGCTGATGCAGTAGAAAATTGGTTAGATCAACTGTCTTCCTACTTCTCTGTAAATAAGTTTACCGATGGAGAAAAGATTACTTTTGCTCTTTTGAAATCAACATTGCCTGTGAAAAATTGGTGGGAAGTGTGCAAAAAGAGGTTCATCACAGATGACATTGGCCTTGAGGTGGAACCTACCTAGGATGATTTTGTAGAAGCAGTGAAAGAAGAGTACTATCCCATCGGAGCATATGATGATCTCTACATACAGTGGCAACAACTTCGCCAAGGTAAGGACCAATCTGTTCAAGATTACACAGACACTTTTCATTCTTTGTCTGCAAGGTTGGGCATTCAAGAAAGTGAGAAACATAAGACTCCCAAATATCGTGGTGGACTACAATGGTACATACGAGGGGAAATGGAACTCTTCAATTTGGAAACCCTCGGTGAGGCATACAAATTTGCAGTGAAGATTGAACAGAAGAATGGCAGAAAGAATACGAAGAGTCAACCCTCAAAATGGAAAAGTGATAAGGAAGGTTAAACACGAGGCCCAAATTGGAAGCAAAAGGAGTTTTAGGATAAGAAATCCCAGAAAGGGAAGGCTGGAAAATGGTGTGATTACCACAAAACTGGGACTCACTCCAAAGAAGAATGTCGGGCCATCAAGTCATTGCTTTCTGAGTCACAATACTCAACGTCCACTACTCTGCCTCATACACAACCCACAGTCGAAGAGGACGAAGAAGAAATTGTAGATGCTGAGCCAGACACCATTGTCGCTTCATCATAGAACCGTGGAGAAAGACCAGATGACAAGGAAAGATTGTTCCACTCCAAACTATGGGTAAAAGGTACGCCTTTACATTTCATTCTTGATAGTGGGGGTCAAAAGAATTTAATCTCTGCTAAAGTTGTGAAAAGTCTAAATCTATCTGTGAAGCCTCATCCAAAGCTCTATAGTATTGGATGGTTAAGCCCAGGGAGAGACCTCCGTGTCACCCATCAGTGTCTTCTTTCATATGCCATAAAACCATTCCAAGATGAAGTCTTGTGTGATGTAGTCAATCTAGATGTTTGTGATGTACTCCTTGGTCAGCCATTCATGTATGAGCGACATGGCATCTATGAATCATGAACCCGAAGGATTACTCTCACCCTTGGAAAATGGTGCTATAGGGTACCAGAGGTACCACCTCCCACATCTGTCTCCCTGATCAGTGAGAAGCAATGTAAGAGATTGGTGGAGAAAACAAAGCAATTTGTCCTCATGGTCGTCAAGCCGCAGAAATCCACGAAGGCCGATGTTGCAGTCCTGACTACGCAATCAACACAACAACAGAAGCAGATAGGACACATCACAGGAGAATATGATGACTTATTCAAGTCACCTACAGGAGTTCCACTACATTGCCAGGTAAAACATTCTATCGATTTGATCCCAGGATCACCTTTGCCTAACAGTCCTGTGTATCGCAGATCAGTTTTGGAGAATGATGAGATAAAAAGACAAATTCAAGAATTGATCCAAAAGGGTCACATCAGGCCAAGCTCTTCACCTTGTGGTAGCCCAATTGTCTTGGCACCGAAGAAAGATGGAACATGGAGGCTTTGTATTGACTATCGAGCCCTGAATAAAATCTCTGTGAAGAATCGCTATCCTCTCCCCAGGATTGATGACCTGCTGGACCAGTTCCGTGGTGCAAAGTTCTTCACCAAAATTGATCTCAAATTTGGTTATCACCAAATTCCCATCGATCCCACTAATGTCTGGAAGACTGCATTCAAATCTAAGGAGGGGCTCTTTGAATGGTTGGTTATGCCTTTTGGCTTAACTAATGCACCTGCAACCTTCATGAGGATGATGGATGACATCCTACGACCCTTCACCAACTCGATTGTGGTTGTCTACTTAGATGACATACTCATCTATAGCAGAACGTGGGAAGAACATTTGCAACATGTTCGTAAGGTGCTTCAAACTCTTTGAGAGCACAAGTTGTATGCAAATCTTGACAAATGCACATTCGAGATGACAACAATTCAGTACCTTGGGTATGTTGTGAATGCAGAAGGGGTCCATGTTGATCCAGAAAAGATTTGGGTTATTCGAGAATGGCCCACACCAAGGACCCTCACAGAGCTTCGTAGCTTTTTGGGTCTTGCAAATTTCTACCGCAGGTTTGTTCTTGGATTTTCACATGTTGCTTGGTCACTAACCCAAGTGACTAAAGGAGGAGCAAAAGCTACATTTCAGTGGGGTGAAATACAACAAAGGGCATTTGAGAATTTGAAGAACAGACTCTGCTGAGCCCCTGTTCTTGCCTTGCCAGATTCGCATCAACCTTTTGAGTTGATGATAGATGCGTCTGAATATGCCATGGGAGCTGTCATCATGCAACATGGCCATCCTATTGCATATCACAGTGAAACTTTCACTGATACAGTCAGGAAATATCCAACATATGATAAGGAGTTCTATGCCATTGTGCAAGCCTGCAAATAATGGAAACACTACATCTTGGGAAAAGAAATGGTCATTCACATTGACGATAGACCACTGGAATTCATCCAGACACAAAGCAAGCTCCGAAATGAGAGGCATCAGAAGTGGGCCACATATCTTCAGCAATTCCACTTGATAATCAAACACAAAAAGGGGAGCTCAAATACAGCTGTAGATTGTTTGAGCCACCCACCAATTACTACACTCACAACAGTTTTGGACCTGTGCGGACATGAGACTGCCACTTGGGGTACCCTGTATGAAGCAGATCCTACCTTTGCTGCTACATATCAAGCACTTCAAAAAGGTACACATGTTTCTGATTTCTATTTGCAAGATAATGTCCTCTATCATATGGGACACATCTGTGTTCTAGTTACAGAGCAACAAAAGATGATATGGGAAGCACACTTCAGTAGGACAGCTGGACACTTTGGTATTGAGAAAACATTGGCAGTTCTTCAAAAACACTTCTACTGGCCCCATATGCGAAAGGATGTAGAAAGATATCTCAAATCCTGCACCCCATGTGCGATAGCCAAGCCGAAAAATAAGAAGCAAGGATTGTACACGCCATTTCCAGAACCAACCAGGCCTTGGGAATCTGTCTCAATGGATTTTCTATCAGGCTTGCCCACTTCCAAACATGGTAAGGATTGTATTTTTGTGGTAGTTGATCATTTTTCAAAAATGGCTATCATAATTGCCTGTAAAAAAAATAAATCTGCTGAGGAAACTGCTCAACTATATTTTGGTCATGTATGCCTCCATTTTGGTCTTCCCAAGTCCATTGTCTCAGATCGAGATAGCAGGTTCTTGAGCATTTTCTGGTCCACTCTATGGAAGATGATGGATACTAAGCTGATGAAGTCCACAGCCTTCCATCCACAGACTGATGGTCAAACAGAGGTGGTAAATCGCTTGATTGTTCACATGATTTAGATGTACCACTCCAAACATCCACGCACATGGGATGAGGGACTTCTTTTCATACAAAATGGATACAATCGGGCACTGCACAGCTCGACCAAGCACAGTCCATTCCAAGTATGATTTGGGTTCTAACCCATGGCACCAGTTGATATAGCAGTTCCATTTTCCACCATGGAATACACACCTCATGGAAGATCTGAAGCAGCAAAAGCTACAAAGTTTATTGAACAAATGCAACACCTCCAGCAACAAGTTCATGACATCTTGGAGAAGATGAATCAAAAGTACAAGCAACGCCATGATAAACACAAGATTGCACACCATTTTGTTGTGGGTGACAAGGTCTAGTTGCGGCTCCAGAAGGAACGACTTGCATGCCCACATAGAAAAATTTGGCCTCTGCGATATGGTCCATACACCATCACCAGAAGAGTTGGAGAAAATGCTTTTGAGTTAAACTTCCCAGCCTACCTTGGTCTGCACCCAATATTCAATGTGGAGCTCCTCAAGCCATATCATCCACCTCTCTTGGACACTTCAGTTGTAGCAGAACAACTTGACATTGATGAACTTGATCCATAGAGTTTTGCTCCAGTGGAAGAGGATCAGATTGTGGATACTTGGATGAAGACAACCAGAGGGCGTTCTATTTCGCTTTATCGAGTGGTCAAAAGGGGTCAGCTGAGCCATCAAGGTGAGTGGCTCACAGAGAATCAAATCAAGAAACAACTACCACACCTGATGGGGAGTATTGACGCAATGGGGACCATTGCTTTTCAAGGAGGGAGGAATGATCCAAGCATCAATTTAGGCGACAATTCGGGTGACAGTTCCACCCCAATTGATGACGAAACTTCTGGGAGCCATAACTTTTGCACCGTAGCTCCAATTGACTCGCCGTTTGAATCGTTGGAAAGCTAAAAACAAGGGGAACATCATGAAATGGCATTGAGCTCTTCTCAATGAAGTTTGACCCCCGAAAACCCAACGGAAGTGCCTCAAATTTCAATTTTAATAGTGCTGTCTAAAAATAGTAAGTTTCTAAAAATAGTATTTCCTCGAATTATGTATTGTTTTAAATATTGGAAGTCATACCACTTCATCACCCTCGAGATTGGTGACCTTCCACATCCTTCCCATGATTTAAAATTGTGTATAAAAGAAGAGGTAACCCGAAATGTGAAGACAGACATCTCTTCCCAGAGATAAGCATATTTCTGTATTGCGATTTTGAGTAATACTACATCTCTTCTCAAAGAATTCATTGTTATTGTGTTATTTATATGTTATTGTGATATTTATCAACCAAAACTTCTATGTTTTGGATCAATGTAGGAGAGGGTGGTTTCATAAGGGAGGGTATGACATAGTCAAGTCATTATCATAGGAGAAGATCTAAGATGGGATGGCTTCATGTTCCTCAACTTAATGGTTTTCAATAACTTGTTCAGCTCTTGATGAGGATAAGACTTGACAAGGTGGACTAGGGGGCTGGATTTGAACATAAATAGGAGCAAGAGAGGGAAATTGGGTTTTAGGGTTAGATACTCTCATTCCTAAGAGCAAATGATAGTTATTTTCTTTTCTATCTTGGTCTTGCCTAATCAAGCATTCTTCTTGAAACCTCAACTCCTGTTCCTGAACATAAGCTTGGTGTTCAAGATTTAGTTTTTTCCTATTGTAATCTTCCTCCCTATCAAACTCTGTAACTTCTTTTTCAAGATTAAGCCATATATCCCTAAGGCTCTTTTCTAGTTGACTAAAGATAGGTAAATTATGACAAGGCTAATACGTTGAATTTTGAAGGCCACTTGGGGTGAAGCCATGAACATTGTTAACTTGATATGAAGGATAAGGAGTGAAAGAACATGCATTTTTATCAAATGGGGGATTATACATACCAAATAATGGTGATTAGGTACCTCATATGCTTATACTAGTTGATAGATGTTTAGAGTTGCCATTGATGTTTGAACACTTGCCTCCAAAGGATGATTTCACTAAAAGGCAACACCAAAAACCTTTCATTGAGATGTAGAATGTAGTAAAGTTCCATCGGGTGTGCCAAAAATTGTTGTAGCATCAATTTTCACCCTTAAAGAGGGTTCTTCAAGATCTCTCCAATTGAGCTACACTATGGGAACAACCCCAGGATATGGGTCACCTATGGTGGGGTTGGGCCTCCGGATAAGGCCAAATTCATCTTGATAGATCACCTATACTAATGCTACTGCAAGGAAAAGGGTTAGAAAGGGAGAAAAGGCTCTTAATAAAGTTAACAGGTGATGCACCAAATAAAAAATGAGAAACTCCCATAAGCTTGAACCCACATTAGATATGCAAACGATAATGCTAGCTCACACAACCTCACAGACCAATTGATTGCATATGTGTTTCATGGATTAAGTTAAATAAGAACACTACTTCAGACCTATAATAGCTTGAAAGAACCTTAAAGGAGGTCATAAATGAGGATAATGGATGAGGAATAATATCCTTCATAATTCTATCATGCACAACCCACTCAACATAGATCCAAGGTAAGAGGTGGGTAAAGAAAGTCTTATTGCATCAAGAAGTAGTTCTTACAAATGTTTGACAGGGTTTAGCCTAATCAAGATGAGCATATTTTGCAATATCTTAGAGAGTCCCCTACTCTTTAAGATCAAAGGGTCCTAGAGAGAGAGAGAGAGAGAGAGAGAGAGAGAGAGAGAGAGAGAGAGAGAGAGAGAGAGAGAGAGAGAGAGAGAGAGAGAGAGAGAGAGAGAGCTTACAAATGGAAAGAATGGGTGATATAGAGAAAGGGAGAGAGAAAAAGGATCATGAGTACATAAATCAATAAATGAGGTCCAATCCCTTGGATAGAGTCCCAGACACCTTTCTTGAATTCTCCACCACCTTTTGACTTAATAAGACTAAGACTTCTTCAACAAGCTAACCTTTATTTTCTCTAATTAGTCTTCAAGCTCATCTCATCTCCACCACCTTTTGAGTTAATAGGACTAAGACTTCGTCAACAAGCTAAACTTTATTTTCTCCAATTAGTCTTCAAGATCATCTCATTGGTTGATAAATGCACTAGAAGACAAGAATCTATTTTGTAGATGATGAGTCATGATTTTGCTATGAAGAAAAACACTTAGGCACCCTAAAAATAATTGAATGCTTCGACTACTTTATCTAATCCCCAAATCTCTTTTCTTTGATCTTCCATGCCACCTTCCATTTGCTTTCACTATTCATAAGAAGAGCATTCTCATATCTATAATCCTAATAGAGCCATGATTAAGTCCACTGTAAGTGGTTGTAAGTACCTATTTATCAAGGGTATAGCCATGTCAAAGGATAAGATGCCTTCCCATAATCATAAATATTTACCCTTACTTTGAAATCTGAACCTAGGTCTACTATAGATGAAAATCAATCCCAATTATTGGCTTTCTTATAGTCTTAATGTTGATGAAATAAAGATCTCTAGGTGTTTGATCTTGCTTTGACAATAGTTGCCATCCTTTTGTTTGTATTAGGTCTAAAATACCTATTATACCTCTATGGAGATCTAATGGTGATGCTCAACTCCTGAAATATGAATTCTAGTTCAACCTAGATCATATTCAAACTTGGATCTTATGCATTTACTTGTTTGGGTCAAAAATAACATTGTTGACCTCCACTGTAAATTTCTTGGGATCACTTTTATTCATTGTCCATTGACTTATTGATTTAGGACTATCAAATTCAAACACTTGGTATCCTTATGATTGATTTGAGCTCTATTAAATTATTAACCTTGCTCACACCATTGATCTTTCTTTATATGAACTAATGTGAGCCATAGATCTTATGTCGATTTAATGTGCTTAAGACACTTATCACCCACACATTTATCTTTGAAATTCACTGACCTTTTGACCCATCACTTGTCATTAAATCTACTTTATATAATGGATCGTGCATTGTTGATCAACTTGGGACCACTGGCTTTGTCAGTTACTACACACCATTAGATTTTCATCAGGTACCCAAGATCTTTCCATTTGTTAGTTGTGCATTCAATTAGGATACACTAACCTTATGACCAAGAGCATGCCATTGATCTTCGATGCATGATCAAACACACATTGTTGGATCTTCGAGACCCATTGACTTATTAGATCACCACTTATTATTAGATCTTGACTTGAGCTTCCATGATTTTGACACTTGTCTTTTGCATGTTCATCCTTTGAACATTTGAATTTAAATGGCTATTTGCCACAACTTAAACTTGATCTTTCCACACACACCCACTCTACTTGTTCAACTTTGAATGCCTATATCTTGAGATAGATAACTCATCAAGACATGAAATTTATAAAGGATGATCTTGTCACTAAATACATTGATCTTGTGTGATCCTTCAACTATGAGAGGTTTCTTAATTATACTTATAAAATTCATAAGTAAACCAACCTGTTTATTTTTGCATGACATGTAAGATGGTCTGGTTCATTTAGACTTGTGCTAAGAACTATTGTTTGATATTTCAAATCTTTGATGAGTCTCTAAGGCCTGTGCAAACTCATTTCATGATCCTAACTACATTGATCACCATGATAACTCACTTTCTCAAAATTTTGACAAACTACACTTTAAGTTTACTTAAAGTGTTTCAAAAGCTTTACAAGATGTATGTGATCTTTGGACCACTCATTTGATCCAAAACTCTATTCAGCTCATCTATTTAGGTAAAACTTTGGTATATGGGCCAAAATTGGCCAATAGTTACTTCAGGCAAAGTGGTTGGCTTCATCATGTCTCACTGAGGCATTGAAGTCAATCCAACCAAAGTATGAGCCATAACAGAGATGCCACCACTGACCAATTTGAATCAGATCCATAGTTTTTAGGGAAAGATCCAATCCATCAGACACTTAATTTATCAATTAGCTAACAAGTGCCATATATTTACACACCTATCGAAGAAGGGTGTAACATTTATTTGGGACGATGATTGTTAGAAAGCTTTTCAATAGCTAAAGGACTATCTAGTAAATCTGCCAATTTTATTACCTCCTATGCCAGAAAACCATTCCTTTTATACCTATCAATGATAGATAAAGCCCTGGGGGCACTTCTCACTCAACATGATGAAAATGAAAAAGATCATTCCATGTTCTACACTAGTCATGTATGAACACAATTATATGCCCATTGAAAAAGCCTGACTAGCCATGGTCTTTACATCTCAAAAGTTGTGACATTACATGTTGAATAATAAGACCATAGTCATTTTAAAATTTGATTTGATCAAGTATTTAATATCTAAAACATCTTTACAAGGCTGCATGGCCAAATGGATGTTGTTTCTCAATGAGTTTGATATAGAATATGTGAACCAAAAATCCATCAAGGGTCAAGTTCTTGCAGATCAACTTGTTGACTCACCCCTTGCAGATACAAAACCACTCACTTTCCAATTTTTTGATAAATCCATTATGAACATATTTGAAACACCTCTTGAGGAGTAGAAATGGAAGATATATTTTGACGGATCATTCACAGCACATGGATTAGGGGTAGGCATTTTATTTATTACTCCATAGGGGATCTCATCCCTAAGTCATTCAGAATCAGATTTCCTTGTACCAACAACATGGATGAATATGAAGAACTCATGTCATGGATTTGATAGGTATTATGATGGAACATACATCATCTAAATTTTTATGGTTATTCACAGTTAATCATCAATCAAATTATAGACCACTTTCAAACCAAAGATAATAAGTTGGTTCCATATATGGCCATGGCCAACACTCTCAAACAATAGATTGTTGACATCCAGTTTGAACATATACCAAGGGCAAGTAACAAAACATTAAATGCAATGGCTACCATTGGGTCACTCATTCAACATACAAACATAACAAAATAATACCAATTTCTCATTGAAAATTTACCAGTGCTAGCTCATGAACCATCAACTGTCATAATGATCTACAATATTGTTCGTCCCAACTCTACTTGGTATTCAAACTTATATGCCTATTTACACAACCATGTTTTACCACCAAACTTACCCTATAAACAAATAAAAGACTTCATCCATAATGCCTAACATTATACCTTACTCAGACTAACATTATACTACCATAGTTTTGATGGAAATCTACTTGATTGTTTACCTTAGACAGAATCTCTACTAGCATTATGGGAAGTTCATGAAGGGGTATGTGGAGCCAACACTAGTGGGGCCATCTTGTCCAAAAATATCTTACATACTGGGTACTATTGGCCAATAATAGATGCAGATGCAACTACATATGTTAAAAGATCTGATAAATGTCAATGACATGCCAATCTGATTCATGCCTTAGCCAAGACTTTGAAACCAATGTTGACACCATGGCTATTTGCTACATGGAGCCTCAAACTCATTGGGAAGATAAACCCCACCTCATCAAATGGCCATAAACATATCCTTACCACTACATAATATTTCACTAAATGGGTTAAAGATATACCCCTCATGTGACTAGATAGCAAAATTTCAAATTCATATTCAACCATCTCATCTACCACAATGGTATTCCTTTCAACATTATATCTAATAATGGAGGATCATTCAAGAATAAGGATGTCAAAAATCTATATACTGGGTACTAGATTACTCAACATTTTCCCATGGCACATTACCCTCAAGGTAACAACCAGGCTGAAGCATCAAACAAAACCATTTTTAACATCCTAAAAAAGATTGTCAATGATGCCAATTGTGATTGGCATCTTCAAATATTCTGCACCCTCTAGGTATATAATACCAATCACCATAAACTAATAAGAGCCACTTCATACTAACTTGTTTATACTATTGAATCCATTCTTCTCATTGAGGTCAACTTGCCTTTAGTACGCATCTTTTTGAAACATGTCTTAGATGATAAAGATTATTGAGTAGCTCGCCTATAAGAGTTGGACTTACTTGATGAAAAATGCATGGATGTAGTAAACAACCTTCAAGCATATCAAAATTGACTCCATGGCCATTACAATTAGCATGTCAAACATAAACAATTTGAACTTGGTAATATTGTACTCAAAGAAAACCAAAAGAATACGATGGCCGATAAAAGCATAAAGGAAAGTTCAAACCCCATTGGGTTGGTCCTTTCATTATTGGTGTAGACTATGGCACATAAGCATATAGGCTTACCACACCAAATGGGGATGAACTTGATGAGCCTATGAACATATACATCTCAAGTGGTACTATGCTTGAGTGACTTAATATATTGTTTATGAGGACCATTTCAAGTTGTACAATATTATCAACATTCTTCTTTGTACCATAACTTCCTATCATCCTATCATTTTACCAAACCTTTGATATCAAACTAAGCATGTTTTGATCCATCTTATCCTAGCCTGTTTGACATTGGTTCATCCATTGATTTCAAATTCAGCACAAAGAATCAAATTAGTTTTAGCATTTGTTTCAATCATTCTAGATAGAGGCAATATTTTAGAGCAATATAACAGAAGTTTTGGCAGTTGCATCCTTTATATCTTATTCCCTTCTTATCATGTTTGTTTATGTGAGTCTGATTATATCCACCTATATGGGCAAATCAATGTCTCACTGGTCTTGTTATTAATTATATTTGTGTACATGGGAAAATTAGTATCATTGATCTGATCCATTATATCCTAGTTATAACTAACTATGGGCAAACTAGAGGCAATATTTTTTTATTGTGCCTTGACATACCAACTAGCCATTCCTATGTCGTACTATGCCACTGTGTTAACTATGCCTATTTTATTTGAATTGGTTGTTACACTAGTCATATTCCTCCATTGTAAGGTGGAATTACTATGACTTAAGGCCATTTTGGGACTATATGGGTTGTGCTTAATACTTTTTAAGGTTAGCTCAGTCCCCCTTGCCACCATGCTCTCATAATTTTATGATCATTTCAAGTTTGAATGCTCTCATCATTTTGTGAGCTGGGACCATTATGTATCTCATCATTCTCCATCAAGTTGAGATACCTACAAAATTCCAAAAACATTTGAAAGCCATTTAAAAAAACCAAAAACATTGACCACTTCTTTGCTTGAAGGATTCTGGGAACCCTTACTAAGTCATAAGAAATCACTTATCACTTAGTTTCCCCATCTTTTTTGGTCTTTTATCCCACACACTTATTGTTTTGAAAGACTATTCTTATTGTTCTATCACATCCATCATGTTTGTTTTTTTGATTATCATCATTTTCTTCCCGTTTTCTAGGAGAACTAGATTTGACTTTAAGTTTTGTTGGATATCTCATCCATAGAACTATGTAGGCATCACCCACTTGCCTAGTGCCTATGGAGACAACTTGACCTCTCCCTTCCTTTTCTTCTATTCCCCCATCATGTTTGTTTATTAAGTTGTCACCTATTTTTTAGGGGAAATGTTCACCATCTTTTTTGTGTTATGTTGTTTGTACTAACAAGTGACTAATTGTTGTTTGTTTCTTTGTTTCTTTATGTATTTGTTTGTGTGCCTGTTTGTTTGCTTTCAACACTATTAATTTGATTTAGTTTATATGTGTTCATTGGATGATTCCTTATGCACTATTCTTGAATCAATCCATATTCATATGTCAATATTGTCATCATGGTATTTATCATTGGTGCATTTCTTTCTTCTAAGTATTGGATCATGAAAGTCAGTCCTTATACATATTTTGGCCGAGTCCTCATGGTGTTTTATCATGATGCCTACCATTAAGTGCTATAATAAAAATCAACTTCAAAAATTCTACACCATCAATACAACATCGATATCTCCTGAGCATCGGCATCAACAACATTCTCGATCCTATCCCAATCATATCCCAAACAAAGTAATTAAACAATGAAATAACTTCAACCTTTATAAGTTTGAATGAGCATCTCCCTATTAGTAGGTTGTCCAATTCATCTATATCCTCTATATCAAGTTACCATAATCATATTTTCAATCATCAACCATCAATCTTGTTTGCTATAATCAGGGTACAATGCTTATAACCACCATTGGGAAAACCATTGTACACCATCCCACCTGCATTCTCAATGATTCTAACCACCTTTGGGGAAATCATTATGTTATCACCAATTTGGAGGTTAATTATTATAACCACCTTTGGGAAAATCATTCATTTATTCTACCCACCTGGGGCATTTTTATCATATTTGTCTGTCCTAACTAGGGTAGCTACATATTCTCAATGATTATAACCACCTTTGTGCAAATCATTGTGTTATCATACATGTTTGCCACTATCAGGGTACAATGATTATAACCACCTTTGGGCAAACCCTTGTACATTGTCCCACTTGCATTCTCAATGATTTTGACTAACTTTGGCCACATCATTATGTTATCACCCTATCATTTTTCATTTTTTTTGTCCACTTATTTCTTTCTTTCGAGAGATCATTTATCGACCCCTTAGCCAACTGTTCCTTCAAGGGGGAAGCTATAGTTCATTGATCACTGTTAAAATTGTAAGTACAATATGACCATTTTATTCTTTGAAAAGATGTTAATGTGCTTACAGCTTGTAACGTCAAACAAGGGCAAACTATAAACATCTAAAATTGGCCACTACTAGCTTTATACTCAAGTTTAGATTAATTCTTATCAACCTCTAAAAATATAGCTTAAGAATCTTAAAAAGTCTCAAATTTGGCTTCATAACATGTTCAATTAGCCTAAAAATAAATTAAATGAGTCAAATGCACACACTGAATTAAATCAAAATCTCAAACATTGTAAATACCTAAAAGAAATTAACATGCAAATCCTAATCAAATCCTAATTGTATTCATCCATGAGCAATTAAATGAATTATCAAAAAGGGGAATTCAAAAATCAATGAATATCCTAGGTTTTTATCTTTAGCTTTCGTGAGTTCTCATTTATGTAAAATATCCCACCAATGTTTATTCCATGCTAATCATGATTATTTGACACCTTTTAACCCTATTGGGGTTAACTAAGCAAACCTACGTTAGGATTTAACTCATTCCAAGTTGATTTTAAAGTCTATAAAATCAAGCCTAGAGCTCTTCATTTGGAGAGCTTGGAACATAGTAGAGTTATAATGTAGGATTTGATTCATGAAGCAAATGCATAGTGTTATAATGCTAAAATTGAGCCAAGCCACACCATTTTTAAGCAACATCAAAGCCATGTCAAAAGCCAAGCCAACCATGGTGCTAAGAGGAGATGAAGATAGATAAACCCCATTATTGAAGACTTCTTAAGTACAATTTGAGCAAGCCAATGAACACATCATTTGGAGCATTCAAGGAAGGTAAGAAAAATTTGGAAGTTTCTTTACATTTTAGTTGAGCTTTATCATTTGTTGTTTGTTCACCAAGCTCCCCCTATGATCTAGGCATAGAGGCATTACGCTTTATTAGTGTGTTTTTGTCATTTTGATTTCATGATGAGATAAACACTTGATCTAACCTCCCCTCCATTGTAAAATTCCTATCATCATGGGGATTACCTAACTTAATCCTCCTCTCATAAAATATTGAAAAATGGCCAGCCTCTGCCACCATTGGCCTTTATATATGGTTCAATTTCTTGTCCAAAGGATGTGAATGCTGAATGATAATGAGATCCAACAACATCACATCTCATACATCAACATTTAGATAAATCTCCAAATCTTCCACATATACATGTAAGGTATACTTCACCATAGTTTATTCCTCTTCCATCCCAATTCATTGTTGATCCTCCCATTAGAAATTTGGTTTCTCAAATGATTTGAATCTACTATTTTCACCGAGAATTCACCTTTACTATCTAACTCCATTTGTTGACAAATTTATGTTGTAATAATTTCCTTTTTCACCTTCTCAATCCTAATATTTGATACGGACTTCCTCTTCTATACTTTGAAAGTGAAAAGTAGAGAGAAATCATTTTCCAAATGGACATGGGAATGACATATAAAAAACCTAAAAGCAATTCCCACATAGTTTAATAATTAAATATTCTTCCAATGATGATTAACCAATTCTATTTCCTCTTCCAATCCCTCTTTCAGATCTAGTTCAACTAAAGTTTTGGCCACCATCCTAGAAGACTTCATCAAGTAGCTATCATCCACCTCAAGAAAATTCCTAAGTTGTTCCAATGGCCTTAAAAACCTATGCAGACCATAACTTCAAAGGCAGGTATATAAGCTTAACCCAAACTAGTTGTGTCAAGGACCTCTCCACCCGAGGATCACACTTGGTAACCACTTCTTTAGAGTTAAAAGAGGTGACCCCACAAACATGTATTTTCCAAAAACATTCTCACGTCTTTTTCATATTTGATAATGAAAGAAAGACATCCCCTAACTAGTATATGAGAGATTATAGTGCACCTTAGAACTGGCCTCCAGTGTTGTGCTATCTAAAATTTATAATTTTTTACTAGAGAATCTCCTTCCAAAAAAATAGTCCATCAGAGCACAATAACAATATAAAATTAAATAAAATTACCATAATAACAAATATAATTCACCTATCATATATTTTAGTTATTTATTTTATTTTAAAGTAAATAAAATTATCATAATAACATAAATGATTTACCTATATATATTCAACACAGTAAATATATAATTAAAATTATTTATTTTATAAATAAAATTATTATAAAAAATTATAATTCAACTGTCATGTTATTGAATAAATATATACATATCTACAATTAATTATGATATGATGTAGTTAGGACACATTTTTCTATATTTTAAATTATAATTATAATTATGATATAATGTAGTTAGGACAAATTTTTCTAATATTTTTAATTTTAATTACAACAATAAAAATTGAAATACGTAAATTTTGTACACTAATAACAACTAAAATATATATAACTCTTGTATACATACCAAAAATATCACAAATTTGATTTAAAAACTTGTAATTATTTTTTTGACTCTTCTTTGTTGTGTTCTACTCTACTCTACTCTGCCTTGCACGCTAATGTTTTTCTCATTTGAATTGGTGAATGATTATATATATATATATATATATATATATATGTATATGTATATGTATATGTATATGTATATATATATATATATATATATATATACATATACATATACATATACATATACATATACATATATATATATATATATATATATATATATATATACATATATATATATATACATACATATATATATACATACATATATATATACATACATATATATATACATACATATATACATATATACATATACATATATACATATACATATATACATATATATATACATACATACATACATACATACATACATACATATATATATATATATATATATATATATATACATATATACATACATACATACATAATTTTAAAAGTCGGTTTCTAATTAATTATTAATTACACTCTTTCACACTTTTCTATGTTAATTTTTTAAAAATTAAGTCAGCCTCCAATTAATTAATTACCACCTGAGTCACGTCATTACACCTTTTCACCACCAATCACAAAGAAAGAAAAAAATATAAAAAAATTAAAAAAATAAAATTATTTATCATTTCCTACTTAACTTTTATCTTTTATCTGAGTTTTTTAATAATTTTATTACATGAATATAGTTTGGAAAGAAAAAATTAAAAAACATTAAAAAAAATAAAATTGTTTAATATTTTCTATATATATTTTTTAAATTATGATTTTATATATAAATATAATTTGAAAATATACATAAAATTTTATACCATTTTTTAATTTTTTTTTTTAATAATTTTTTATAGTATAATAAATTTTCTCATAAATTATTGATTCCAACTCGACTTATTTCCAAATCTTGTATTAATTTTCTCATAATTACTAATTTCAAAAAATAAAATATTATTATTGGAGTGTCTATCCCTTAAAATAAAGCCATACATTGAAATTTAAATTATGAAATAAACATTAATTCCATGCAAACATCATTAGAGGAAAAGTGACATCCAAGAAACCTTATTTATGGCATTTATGATCATAATATTTTATTCATATTTACTAATGCATTATTGATATGTATTTACTCCAGCAAAACATTGTATTAACCCACGAGACAACAATAATAGAGAGATCGAATCATATTTCTATTTACGGGAGAAAGAAAACAAAAACCAACCAACCACCCATTGATGGTATATGGACACTATAAGGACATCATACATTCATCCCATAGTATGTTACGTCCATTGGTGTAAAAAGTGCTTTACAATCGGATTATGTGGAGCTTGTCCTTGTGGAACTATATATTTTTTTGGAAAAGTAATAAAAATGTCATGTTTTAGTTGGGATATAATGTCATGTTTTGGTTTGAGATATGATGGAAGTAGGTTTTGATTATTATTAGTTTTTATTTTTTCATATAATTTAATGGTGAGGATGATAGTTGTTTATATTTATTCATCAAAATATAATTTTTTTAGATATATTTTTTATTGAAGTAATGTAAAATAAAAGAAATAAATGCAGCGAAGTTGTAAATAAGAAAAAACTACAATGCAGTGTTTTCAAAAAATAATTAATAATTTGGGAAAGTTAAAATTGTCTATAAGAACTATCGTTGTACATGACAACTCAACGCTTTAAATAACAATACAGAAAAACCAATAGAACTGCCTCTATGAAGTGAAATGATGATCAAGGCATCTTAAAAACTCTTCTAGCTATTTTGTGTTCAATGCTCGAGCCTTTACAAGCTGCAGAATTTGATATTTAATTTGCTTGAGCTGATAATCAGAGAAAATATTCTTCTTGGATAAGCCCTGCAGATATTAAAACAAAGAAGCAATCCACAAAATGATATCAGAGTAAAGTCGAAGAATCACTGATTCTGGTTGAAATTTAACATTAGAGAATACTGCTAAACATCTAGTTTTTCATAAATGAAATAAAATGTCTTGTCTGATAGAATCAACGATCAAAATATTATGTAATCCAAATCCCAATAATGCTTCCTTCCATTTTAATTGATAGCCAAAGATAGCAGGGAGATTTTTTTTTTAAAAAAAACTATTATTTATTTAACAAATATAGTCCCAAAAAATATGCTTCAAAGTTTCTTTACAGGTCCAGAAAAGACATTTAATAGATTGCACTAAGATGCATTTCAACCTATCTTCCATAGGAAGCTTATGGTGTAAGATCTTCCATGCCATGATTTTTGCATCCTCATCAACTTTAGTTTTCTAGATTTGAGCACTTAACCTAATCGAAGAATTGTTCTTAAGATTACATTTCCATTCTTGATTCAACCATGAGTTAAGATCCATATGAAGAAGAAGTGAAAGATAGATTTTCTTTAAGGGACATTATCTAAAATGCTCATATGTAAGCCAATGCCAATCCTTAAAAAAGTTGCACTGAACTAGAGTACACATCTTCATTATTAAATTTTCAGAGACTAAAGATTGAACAAAAATAAGAAACCCTTCAAGCTTCTTATTACACATAAAGCATTTTGTAGTAAAAACCCACGATGACCAACTCATTAAGTTAAAGTCCCAAAGATCATCAAATTGATGAACTCCCTTTTTGAATAACAATAGGCCTGCTTGGGAAATACCATAGCCAAATGTTGGTCGTGGTACTGAACATGTTCATTCCACCAAATGCATGAAGTGACAAAACTAAAACCATGATGTAATGACGCCTCCTTCCACTTAAGTAAATGGCTAACCTTCTACCACACCTTCCAAATGGATTGTAAAGTTGGGGATGCCTTAATGCAAAAAAAAGGTACAAAAAGTATTTTATCTAACCAAATAACTTCCTACCATTTACTTTTAACAAAAATAGATTTCAATCTGTGTCTTACCAATATTTTCTAAGGCTCTTCGCCTTCAACTACTCTGACAATCCATTTATGCACTAAACATATCCCTTGAGTCTTGGGATCAATCACACCTAATCCACCTCTCCCTCTCAGCTATATACAATGAAACCATGAGGTATATTTGAAACCAGAACTGCGATCCCACTTGAACCAAATGAATTGACAAGAGCTCTTATTTAAATCCTTATACCTTTTGTTTGAAGTCATCCAACATGAAGAAAAATAAACATGAGATGCAAGGAATATTTTCTTGACAACTTGAATTCTGCCAACGAAATGAAAGAACCTTATAGTCCCAATTAAAGAGTTTGATTTTGAGTCTATTAAGAAACCATTTTCACATTTCATGAAGAGATACACCTAAACCAAAAGGGATGCCTAAGTATCTTGTGATCTCACCATGTTTAATTATATTTCCAGTTTCTAGGAATCCATTGGGGGACAGGGCTGGTTTGAATCATTAAAAACTTAGTTTTTTCATGGGCTAATTGCAAACCTGAAACCGAGCAATAAAGATCCAATATATCAAGAGTATTATTGATTTCTACTTCTGAATTTTGCAAAAAAAGCATACTGTCATCAGCAAAGTGGGAATTAATCACACATGGCTTTTGTGGAATAGAAATACCTGATATAAGATTCAATTGATTAATCTTTTGTAATAAATAACTTAGAGCATTAACTATAAGCACATATAAAAAAAGAGCAAGTGAACAACCCTATCTTCTAGATATTTGATATGAAGAGTCAAGTTATTAAAATTAAGGGTGTGTTGTGGATGATTTTGACAATATAGATGCCCTTTATTCATGATTGCTTAGTAAAAAAACTCACTAATTTAAATATATGCTTAATTTTTATTTCCTAAATATGAACAAAGATGCAACATTCTATATAATTCAATAATTTCATGTGATACCTTCCAAAACATCAAAAAAATAATAAAATTTGAATTAGTCAATTATAATTCATTATTTATTTAATTTGAATTCTATAAATTGTAAAATGAAATTTTATAATTTTAGTCATTTAAAATTTATTTATTTATTTATTTGATTATTTATTTAATATAAATGTAATTGAACATATTTATATACATACATATATATATTAAATAATTTATTTATTTTTAATTTATACAATGTTTTGATGAATTTGGATGATACAATATTTATTAAATATCAAGTGAAGCTATTGTTATGTAACAAGAAGATCCATGTTGTTCAGGGATTGCAGAATCCTTTGTATGACAGTTGATAGGGCTCTCCTATGACTATTCATCCCTAGGATAGTGGATGTAATATTTATGTATTATGTTTTTGAATACTTTTGATGACTTTGTATGCTGTCAGCACTACATTGTTCTGGTTTTTAATGTTGCCAACAGTTTCTCTTTCTCAAATGCTCTCATGAACATTAAATTCTTTATGTAATTTACATATTTTCAATTAAAAAAAAAAAAATTGTCTTCATTTTATATCTGTGACTTCTATGTGCATATCCGCGCAGATACAACCTATTTACCTAAAGTTTTTTAACCATTCAAGAAATAACTCGTGTATAGGTCCACCCTTTCCGTTATTGTTTGTTGTTAGGGTTTTGCCCTTCCAAAATTGGTTGATTATGACCACACACAATGGAGAATCTCATAAGGCTACATTGTTGGAAGAATCGAACAACCTGGCATTGAAGCATCAGTGGATATAAACATTGTGATAGAATAACTTTGTTCTAAATTGGAAAAGCTACATAGTCAACAAAGTGATAGTGATGATGGGCGCTCACATAGAATTTGAGGCTTGTCAAAAAAAATTCATGACTCGTACCAGTGAAAGATCTAAAGTATGTCCTCACCATGAATCAGATTTTATCCTTAAACTTTCTTAATTTATTCATTGTAGTTCTTACCATCAAAAATCAAATCCGTGTATAGCTAATTGAAGTTTTAGAATTTCTTCATAAATTGTCAGCTGAAATATATAAAGATATGTT
This sequence comes from Torreya grandis, assembly GCA_037957365.1. Taxonomy (NCBI): domain Eukaryota; kingdom Viridiplantae; phylum Streptophyta; class Pinopsida; order Cupressales; family Taxaceae; genus Torreya; species Torreya grandis. The sequence goes on from JARHVA010000363.1 coordinate 5,094,703, forward strand.
TAGTATTTAAAGATTCGTACCTGAACCATGATATTGCTTTATTAGGAACTGAGTAGGGAGATTGAAATCCTAAAACTTAAGCTCGAAGAGATATTGCAAGACGCCTTCAACACCAAAAGAGAAGTGCTGATTGAAATACAAAAACATCAAAAAGCGGACATGTCTACCATGAAAGCAACCTGCAGAGTATGTATGCCTAAATCGGGCAAGAATTGATTATTGGGGTGGGTTCAAATCTTGGTGTTACATTGTATAAATATTGTAGAGCAACGCCATAACATTGGACTTCCACGTATTTTATATGTCAACACATTTATACTATTTCTGACGAACTTAATTATGTCAAATTCATTGTTAAGGTGGAGTGTCAGTTTCAAACTTACTTGCTACGTAAGTATGTAATGGATAATGTTCTTAGCTACATAATCCCAAATCTTTAAGAAGATTAATCCAATATTATTTTTGTTTTTATTCTTTTTATTATTATTTTATCTTTAAGTATATAAGATTTATAAAATATAATATTACTAATAATTAATGCAAAGCCCTACATGACAAGAGTTGTGGTATCTACGATCATGGTTGTGTTGACGCTAGAAGTAGACGACTTCACAATTACAAATTGGTAGAAAATGGTGGTCTAGAGAAGGAAAATGCTAAAGCAATTCACAACAAAGGTTGAATGTGAAATACAAGTAGAAGTAAAAGAAGTCATGTAGAACAAAGCAAAGCCACCATTTGTCTCTTGGAAATAGTTTCTCCATGGCTTGCTCTGAGGCCACCTACTGATATGCATGTATTAACAGTTTCCATGACTATCCTTGCACATGGTGGCCTTGAGAATGACAGAGAAAAATGTAGAGTTTGTAGTTCGCATAATGAAGGCCAGCCACATAAATGCAAATTAATATAAATACATAATGGACTAAAATTATCAATTTAATTTGTGATTTCATAAATACAAGAGATGCAATATTCTATAACTAGCAGTTACCCCAATGGTGCAAGGAATGCCAAAAGAGATGTTATTTTTTATTTTTAAGTGTTAATATATTAGCAACATGGATGAATGGAATTAACAAGATAGACTCTAGGACCTCAATATCTTGTCACCACATTAGCGACATTGTATCGTTGATTCGAGTCCCACATCATACGTGGAGTCTTATTGTAATTAAATTAGCTCTCATGACATCCTCATTTACTCTCAACAATATAAAACATCAAATTAAATATGTCATTATCTTGTAAGTTATGGAACCCTTTGCAATAGGTGATGTAGGTCATGTAAATCCAATCACTACCATGAATCTAGGTTTGGTGTACAATATGCCCACCTGGCATATAGTATCACTTGAAATACCCTGCTATTGCTACTCACTATTATTACCTAGTACATGTTGAAATATTTCACCACTTACATGTTCTTTATCACCTTGTCCTTTCTTCTTGGAGTCTGAGTTTGGTGTTTACGTATGATGTTAAACTTGATTTAATTTCCCCAGATGTTAATATACTCACAACATCGATGAACATAAGCTATAAGATAAACTCTAGTACGTCAATATCTTATCGACACATAAATAACATTGTAATGCAAATTCAAGCCACTTATCAGACATGGAGTATTGTCACAAGCAAATAGTTGCTCATGACATCCTCGTCCACCTTAAACAATAAAAAATGACCAATCAAAGATGTTTCTAACTTGTAAGCTACATACCCCTTTGCAATGTGTGCAAGTCATATAAATCCAATGGTTGACATAAATTTGGGTTTAGGGTATGATATGGGATCTATGATGTCTGATATCAAATGAAATACCATGTCATTGGCTCTAATCATTACCACCCAGGTCACATTGAAATCTTTCATCACTTGTATGTTTTGTATTGCCTAACCCTTCCTCATCACTTTGCCATTGGTCAATTTCTTCAAGAGACAAAACATCTCCTCTCTGCACAACTTATTGCCATATCGTATGAAAGAATACACGAAATGCATAGTTTGCAAATTCTCAACAATGATCATTAAAGTGATATACAACCCACTCGTCATTCAATAATCATACACATTGGAGATTAGCTAAAAATAATAACAAATCCTTCTCAAAATTCCTTACACCATCAAAGCCACTACAAGTTATGCATCCTACTCCTATCCTATGATGAGTTCTAACATTTTCTATCTAATTTTCTTAAGAAGTCAAGATTGAAACCTTATACAAATTTATGACACTACTCTTCTTGCACAGATACAATCAGCTAACCTAAGCTTCCTCAGCGTCAAAACCATTTATAAATTTCAATTATAATATAATAAAATGACAACTCCATAATATTTTTAAATGGTTGAATCATTTTCCTACATATATTTTACTTAAAATGAGAGCGGTTGACATATGATATATCACATAGGTCCAAGTGAAAGTCATAAATCTCTTGATTGGTTTGATTGGACATCAAACCATTTGCAGATGGATCGGACAACGATATGGAAAAGCTATATTTTTATCAGAGGTACAATATTTGAGTCCAACAACTTCTTGACAATGGCAAAACATAGACGTGGATCAAGACAGACAGAAGTCGTCAAAAATGCCGATTTTGCACTACCAAAAAATTTTACAAGAATGATATAAAGTTAGTGCTAACTTAGCATCCAAGCAAAGGAAAATACTGGATTGGATAGGCATTATCGGATTTGGGTTTTAGGAGCATGTAAAGGGCCATCTGCAGAGGAGGAGGAGGAGGAGGAGGAGGAGGAGGAGAAGCACGAAAATGGGCCATTCGAAGCGTAAAATTTTGAGGTTGAAATTAAAGCTGAGGTGGATAATCTCAAAGTTGTTCTAGTGAAGCTCAGAGATATTTTTATTACTACCACTGTGTTGGGAGGAGGTGGACTTCGTCAGTTGTTGACCCCTCTAATCTATTCCGACAGAGCTCTCTATGAAGAAATTGACGAGAAAAATGTTATTGAATTCTACAAGTCTTTGATGGTTTAGGCTCAACTTTTGGCATTGTAGAGATCTATTGCTGAAAATTCTAACACCTTGTTTTGGGTTTAAGAAGTTATTTTCTCTGTGTTTTTATCTTGGTGTTGAAAACTTCAATCCCAAGTTTGGTTTAATTTCTGTTTTCTATCTATATGGAGAAGTCAAGTTTTTAATTCTATATATTTAAAAAATGTAAGAAAATATTTCAACTTATGACTACCCCCATGACACCTCTACTCAATCGAATCAATATACGCGGCCAGCTCTTCCTTTGATATAAGCTTGTGGGAAAAAAAATGATCTAGAAGGATCTTAAAGGATCTAAGTCATCACATTGACTTGTGGCATATCGATGTTGATCAACAGTTTTTGTGTGCGAAACTTCAAAGTTATAGTTCATATTTTATATCTTACAACTTTTAAAATGTTATTGTTGTATTATGTAATTTTATAGTCGTCAAATTAATAATTGGTTATGAAGTAGTTGATACCAATTATTATAATAGTTTATTTATATTTTATCTTCTTTTGTTATATATTAATATATCATTTTATTTTTGGTAATAGATAAGTGATATTGAGATAAAGTATGAGTGTGTAGACATTACACATTCAATCTCTCAAATATTATACAAAACTTTACATAATACACCTTTGTAATTATAATTCTAAATTAGTGTCCATTATCTTCTTTGCTCTTTCCTTTTTCTTATGCACTTTGATATATCCTTTATCCTTTATCATTTAATATATGTTTTTATAACAACCTCTTTAATCTCTTAAGTGAGGTTGTCCATTGGGTCTCCAACTAGTCCCCAAATCAATGGTATCATTGCACACACATTTCATATCATCCAAATATTATCACACAATGGTATTAGAGTTATTTACAAAATCCTTCTCTATTTGTATGCCCACTCATACAGGGTATAACTACACAAAATTAGAGATATAGACGTATGACCCTTCATCATATCTTCCTTCAGTTCTCTTTAGATGGAAGACATATCACACATTGTAAAGAGTTCAATTTTAAACATGCTCCGAAAATGATGGAAGATGTTTAACAAAGGCAACATGATAAATTAGAAGAATGTCATACAAATGAAAGAGTAGGTATCAACAATCACTTTTATCAACTTCTCTAGCATGTTCAAAATCCTTCCAACACATTGTATCACAATTAACTTTAGTGGTAATGCACCTTACAAGGTACAATTCAATCTAGATATCACTATGTTTAGATAGAAAATAAATTTAGATGCCATAGATAATAGGCTTAATATGATTTGTTTAATATTAAGAAACAAATCATTTATTTGTTCAAGAAAATATTACATTCACTTTTACATTACATTACATGTGAAACACATGATGATGTTGACTTAAACACATTTATAGATACCTACAATGGTTTCATAGAAGCACTCAAAGCAATATATTATCATGTTTTGAAGTATGATGACCAATACATTATGTTTTCTTAGTTACTCCAAGGCCTGATCAATTTATGGAGGAATACACACACCCTTTTCGTACTTTAATTTGAAAACTAATTTTTTAAGAATATAAGGTAAATTGTGTTTGAATTATATGTCAATTTTAAGATCATTATTAAATTTGACATGGATTTCCTCCAAAATTCCTCCAATGGATAAGTATATTGATTATCTTGGAAATTCATAGAAATTTTTAAATTGAAGATTAAGAAAGAATATTCCAACTCTCAAGACAAGCTACAATATAATATTTCAAATAAGATTCCTAAATAATAGAATAACCATTCATGCATTCCTTATAATAAGAATAGATAATCAAATAACTAGAATAAGCAATCTAGTAATGTGAAGTGGTGCTCAATTCATAACTCCACCAGTCACTCCAATGAAGTGTGTCATGTATAAAGGAGAAAAAATAGATAATGTATTCTAAAACTAGTGATGTGTTAGGTACTAAAAATATCTATACTACCTCCAATGTAGGTTTAGAGGAAGAAAAATGATTGTTTCATTCTTATATTTGGATTAACTTCTAACCAATACACTTCATCATTGACATTGATGAAATTTAGAAGAATTTGAATTTTTGTAAATAAATATGAATATTGAACTTATCATTGACACCTATCCCAAAACCATATTCGAAATGATAGTTCAATGTAATATCTAAGAAATACATTACTAAGTAGTGTCACTTGGTATATAAAATCAATCATTTTCAAGATGCAGTCCTTTGAGCCATTGCACCATTAGAGGTATGTGATGTTTTACTTGGAAAAAAATAAATTTAATGTCAACATTCATTCTATGAATAAAATCATTATAATTTTTTCATAGATGTTAGTGATATGAGATATTGCAAACTAGAATTAGTTCCTACATTAGTGCAAAGCAATGACAAAAGATAGTTTTTTATAGTAATAATTTTTCACTCTAATGGTGTTTCCTAAAACTAAGAAAATACTTGCACTACCAATTCATATCATATTTCCTCCAAAAAAAGAGATAAAAAAATTGTACAATATGTTGGGATAATACACATTATCCAATAATAGGGACTGTCTGAGACCTGTTAAAGCCATCCCTTTTATATTTCTTACCCATTCACAATTATCCCAAAGTACAATTCAAAGAGATAGGGTTTTGAGGTAAATATAAGGTTAAAAAAATTGTACACCATAAAAAAAAGACATCTCAGTACACACAAGCTCTCCACATATGTAAGCATAGTCATCAAAATAATCACAGGATTAACATAGTCTATAGGGAGATTTCTTCACCCTATTAGATAGTACCACACTATGCATGCATCCAAAGAAGTGTGAACATATCCATACTCACACATATAATCTCTTTATAGATCTGAGCCCTCTTAGGACCATTTCAATTCATTCAAAATGATTGTACCACTGTCACATACCTACATTCATTGTAAACAAGCTAAGTGTGCAATCCTCTTAGTGTTTTCCATGAATAACAAATTAATATATTTCTCCAATTGCATTCAGATTTGTATGATTATTTTATATTTAAAAAAAAATTAAATTTCAATCATTATTATGTTATTAGGGTCACATTAATCCTTAAAAAAACATAAAATGTATTGATGAACCCACTTATTATATAGAATATTAACAAACCCTAGGTTTCCCTCAGGGTTTCATCCTTATTTATAATCCACATTTATACCTTTGTGTTTATAGGAACATATGGATTTTGAATTTACTTATTAGGAACCTACTTTTTAGGTGCACTTTCTTGTTTAGCCAAATTTTTTATTTTAGTTTTCAAGGTCTGATAACTATATGCATGATGCGGCCTATACATTCCATGATAAGCACAATAATATTTGGATTTTCATGTAGGACATGAAGGGGTAAGGTGATCAACCTGTTATGAAACATATTCCTCAAATTTTAGCTAGGATACATTGGTCTTATGTGAAGTATTTGACACACACACACACACACACACACACACACACACACACACACACACATTTCTTTTGGGATCAATTTGGAGATGAAGTATATGCAGCACTAGGTATGCTATTGACACTAAGATGCTTGTAATTTGTGATATGCCCAATCACATATTCAAATATTGTTATTTTTTAGACATATTTTCTCTAGGGACTCCATAATATTCATTTTATCCAAAATACCCACATTAGACATAGTAGGTTGGGAAGATCCAATATTCATACAATATCATTAAAAGTAGGCACATTATAAGCCATGTATACTTTTGGATTACTCTTGTATTCTTGCATATCATGGTCTTGAAAGGGGTAAAATAATGACTCTGAATGGGAATATCCATTAGGTTGTGCTATTATATTAGTTATATCTTGTGTTTTATATCTCATATCATTCCCTTTAGACATTAAATATTTTTTATGTTGACACATTGTACTAGAATGGTTACAAACATAGTTAAGTTTGTTCATTGGTAGGAGCTTAACTTAATGCTCTTTAAATGTACGACAGAAATGGTTTAAAGATTGAAACCACTTAAACATAATTGATTCATGCAATAGGTCCATAAATTTTTACCTAGATATGTTTTCCAACTCCTTGTTAGGCATAATATTTTCCATCTTAGCAATCATGGTCTTAGAATGAAAGACAATCATTAATAGGCTTGTGGGTTTCTTACTTAATCTTAGAAATCTAAGCAATTTTGAAACCAATGTTGAGTGAAAAATGTGTGAGAAATTGGTCAGCCAAAGGGTTGAAGGAGTGCACATAATAGAAGGGAAGATTATACATCCATGTTAATGCATAATATTTATACTATTTGTAAATGGTTTCCTCAACAATTTATTATTGGAAACATAGTCTAAATATGTTGTGTGGAAATATTTGAGATGTTACTCAGGATCACCTTTATTGTTAAATAATTATAGCTTAAGTGCCACAAAACCCATAGGTAAATAATAGGTTGAAATATTTAAGGCTAATGGGTTATCTAATAAATCATGTGAATCTATAGAATACATACATTTAGAGATATCTTGCTTTAACTACAACACTTATCTTGAAAATTGGTAATAATTTTCTCAATGAAATGTGTGGTAATTTTTGATGCTGGAGATTGCACCCAGTGGCAGGAAAACATGTTCCTGCCTTCTCCTCGCAACATGGAAACTCCTCTCTCGCCTGTGGGATGGCGAAGCAGGAGAGGAGAGTCTCTAGGTATGGGCTAGTTTCCTCTGATGTATCTTGTTTGTTTTAGGTAGTGCAAAAAAATACATACATACATGCATATATATATATATATATATATATATATATATATATATATATATATATATATATATATATATATATATATATATATATATAAACTAGGGGGGTGAAAAGGGAAGAAAGTGAAAGAAAACAAACTACTCTAAGGAGGTGATACACCAAAATAAAGGTGATCTTCTCACACCTACTCTCAGAATTGAACAAAGACCACAGACATACACTCAGACTCGACAGGGAAAACCAAGCTACAAGAAAATGGCAGGGAGGTTCTTATGAAAACATAGGAATAGAGACTCACCAAGATGCTGCAGAATACATACTATAAATGACTTCCTCTACTCTGTATCTCCAAAATGGAACTCTCCTCCTGTCACCTGTAGACAATGGCGCCTTGTGGATAACTAGTGTGTTGGTGCTGGAACTGTGAGAGCATTAAAGACAATGACTAGACACAATTCAAACACTCAGACATACACAAAAAATCCGACCAAGAAGAGGTAAAAAATAGTCTTTATAGATTCAGGTAGAAATTTTAGCAGGGTTGCGCCTTACCAAAATTGTAAAAAGATGATTACAAAATGACAAGTATCAAGTATATATGAAAGTCCAAGAGGCTCATTTGGTGCTATTTTTACAAATGGCTGTTCATGAAAAGAAACAAGCTGCTCAAAATATTAATGAGCCATGTGCTTTGTTCTGCTCAAAGTCCACATTTTTAATGTCAAAACGGGGTTTGTCCACCCAGTAAATGTAAAATGAAGAAACATGTTACATTCTTTAGCTGTCGCGTCTTCTCATGATCAATTCACTGGCACTATTTCACCTGTCAGAGTCTCTTCTTCAAATTGGCATCGCTTGGACTTAACTGTTTGCTTATTCCATGCGTGTCCTCTTGTCTTTTATCGAATTTGTCTCTATCTAACTCGTTTGGCCTCCTAGGAATGAACTTCGGCAAGTTGCTGCATTCTGGACTCCTTGGCAATACTTTCTTGGCTGGAAACAAAGGCCATTCTATTTTGCTAAATTTGATGCTCATCTAGCCGTCAAGCTTTGAAAACCAATGGATATTCCATCCTCTTGAAATTGACAGCTTCTCGAGCGTCATCGCTTGAGACCCAATGGCTAAACCATTTTGCTAAATTTGACATCCACCGGGATGTCATCGGGTCCTGCTAAAATGTCATCGGGTCCATTGGCACCCTCTCGGCACTTCTCTTTTCTTTTGTCATTGGTGGGTTGTGTGGACAGCTGATGGCTCTTGGTGTTAAGCTTTTAAATGTGCCTAACCCTTTCTTGCTTTAGTAGTATATGCACCTGACCTTTTGAAAAGGGCTTTTGACTTGGACTTCCCCTTCAGCCGAAGGGCACTCCTTTGAAACGAACCCGTTGAACCAAGCCTTAGACTGAGATGAACCAGGCAGAACCAATGAACCAGGCCTAAACAGAGCATGGACCTGAAGATGAGCTCACAACCTAAAAAATGACTGGCTTCGAAAAGCCAGAGAAGAAGTTGACCACAATTTTGCCAAGGGGCAAAAATTGGTCAACAGATTGGTGACTCACAAGGGAAGCGTGCCTGCCATGCTTAGAAACCTAGTTGCCTTGAAATCCATTAGGCATGGAGTCAGATGATGACTTTGAAAACCAGCAAGAGCTCTGTCAAAACTTAGGACCAGCCACCCAGATCTACCTCCATGAAAAGACAACACACACAAGACTAAGAAAACTACTACTTGTACAACAACACTTAGGGAAAAATAGGAAAGAAAACAAGGGAAAATATGTACAAGCGAACCCAAAAAGATCAGTGGCAATGCTTCAGGTGTATCCCATTAACTGGGATACATGGTTCTTCACTATCCAACCTTGAAAGTTGGAATGCATTGTGCTGCTTGCACTGAGTAATCACATAAGGACCGCTCCATAGGGCATCAAATTTCACATGTTTTTCGGGCTTAGCTCGATCTTCGTCCCATTTCAGGACAATGTCTCCTTCAAAAAAATCTCTTGACAAGGACTTCTTGTCGAAGTGCCTTTTTATTTGTTGTTGGTGACTTGTCAGAGAAGCCATAGCTCGATCCCTTACCTCTTGGAGCTCCATTAGCTCACACAACCTGACCTCCATGCTGGTTCCTTCTTCTAGTTGCAGTTGGTGGGAGAGATCCAATGCTGGCAATTCAAGTGAAATGGGAAGCCCGGCTTCCCTTCCATATACGAGCGTATATGGAGAATTTCCAATTGCCCTCTTCGGAGTAATTCGGTCGACCCATAGAGCTGTCTTTAGCTTGGCATGCCAAGTCCTCTGATTTTCTTCCATAGTCCTCTTTATAATCCTAATCAGATTTTTGTTGGTGGACTCAGCCAGCCCATTCCTCTATGGATAATAGTTTGATGAAGTGCTGAGGTATATGCCATACTTCAGTGCCCATTCACTAGTTTTGATTCCTAGAAAAGCCAAGGCGTTATCTGAGATTATGGTGGTTGGGACTCCAAATTTGGTTACCAAATCTTCATAGAACTCCAAGACTACGCTCTCATTTGCCTCCTTCAAAGCAACTGCCTCTACCCACCTGGTGAAATAATCCATGGCAGTCAGTACCCACTTATGTCCATCACTGGAGGGAGGATTGATCATCCTTATAAAATCCAGGCCCCACTACATGAATGGTTGCTCAACTTGAATGGGTTGTAGAGGCATGGCAGCCAATTGTTGTTTTCCATCAAAAAGTGCACCCTTCTAGCACTTTCTCACCTAGGCATGGGTGTCCTTGAAAAGAGTAGGCCAGAAATAGCCAGCTCTCATTATCTTTGTTGCTGTAGCTTTAGGGGCAAAATGCCCACCAACTGGCCCATCATGAAACTTAGTCAGTATCCTATCAGCCTGATTGGGGTCAATGCATCTTAGGAAAACCCTGGAGAGATCCTTCCTAAATAATACTTCATCAATTAGGACATAAAGAAGGGACTGAAGTTTAAAATACCTTCTTCTGGCTTTATCAAGACCCTATGGACACTCACCTGTGAGAAGGAAATGCTTCATGTCCAACGTCTAATCCTTTATGATAGTTGGTTCTTCTGCAGTGGCTGCATCATGGATTAGCAAGCTGTTTTCCCCTTTATCTTGTTTGAAACTTGCAACCAACTATTCGCACAAACCTCTGCCCCTCACCAGCTTGGTGATTTTAATGTCTACATCATACTCCATCACTTTGGTGATCCATCCTGCCCTTTTCTCATTCAAATCTTGATTGGTCAAGAAATCCTTGACGCCAAGATGTGGGACCATAAGGCGGATCCTGCTGTTAGATATCATATACCTAAATTTCTTTAGGCTCTGCACTACTGCCAGGACTTGCTTTTCCACATACGTGTACCTGACTTTGAAATCCTCTAATCCCTGGCTAAAGAAGGTGAGTGGTTGTTCGAGGTCTTTACCATTTGCCTAGGTAAGCATGGTGGATATCACTTCTTCATTGTTGAATGTATAGAGGTTGAAGTCTTTACTATAGTCGGGGCTGATCAGAGCAAGCGCTTGGGCTAAAGCCTGCTTAATGGCTTCAAAGCTGTCCTTTCTTTGTGCTATCCACTTGAATTTTTCACCTTTCCTTGACATAGAGGTCAGGGGCTTAACTGTCTCAATAAAATTTAGAATGAACCTCCAAATAAAATTTATCCTACCAAAGAAACTCTGCAGGCCTTTCTTGTGCTTTGGTAGAGGCATTTCTAGAATGGAGCGAACTCTCTTGGGGTCAATGGACAAGCCTTCCTTGGACACGATGTGGCCAAGAAGTTTCCCCTCATGAACAACAAACACGCATTTCTTTGGATTAAGAGAGATGCCAAATTCCCTGCACCTCTCAAAAATCTGCCTGAGGTGTTTTATGTGCTGGCTCGCTTCCTTGGAGAATACCGTTATATCATCAAGGTATACCAACATGTTGTTATTTATCAAGCCATCAAAAGCCATGTCCATGGCTCGTTGGAAGGTAGCACCAGCATTGGATAACCCGAATGGCATCTTCTTGTAGGCAAATGTGCCCCATTTGGTGGTGAAGGCTATTTTATACTGATCACAGCCTTACACTAGAATCTTATTATAACCTGAATAACCATCTAGGAGAGAGAAATGCTCGCTACCAGTCACTTTCTAAATAATCTGCTTCATGCTTGGAAGGGGATAATGATCTTTTGAAGATACCTTATTAAGGTCTCTGAAGTCGACACACAGCCTGATCTCCCCATTTTTCTTTCTAACAGGAACAAGGTTGGCCAACCATGAGGAATGTTTAATTGAAAATATAACTCTGGACTCGATCAATCTAGCCAATTCTCTATGCATGAGGGGCTCAATTGTAGGATTGATGAGCCTTTGATTTTGTGTGACTGGTTTGGCGCCTTCCTCTAATTCAATGGTGTGCTGAGCAAGTCTTGGGTTGAAACCCTTCAAGTCGCTGTAATCCCATGCAAACACATCAGCGAACTCCTGACAAGTAGAATGAAAGATTGCTTTTCTTGAAACGTGTAGACCTTGCCAAGTGCCAGCAGTTTGTCCTTGAAGATTTCAACTTTTTCGTAATTCTCCTCTTTGGTCTTGATGCATGCTTTGTCATTTCTCAGTTGGTCATCTCCATTGAAAATGCTTTCAAGCATGACCAAACCTTTAGGGAGTTTATTATTCTTCAACTAGACAATCTGATCTCCATATTGCTGCTACAATTTTGCTTGATTGTGTATTGCGAACTCAGCTTCCTCTCGGAGGAAGAGAGTTATTTGCTAGTCACTTTTGAATACTTGCCAATCTGCAATGTTATCTAAGATAGAGGGTCAAACTACCACTTTCAAGTGGCGTGAACCACAATCTCGGCTTGTTTCTCTTGAAACATCAAACTGAGTGCCAATTGCTGCCAGCCTGTCCACGTGTTTGTTCTGCTCCCTGGGAATCAAGGCAATGTTGAAAGTAAGGAAATCTTCCATCAAGTCCCAGACCCTATGCTTGTAAGACTTCAGCAAATGAGTTCCTTGTTAGATGTCAGCCCTTCACCTGATTCACAATTAGCTCGCTATCCCCCAAGACCTGCAACTCTTTAATCCCTCTTCCTCTTGCCCATTCCAGCCCATGAATTAAAGACTCATATTCTGCAACATTACTTGTGCAAGAGAAATGGAACCAAAAAGCTAAAAAGTACCTTTCCTTTGAAGGGGAGACCAGTATCACCCCACCTCCAGTGCCTAGCTTACTTGTGGAACTATCAAAATATAGCTACCATAGGCCAAGGTCTGGCTGGTCAGCCTTCATCAAATTAGGCATGAAGGAGCCCTCTTCATGCATGCAATAGACTCCGAGGTCTATCTCCTCTATAAACTTGTATGGATCATGTTCGAAGTTATCATTTCCCCACTCATCCAAGAGTAGGTCTATGACTCCTTTCTGCATGGGACTCTTCTAGGTCGATGATTGTGTAACTGACATTCGTTGCCTTAGGAGTATATGATTTTAAATGGTCCTTGTAGAGTGGCTCAGACTCAATTTTCACCTTGGTCCCATACTTGGTTCTGAAAACTAGATACGACCAATTTGCTGCTAGATAGCCACCTATTTTGGATGTGAAGTCCCTGGACAGGCACATTGCAAAAAATGGAGGAACATCCGCTACTACAATATCCTGGGGAATTGAGAAGGTTGGGCAAGCATGCAATGTCGAGTCTAAACCCTTCAAAATTCCAACTATTTTTGCAGGTGTCCCATCTAGCTGTAGGACTCCCTTTTTCATTTCTTCATACTTCAGTCCCATCTTATCAGCAATGCACTTGGGCATCACTGAGGTGTTGGCCCCGCTGTCAATTATGCAGTTGTGCACCAAGAAGTCCCCAATGATCAAGGATACATAGAAAGGGGGAGTCTTCTCTTCCTTCTTTACCTGTTCTGGAGGGGAAGGTTGTCCATTTGTCATCAAGACATTATCCATGTTTGCTGGAACAACTTGTTAATCTAGCTTATGCAATTCCTTCTTCAATACGTCCTTCTATCCTGGAAGAGACAATGAATCCCACAAGGAGATGCTCACATGCAACTTCTTCATCTGGTCCACTATATTGACTTGGGGACTGCCTCCCTTCACATTTTCTTTTGGGCTGATCCCAATTGGAGTTGTAGGCTGAGGCACTGAAGGTGCAAATGGCTATTTGGAAATTGGGGCCCTTTGAAAAGAGTGTGATGGAGGAGGTGCAGCTGCTGCCTAAGTGGTAGCTTGCACCTCTTCCATTTCTCTCCTCTTAAATCTTGTATTGGCTGCAACACAATCAGCTTGATTGCTTGTAGTGCTCCCATGGTTGATTACACAAAACTCGCCCTCTTCGTAATTCATAAGAGCAAAATCTGGCTGGGCCTGATTGCTACTCGTGATAGGTTGAGCTGGAGCCTCAAAAAATTGGGAATGAGCGGCAACCTGATTTTCTATATTCTGGAAATAGTTAACCATCTCATTTGTGTAAACAGCCTACTCTTGACCATATCCCATGGTCGAACAGCTAGGTTGCTCTTGTACAAGATTATTCTGAACAGGCACTATGGCCTTAGATGATGAAGAGGGACCAGTGTTGTCATTTTGGAATGGCTTGGTTGTAGTGAGTTGCCCCTGACCTTGATTATAATTTTGGAAAGGGGGTCTAGGGGCTTGAACATAATTTTGGTACCCTTGATTTGGTCTGTTGCCTTGAGCCTGCTGCTGCCTTTTAATGACAATGAGTTCATTGGTCACGGCCTGCAACATACTCTTAACCTCATGAAATTCATTCGACAGGGTAGCAGCTGGTTTTCACACCAAAATACACCAAAATAAAAGTGATCTTCTCACACCTACTCTTAGAATCGAACAAAGACCACAGACATACACTCAGACTCGGCAAGGAAAACTAAGCTACAAGAAAATGGCAGGGAGGTTCTTATGAAAACACAGGAACAGAGACTCACCAAGATGCTACAGAATACATACTTTAAATGACTTCCTCTGCTTTGTATCTCCAAAATGGAACTCTCCTCCTGTCACCTGTAGACAATGGCACCTTGTGGATAACTGGTGTGTTGGTGATGGAACCATGAGAGCATTAAAGACAATGACTGGACATAACTCAAACACTCAGACATACACAAAAAATCTGACCAAGAAGAGGTAAAAAATAGTCTTTATAGATTCAGGTAGAAATTTTAGCAGGGCTGCGCCTTACCAAAATTGCAAAAAGATGATTACAAAATGACAAGTATCAAGCATATATGAAAGTCCAAGAGGCTCATTTGGCGCTCTTTTTACAAATGGCTATTCATGAAAAGAAACAAGCCGCTCAAAATATTAATGAGCCATGTGCTTTGTTATACTCGAAGTCTGCATTTTTAATGTCAAAACGTGGTTTGTCCACCCATTAAATGTAAAATGAAGAAACTGATTACATTCTTTAGCTGTTGCATCTTCTCATGATCAATTCGCTGGCACTATTTCACCTGCCAGAGTCTCTTCTTCAAATTGACACCGATTGGACTTAACTATTTGCTTATTCCATGCGTGTCCTCTTTTCTTTTATCGAATTTGTCTCTATCTAACTCATTCGGCCTCCCAGGAATGAACTTCGATAGGTTGCTACATTCTGGACTCCTTGGCAATACTTTCTTAGCTGGAAACAAAGGCCATTCTATTTTGCTAAATTTGACGCTCGTCCAGCCGTCAAGCTTTGAAAACCAACGGATATTCCATCCTCTTGAAATTGACAGCTTCTCGAGCGTCATCTCTTGAGACCCATCGGCTAAACCATTCTGCTAAATTTGACGTCCACCAAGACATCATCGGGTCATGCTAAAATGTCATCGGGTCCATTGGTACCCTCTCGGCACTTCTCTTTTCTTTTGTCATTGGTGGGTTGCGTGGACAGCTGATGGCTCTTGGTGTTAAGCTTTTAAACGCGCCCAACCCTTTCTTACTTTAGTAGTATATGCGCCTGACCTTTTGAAAAGGGCTTTTGACTTGGACTTCCCCTTCAGATGAAGGGCGCTCCTTTGAAACGAACCCGTTAAACCAAGCCTTAGACTAAGATGAACCAGGCCGAACCAATGAACCAGGCCTAAACAGAGCATGGACCTGAAGATGTGCTCGCAACCTGAAAAATGACTGGCTTTGAAAAGCCAGAGAAGAAGTTGACCACAATTTTGCCAGGGGGCAAAAATTGGTCAACAGTAATTGAGGGTGACATTGTAATATGCATAATCATCTATAATTATACTGAGACACCTTTGGATGAATAGGTATGGAAATTTATGGGAAGCCTTATGTTACACACACAACTTAGGTGGATGTTGGGTTCACTAATATGTTTACTATATTTTATATTAATTCGAATCAAAATAGGATAAACTAGAAAAATAAATTTAGTTTGTAATATAAAGCATTCGAGAATAAATCTAAATGTATAATACTCAAATTGTCTTGATAATTGGATTTCCTATTTGTGGAAAGTGCAATAAAGCTTAAGATACTTCACTTCACTATTTGATTGATTGACCCTAACTATGTTTAAAGAGTAGGAAAAAAGCAAAAAAGGACCTATGATTTATCTAGGTTTGGAGTTGTATCTCTGTACATGTAGGGTCACTAACATCAAGTTTGGGGTGAATTAATCATAAGTAGCTGACCTAAGGCTAACATTATTGTCTTGGGATACATTTCTTCTTTTTAACAATACAATTAAATGGCACCAAGTTAATATGTCTTTGTATATGTGATCTTTGACCCTTGACTTTGTGCACAACTTCATAAATTAGTTTCTTTCTCCTTGAAACCCTATGTCCTCTTGTGAAGGACAAAAGTATGTAAAAAGTGAAGAAGTTTAATTGTGTTGAGTTGACCCCAATCACCCTTGCTAATGATTTACCACTCACATATATAATACTCTAAATATGAAATTCAAACAACACATAGTTCTTCAAATTAGTTTGATTTTTTAATTGTGTTGTTTCACTATATGAATGCACCTAGAAATATGGATTTGATATTAACAAAAATGATGCTTGATCTATATTAGTGTTCTTTAGACTTGGCTGATGAGTGCTCCTACCAACTAATTTTTAATTTGAGAAGAATAGGGCATATTTTATCAATGTGTAGCAGTAAATTTGATCGTTACTTGATAATATTAGATAGATAATAATTTTGACCTTGATATGTATTAATATACACTCAATTGGGTGATTTCTTGTTACATCGACATGCTAGGTGAATGGGCTGACCTATGGGAGTGTTTTTATTTTAAAAAAATACCAATTTTTAGGTGAAAGAGGGTAATGTCAACCTCGAGATAGTTCTGTAAATGTTATTGTCTAAGATTGACCTTATTTGTTGGGAGACATGAATGCAAATTTGGTGATTTGAAAATTTCTAAGTAGGATATTTATCTAATTTAGCACAAACTGAGAAGTTATTATAGGTTTCTAATAAAAACTTATAATGGATCAAGCTCATAACTATAATTTGGGTGTGTGGTAATGGTGAATAAGTGTTAAATGTGTAGAAGTTATGTAGGATAAATGTAGGTCAAAATTGACATTGCCAAGTGTCATATACCAAATTTTGGTATCTACATAATCGTAACTATCAAAAGTAAAAAATTAAAACACCACATATTTTTTTAGGGTTTAACATATTTTGTAATCAATATCAGTGTGGGATACTCTAGAACACACTACCCAAAAGGGTTGATACATTTTTTCTCTATTTATTTAAGCATAAAAAGTACACAATGCTTCATTTCAAACATTAATTAACGACAAAGATCTACTTCCCATATAACAAAATTACTTGTTTGGGTAAATAGAAATATTATATGAAGCATAAAAAAACATATATTTTTTCTTTTTCTTTTTGCATAGATAACATGCATTATATATAGAAAAAAATTACCCTTTCTTACATCAATTTTCAAAAAACAATTTCTTTCACATAAACAATATTTTATAAACATTTGATGAATATAATCTAAATCCCAAAATTATAGCATACTTTATAAAAAAATCTAAGCCTTATAAAAAATTAAGTTTCTCTTTATTCTATGCAGAATAATACATACTTTAAATCACATATCATGGGACCCCATCCCTATACGAAGGTGAAAGCATATAATAGAACTTTAATTATATAACTAGTCACTTTCATATTCCACTCTTACAAATTAAAATTAATCATAGTAAATCATTCATGCTAATTAAAATAATAATTCATTTAAGAAAACACCTTTTCTTATAGCACATATCTATAAAAATTTACTTCTCTTACAATAATAAAACTTTAAGTTTTATTTTCACAACAATGACAAATAATATGACTTACACAATAACATCCTGTCCATATCACAACAAGCAAGTAGAGGGGTAAATTTAACCTCCAAACCATATGATTTCATTATACATCTAATGCCCTCATCAACCCTTAAGCCTAAGAAGTCTTTCAAAGGCCCCAATATCCAAGTATGGTTATACACATATGATAGGGAATGACAATTATTGATGCTTAACTTTATCTAGAAATCTATGAATAAACAACCAACATAAGCTTGATTCAAGCTATGTAAAGGGTAATCAAAGTCAAAAACATGCTCAACACACCACTTCCAACAAATAAAAATTAAGAGGAATTCAATTTTTAAATTACCATCAAAATAATTTGCCACATCCAGGTATCCTAATTTCATGAAGGCCCTTCCCCCTTTCACCCTTAAACATGGATTTTATTTTATGATTACTTACACACAATAATATTCAATCAAGAGTAGTAGTCAAACACCTACCTATGATTTTACATGAATCCATCTTCTTTAGTTTTTTTTTTCATTTTTATCTTTGCAATCCTTTATTTTTTAAACTCCTATTCTCTGTTATAACTCTATGTGATTTTCAATAAAAATGCTATCTATAAAATGTGAGGATGTTTTTTTCATTCATATCTAACCATGGAAGGACATGTGTCCAATCCCATCCATGCAACACCATTTCTCTAAGTAGCTTAGAGGGCCTCAACCTTGGTCTAAGGGCTTTCTCAAATGTCAAAAAAGGCACACACCTGTAAGGCACCTAAATTTTAGCCAATGGAAAATAAAAAGGATAGTTTTGAAGTTGGAAAATTTTGGATCCCAAGGAGAATTCAAATTCCATATTTTTTGGAATGGGTCCAAGCTCATACATTGGAAAAATGAGGTGTTTGACTTAAACAAAAAAATAAAATAAAAAATAAAAAAATCCTTAAGGTATAATTCCCTCAAGGTATTAAGTTTTCAAGGTATAATGCTCTCAAGGTTTAATATTAAGCATATGCATAAAAATGGTAGGTGTAAATACTAAGGTTCTAATCTATGGCACCTATGTTATGTCTAGGTTAGGAGTGGTCAATGGATCTTTGGTCCACCTCTTTTCCCCCATTCTATCTTCACACCTATCACCTGCACAATTCTTCTATTGCATTTCTATGGAAATTCTTTCGTGCTATTATTCTATTTTAGCTATGGCAAGCCAAGAACAATGTTATTTTTAATCATGAGGCATGTGGAGTATCATTTTGTGTTAATGAAAAGGTTTCTCTTATTTATTCGGTTTATTTACATATTCAAGCCCAAGTAGAAAAGATGGCTCTGGGCCTTCGCCACCTACAAGAGCTCCTCGACCACTGGGGGAGTGCACTATGAGTAGAGTTCCATCTAATGGCCCACCTCGTGGTCCACCACCTCCTCGTCCTAGGCAGTTTCAAAACTTTTGTTAGTCTAGAAGCAGGGGCCACTTTTCTCCTTGCACTTTCCCATGGGTGGATGGAGTTCTCATGGCAAGTTTGATGCTAGTCCTTCACAACGGTCTTGGACAAACACTGTTGTTCCTATGCAACCAACTGATGATGGTTAGCCTATCACTATTTATGATGACCCCTTGAATGGCTAGAATGCTCTGGAGATTTTTGACGTAGAACTCCCTACTTGGTCGACACTTCGCAAGGTTGATCCTCTACCTCCACTATTGTCTCTTGGGACAGTGGCCTATGAATAAATATCTACTTTATAGTTATCTGTAGTTGCTTAGACTATACCTTCATTGATTAATTTCGTTGTTTTGGAGACAAGTTTATCCTTTGATAAAGAGTTTGAGTTGTGATTTGTCTAACTATTTTATTTTTTAACCTTCTATAATTATTATTTTTTATTAATATAATATAAAACGTTCCAATAAAAAAATCTTTAAAAAAATATATTATTTATTTTTAATTTATACATAACCCGACACTTATAAATTTAGATTTATACAATTTTTTTATATTTTATAATCTAAATGAAAGTCGTAAATATGTTGTTTTTCAAATAATATCTCTTAACTAAATTCCACATAAAAGATATGGCATCAAGTGAATCCTCAAAAATTTGGATTTATACAATATTTATACATCCTACTCCTATTCTATGGTAGGTTCCAACGTTTTCTATTTAATTTTCTTAAAAAATAAAGATGGAAACCTAAGCCTCTCAACGTCAAATCTAATTTTAAACTTTTATTATAATATAATAAAATGATAACTTTATAATATTTTTAAACGACAACGTCATTTCCTTACATATATTTTAATTAAAATGAGAATGGTTGATATATCACATGGGTCCAAGTGAAAGAGAAAAAATACCAATAAGGACATCATACATTCATCCCATTGTATGTTACGTCCATTGTATGTTATGGAACTATATACCTTTGGAAGAAGGAATAAAAATATTAGGTTTTGGTTGGGGTATGGTGGAAATAGGTTTTAATTATTATTATATTTTATTTTTAATAATAATATTTGAATTAGTCAATCGTAACTTATTATTTATTTAATTTTAATTTTATAAATTGTAAAATTAATTTTTATAATTTTATTAACTTAAAATTTAGTTATTTATTTATTGCTATCATTCAATATATATTAAATTTTTTTATTGTTTGTATGTTTTTTTAATCATCTTTATATTTTTTTAAGAATTTGAGTTTGGTGTTTATATATATTGTTAAGCCTAATTTAATTGTTCTAGATGTTAATATATTTACAACATCAATGAACATAAATTATAAGATAGATTTTAGCATGTTAATGTGTAGTTTTCATATAAACAACACTGTAATATGGATTAGAGTCATTTATCAAATATGGATTACTATCACAATCAAATCAGCGTTTATGATGTCCGCATCCAATTTTAACAATAGAACATGACTAATCGAAAATATTGCTTCCTTGTAAGCTACATACCTATTTGCAATGTGTGCAAGTCATATAAATCGAATTAATGGCCTAAAACTGGGTTTGGGGTATGATTTGGACTCTATGGTGTCCAATATCAAATGAAATACCCTATCATTGCCCCTCAACATCACCACCCAACTCACCTTGAAATCTTTCACCATTTGAATGTTTTGTATTTCATAGCCTTTCCCCACCACTTCGCCATTGGTCAATTTCTTCAAGAAACAAAACATCTCCTCCTCGCACAACTCCTTGCCATGTCGTACAAATGAACATGTATCAGGTTTTCGGTTTGCAAGTTCTCAACAATAATCATTCGATTGATGTACAACCCACTACTCATTCAAATCATAAATATTAGAAATTAGTTAGAAGTGATAACAAACCCCTCCCGACATTCCTTGCACCATCAAAACAATTGCTAATTATGCATCTTACTCTATTCTAAAGTGAGTTCTAATATTTTCTATCTAATTTTCTTAGAAAATCAAGATGGAAACTTTATACAAACTTATACGAATGGATGACACTACCCTTCTCACACAATACAATCCGCTGACCTAAACTCCCCTTAACGTCACAACTATTTATAATTTTTTATTATATAAAATGACAACTCCATAATATTTTTAAATGGCTGGTTCTTTTCTCAGCATACGTTTTACTTAAAATGAGAGTGGTTGACATATGATATATCACATGGGTCCAAGTGAAAGTCATAAATCTCTTGACTAATATCAACCGATATAAAGATGGACTGGACAAAATATTCTTATCAGAAAGAATAAATATTTGAATCCAACTACTTCTTGACAATGACAAAACACAGACAGAAGTCGTCAAAAATGCCGACTCTGCACTGCCAAAAAAAATCACAAGAATTATATAAAGCTAGTGTTAACTTAGTAACGAAAAATACTGGATTGGAAAGAATAGGCATCATGGGATTTGGGTTTTATGAGCATGTAAAGGGCCATATGCAGAGGAGGAAATACCAGAGGGTGTGGGATTCTTCCACCATGAGCAGAAGAAGGAGAAGCGCCAAAATGGCCCGTCTGAAGCGTAAGATTTTGAGGTTGAAGTTAAAGCTGAGGTGGGATAATCTCAAAGTTGTGCTGGTCAAGCTCAGAGATAAATTTATGACTGCGACTGTGTTGGGAGGAGGTGGACTTCGTCAGCTGTTGACCCCTCTAATCTATTCCGACAGAGCTGTCTATGAAGAAATTGACGAGAAAAATGTTGTTGAATTCTATAAGTCTTTGATGGTTCAGGCTCAGATTTTGGCATTGTAGAGGTCTATAAAACCTTGTTGTTTTGGGTTTAAGAAGTTATTTTATGTAATATTATTATTACTATTCTTGCATATCCATGAACTCATGGGTATATGAAACATCATGCTTAACTCATCACAATGTGGCATCTAAATTGTGCTTTCAGGAAAAAAAAAATGGCACATGGAGATTGTGCATTGATTATAGAGATTTTAAAAAAATAAAATTAAAAAATTGTTATCCTCTACCAAGGACTGAGGAGCTATCGAATTAGCTCTAGAAAGTCCAATCCTTTACCAAAAACAATCTTAAGTATAAGTACCGTTAGTAAAAATTGAATGTTTTCTTTAGAGGATGGCTATGTATGATCTTTGGTTTAACTAATGCACGTCATAAATTCATGTGAATCATGAATGACATCCCCACTCCTTTCACTACTTATTTTCTATAGTATAATCAATTGACATCGTTATATTCAATAAAATTTACAATAAACATGTGTTCTATATTGAAAAAAAGCACACTTTGTGGTAGCACAAAATGTATATTAACATGGATAAATGTTCATTTTCCACGTGAAAGATAATAGTCAATTCAAAAGGAGTGCATGTGCAGGTAACCAATGTTCAAGTGATTTATGAATGGAAAACAGCAAAGAATACTATAAAGCTTCGGATCTCTTTGGGATTAGAAAATTTATATAAATTTTTAATATTTGGTTTCCCTCATGTAACTTGGCTTCTAAATCAAGCTATCAAAAGTGATGTCAAAGAAAGTTTCATATAATTAATTACATAAAAACAATATTTTAAGAATTAAAATGTATACTCTATTTTATGTAAATAATTGTATTCCCTAATCTTTAATATCCATATGAGATAGATACTATTATTATCCACTTCAAGTAGTCTCCATTCAACATGGTCATCTAGTTTATTAATACAATATGTAGACATTCATATCTGGTATTAAAAACTTGATGATGTGTAATTTGACCAAACTTTAACATATTTGATCTATGCTTAGTTACATGTCTTTTATTCACCATTCTTCGTATCTATCCATAATTTTTCATTAATTTTATGCATGATCTTTTATTTTTACATAAATAGATTTATATCATTCTTAGATTTTCTCATAGCGGTAGGTCATTTTTCATGGTTTTTGGAGAGGTTTTCACCTCTTAGATAGTTTTACTTCTATGTACTTGTCCACTTAAGTTGAACCTATCCTCACACCCTTTCATGACTAGTTTCCAAAATTCAAATTATTCAAAATGGTTATCCATATGTTTCACATGTTGGTTTGTAGGAAATTACCCAAATAAGCAATTATATAAACATATCAAGCCTAAACATTCATTGATTGTGAAAACTGTCAAGCACGAGCACTAGAAATATATCTATGCATTTAAAATCCCTAAAATAATAAATCCTTAAGCTAATTTTGAATACCATTTTCAAGGTCAAGTCATATGTTCTCAAGTGTTTGAATCCAAAAATAATATTGCACTGCATATTAGCATTACATAGGATTAAAAACACTCAGTTTGGTGGAAGATATACTTATGGGTTGACTTCCATCTTCAAAGTATTGGATATGTACACAATGTTCAATAATAGGGAGTGTTTGAGGCTAGCTAAACCCATCCCTTTTATATTTTTTACCCATTCACACTTATCCCATTGTACAGTGTAAAGAGATAAGATGTTGAAGTAAAGAGAAGGATACAAGAGTTGTACACAACCAAAAGAAGACATCTTAGTACACACAAGATCTCCACATATGCAAGCATAGTCATCCAAATATTCACAAGATTCACTTAATCTATATGGAGATTTATTCACCCTATTAGATAGTATCACACTATGTAGGTGTTAGGATTGTGGAGCTAAAAGCTTCACTGATGCAAACAGGAGAGGAGGTTGCTGAAGATTGCAGAGAAGTTGGGGTTGGTCTGATCAGCCGACGTCGGCAGGATAGCAAAGGGAAGCAACCGACGTCGGTCATATATCGGCCGACGTCGGTCACCTCCAGGCAGACAGGGACCGACGTCGGTCGCCTGTGTGGTTCGACTGCGAGCTATTTACGGGCAGTTAGCTAACGAACCAAGTGTTTGCATGAAGAGATCTATTTTTAGACTGAGAGCTGCGAATCTAATTATTGTAATTAGATGTCTAATTATTGTTTGGATGAGATCTATATAATAGACTCATGGTTGTATTGGAAAAGTGTGCTAGGGAGTAAGAGAGCATAATTATAAGCTCCTTCTGTGTGTGAGGTAGAGCAATGGTGCGTTCCTCCTAGTGCCACAGTACCAGGTGTGTTGGTGCTGGATTGGAGAGCCAGCTGGGTTCTTCAGGAGTGTAGGATCTTGGTCACAGTTGCATGGCCTATATAGGAGATCTACATGGTAAGTAAGATCGTTGATCTGCAGGTGTATGTGTGTGCAAGGTCGAGGTTCACAGGTGAGCAGAACCATTGTTTGATTTGCAGGTGTGCAAGGTCATACAGACAGCAACACAACAGGGAGCAGTATCAGGCAGGATCTACTTGGAGTACAGGTGTGTACTCGGATAGAGCAAGAGGAAGGCAAGGTAGTTCCTTCCATAAGTATGGTCTGTTGAATTGCAGGTTGTTGCAGATTCATGGGAGATCTACTTGAAGTACCTTGAGTACTTGTGGAGCACGTGGAGTGCTTGTGGAGTGCGTGGAGCACTTGTGTTATGTGTGGAGCATGGGAGGTGAACACCAACTCTGTATTTGAGTTGGGTGTTGTGACCTGTGAGAGGGAGAGCTTTGGGGAGAAGAATTACTGTTCACTTGAGGTGTGGGAAACCTCTGTAAGGTGGTGGAGAAGAAGTGGCATCTTCTTTATTGTATTCTTTTCTGTATAAAGTGTTAATACAAGTTGTGTATTGTCTCTCATATGCTGTGTTATTCTGAATTCTAGTTACTTGGTGAATCTGGTTTATTTTCGCATATTAAGTTGTTTGAAGTTTGGTAATCAATTGTATGTTTCCGGTTTTGCATCCTGACAAGTGGGATCAGAGCATGTTTGTTGTTCTAGATTCCTGACAAGTGGTGTCAGAGCCTTGGTTGTAGGTTCTTGAGCTTGATACCAACAGTGGTATCAGAGCTAAGGTTGCAGGAAGCAGGTTGTGTTTTGGTTACAGGGCACTCTCAGGGGTTTCTAATTGAGTGGGAGTAGAGCAACGGCAGATCAAAGTAAGCTAAGAATGGAGGAGTTGAAAAGCACAGACGGTTACTCACGGTCCGATAGAAAGAAAGAGCAGGTAAAAGAAGATTGTTGGTTGGTAACAGATCAGCATGAAGAAACTGAAGATACAGATGTAGCAGGTGTTGTTGCACAGGATGTGTTTGCAGGTTTCTTGGATAAAGTTGAATCTTGGATAAAAGATTCGGTTGCCTCTTTCCATGCAGCCCCAGGTAGAGGAGCTGGTAAGCCTTGCCAAAGAATTGGCAAAGGGGAAGTGAAGCTGAAATTGCAGGCGGCCAACACACAGGTGTTGATGAAGGTCATGCAGGTCCCAGGTTTGGAGATATGGCTAATTTCTTTAGAAAGATTGGGTGATGAGAGATGCACAAGAACTCTCACAGCGGTAGCACTTGAATTAGCTGGTGGTAAGAAAACAGGTATACTTTATCTACTTGTTTATATTACTGATTCTTCTTCTGTTGCGGAGACGTGGCTTCGTAGGCTTGGTCACATGAGCAGGAAGGAGATGCATGTTCTTAAGCGGAAGATAGATATATTTGATAGGCTTAAGAACTGGAAAGCCTTGGTGTTCTTGGAGGAGATGGCGGATAGAGTTCAGTGGATGAGGCTGGATACATCTGAGCAGGGCAGTTTGGACATGGAGATTGATCCAAAGGAGCTCGCGGGTAAAAAGTCATCACTCACAGGCGAACACAGGTACCGGCGTCGGTCAGGAGGAACCGGCGTCAAACAGACAGGTGCCGATGTCGGTCATGTGCAGACCGAAGCCGGCAGTGTCGGGCAGGGTAAGACCGGCGTCGGTCATGGGACCGACGTCGGCAGTATGTAAGACCGATGTCGGTCAGGAGGACCGACATCGGCAGCAGGGACACCAGCGCTGGCAGGTTGGTAGTCAGGTACAGACGCATGGAACCGACGTCGGTCGGATGCAGACTGTGGGGTGACCGAGGTCGGTCACTGTAATGAATTTTGGGTGGACAGCATGTTGTCAAGGAGTCTCAAACACCCATATGGAGGACTGAAGGCGTAAGTAGGCCCTCAAATTTGTGTTCCTCTTCTTCATACTTGTTGCTGTTTGTATAGCAGGAAGGATCCAGGAAACAGGTGTGAGCTTGGCATGAATGAGGATGTGATTCCTTGGAGCAGAACTAGACGGGAGTCTTGGTAGGTTTGCCAGCTGGATGTAAGCACAGAGACGAATGGATGCCTTAGTAGAAGAATAGAGAGAACGGATACGTGAGACGGAAGACCAGGCATATGGTCTTGAGGAGCTGCAAGACAGTGGTACCAGGTTTGACAGGTGGAGGACGAAGCATGGCTTCAGTCAGTGTCAGGTAACTACTGTGGTTTGCCTTACCAGGTGGATGATGAGTCGCGACATCATTCTGTTGCTGTATGTGGATGGTATATTTGCTAGCAGGGTTAGTACATACAGGGTTTTGCTGAGCTAAGGGTAAGATTAGTTCAGTGGCATGTCATGAGGAGTTTGGAGCAGCAGAATTCTTTGACATGGGAGGCATGGAGATCACAGGTTGATTTTGTCTCGAGTGGGAGCTGATGTGAATCATGTGTTGGCGAGGTTCGGGATGCAGAACCAGAGCACACTAAGGGCTGGACGAGGACAGTGTCCAAAATCACATGAGGTCTGGTATAGACCTGAGTATTCCCATGCAGTGGGAGCTATCAGAGTTAGGAGCCAATTCGGGGAAGTGGGTTCTCAAGTTTTCTGAGAGGGACCGGCAGCAGGGGTTGCTATGCAGGGTCAGGACTTCACTACAGGTGTTGTAGGTTCGGATGTGGCAGGGTACTCGGATGACAGGAGGTACATCATAGGTTGTGTGGTGTGTTGTCTTCAGGTTGGAGCTTGAAGAGGGATACAAACCAGGAAATAGATTAGACAGAGTACAGGTACAGGTACAGTGTAGTTGTTTATCTCCAAGTGGGAGATTGTTAGGATTGTGGAGCTAAAAGCTTCACTGATGCAAACAGGAGAGGAGGTTGCTGAAGATTGCAGAGAAGTTGGGGTTGGTCTGATCAGCCGACGTCGGCAGGATAGCAAAGGGAAGCAATCGACGTCGGTCATATATCGGCCGACGTCGGTCACCTCCAGGCAGACAGGGACCGACGTCGGTCACCTGTGTGGTTCGACTGCGAGCTATTTACGGGCAGTTAGCTAACGAACCAAGTGTTTGCATGAAGAGATCTATTTTTAGACTGAGAGCTGCGGATCTAATTATTGTAATTAGATGTCTAATTATTGTTTGGATGAGATCTATATAATAGACTCATGGTTGTATTGGAAAAGTGTGCTAGGGAGTAAGAGAGCATAATTATAAGCTCCTTCTGTGTGTGAGGTAGAGCAATGGTGCGTTCCTCCTAGTGCCACAGTACCAGGTGTGTTGGTGCTGGATTGGAGAGCCAGCTGGGTTCTTCAAGAGTGTAGGATCTTGGTCACAATTGCATGGCCTATATAGGAGATCTACATGGTAAGTAAGATCGTTGATCTGCAGGTGTATGTGTGTGCAAGGTCGAGGTTCACAGGTGAGCAGAACCATTGTTTGATTTGCAGGTGTGCAAGGTCATACAGACAGCAACACAACAGGGAGCAGTATCAGGCAGGATCTACTTGGAGTACAGGTGTGTACTCGGATAGAGCAAGAGGAAGGCAAGGTAGTTCCTTCCATAAGTATGGTCTGTTGAATTGCAGGTTGTTGCAGATTCATGGGAGATCTACTTGAAGTACCTTGAGTACTTGTGGAGCACGTGGAGTGCTTGTGGAGTGCGTGGAGCACTTGTGTTATGCGTGGAGCATGGGAGGTGAACACCAACTCTGTATTTGAGTTGGGTGTTGTGACCTGTGAGAGGGAGAGCTTTGGGGAGAAGAATTACTGTTCACTTGAGGTGTGGGAAACCTCTGTAAGGTGGTGGAGAAGAAGTGGCATCTTCTTTATTGTATTCTTTTCTGTATAAAGTGTTAATACAAGTTGTGTATTGTCTCTCATATGCTGTGTTATTCTGAATTCTAGTTACTTGGTGAATCTGGTTTATTTCCGCATATTAAGTTGTTTGAAGTTTGGTAATCAATTGTATGTTTCCGGTTTTGCATCCTGACAAGTGGGATCAGAGCATGTTTGTTGTTCTAGATTCCTGACAGTAGGCATGCAAAGAAGCATGAACATATCCATGCTCACACATATACTTTATTTATGTATACCAACCCTCTTAGGCCCATTTCAATTCATTCCAAATAATTTTACCATCTTCACATACCTACATTCATCCCGAAAAAGCTAAGTGTGTAATCCTCTTAGTATTTTCCATGAATAACAAGTTAATGTATTTCTCCAGTTGCATTCAAATTTTTGTGATTATTGTATATCTCAAAAATATGAACATTCAATCATTTTTATGTTATTAGGGTCAGATTAATCCTTAAAAAAACTTAAAATGTATTGATGAACCCAATTATTGTCTAGAACATTACCAAACCCTAGGTTTCCCTTAGGGTTTCATCCTTATTTATAATCCACATTTGCATCATTAGCCTTTATAAGAATATATGGCTTTCAAATTCACTTCTTAGGAACTTGCTTTTTAATTGCACTCTCTTGTTTATCCAAATTTTGTATTTTATTTTTCATAGTCAAATAACTATATGTATGATGCCCATACATTCCATGACAAGCACAATAATATTTGGATTTTTGTGTAGGACATGAAGGGGGCAAAGTGATCAACTTGTTACGAAACAAATTCCTTAAAGTTTCACTGAGAGACATTGGTCTTTTTTAAAGTCTTTGATTTATTTATTATATATTTTTGTTTCTTTTGGGCTCAATTTTGGGATGAATTTTATAGAGAAATAGGTATGCTATTGACATTAGTATGCTTGTAATTTATGATATACCCAATATTATCTTCAAATATTGTTATTTTTAGACATATTTTCTCTAGGGACTCCATAATATTCACTTGATCCAAAATAGCCACATTAGACATAGTAGGTTGGGAAGATCCAATATTCATTAAAATTAAGCACATTATAAGCCATGTATACTTTTGAATTAATCTTGTATTCTTGCATATCATGGTCTTGAAAGGGGTAAAAAGATGACTCTGAATGGGTTTCTCCATCAGGTTGTGCTACTATATTAATTGTATCTTGTGCTTTACGTCTTATATCATTTCCCTTTAGACATTAAATATTGCTTATGTTGAGACTTTGCACTAGAATGGTTAGAAACATAGTGAAGTTTGTTCATTGGAAGGAACTTAACACTCTTTAAATGTATGGCATAAATGGTTTACATATTAAAACTACTTAAACATAATTGATTCATGCAATAGGTCCATAAAATTTTGTCTCACTATGTTACTCAACTCCTTGTTAGGAATAAAATTTTTCGTCTTATCAATCATGGTATTATAATGAAAGACATAATAAATAATAGGCTTGTGGGTTTCTATCTTGGAAATCTAAGAATTTTTAAAACTAATGTTGACTAAAAAAAATGTGAGAAATCAGTCAGCCAAAGGGTTAAAGGCATGCATGGAATAGATGGGAAGATTATCCATCCATGTCAAAATGAATAATATTTATACTCTTTTAAAATAGTTTCATTAACAATTTATTACTGGAAACATATTCCTAATATATTGTGTGAAAATATTTGAGATGCTCCTCATAATCACCTTTACTGTTATATAATCACAGATTAAGCACTACAAAACCCATGGGCAAAAAATAGGTTAAAAATATTTAAGGCTAATGGGTTTTGAAACAAAGCATGTGAATCTATAGAATACATAGATTTAGATATATCTTGATTTAACTAAAACACCTTATCTTGTAAAGTGGTACAAGTTTTCTCAACAAAATGTGTGGTAATTGAGGTTGATGTTGTAATATGAATAGTCATCTAGGATTATAGTGAGACAACTTTGGGGGAATAAGCATGAAAATTTGTGAGAAGACTTATGTTACACCCACACCTTGGGTGGACATTACATTCACTAATATGTTTATTGTATTTTAGATTAATTTGAATCAAAATAGGATAAACTAGAAAAATAAATTCAAATTGTAATATAAAGCATTCAAGAATAAATATAAATGTATAATAATCAACTTTACTTAATAATTGGATTTTATATTTATGGAAAGTAAAATAAATATTAAGATACTTCACTTCACTATTCAACTAATTGACCCTAACTATGTTCTAAGAGTAAGAATGAAGTATAAAAAGACTTATGATTTGTTTAGATATGTAGTTGTATCTTTGTGCATGCAGGCTCACTAATGTCAAGTCTAGGGTGAATTCATCATATGTAATTGACCTGAGGCTAACATAAATATATTGAGATAATTTTATTCTTTATGTTCACATAGAATGAAATGTGTTTACTTAATATGTCTTTATGTATTTGATCTTTGACCATTGACTTTGTGTGCAACTTCAAAAATCACTTTCCTTCTCCTTGAAAACATTGGTCCACTTGTGAAGGACAAAAACATGTAAATAGTGAAGAAGTTCAATTGAATTGAGCTTAACCTAATCGCCCCTGCTAATGATTTATAACTCCCTATGTATATAATACTCTAAATATGGAAGACAAACAATATATAGTTTTTCCAGTTAGTTTGATTTTTTATTTTGTTCTTTCACTATATGAATACAGCTAGAAATATGGCTTTGATTTTAATAATTTCAATGCTTAACCTAGATTAGTGTTCTTTATACTTGGATGATGAGTGCTCTTAGTGATTTATTTTCAATTTGGGAAGAAAAGGCATATTTTATAAAATCACTCTAATAGTTACTTGAGAATACTAGATAGATGATAATTTTGACATTTGATTTGTATTAATATACACTCAATTGTGTGATTTCTTGTTCCATAAACATGTGAGGTGAATGGGCTGACCTATGAGAGTGATTTTATTTTAAAAATAGTAATTTATAGGTGAAGCAGGGTAATGTCAACCTCGATATAGTTCCATAAATGTTACTATCCAAGATTGATATTATTTTCTAGGAGACAAGAATGAAAATTTGGTGATTTGAAAATGTTTGAGTAGGATATTTATCTGATTTAGTGTAGATAGATAATTTATTGTAAGTTTATAATATAAACTTATAATATATTGAGTTCATAACTATCATTCAGATGTGTGGGAATGGTGAATAAGAGTTGGATTAATGAAACTGAAAACTAACAAGACAAATAAAATCACAAATAGGCCAATATTATGATAAATAACTTGTAGTGACTCATATTGAATGAATTAAAATAATTACAAACCCAAACCATGCTTAAAATAAGCCTCAACTCATAAATTAGAGTTTACATGCAAAATTTGAAAAAAACTAAAATCTAAAAAAAGACTATTTTTAAAAACTCCCTAAATATCTAAAAAATTTCTTGAAATATCCTAAACACTATAAGTAAACTATGGGATGAAATTAAACTAAATTTGATGTCCAGTTCTAAAAATATACAATTTCTAAAAATAGAAAAAAAATCAAAAAAATAATTAAATCATAATTTTGGACTCTCAGATGATCATGTATGGCCTTGAAAAAATCTCAAAAACATTTATAGGCTAGTATAATGACGGTCGTTTTAGAGTGTGGAAGAGCTCAAACTGAGCTATGGGTCAAAATTTATGGCCTCTAGAAGGTTGGCCTATTTTTCTACATCATGGAGATGCACAAGTCATGTAGGATAAATGTAGGTCCAAATTGACATTGCCATATGTCACATAATATATCTTGGTATCTACATAATCGTAACTATCAAAAGTATAAAATTGAAACACCACATATTATTTTATGATTTCACATATCTTTTTAATCGATATCAGTGTGAGACACTCTATAGCACATTGCCCAAAAGGGTTGATACATTTTATCTCTATTTATTTAAGCATAAAAATCACAAGTAATGCTTGTTCAATGCTTCATCTCAAGCATTAATTAACTACAAAGATATACTTCTCATATAACAAATTTACTTGTATAGGTATATAGAAAAAATTATTCATGAAGCATAAGAAAACATATATGTTATTTCTTTTATTTTTTCATAGATAACCTAAATTATATATAGAAAAAAATTACCCCTTCTTATATCAATTTTCAAAAAATAACTTTTTTCACATAAACAATATTTTATAAACATTTGATGAATATAATCTAAAGCCAAAATAAAAAACCTAATTTATAACAAAATCTAATCATAAAAAATTATTTTTTCTCCCTTCTATGTAGAACAATACATAATTTAAATCACATATTATGGGACCCCATCCCCATTAGAAGGTGAAGGCATATAATAAAACATTAATTTTATAATTAATCACTTTCACAATCCACTCTTATAAATTAAAATTAATCATAGTCAATCATACATGCTAAGTAAAATAATAATTATTTAAATAAAACACCATTTTTTATAGCACACATCTATAAAAAATTACTTCTTTTGCAATAATAATAGTTTAAATTTTATTTTCACAACATCGATGACAAATAATATGACTTACATAATAACAATATATCCATAACACAACAAGTAGTTAGAGGGGTAAATTTCACCTCTAAACCATATGATGTCATTATAAGATAATGCCCTCATTAACCCCTAAGCCCAAGAGGGTTTCCAAATCCCAAATACCCAAGTATGGTTGTACACATATGGTGGGACACAATAATATTTGATGCTTAAATATGTATAGACAACTATGATGAAACAAAAAACATAATCTTGAATCAAGCTATGTAAGGGGTAATCAAAGATAAAAACATGCTCTCCACATCACTTCAAATAACTAAAAATTAAAAAGAATTTAGTTTCTAAATTACCATCAAAATAATTTGCCACATCCAAGATCCTAATATCACAAAGGCCCTACTTCCTTGTCACCCTTAAGTATAGCCTTTATTTTAGGATTACATGCACACAAGAATATTCAATCAAGAGTAGAATTAATAAAACAACTACTTATGATTCTACATGAATCCACCTTCTTTACCTTTATTTCATTTTTGTCTCTACAAACTTTTATTCTTTTGAAACTCGTATTCTCTATTATAGCTCGAAGTGAGTTGTAACAAAAATACTCTTTAAAAAATATGAGAATGTTTTTGTCATTCATAGACAACCATGGAGGGACATGTGTCCAATCCTGGTCATGCAGCTCCATTCCTCTAACTAGCCTAGAGGGCCTTAACCTTGGTATGAGGGTCTCCTATAATGTCAAAAAATGTACACACCTTGAAGGCACCTATATTTTAGCCAATAAAAAATAAGGAGGATAATTTTAAATTTGGAAAATTTTGGATCCCAAGGTGAATTGAAATTCCATATTTATTGAAATGGGTCCAAGCTCATACATAGAAAAAATGGGCTAAACAAAAAATAGAATCCTTAAAGCACAATTCTCTCTCAATATTAGTTTCTCAAGGTATAGTGCTCTTAAGGTTTAATATTAAGCATATGCATAAAAAAATAGATGTAAATACTAATGTTCTAGTCCATGGCCCCTGTGTCATTTCTAGGTTAGAAGTGGTTAGTGGGTATTTGGTCCGCTTCTTTTCCCCCTTTGTATCTTCACACCTATCACTTTTAGACTCACTATACCTATCAATAATCTCACACACTATAAATTAATGTGACAATAATTCATATTTATCCATCTCAAGATATAAACAAATACTTTCACAAAATCCACCATGGTGTGTACCTTGATGTCACTCATTGTTTGTCCCTATATACCCTATCAACATTTTTGATACTTTACATGGTTTTACCCACCTTTAGGTAAGTCAAAAGTCAACCATTTCATGAAGGGTTATAAATAACATACACCAAAAATATACTACCACTTAGCTGCATTAATGGTTAGATAACTAATATCCAAGTGCATGTGTGCACACATGTGCATGCACGTGCATACACACACACACATATAAACATGATAAAACTATAATAATATTAAAATAACATGGTAAAACAACTAATCATGTTATATCAAATATATAAACATTTCCATAGTCAATCCATATGGAAAAACTAAGATAAAGGATATCAATCATGTCCATATCCTCCAAAAATATCAAGTCAACCATTGCATGAGGGGTTATAAATATCATTTCATTAAAATATACTACCACATAGATTCATTCTTGTTTAGAGAGCTAATATCCACACAAATGTATATATAAATACATGATAATGACAAAATAATAATGAGCTACCTCTATAAAATAACTAATCTTGTTATATCAGTTATCTAAATATGTCCATAGCCAATCCATATGAAGGAATTAAGATAAAGCATATCAATCACATTCATAATCATCTAAAAAATATAGTTCAATTTTCCCTAGAGATTCATAGGAAAGAAACAAATAATATATCTAGTGTTGCTAAAAAAAAAAACACCCATATCTTTTTACTTGGGATTCCAATTTTTATTAGCATGTTAAAAAAATACATCTCATAGCAAGATAATCATATTCTAGAGATAAATTTTTTTCTTCCTAGGATGTCATTTGCTTATAAACAAGTAAAAAAATAATTACAAATCGTGGTAAGATACCCATTTTCTAGAGCTAACATCTATTCTACTTAGGGCACCATTTGAAATCAGTAAGTAAAACATGAAATACAACTCATAGTAGGATACCTATCTTTTAGAGCTAATATATATCCTACCCATGATTCCATTTGCTATCAAAAAGTAAAATAGGAAATAAAACTCATAACATGATAACCATATGCTAGTGCTAACATATGTTCTACCCAAGACTCCCACATGGTCTTCAACAAGTAGAAGCAAGCAATACAACTTATAGAGCTAACATTTGCTCTTCTCTTGATTAGGATGACCATATTCTTAAATGAATATTTTAATATGCATTTTTATCTTTGATTCATGGAGGAGAGTCAAGAATGACCTTGCAACCATATTCTCTCCTTTGGATCCTAAGAGAACTAATGCATGTCATGAACCTTAGTTATTCCTACGAATCGTATTAGTACACCTCTTGTTAGTATCCAACCTATCATTAGAGTAGAGACCAATAACACACTACATGAATCATTCAAATTAAACTCAAAAAATCATATGATTTTTTATATAATGTTAGACATCATATATAAGATAATTCATGACCACGTTCAGTATCCAAGGAATCATGAACAATAGCCATGTATAATAATCATAATATATCCAACTAGATCATGACTAATCATCAACATCGATCAATCTTAGTAGCTACATATATATATCTCAAATCATATCACATTAATGAAAAATAAAAATGTATAGGAAGAGAGAGGAAAAACACAATTTTCAATTAATCAAAACAATGTCATGTACATAGAACTATAAATAGAATGCCAATAAACTATCTATAACAAGATAATCAAAGTGATTTTAATTAGTCACACACACATGCCACATATAATAGGTTTATATTATAGATGTCAAATAATATCTAATAATAAGGTTAAGAAATAATTTCAATTGCATAAAAAGATACTTAAAATGAGAATTGATTTGAGTCCAAAAACAAGCAACGATTTCTAATATCTAAGATTAAGATCTCAAGTCAAGATAATATATTGCATATGCACATCATGGTCCATTAGAATTTAATCTAAATAAATATTGTCCAAAACTTAATATAATTTTATAACATGGTTGGATGGCCTAGAATCAAAACATTTTTATGGATAGATAAAATATGATGTGTGGTAGAGACATTGTTAAGTGCACAATATAATTACAATTGGCATTATCATAGGTATGGATACATACCTAAATGTCAATAGGATATTTATAACAAGGCTACTCAAAATGGATGAAGTCAACATGTGTATGTAGATAACAACCAACTTAGGATTACTCCGCAGTACTAGGATATCACAAAAATTTAGTTGAATTATCATATCAATGTATGCCATAAAATAGGTTGGCTAAATTGGCAGTGATCGAAATAACAAAATGTCAAGAAGTCAACCATTTAAACTATGTCTTGAAACATCGAATAAATGAGCAAGATCCCATGGGACATCCCCAAAAAGCAAAGAAAAAGGTGCTGAACCCAATGGTGGATAGAATAATTTTTGAACATATGTAAATACCAAAAACAAGGCATGACACTTAGACACTTGTTTTTCATGCACTGCCAAGTGCAAAAAATGTTTAGGGTGAAAAACAAAACAAATTTATTGCCATGCCAAAATCCTTGCTGAGGTTATTCTTTTCTATTGAAATATATAGATGTCCATAAAAATAAAAATAAAATTAATAACACAACAATTTATAGGATTTCTTATATCTTTATAATTGATCTCAGTCCGTTTCTTTTTATGCACCACAAGTGTGGTTATATTGTTGGGTGTTAAAAAAAATATAACTAACCAAAAATATTTTTCAAAGTCATTCTTGTCTATTGAAATATAGAGATGATAATTAAAATAAAATAAAATTTATTAGTTTAATAGGCTTTGAAAGAACAATAAAACAATTTTTTACCATAATAATATTGATTTATGATGAAAAACAAAAAATAAAAATAAAATCATAAATAGAAAATGTACTCTTTGTAGCAAAAAATAAATGCAAGAGAGAAATGGTGGAAAATAAGTTTAAAAACATAGCAAGATTTTTGGAAGAATGACAAGGCTTCACATGATTTTATCTTGAACTACACTCTGAAAATATAAGTTTATATTAGTTATGGGATTTTTATCTTTTGATTATCTAAAGTAGTTGATAAAAATATTTTTATTGGACTATTCTTTTTTTTTAAAAACTTCATCATGTTGAGTTTTAGATTAATGTAAAATAATTTTTTACTCTAATAATATTGAATTATGAAGACAAATAAAAAATATTCAAAACTTATAATTAAAAATATAATATGTCCATCTCCATTTCACTTTTACATTATAAATTTATACTATATTTTATATATTTTTTTCAATTATTAAAACGAGATGACAAAATATTAATATTGCAATATATATATATATATATACGAAGTGGAAAAACATTAGTGTTGCACCATCCATTCCCTTAAAAAGAAACATCACATTATGATTTAAATTTTAAAATAAACATTAATCTTCTGTAAACATCGATAAAGCGCAGTGGCATCCAATAAAACTTATTAATGTCATTTACTATCATAATGTTTTATTCATATTTATTAACATACTACTGGTATGTATTTACTAAAGCAAAACATCATATTAACAAACAATATGACTCAAACACATGAAACACCAATTAAAAAAACCTAATCATTCATATATATATATAAATAAAAGAAACCACCATTCATGAAATATGAACACTATAAGGAAATCATACATTCATCCCATACATTCATCCCATTGTATGCTATGCTCGTGTAAAAAATATGCTTTACAACAAGATTAGGTGGAGCTTGTCCTTGTGGAACTATAGACTCGTGGAAGATTCCATGGAAATGTTACCTTTTGGTTTGGGATATGGTGAAAGGAGGTTTTGATCATTATTAGTTTTATTTTTTTAATAATATGATTTGAGTTAGTTAATTGTAATTTATTATTAATTTAATTTAAATTTTATAAATTATAAATTTTTTAATAGAAATTTTATTTTTATATAGAATGTTTTTTTTTTATTATCTTTTAAGATTTATATTTTAATGGATGATTAGATAATATTTTTTATATCATCAATTTTATTGTTAAATTATAATTTATTCGATAATTTTTTTAATAATTTTATTAATTTAAATTTATAATTTAATTATTTATTTAATATAAATATAATTAAAAATATTTAAGAAAATATTTTATTTATTTTTAATTTATACAATATCGTGATGAATTTAGATTTATATATATTTTTATACATTTTACTTAAATTTTATAGTTTAAGCCAAAGTTATATTCTTTAGTCAATGAGATGTGGGTGGCGTAGTTAAGAGGTTTGGTTGTGTCCAGCTCTATGAGGTTCGAATCTCAAAAAGTATGTTAATCCAGTAATAGTTGTTTGAAATATTCAAATGGTTGACGCTGTTGACGATGTTAATCTTGATTATAACTTCCCTTTTGGTAATATTAATGAAATCTGTAATGACCATTGATGATAATTGTAAAAGAAATATGGGCCTCCCTTTTATATTCTAAACTGATTTAGAATTCCAATCCAATAATAATTACCTATATCCAAAAAAAAAAAAAAAGTCCAAATAAAACCCATAAATCTGTTGTTTATCAAAAATAATTTCTTCTGAAAAAATTTAAAATAAAAGATATAGCATCAAGTGAATTTCATGAATTTGGATTTATAGAATATTTATACATCCTACTCCTATTCTATTCTTCTATTTAATATGATAAAATGATAACTCCATAATATTAAATTTCAATTATAATATGATAAAATGATAACTCCATAATATTTTTAAATGGCTGGAAATATGATATATCACATGGGTCCAAGTGAAAGTCATAAATCTCTCCATTAGATTCCACATAAAGGACATCAACTGATTGCAGATGGATTGGACATCAGAAATACAAATATTTGAGTCCAACTGCTTCTTGACAATGACAAAACATAGCCGTGGATCAAGACAGACAGAAGTCGTCAAAAATGCCGACTCTGCACTACAAAAAAAAATCACAAGAATGATATAAAGCTAGTGCTAACTTAGCATCCAAGTAAAGAAAAATACTTGATTGGAGAGGATAGGCATCATGGGATTTGGATTTTATGAGCATGTAAAGGGCCATATGCAGAGGAGGAAATACCAGAGGGTGAGGGATTCTTCCACCATGAGCAGGCGAAGGAGGAGAAGCGCCAAAATGGGCCATCTGAAGCGTAAGATTTTGAGGTTGAAGTTAAAGCTGAGGTGGGATAATCTCAAAGTTGTTCTGGTGAAGCTCAGAGATATTTTTATTACTACCACTGTGTTGGGAGGAGGTGGACTTCGTCAGTTGTTGACCCCTGTAATCTATTCCGACAGAGCTCTCTATGAAGAAATTGACGAGAAAAATGTTATAGAATTCTATAAGTCTTTGATGGTCAAGGCTCAGATTTTGGCATTGTAGAGATCTATTGCTGAAAATTCTAACACCTTGTTGTTTTGGGTTTAAGAAGTTATTGTGTGGTGTGTTATTATCTTAGTGTTGTAATTAAGACTTCCTTTTCCCATTTTAACTATGTTGATCAAAACTTCAATCCCAAGTTTAGGTTAATTTCCGTTTTCTATTTATTTGGAGAAGTCAAGTTTTTAATTCTATTTATTTAAAAAATGTAAGAAAATATTTCAACTTGTGAATACCCCCATGACACCTCTACTCAATCCAATCAATATATGCTTGTGGAAAAAAAATGCTCTGGGAGGATTTAAGTCATCACATTGATTTGTGACATCTTGATGTTGGTCAATAATTTTTGTGCTTTGTCAACATCTTTAATTTGTGGTGTTTCGATGTTGGTCAACAATTTTTGTGCTCGATCAATAGCGTCAACATCATTTCAAGCATATGTGTGTGAAATTGTAAGTCATAATTCATCTTCTATAATATTGTACAATTCTTAAAATGTCAGTATTATTCTATACAACTTTGTAGTAATTTCAACATAACTCGTCAAACCAGTGATTGATTATGAATTGGTTGTTACTAACCATTATAATAATTTACTAAAATTTTATCTTCCTCTATTTATATTAAAACATTATTCCAGTCTTGGTAATAGATAAGTGATATTAAGATAGACTATGAGTGTGTAGACATCATACATCGAATCTCTTAGATCTTGTATAAAATTTTACATAATATAACTTTGTAATTGTAGTTCTAAACTAGTGTCCATTATCTTCTTTGCTCTTTGCCTTGTCGTATGCACTTTGATAAATCCTTCAGACTTGATCATTCAATATATGCTTTTGGAAGAACTTATTTAATCTATTAAGTGAGGTTGTCCATTAGGCATCCTCTTGGTCCCTAGATCAATGGTATCATAGCATACACACTTCATATCATCCAAATATCATCACACAATGGTATTAGAGTTGTTTATGAAATCCTTTTGTATTTATATGCCCACTCATATGAGGCATAACTACACGAAGTTATGGCTAGAAACTTATGACCTTTCATCATACCTTCCTTCACATTCTTAGATGGAAGACATATCAAACATTATAAAGATTTCAACTTTAAACATGTTCCAAAAAATGCTAGAGGATATTTTGCAATGGTAACATGATAAATTAGAAGAACGTCATGCACATGAAAGAGTGGATATCAACAATCACTTTTCTCAACTTCTCCAATATGTTCAAAATGCTTCTTACCCATCGTATTCATAATGAAATTTAGTGGCCATACAACTTAGAAGGTACTAGTCAATCTAGACATGACTATGTTTGGAGGAAAAATACATTTAGATGCCTTAGATAATAGGGTTAATATGATTTGTTTAATACTAAGCAATGAATCATTTATTTGACCAAGAAAATATTACATTCACTTTTCTATAAGTTTATTTATCAATAAATAAATGGTTGGAAAACTACAACATTACACATGAAACACGTAATGATGCTGACTTAGACACACTTCTAGATACCTATAATGGTTTCATAGAAGCTCTCAAAATAACTTATTATCATGTGGGAAAGTTTGATGACCAATATATTATTTTTTCTTAGTTACTCTAAGGCTACAATCAATATATGGATGAATACACATACACTTTTCATATTTTCACTTCAAAACTGAATTTTAAGAATTTAAGGTAAATCTTGTTTTGATTTATATGTCAATTTTGGGATTATATATTAAATTTGACATGGACTTCCTCCAAAACTCCTCCAATGGAGAAGTTTACAGATAATCTTGGAAATTTATTAAGAAAATGAACTAGTGATTTGTTATTTTTGGGAATAATGGAGTTTTATTCCTATTTAATAAACATGTTTGAGTAGGATAAATCATTAAATAAAATTCTTAATTAAATCTACTAATTTATGAAATTAGATTGCAATTAGATATTTTCTAAAAATAGTAGCAAGAGAGAGAAAATTAAACTTAGCTTATTTTAGACTAATCCAACTGACACAGGGTCTAAAAATTTGTGTGTAGGGCTAAGACACTATCACAAATAGGATCTTGGACTTCATTTTCTAATTGGACTGGGGCATCAAAACTAGACACCTTGGGCTCTGATGTTATAGTTTTTTCTTGATATTATTGTCTTGAGGATTTAAGATTTTTGGGTTTTATTTCCCTTCTCAGTGTGAGCCTGTGTACCAATTTTTAGGTCCTCACTATCAATAGAGCTCCTTATAGAGTTGATTCTTCATGTGATTGTATCTTTTATGTAATTGAAAGAAACTTTGGAAAATGGTGAAAAGGGCTTAGTTTGTGTAAGATGCATTGGATGTGCTTCACACCTCGTATGTGGGCATGCTACTTACATACCAATACTCCGAAGAGGGATCAAGTCATATGTAGTTATACCTTTAAGAGTGCTTGGTGCAATAATGAATGAAATGTAATAAATGTTAAAACTAAGTATGTTTGAGATGACTAGGGACTAGCGTAAGGTCTTGAATTGGCTTGAAAGTGTATAGGCTAGCTGTATGTAGAAAATAGGGAAGATTGCTTGAGTGGTCTTGCTTGTATTCTTACTTGCTTGAATGATATTTTCCAAGCCCTTCCAAATGATCTTTGAATGGTCTTATATATGGATCTATGGGTCGTGGGTTAGATGAAACTAGACTAGGCTAACATAATGAATAAGAGAAATTGGGGGAAAATGGTAACTTGGGCTCAAAATGTGATTGGATGGGAGCACTAAAAAGGGGACACCCTAGGGTGTAGCGCTATAGTCAAAATTTGACACTATTGTCCTAAGTATATAAGACCTGGGGGATGGATTAGTCATGAAGAAAGGGTCCTGGCTTAGCTGGGGTCAAGTCTGAAAGGCCATGGATGATTGGGAATCAATGAAAGTAAGCCTAAGAGGGTCATGAGAGCAAGTAAGAGGGAACTAAGGTTTAGGTGTCGTTAGTCATGCTCAAGTTACCAATTTTTGCATTTTATATGAATACAACTAGAGATTAAGAAAGAAGATTCCAACTCTCAGGGCATGTGAAAATATAAGATTTCAATGAAGAATCCCAAATAATGGAACGACCATTCATGTCATACTTAGAATAAGAATACATGGTTAAATGACCAAAATTATCAATCTAATATTTTAAAGAGGTCCTTAGTTCATAACTCCAATATTCACTCTAATGAAGAGTTCCACACCAAGAAAACCCTACTTGCACAACTTAAGGTAGTGGGTACAAGAATTGTGGCATTGGATAAAGGAGAATAGATCATGGATTTTAGACCATATACATACATACATACATGCATGCATGCATGCATGCATACATACATACGTGTGTGTGTGTGTGTGTGTGTGTGTGTGTGTGTGTGTGTGTGTGTGTGTGTGTGTGTGTGTGTGTGTGTGTGTGTGTGTGTGTGTGTGTATTCCCTCCAATACAGATTTAAAGGAATACAAAATATTGCTCCATTCTCAAATTTAAATCAATTACCAACCAGTGTACTTCATCATTAATAATGGAAGTTATGAAAATGTTATTTTTACTAAATAAATTCAAAGATTTAACTTACCACTAATGCCTCACCCAAAACTATATTTGATTAGATAGTTCAGTGTAGGATTTGAGAAACACATTACTAAGTAGTGTCACTTTCTATTAAAAATCAATTCTTTTCAAGATGCAGTCCTTTGTGACATCATACCATTATAGGTGTGTGATATTTTACTTGGGAAAACATAAAATTAGCATCAACATTCAGTTTGTAAATAAAATCATAGTAATATTTTCATGGATGTTAGTGATATAAGATACTGCATACCAGAAGTTGTTCCTTATTTGTTACTCATTAGTGCAAAGTAGTGAAAGAAGATATATTTTAATCTAGTAATATTTTTTTACTCTAATAATGTTACCTAAAAATAAGAAAATACTTGAACAGCCAATTCATATTGTATTTCCTTTAGTAAAAAGGATAAAATAATTGTACAAAATGTTGGGATAATACACTTGGATATCTTTCAATCACATAAAGAAGTGCCTACACATTGTGTGGTAAATTGTACTATTGATTTTATCCTAGATGAGTAAATACACCTAATGCCTCTTATTGAAAAATATCATTTTTGGAGAATGAATATATCAAATGGAAGATCCATGAACTCATGGATACATGAAACATTATGCATAGCTCATCACCTTTTGGGATCCAAATTGCGCTTGTAGGAAAAAGGGATGGTATGTGGAGGTTATGCATTGATTACATATCTCTCAATAAAATCAAATTGAATAACTTTTATCCTCTACCAATGATTGAGGACCTACTAGACTAGGTCTATAGTCCCAAATTATTTACCATAATCGATCTTAAGTTTGGATATCATCAAATTATTGAAAAATCTATAAACATCTAGTAAATAACTTTCAATAAAAAGGGAAGGTTTTATTTAGTGGTGGCTATGATCTTTGGTTTAACTAATGCACTTGATAAATTCATGTGAAACATGAATAAAATCCTCAGTCCTTTCACTGCTTATTCTATTGTAGTATACTATGATTACATCCTTTTTTCTAATAAAATATGCAATTTAAACATGTGTTCCATATTGAAAAACAAATTCACACATTGAAATAACACAATATGTATACTAACATGGATAAATGTTCATTTTCCATGTAAGAGATATTAGTAGATTTACAAGGATTGCATGTGGGTGTAGCTAATATTGAAGTAATTTAGGAATGACAAACACCAAAGAATCTCATAGAGCTTTTCAACATCTTGGATTTATAAAATTTATACAGGTCATTTGTACTTGGTTTCCCTCATGTGACTTGGCTTCTAAACAAAGCTAGCAAAAGTGATGCCATATAAATTTTCATCTATTTAGCCACAAAAAAAAAAAAAAAAAGATCTAAAATATTCTATGATAGTATCTACATTCCCTTATCTTCAACACCCATATGATTATCCACTTCAATTAGTCCTAATTCAACATGGTCACCCGATTTATTACCATAATGTGTAGACACTCATATTTTAAATTAGACACTTGATAATGTGTAATTTGACCAAAATATAACATACTTGACCTATGCTCAACAACATGACTCTCATTTGTCATTCCTCATATCCATTTACTCTTACATGTGGCGAACCCTTCAAATTTTCCATTATTATTACATAGGA
Source organism: Torreya grandis (assembly GCA_037957365.1). Classification (NCBI taxonomy): domain Eukaryota; kingdom Viridiplantae; phylum Streptophyta; class Pinopsida; order Cupressales; family Taxaceae; genus Torreya; species Torreya grandis. Next base: position 5,139,584 of record JARHVA010000363.1, read on the forward strand.
TATTCTTATTCTTACCTAAAAAGCTTTATATCATTCTCATATTTTCTCCTAACCTCATGTCATCATTCCTATTTTATGGATAGGTATTCACCTCTCATACAGTTCCTCTACCATGTACTTTTCCACTTAGGTTGAACCTTAGCCCACACCCTTTAATGATTAGTTTCTAAATTTCAAATTGTTCAATATGGTTGGCCCATATGTTTCACATGTTAGTTTGGACGAACTTACCCAAAGAGTCGGATATATAAAAATATCAAGCCTAAGCATTCATTTATTTGGAAAACTATCAAGCACTCAATGGAAATACATATGTGCATTAAGAGGAACTTCCCTAATTCTTCCAAATTTCAAATCTATTAAAGGATAAATCCATAAACTAATTATGAATTTAATTTTAAAGGTAAATTAAAATGTTTTCAAGTGTTGAAATAGATACACATGTTTACACTTAATACTAGCATTACATAGGCTTATAAATTCTCACTTAGGTGGAAGAACTACATGTGTTTTGACTGCCTTATTTAAAGTATTGGATATTTAGGTAACAATCAATCATAAGGGTGTATGAGGCCAACTCAACCCATACCTTTTATCCTTTTCTCCCATTTATAATTTTACTCATTATATAGTGAAAGAGGTAAGGTTTTGAAGTAAAAATAATGTTAAAAAAGTTGTATATAATCGAACAAAGACATCTTAGTACACATGATCCTTCCATATATGCAGGCACAATCATCAAAATATTCACAAGATTTTTACATTCTATAGGGATAATTATCCACCCTAGATGACAACACCCTAGTAGATAGTACCACACTATGCAGGCATCTAAAGAAGTGTGTGACTATCTAGAATCACACAGATACTCAATTTTTAGATCTGAGCTATCTCAGGACCATTTCAATTCATTCTAGATGATTTTATCACTATCACATAATTGAATTCATCTGAAACAATCTAAGTGTGTAACCCTTTTAGTGTTTTCCATTAATAGCAAGTTAATATATTTCTCTAGTTGCATTCAAGTTTGTGTGATTATTGTATATCTAAAAAATATATAAACATTCGATCATTTTTATATTATTAAGGTCACGCTAATCCTTAAAAAAAGATAAAATATATTGATGAACCTACTTATTATCTGGAACAATACCAAGCCCTAGGTTTCACTTAGGGTTTCATCTTTATTTCTAGGGGTTTTTAGTATTTTTCCTTAGGGTAACTTAATTTTCAAACCTTATTTATGATTTTTGTCTAGTTTCATAAGTGCAAATTGAATGTATTCCCATTTTACCATAGTGTTTCATGTTCCTTTTATTATTATGCCTTCCTATATTATGGTTCAAGCATGAGGAGAGGGATACCAATTAAGGTCTAACTTTATCTCTCATGTTTTAGGGGTTTAAACATCCATAGGCACATATGCACATTTTGTCAAACAATTGACTATCACATAACATATACTATATTAATGTATTTAACACAGTAAAATATATACATACTATAAACCACCAAATAACACTCACACATGTCTATAAATGATTATTACATCACATGAAAGAGTTATAGACTCTCATACGGTTCCTCCTAAACTGATACAACTCTCTCTTTTGTTCTTGGAGAGTTTTACTCCTTCCTAGTGTGTCCTCCCAAAACTCTTCTCCAAAAAAACCTCCTTTATTTTCATTGTGTATTATTATTAACATAGATATATTAATGGGGTGTATTTTAAACTTCCATGACCTCCACATAATGTATAATAGTTAGGCAACCTTCAATTTTCAAGATTGACACCTAACTATTAGAACTATCAGGAGATATTTTAGGCTGAACAATAGTTAGAAAAAACACCATAAATTCCACATCATTAACCTAATGGATATTAAATTTGAACCACATATCATTAAAAAAAATTCATGAACCATTAAAACTTAAATTACCATAAGTAAACATAGGTCATTGCAGGTGAAGAATAGCCTTATAGACTACACAAATGACATTTCTAGGAAAAATAATAGTTACTAAAACTTATACAAATTTAACTCTATGTATCAAAATGATCTAAAATTTTAAACATAATAATATGAATATATTTCCTATCAATTCATTAAATTTTAGGTACCTTAGGTTACCATAGGAATTATGCAAGATAGTGAACCATCATGTTAGATAAAAGCTTATTTTTTCTGAATGACAGTCATGACTTTAGATACACTTTTTTAATTAAGATAAAATTTGAAACAAACCTTAAAGGATTCCAATTATATCACCTATAAAAATTTCGAGACACTTATCTTACTTATTCTATACTACACAACCATAAACCCTCTGTAGACTAGGTAGATGTATTGCCTGACAGAATGACAATTTACAAAAACTGTCATAAACTTTGCCTCACTTATCCAATTGATATTAAAATTTGGAAAAATTATTTAAGAGTACATTTTATGAAATTTATATAAATTTGGTAATCCCATACCATAACTAAACCACAAGTTTGTGAACCTTCTACCCAGTGACACAAATATAACCTAAAATAAACAACCACAACTTTTCCATGATAACTCCAAATGATTTAAAATGTTGTACAAAGGTTTATATGTAATTTAGTAAGCCTCCACAAATTTTTAACATCCAATTCATTTTGAAACATAATCACAAATTAATAAACCTCTTGATACTGTAATAGTTGGTTTGTTTTTGCAGTAAAATCCAAATGATCTAAAATTTTATATAGAGTCTGTAGATGTCATGTACTAAGCCACCACCAAGTTTTAGTATCCAATTCATTCTATAATATAACCATAAGTAAAGAAACCTCATGCTATTGTAACAGATGGTATGTCTTTGTTGTAGCTCCAAATGGTCTGAAAATTGGTATAGATTGCTTAGGTAACACATGTTATGATCTCATAAAATTTCACCATATGATTCATAACTTAGTTGAAGAAACATTTCAAACAAGTTTTTGTGACTGAACAGTCCCCATAGACTAATAGAAATAAACATATATCTATGCATATTTCTAAGAAAAATTAATACTTTTGAAACATCATACCCAGAGGTAAACAAGATCACACCAAAAATACCAAAAAAAAAACACCGCACTTTATTTTTGGTTGATGAAAGATTTCACAAGCTCCCAAGATGTTGTTACATCATATTAGGGTTATTCATTATTTGGCTAACACTTGAATCAAAATGGATCTATTTTTAAAATTACAAGAGGTGGTTGTTAGTCATATTTCTTGGACCAAAAACCTTTTTTTTTCACCAAACTTATATATGGATTTTTTGTAATTATAATTTTACTATTTAAGTAAATTCCACCTAAAGGGTGAAGGGTATACCTACTTTCAAAATTATTTATGGGTTTAGTTTATCATTGATTATTATCAAAAAAATATATTTTTTCCAAACATTATTCACAATTTTATTGAAGTGTTAGATTCTTTATTTGACCCTTTTTCAAGTCATAATTTTTGTATATATGCATCTTTAGAGTTTTATACTTTCTCCAGCAATTCAAATTTTAGAATTTAAATATGTTTTTCATACTTGATTTTATATTTCTCCTTATTTTATGTTATTTCCTATCTTAGGGATTTTATTTTGTCTTATGTTTCTTATTATTTTTTGGTTTGGAAATTTCAAAATTAGTGACCAACCTAAAACCCCTAATAGCCCTCACCCTTTTTATCTCCTACTTTATAATCATTTCATGCCTTATGCTTATGATAATCAATGTAAAATTCAAGTTGTAGATAATTATGATTGTGTGTGTAATAACAATGCTTATGTAGATGAGGAATATGTATGTGCAAATGAAAGAAATGGCTATGATAGTTATTATGATGATGTTGAATATTGGAATGATAGTGATTTGTATTTATATTAAATTAGTGACAAAGAAGATAAATATGATGGGATTAAAATGAAAGAAGGTAATTATCCTTACCCATCTATACCTTATTTTACTATTCATTCACTAAAGCAAAGAGAAATTAGCATTAAAATAAATCATTCGCTTCTTAGTATAACTCCACTAGAAATAACTATATTCAATTACTTATGACCTACATAAAATCACTCCATGTAAGTATTTGTGTGAATAATATCCATTTATCACAAATAGTTTTCCACAAAGGTTTGTTAAAGATATTATTTTATGCTACAAAATGCAATGGAATAATACATGCATGTAGCATGGTGTTTCCATATATTTATTTGAAATTATGTAATGATGTTTCCATACAAAGTGATTCCAAATTATGCAATGATGTTTCCATAGAAATTGATTCAAATTTATGCAATGATGTTTCCATAAATTGTGTTGACATTTACATAGAGAGTGATTCCAACAAATGTGATGATAAAACTACTTATGATTGTTCTATTACACTTATGTTTAAGATAGATGGAGAGTTACAACCGATAAATGAATCTTTCAAAACCATTTCCATTCCTAGTATTCATATTATTTCCATGATGTATATAGCAGGTAATATCCAAAATAAAATTCAAACATTTTTCCTAAAGGTTACATCACTTGAGGATAAAATTTCAGATATCAAGAATCCTAAGCATGGTAATGTAAATTCCATCTCTAGTTTTCCATCTAAATCCTAGTTTCTTCATAAATATGGATTGAGAAGAAATAATAATTTAAAATTAGCTTATAAAATTAAATTTACATATGAGGAAAATGATACAGAGAATAAAATTTATAAAGATAAATTTGTATCTAATGACATGGATAAGAAATAGGTTCCAACATGAATATCTTATAAATCACAAAAGTACATGAGTTCATTTCTTTTGAAAAGGAATCAACCCATCAAGTTTCACACACACACACACACACACACACACACACACACACACACACACACACACACACACACACACACACACACACACACACACACACACACATACACACACACACACACACACACACACACATATATGTATATATATGTATATATGTATATATATATATATGTATATATATATATATATATATGTACATATATATACATATATATACATATATATATATATATATATATATATATATATATATATATATATATATATATATATATATATATACATATATACATATATATACATATATACATATATACATATATATACATATATACATATATATACATATATACATATATATACATATATATATACATGTGTGTGTGTGTGTGTGTGTGTGTGTGTGTGTGTGTGTGTGTGTGTGTGTGTGTCTGTGTGTAACAATCATTATTCATTATGAAAAAATATTGAATAACTTGTAGATAGAGGGGTTATTACATTTCTAACAAAAAGTCAAAAATGTCACCTTCTCAATATTATTCCACTACTCATTATGGAAAGATTGACATGTCTCAAGATGTTCCTAGCAAGGATTCAATGGTCCTTTAGTCTTATATGGAGGGTATCATTGGGAGAAGACCTTCTAGCTCAAATTGTAAAAGAATTTAAAAAACATGAGTATTGCTACCAAAGATAAATCAGGTAACTAAGGATCAAGAAATTGAGAAATTAAATACTACTCCACAATAAGAACAATAAAAAAATAAAAAACCTTTTTTTAAAATAATTTATAAGATTAATGACATAAATGATGATACATTTTTAAAGGAAACTCTAATAAATGGTTCAGTTTGTTATACATAATTTATGTAAAATAGTAAATGCAATATAAACCATACAAGTACGAGTGTTTCTTAGAGTGCAGTGCCATATCTACTACATCAAATTTTGATTACCAATGAGTTTTCTCATTCATTGTTCATATTTCCAAGTGTTTGTAATGATAATTCCATACACATATAGAACATAATCTATTGTACACAACTTCTTAATTTTTACTTGATTGCTCATCCTAGTTATTATAATATTTTCAAATATATATGTACATATGATTTTTCATTGATCATTATTGTATCTGATGGGTTCATTGTTGTTTGTTCCTTATCTTTTTATTATATGCCTTGATCTGGACATATGTGATATCTATGATATGATGATGCATCCTTTATAAAAACCTCATTCCAATGTGCATTCTTTACAACATATTACATGCTCACCCTCCATATTGACCATCTCTACTTTTTATGGCCTATAATGATCCTACATAGGAATATACATTCATGATTACATATTATGGCATGAGAAAATACATTTATTCCTCATCATCCCCCTCCACCTCCCACATACTATTTTGAGCTATGATGTTGTGATTTTCACATATAGTAGGGGAATATTTATTACTTCACTTCTTTTACAATGCTATGTTATTACATTTATTCTATTCTATTCCTTGACATGCTCCATGAATTGTTATGATCCCTTATTTTCTTTTTTTTAACAACCTTCCCACTTAGCCTTAATTGAATAATAATAATAATAATAATAATAATAATAATAATAATAATAATAATAATAATAATAATAATAATAATAATAATAATAATAGGACCTACACATGACATGTATTGATTATTTAAATAATTTGTCTATACTTTATTATATATGTTACACTATATATCTAATTATTTATGCATGTTAATTTCACATTATACATGAGTGAGATGCAAGACAATAGGTCATCTATGATATGGATGCATAGATGTAGGAAATTCATACACCTAGGATCCACCTTCCTACACTAGGGGCATGCTTTTATGTTGGAATATTGATAATTTACACATGCTATATATTTGTATGACTATTTTAATTAATCATAGTGAATTACTGTACAATTATTATACATGACTTACTTTGACTCACTCAAATTGTTATTTCACTAGATGTTTTATTTCGCTAGATGTGATTATGACATACATTGATTGCATAGATTAGCCTTGATTTTTTTACGCATGGTTGATGTTTTTCTTTTTTTTTTGTTTCCCTAATACTTGTGTGATATTTTCATGTTGATTTTTTTGGACCCTAATCCTTGTGTGAACTATTTTTGTCAATTGTGTGTGGCCTTAATCCTTTTGTGACATTGGCTTGTCAAATTTACATGGCCCTAAGCTTTGTGTGACATTTTATTATCTGCTTTTTGGGGCCATGAGCCTTATGTGACATTCACTTGGATATTTTGTGTGTCCCTAAGCCTTATGTGACATTTACTTATCTATAGTGTGTGCCCCTGAGCCTTGTGTGATATTTTCTTGTCCTTTGTGTGTGGCCTTAAGACTTATGTGATGTTGAGTGTTATTTCATGTAAATTATTGTGTGCATCATCGAAATGACATTGTGTATGATTATTTGACTTTGTTTTTTATGTGTGGATATACCTAAAATTTAATGTTGAGCTTTCTTGTGTCATGACCTAATGTCACACACTCTTTTTATTTTTGTGGCATGATACATATCACATACTTTTATGTATTTTGATATGAGTCATTCACATGATACATTTCTCATCTCAAAAGGGGAGAATACACATTGGTTATTTTTAGAGACTAAGCCTTCATAATTACTAAAAATTCAAAATTTTGACAAATGTAACATGAGAATGGTATATGTTTACTCATATTACTATAAGTTTTAATTGAATTATGACAATTTTAAATTAGATTGGAGGAATATGTAAAACATATGTCACATATATTTCATAGATTTTGAGATTATTACACAAATTATAAGATTCATTTTACATAGATTATTACAATAGGGGAATAAACAAGACATTTGTCTATAATTTCACAAATATCATGATATATTGGCACAAAATATATGACTCATATTATTCAAATTACTTAGATTACCAAATGGAATGTCAACTCATGTCATTATTTGCTTAGTATTAGCCAGGTTTATTTCAAACAATAAATTATATTTGGGCTTTACTCAAATTGAATCATATAATTTGTTTACAGA